>CM056049.1:297922344-298522344 GCA_029574335.1 Rana kukunoris
GGTTTTTCGATAAATACTTATTTTTGATATTCTCCATTGTTTCCATGCCTTAAAATTCCGACCCCTGGTTACTTTTAACCACTTAAGGACCGCCTACTGCACATTTACGTCGGCAGAATGGCACGGCTGGGCACATCAACGTATATATACGTTGGTTTTAGTACCCAGCCGTGGGTCGCGGGCGCGCAGTGCGGCGATCTGTCCGTGGAGCGGAAGAACAGGAAGAGCCGTGTGTACACACGGCTTCCCCGTGCTTCTCTGTGGCCGGAGCATCGATCGCGTCATCCCTGTAATAGGGGGACGCGATCGATGACGTCACACCTACAGCCACACCCCCCTACAGTTGTAAACACACACATTAGGGCACACATTCCCTACAGCGCCACCTGTGGTTAACTCCCAAACTGCAACTGTCATTTCCACAGTAAACAATGCAATTTAAATGCATTTTTTGCTGTGAAAATGACAATTGTCCCAAAATTGTCCGAAGTGTCCGCCATATTGTCGCAGTCACGAAAAAAATCGCTGATCGCCGCTATTAGTAGTAAAAAAAAAAAATTTAATAAAAATGCATTAAAACTATCCCTTATTTTGTAAACGCTATAAATTTTGCGAAAACCAACCGATAAACGCTTATTGCGATTTTTTTTACCAAAAATATGTAGAAGAATACGTATCGGCCTAAACTGAGGAAAAAAAATGTTTTTTTATATATTTTTGGGGGATATTTATTATAGCAAAAAGTAAAAAATATTGCATTTTTTTTTAAATTGTCGCTCTATTTTTGTTTATAGCGCAAAAAATAAAAACCGCAGAGGTGATCAAATACCACCAAAAGAAAGCTCTATTTGTGGGAAAAAAAGGACGCAAATTTTGTTTGGGAGCCACGTCGCACGACCGCGCAATTGTCTGTTAAAGCGACGCAGTGCCGAATCGCAAAAACCCCTTGGGTCATTTGCCAGCGTATTGGTCCGGGTCTTAAGTGGTTAAAAGTAACCTTTTTTTTTGTGTCCATGCTTGTTATACTCACTGATTAACCTAAGGGGTTAATCCTCTGCATTGTGTAAAAAGGTTGTTTTGATTCTGTCTTCTCTGAACCTCCCCTTCCTCCAATTTCCCCAAATCTATCTGCTGATAGAACAGAGCGTTGGGGGCAAGCTGCACATGCTCAGTTTGGTGTGTATTGCTACAGAGTTTTTCTTGGGAGAGTGCATGTGATCAGCTCAGGGCCAATCAGCACTGTCCAGATGGAGGGTCCGGGGTCCTGCAGCCTCATAGGATAATCAGGGGAGAATAAACCAGACACTAATAGAAGTCAGTATATACGCAAAAAGTGAAAAATAAGGCCTAATTCCACTATCTCGGCGCTATGGGGCTCAAGGTGTTCACAACAGTGCAGATATAAATCAATATCCAATAAACTTAAGACATTGATGAAGCAGCCGCTTAAAATAAACAAACAATATATGGGGGGGTGTAAGGTTGGAACGCAACACGCTGGTTAAATTGCAGTTTCCTGGAGTTGGAAAGGATCGGATGGCACCGTTGTTCAGAGCCTATTAAAATCTACTGTCTGGTGAGTAGATCCCCTTGAGGGGACACTGGTACAGGAGACGGCTGACGGGTGTATTTTTCACGTGTGATGTCACCAGCTATGGACAGCTGAACATTTGCTTAGGAACACCTTTTCCACTGAACTTTGACTCACCCTCTGACTTCTGGAGAACTTTCTTGCTTTTAAGTACTATCATACATGCAAAAGAGTGATCACATTCAGGATTTCAGTGATCACTAACGCTGCTGTATTATTTGATAAAGACTCTTTGTGATTTTATCATTTTTTACTGTTTTATATTACTAATAGAAGTCACAAGACTGCTCTAACTGCTGACGAGAAAAGGTGTTTTACAGTTTATATTTACTAAAATAATTTTATTTCTATTTTCTGTGTACTGTAGAAGACCAGATATAGTGAATGCAGGGTTTTGTAACACTTTAACTGAAACCATTGATTAAACAGTTTCGGAAAACAAAAAACAGTTGCATTTTTGGCATGCAGGGGAATGACAACTGTCACATTTGCTTGTGCTGTCAACCAAACCGCCAAACCATCAAATGGCTGGTGTCATAATTGATCACTTGGCAGTTGCAGATCAAAGAGAGCCTAAAGTAGGCCATACACAGTCGAATTTCGAACTCATTTTCTTTTCGAAATCAGAAAGTTTTTTTATGTGATTTGATGATGCCACCATTGATTTTCGAAATTTGTCCGACAAAACCTTCATGTTGCCGTGAATCTTCGTTTCTCTCTGGGAATCTTCTTGCACATGCTGATTTTTTTTTCTATTACATTTCTCGTACGATACTCCCATCATTGAACAGAAAATCGTTTGTTTTTCCAAAAATGTCCAACATGTCAGATTTCTCAAATTTGCTTGCCACACGAAAATCGGCTGTTGCTGCAGCCCACTAACGGTGCGAAATTTGTACGAAAATTCTTTGATACGATTTTCGTACAAAAATTCTTTCGAAATTCGAACCGTGTATGGCCACCTTTAGATGGGAGTTTCCTTGGCTCAAAAGGATAGGAGGTTTAGTCCCGCTTTAAGAATATTCCAATGCTTTTGGATAATTTTCTTCACATCTTTGTATTGTCTATTATAATTCAATACTATTACTAATCCAAACTCTCCCTGGTCCTTACTACTCAAGTCTTTATCCTTCACTAACTCCTTACGTTCCATGGCACATGCTTTCTCTATTTCTTGAATAATTTGTATCTTGTATATTTCTCTTATGTATAATTTTTTTTCCCAATATCTGGGATTTATGTTCAAAATAATTGAATTTTGAGCAATTCCTCCACATCCTCATTGTCCCTTCGGGATATTATGTAACCATAATGGATGATGACAACTTAACTTTTGGATATACTATATTCATTCCGGTCAGTGTCTTTAAAGAAAGACCTAGTATATAGCTGATCATCCTCTCTATATATCTTAAGACCCAGAAATTGTATACATTCCAAGTTAATTTTATATAACCCTCATTGTAATTCAGCATGGTATGGAACTGTAATAAAGACATCTCATCACTCTGCCACAACATAAAAATGTCACCATTTTAAATTTTTTGTATAATCTGCAGAAAAGTACCATTTGGCCATAACAAATATTGGCCAAACTAGGAGCAGACTTAGCTCCCACCTTTAATCCTGTATTCTGCTTATAAACTATATTATCCTACTAAAAGTAGCTATGGTCCAGACTATTCTTGAGCCCGTTATTATATACTCCTTTTCTTTTTGATCCACATTTATTCAGAGCCCATTCATGACTAATGATGGTATATAAAGGACTCACATCAGCAGTAACTAGAAATCTTGTAAATGGTACAGAACATCCTCCAACATCTGTGATTAGTGTCCTTTAAATGCAACTCCATTATCAGAGCCAATGGTTGGGGAAATAATCAATGGACATGTGCATTCGTTTTCGTTAGAAAACCGCAAGAAACGAAAACCGAAAGATCTGACATAAAAAATGCTTTATTTTCGTTTTCGTTGCAGTAAAAATTCGATATAGAGAGATTCGATACTATAGGGAAAAGATTTGACATTATAGGGAAAAGATTTGACATTATAGGGAAAAGATTCGACATTATAAAGAAAAGATTCGACATTATAGAGAGAAGATTCGACACTATAGAAATAATAGATCAGAGATTAGATTTCGATTTATTAGAAAATAGATTTGACATTATTACTAGTCATACAACATTAGAATTCTTGTAGGCGGAATATTCAAACGGAAATGTACGATTCGAGGTAAAGATTCGACGTTCCGTCGAATATTCTTTTGACCATTCGACAGAAACCAAGTATTATTGGATTTTCGGACGAAAGCTATTCCCCAACGAAAAACGAAATAAATCAGAACGATTTTCGGGAGTAACTAAATAAATTTATTTTCCAAACGAAAACGAAAAAACTAAACTAAATATTCCAGTCTGCACATGTCTAATAATCAACATACTTAACCCACCCTGGATGTCAAAGACCCTATACCATTCACAATAGGCCTTCCTGGTGGGTGAATAGCATCCTTATGGATTTTACTGAGATAATATATAATATGTATTTTAAAAATTCAATACATTAAATACTTCTTTCTTTCCTATTTAAAATTCCTTCCTTTACTCCCAGTTTCATTAATTCTGTAAATCTCTCTTTTATGCCAAAGTACGATCTCCCATAATATTTCATGAGTACTGTAGTCAGACAATAATTGTTGCTTTTTTGATAGTCCTCTTTTCCCAATCACCATAATCCTACCTCCTTTATTAGCTGGTCTAATCTCAACACTCTTATTTTTTTTTTTAACTCCTGAAGGCATTTTGTATAAACCATAAATTATTAATTATTTTAATTTTAATTGCTCAATATCCTTTGTTTCCATTGATATAAAAACGTTTACATATCTATTTTCACGTAATCCAGGATTAAAAGCAGATTTACTGGCCAAACCACATAAAATAGTTGTGTAGCTATTATCTCGCTCATGCCTAGAGATAAATGAATGGGTTTCAACAATTTTTTTTTATATTCAGTTTTTTTTTAGTATTTCTGAATATCAACACATGCTTCAAATGTATGAAGATTTTTATTCAGGGCATATTTTAATTCTTTATCTAAAACCAGTAGTTCTTCCCTACTCAACTTTCTAAATTCAGTACTACTTAAAGTTCTACCTGATTTGGAAAAAAATGAAAATTTTTCTTATAAATTGCAGGCATGTTTACATATTATAAAACACTGCCATTACACAGAAAATCTCTGGGACCGAAAAGTTGAAATAATGACAGTTGGTTCTGTAATTGTAAATATTCATTGACAATAGCATATGGATACTGTGTTTCTATGGAGATAGCAAGTCTGAGGCCTTGTACACACGAGGGGATATTTCCGCTGAACATGGTCCGACGGACCATTTCAGCCGAAAAATCCCCTCGTCTGTATGGGCAAACGGACGCTTTTTGCCGGATTCATCCGGCGGAAAAATTTCAAAGCATGCTTTGAAATAATTCCGCCGGATAGCTGGCCGTCAGATATGTCCGCTGGTTAGTACGGCAAACCAGCGGACATATCTTGCCGCACATGCGTCGTATCCTGTGAATGGATCCGACGCATGCGCGCGGAAGTGTTTACTTCCTGGTGCGGTGACGTGGCGGCGTCAACGTCACCGCCGCGTCACCGCGCTGTCCGCCGGCGGGGAATTTGATCCGATGGTGTGTACAGCCATCGGATCAAAACACCCCGGCGTAAATATACGCTGTAAACGGTCCGGGGACCGTTCACAGCGGATATATTCAGCCGTGTGTACAAGGCCTTACAGTTCGCTAATTCTGTTGACTCTCATATAGGCCTTGAGAATTTCAGTCTACTTGTAGAAAATATCATTGCAGATCATACAACATAGGTTTTGTCATTAGCTTTTAAAAAAGCTACAAGGTAGACTTCAGAGAGCAACCAATCAGAAATTATATTTTATTTGTCTGAATTCATAAAACTTATCAACTC
Organism: Rana kukunoris; assembly: GCA_029574335.1. Classification (NCBI taxonomy): domain Eukaryota; kingdom Metazoa; phylum Chordata; class Amphibia; order Anura; family Ranidae; genus Rana; species Rana kukunoris. Next base: position 297,927,926 of record CM056049.1, read on the forward strand.
TGAGTGATTGCTTTAGGGCACATTAATGACATTTTTATATCAAAGCTGTAATCAACTGATAGACTGATACATTTGTTCAGACTCAACATCCTTAAATGCAGTTCCTTGAACGGTTTGAATATCACAGGCTGGCTTATTACGCTCTAACAACAATGATTAGCTTAGTCTGAAGGAAACATAACATTTTAGACCTCTTATCTATTCCATTAGAGGTGAAAGAAAATAGCTGGTAATTAAATTTTATATATACCATTTAAAATTAGGAACCTCAGAAGGTCACACTTTTTGAGCTATACTTGTCTGCAAATGGCAGCTGTCAGGGAAATAATTGTTGCCATTCTGGCAGTTGGTGCTGAATCTCATTCTGGTGAGCATGTGTCTATAAAAAGTATAAACCCCCAAATAGTTAAAGCAAACCTATCTTCAAAAAAATCACCCCTACATAAAACTTTAGTTGTAAGTTGAAGGATATTCTTGAGTACCATGGCTATGCAAATTACAGCCTTCCAATGATGCTCTGATAGTTGACTGGTTAGAAAAGATACATGACAAAGATTTCTGTTTAATAAAAAAAAGTTTGTATATGTTTTCAGTTTTTCTCCAAAATATCAGGATATTCACTCCATACATTGCAATAGAAATATTTTACTTGTTTTCTATCTTCTGTTTTCTTCCATCTCAATATCTTTTAGCGTTCTGCACAACCATTGATTGCTACCTAGTCAATAGCTGCAGGATGGAGGAACACACTTGAGATTGTGTCTTTGGAAACCTGGGGCCTAAATGAGTGGGCAGAGTGAGCTAGTTGTAACTCGGTGCTCAATTACAAAATTAGAGATGTTAAGCCAAGCAAACAGTAAACAAACTCAAAAGCAAAAAACAGATATGATTCATTAGATAGGAAATGATTGCATCTACGTTTTCGCAATAGGATATGAATTTAGAAACTGTTTCATTCTACACAACACAGATGCCATAGTGAATGGTTAACTTTTAAAGCTGCACTAAACTTTCTTTTTTATTAATGTAATCTCTGCTACATAAAATTGACAAGCCTCAAATCTTCTGGCAGAAAGTCATTTGGAGTGATGAGACCAAAATTTAGCTTTTTGGCCACAACCATAAACGCTACATTTGGAGAGGAGTCAACAAGGCCTATAATGAAAGGTACACCCTTCCTACTGTGAAAGACGGAGATGGATCGCTGATGTTTTGGGGATTTGTGAGCTACAAAGGCACAGGAAATTTGAACATTTGCATTCATCAACCACACAAGCTGCACATAGAACATACTTGGACATTCCAACATGACAATAAGCCAAAACACAAGGCCAAGTCAACCTGTCATTGCCTACAGCAGAATAAAGTGAAGGTTCTGGAGTGGCCATCTCAGTCTTCTGACCTCGATATCATTGAGCCACTCTGGGGAGATCTCAAACGTGCAGTTCATGCAAGACAGCCTAAGAATTTACAGGAACTGGAGGCTTTTGTCAAGAGGAATGGGTAGCTTTACCATCTGAGAAGATAAAGAGCCTCATCCACAAAAGACTTCAAGCTGTCATTCATGTTTAAGAGGGCAATACATGGTATTAAGAACTTGGGTATTTAAACTTTGATCAGGGTCATTTGGCTAGTTTCTGTTGTCACTATGATTTATAAAGAGTAAACACAGTTAATTGATAATACATGGCTTCAGTCAAACACTAACCATGAGTGAAAGAAAAGTTTTTGTATTATCATTCATATTCTCTAAATAAATGGCCAAGAAATCATAAATTCTGCCAGTATATGTAAACTTATGAGCACAACTGTACATATACAGTATCTTACAAAAGATTGTAAACATTTTATTATATCTTTTCATGTGGCAACACTGAAGAAATGACACTCTGCTACAATGTAAAGTGGTGAGTGTACAGCTTGTATAATGCTGCGTACACATGACCGTTTTTCATGTCATGGAAAAAAACAACGTTTTTCTCAACGTGATTGCTCTCAAGCCTGCCTTGCATACTGTCATGACATACAACAAGGCACCAGATCTGTGGCACAGTATGCTATTGAGTTCCGTACCCTTGCTGCTGAGACTAATTGGGACTCAAGGGCATTACGTGAAGCCTTCCGAAAAGGTCTTACGGATCGTATCAAGAACGAATTAGTCTATAAGGATGTCCCAGAAGACCTTGAGAAATTCATAGAGCTGTGTGTTCGTCTGGATGTTCGGTACCATGAAAGATGCCAAGAGAGACTTAGAACCCGCAAGTTTCCTAAGCCAGTTTACCGTTTGGCCCCTAACTTCCAAGCACCACCTCAGCCAGAACCTGAAACCTCTGTTGAACCCCAGGCACCTGTGGAACCCATGGATGTGAGCCGTCTCCACCTAACTGAGTCAGAGAAACAAAGGAGGCGTTCATTGGGCCTATGCCTGTACTGTGGACATTTAGTATCTGTCTGCCCTTCCCGTCCAGTAAAAGACGGGGTCTAACCAGTGTTGGAGGAGCTGGCTTAGACCTTACAGGTAGATCCTCCAAGACCAAGATTACTGTTCCGGCTACTATCCATTTACCTTCTAAGCTTGTTTCCTGCGAGGCTTTTGTGGATTCTGGAGCTGCTGGCATATTCTTGGACTACACTTTTGCAAGAAAGAACAACATCCCATTTGTTCCAAAGTCTAGACCCCTGAACATTACCACCCTGAATGGACAGCCCTTGGGAGATGGCATTGTGAAATTCGAGACTACGACAATCACCCTTCAGGTAGGCCTCCTCCACAAAGAGGAAGTTGTCTTTTCTCTCATTGATTCTCCGCTTCTGCCTATCATCCTTGGTTACCCATGGTTGCAACTTCACAACCCTTCTTTGATTGGGAAAATGGAGAACTAACCTCCTGGGGATCGTCCTGTCGCCCTTATTGTTTGTCTCAACCCAAAAGACTTTCTGCTTGCATGTTGGCTCCTGTGACTATCCCACCTACCTTGCCTCGTGAATACCATGACTTTGCAGATGTATTTTGCAAGCAAAAGGCAGAGGTGCTACCTCCACATCGTCCTTTTGACTGTACAATTAAATTGATTCCCGGAGCACCTCTTCCCAAAGGAAAGACCTACCCCTTGTCTCTGCCTGAACAAAAGTCTATGGAGGAATACGTAAGAGACAAATTGGAAAGAGGTTTTATCCGACCCTCTTCTTCTCCAGTAGGAGCAGGTTTTTTCTTTGTTGAAAAAAAGATGGGGGCCTTCGACCATGCATAGACTATCAGGGGTTAAATCAAATCACCGTAAAGGACTCCTACCCTTTGCCTCTCATTCTTGAACTGTTTGATGTACTTAAGGGGGCTGTTATCTTCTCCAAGCTAGACCTACGAGGGGCTTATAACCTGATTCGAATTAACGAGGGGGACGAGTGGAAGACAGCATTCAACACTCGTAATGGACACTTTGAATATTTGGTCATGCCATTTGGGTTGTGTAACGCACCTGCTGTCTTTCAACGTTTCATGAATGAAATTTTCCATGATTTCAGCAACCGCTTTGTGATCATCTACTTGGACGACATTTTAATCTTTTCCAAGACTCATCTAGAGCACACCTCGCATGTGAAACAGGTATTACAACGGCTTAGAGAAAATCATCTTTATGCAAAAATCGAGAAATGCAGTTTCCATCAAAGCTGTATTCCTTTACTTGGGTAAATCATAAGTGCTGACGGTTTCCGAATGGACCCTCAAAAACTTTCCGCTGTCTTGCAATGGCCCCAACTGACAACTTTAAGAGGACTCCAAAGCTTTTTAGGGTTTGCAAATTACTACAGACGCTTCATTAAGAGTTTTGCCTCCATTGCGGCACCCCTTACTGCCATGACTAAGAAGGGTACAAATTGCAAGGTGTGGTCTTCAGAAGCAAAATCGGCTTTCCAGCGATTAAAGGACATGTTCAGTAAAGCTCCAATTCTTCAGCATCCAAATCCTGATCTCCAGTACATTGTTGAGGTTGATGCCTCTGAGGTTGGAGCAGGTGCCGTACTCTCCCAGAGACAGCCAAAGTCTGGTAGAATCCATCCAGTAGCTTTTTTCTCTAGAAAGTTTTCTCCTACAGAGATGAATTATGATGTTGGGAATCGAGAACTACTGGCCATCAAATTGGCATTGTCTGAATGGCGACACCTTCTGGAAGGGGCTCCCAAGCCTTTTACTATCCTCACTGACCATAAAAACCTACTGTATCTTCAGTCTGCTAGACGTCTGAACTCGCATCAGGCTCGATGGGCTCTGTTTTTCTCCCGTTTTAATTTTGTCTATTCTTATGTTTCAGGGCATAGAAACAAAAAAGCCGATGCTCTTTCCAGACAGTTTGCTACCTCTGAAGAAGATCAACCAGCCGAGCAGTATATAATCCCACCTCACAAAATTTTTGCACAGATCTCTACGGCTCTTTCCCAACAGCTACAAGAAACCCAGAATCGTGTTCCCCAGGGCTTAAAGATACCACCAGGTCGCCTGTACGTAGCCCCTAGTCTCAGAAAACCTGTACTCCTCTGGGCACATGATGGCGTGTTATCCGGTCATCCTGGTGTCACCATCACTTTTAAGACCTTGCAGCGTCATGTCTGGTGGCCTCGTATGAAAAAGGATGTTACTGACTATGTGGCTGCCTGCCCAACTTGTGCTGCTAATAAAGTACCCCGCACATTGCCTACTGGACTGTTACATCCACTTCCGGCACCTCGCCAGCCTTGGACCCATTTGACCATGGACTTCATTGTAGACTTACCCAAGTCCGAGGGCATGACTGCTATATGGGTCACAGTGGATCGCTTTTCCAAAATGTCTCATTTTGTGCCGCTCCCGGGATTACCTACAGCGAAAGCACTGTCCACTCTTTTCCTTTCCCATATTGTAAAACATCATGGCATACCTACCAATGTCGTCTCAGACCGCGGATCCCAGTTCGTTTCCCGATTCTGGAGAGCGTTCTGCAAGAAATTAGGAGTAACGCTCTCGCTCTCTACCTCACATCACCCTCAAACTTATGGTCAAACTGAACGCATGAACCAGACCCTAGAAACCTATCTTCGACATTATGTCAATGCCTTACACTCCAACTGGTCTGAATATTTGCCTTTAGCAGAGTTCGCCCTAAATTCCCGTTGGCACAGTGCTCTACATACCACACCATTCTACGCAGCCCTAGGCTATCACCCTCAGACTTTTCCTCTACTTCAGCCTTCTTCTGGTGTACCAGCAGCAGATCAGCGGGTAAAGAATATTCTACTACATTGGAAGAAGATTTGTTCATTACTACGAAAGTCAGCAGGCAAGTACACACTTTTTTCCAACAGACGAAGACGCCATATACCTCCATATGTGGTGGGGGACAGAGTTTTGCTATCAACCAAGTATGTGAGATTGAAACAACCTTCTACCAAATTGGGCCCTCGATTCATTGGTCCTTACAGGATCATTGCTCGAGTTGGGCCAGTTTCCTATCGCTTAAAATTACCCTCCTCTCTCCGGATACATCCCGTGTTCCACGTTTCCCTCCTCAAAAAAGCTATTTTCAACCGCTACTCCAGATCACAAAAGCTACCTCCTCCTGTTCTTGTTGATGGACAAAATGAGTTTGAAGTCTCCAAGATTCTTGATTCCAGAAGACAGGGCCGTGGCCTTCGGTATCTGGTTCATTGGAGGGGATATCCTGTCACAGACCGCTCCTGGGTTCCAGCCAAAGATCTGCATGCCCCTTCTCTTATACGAGACTTCCATGCCTCGTTCCCCACTAAGCCCCGCTAGGCCCCTGGAGGGGTCCATTGGGGAGGGGGCCCTGTCATGTCCCGGGATGTATTCGAACCTGAGTCTTCCTGGTCTCTTAAACCATAGTCTTACCTGCTGTGCCACAGAAGAGATCTAGACCTTGGGAATATCCTTATTGTGTTTCAACACTACCTCGGACTCACTAGCTCCACCTGCTGCCAGCTGTGGACAATTCTCATTCTGGACAGCCTTTAAATAGGAAGTGAGGTCATCACTCAGCGCCCGTTTATTTGGATTACTTCCTGGGTGTTTTGTCTTCAGTGATCTTCCTTGTATTGAACTCCTGCCTGATATCCCGACTATTCTACAGCCTGCTGATTTTGTACCTTACCGCCAGATCGTGTATGACCTCTGCCTGCCTGACCCTTCTCCGAGATTTCGATTGTGAACTATTTGCCTGATCCGTTGCCGACCATATCTGCCTGACGACGCTTTGCCTGGATCTCCAGCATAATACTTCCACTTCGGACACTACCTTTTACAGGTACCTTACACATACACACAATCGTGATAAAAAAGGCTTGAGCAAAGCGCAGTGACGTACAACACATACAACGGCGCTATAAAGGGGAAGTTCCATTCAAATGGCAACACCCTTTGGGCTGATTTCCCAGCTCATAACTTCTGAGCATGTGCATTTTTTCATCCACTGTTAAAGCGTAGACACGACCGTTTTTCACGACGATAAAAACGACCACGTGAAAAACGACGAGAAAAAATAGAGCGGGTTCTAAATTTTTAATGCCCATTTTCCACGTTGAGAAAAATGCTCTGGAGCCTACACACGACTGTTTTTCACCACCAATTTGAAAGTTGAATTTTTCTTGTCATGCACTCATGCAGACCATGACACTCCCACCACCATGCTTAACGGGAGGGGAGGTTGTTTTAACATACTTTTAAAGATAGGGCCTTTTTTTTTCATAGTGTGAGAACAAAGTTTTCAAAATATAATCAAGTACATAGTTTCTACATCATATATTTTCCCCATGAAAACCAGGAAATATGATATTGTTTTTTTCCAGTCAAATTAAAGCATTCATTTAAAAAAGAAAAGACACCATTCCTCATCTTTTCATTTTTATGTGGTCAAAATCAACAAAAAAAATGCATATTTAATCTAATTAAAAATAATAATAATAATATATATATATATATATATATATATATATCACTAAGGTATGGGCCTAAAAGGAAAGTATTACCTGTCCCTTAAAAATCAATATCAAAGCTGACTAAGTCAACTGCAAAACAAGGCAGCAATTGTAAAGCCTCATACACACGCTCGGTTTACTCGGCAAGAACCAGCAAGAAAACTGCTGGCAGAGCTTTCTTGCCAAGTATACCGAGCGTGTGTACGAGGCTTTCAGGTTTCTCGACAAGAAAACTGCCCAGAATCTAGATGGGAAAAATATAGAACATGTTCTCTATTTTCTCGTTGTGAGATTCTCGGCAGTTTTCCTGCCGAGAAACCCGAGAGTGTGTATACTTACCTGGTCACCGTGGAAACCCGCACATGCTCAAAATGACTTCAAAGCATGCGCGGTAGCTTCCTAGACATAGGTAGGGTGCAGCAAGATGGCGGCGATGGCATCGAATGTGATGAGCGCATGCTCGTCGTACGTGATGACGTCACCGCGTTCTTGCCCTTCAAGAGAACCGCGGTTCTTTTGAAAGGAGAGTCTGTACACTCGGGCGGCAAGAGATTCTTGCCAAGAATCTCGTCGTGAAAAACAATGTTTTTTCCTGACGGGATTCTTTCCCGTGTGTACAGGGCTTAAGACAATCTATCACATGTCCATAATCTGGAAAAGCCCTGGGACTCAAGAAAGTTTATATAATTTTAAGGTGCTGGGACTGAAGTGGTTAATGTAATTTTAGACTTTTTTTTAAATATTGAATTGTATTTGGGGCACAGCAGCTTTCTTTCAATTAGCCTAGAGGAGGGAGCAGGAGAGTGGCTTACTCTGGGGCTATGAACTTGCATGGAGACACACATCGCCACAGCATACAGATGGTTGGAAGCGTGTATGCAAGGGTGGTTCCATTGGTGCAGGCAAGGGAAAAGAGATACCCTGAATTCAGATACTGAGACACTCACTCAGGGGACCAACCCATTGGGCTAGAAAGGAATGCATGTTAACATTAGGCAACAATGTACTATGTATGGTAACTAGGGGTGCAACGGATCAAAAAACTCACGGATTGGATCGATCCTCGGATCAGGAGTCACGGATCGGATCATTTTCGGATCAGCAAAAAAAAATGATGAAAAAAAGTTCAAGTCTGGGCTCTAGCTGGGCCAATGGCTCTATATGGTAATGTACACCATTGCCCCCCACTCGTCACTGTTATGTCCACCATTGTCCCCCACTCGTCATTATCACCATCACTGTTCCAGTCAACATTGCCCCCACACTAGTAAACAGTAACACTGTAATAATAGCCATTTTTCCCGACTAATAATAGTATAGCCAACATTGCCCCCACACTAACAGTAACACTGTATAATAGCCATTTTTCTCACTAATAATAGTATAGCCAACATTGCCCCCACACTAGTAAACAGTAACAGTAACACACTGAAATAATAGCCATTTTTCCCCACTATAATATGATGAATCCACTCACTGTTCTTGTACTACTCAGTCTCACTTCACTGTACTTGCATGCATGCAGACAGTACTGCGCGATCTTGCAGAAGATCCACGTGCAGAGGGAGGGGTGATGACGTCAGCGTGCACCGCCGCCGGGTGTATGAAGATGGCCGACCGCTCCGGAGCTAGGCCGAAGCCGCGGCCTTTCCTAAGACCGCTGCGGCGCGATCCGCGGATCGCAGCCTGTGCCGATGCAAACAGGTCGGCCCGTTCGGATCATGGACCGGGCTTGATCCGTTGCACCCCTAATGGTAACTCAGAATTGTTTTAAATAGTTAAAAATCTTTCAAAACCTTTTTTTCTACTGATATCTCCTCCCTGACTTCCCCGGACTACCCAGCTTGCAGCACATGTCACAGTTATTCTGCTATCTTTTTACTACTCTTAAAAACGTTTACTCTATTTTATTCTATTTTCTACTGATATCTCCTCCCCGATTGTACCTGGGTGGCCTCAGCCTGCAGCACCAGTCACCGTTACTCCACCAACGCACAACCACCCACCGCCACCGCCGACTTTGCTCTGGGGTTAAGTCCGAGTGGCTACATGGGACCTCGAGCCAAACTGACCTGGACTACTCAGATCCGAGCCCAATTAAGCAGAGCCAGACTTTGCCAAGGATGCTGCAGTAGAGAGCCCCTGAGCCGAATCGTAGAGGCCGCCCGCCAAGCCACTGACAGCTGGGAGCGGCCACCCCAGCCATGTCCACCAAGGACAGAAAACATTCCACCACCGAGCGGGTGAGTAAATGGTGGAGCAGCAAAACACTCACTAGAGAGCACTCTCCCATCATGCGAACCATCAAATACTCAGCTGACACGCTCCGCAGCCTAATGAATACCGCCTCAACACTACCAACTACCATCCAAAAAATACTACTACGAAAATAACAACTTCTAAGGATCAATCGGCAACCGACCGCCAAAAACAGGACTGCACCACTTCCAGTAAAACACCTATCATGCGCCCTGATCAACACAAGATCAGCAGTCAAGCACAAAAAGGAAATCCACAGACTGTCTCTTTATCACGGAAAGCTGGCTAACACCTGACTGTAACACCATCCTAGCAGAATTAGTGCCTGAGAACTACTGCATCCTAACTGAGCACAGAGTCGGGCAAAGAGGAGGCGGCCTAGCAGTGACCTACAAATCTCACCTCACTCTCACCAAACCAACTCTACAAAGCTCAATACCATTCATGGAAACACTCACACTTTAACTTCAAACAACACCCCAGGACACAATCCACATATTACTATGCTACAGACCACCGGGACCAAAGACACATCTCCTCACACCTTTCACCGAATTCATCTCTACATACACCTTAAAAACCAAAAACCTCCTGTTACTCTGGGACTTTAACCTCTGGGCTAACTCCTCCCAGGACCCCATCTCCACCTCCTGCATCAACCAACTGGAAGCACTAGGTCTGCAGCAACTGATAAATGCTTCCACGCATGTTTTGGGTCACACCCTTGACCTCATCTTCAAACAAAAAATCGACATCAACACACTGGAAAACACGCCATTGCCATGGACTGACCACCACCCCATCAAATTCAAAATAACTACCAACACCATCTTCCAAAAACCAACACACTTAACAACACACTGGACAAGATCACAGAAGAAACTACACTCGCAACTTTTCAAAACCACACTATCCAACTAAATAGCGATGCTAACTCAAAACTACTCAAGAAACAAAGCATTACTACAGAGAGCAGACACAGTTTCACCAAGACGCAGAGCACTCATCCTCAGAAACAATTCGGGCTGGTTCAATGACTCCCCTACATTACTGAAACAAGAACGCAGAAGAGCTAAAGGAGCCTGGAGAAGGAATTTAACAATGGAAAACCACACAAACTACAAATCACTCACCACAAAGCCATCTTCACAACAAAAAAAGAACACTTCTCCAACACCGTCTCAAAAGCCAGAAACCGCCCCGCAAACTTTTCAAACTAGTCACTCGGAACATGAACGGCACCTGTCTAGAGCCTCCAGCAAACAAAATACAAGAATTCTGCAATGAGCTATCTGATTTTTTTATTGACAAAATCACAAACATTCGTGAAATAATTCAGCAGAAAAAAACAGGCAACCTCACTCGGCCAGAGCAAGAAGAAAAAAAAACATACAAATACTCTACAATCACCATAATGTACTCCCAATCACCATCGACACCACCAAAATCATCATCAGAAGCCTCACAGCACATTACCAAATGACATTATTCCTACAAAACTTCTGAAAGAATGTACCGTTCCGATCTCCCTCAAGCAAGGCATATTCAAACCCCTCCTAAAGAAGCCCAACCTCGACCCCAAAGACCTGAACTACCGCAGACATGTAACAAGCCTTAACACCATCTCCAAGATCATCGAGAAAGCAGTAGTATAACAGCTACAATTCCATTTGGACACCTACAAACTCTTGGACCCACTATAATCTCTTGGACCCACTACAATCTGGTTTCTGCCCAGGCCAGGCGACAGAAACTGCACTTCTCAAAATCTGGGATGACGCCCTCGAAGCAGCAGATGACGGAGAATCGTGTCTCCTGGTGCTGCTGGACCTCAGTGCAGCTTTCGACACAGTAGACCAAAAAACTCTGCTCACTTGTCTCGCAGAAGTAGCCGGAGTCGCAGACTCAGATCTACTCTGGTTCGCTTCCTTCCTAGAGAACCAATCCCAAAAAGTGAAACTAGGAGCTTTCACTTCAGAAGCACGTAAAATTACATGCGGAGTCCCTCAAGGATCACCCCTGTCGCCGTGCTCTTTAACATCTACCTCCGCCCACTCCTCAAAATCATCAGCAAACAGGACCTGCTCTATCACTCCCACACTGATGACACCCAACTTTACCTTTGCATCACCAACAAAAAAGACCAATACCACACACTGGAAAACTGCCTCTCATTGATCGACAATTGGATGCCGGAGAGCTCCCTTAAACTTAATGGATCCAAAACAGAACTTCTCTTTCTCCACGCAAACCAAAAGAAAAACCCTAGCACAACATTCACACCACCCACCATCCTTGGACAAACCATCACCCCCAGCACCAAAGTCAAAAGCCTCTGAGTCATCTTTGACTCAGACATGACTATGGACGCACAAATAGGATCAGTAGTCAGCGGATCACACCACCTTCTTCGCCTGTTGCGTAGACTCATCCCCTTCATCCCGGAAGGGGACACAGCAGTAGTAGTTGGAACAATCATCAAATTCCTGACTCTACTACACAAATTCTCTCTACCTCAGATTTTAAATATACCAAATTTCACATCTACAAGTTGTCCAGAACACAGCAGCCAGAATGGTAAGGGGGAAAAACCGTGCAAATCAATCACCCCCGTCCCTGAGGGTTACATTCAAGACCCTCTGCCTCACTCTCAAATGCACACAAGAAAACACTCCGCAATACCTATGCGAGAAAATAAAGCACTACACCCCTAGTCGCCCCCTCAGGTCAACTAACCAAAATCTCCTCCACATCCCCAAGACCTGCTACAAATCAAAAGGAGAATGAAGATTTGCAGTCCAAGGACCCCAGCTATGGAACACTGAAGCGATGTGCTGGAACTGGAGGGAATCCAGAGAAGAGCAACACAATTAATAAGAGGATTGGAGGAACGTTTATAATCATTAAACTTATTCTGCATGGAAAAGAGACGCTTAAGAGGGCATATGATAGCAATATACAAATATCTTAATGGTGACTCCAACAGTACATCAGGTGTGATCAATTATCAGTGATTGGCACCATAGCTTGTGGCAAAAATGTATGAAGAAAAATTACTAATTTTATAACAGAAACTAAGAAAAATGCATTTTTATTTATAGCACAAAAAAATAAAAAACTCAGTAGTGATTAAATACCACCAAAAGAAAGCTCAGTTTGTGTGAAAAAAAGGACAACAATTCTGTATCTATTGAGTGTTGCATGACTGAGAGCACTGAAAGCTGAATATTGGTCTAGTTAGGAAGGGTGTTTAAGTGCCCGATGACCACAAAGCCCTAGCCCTATTGAGTGTTGCATGACTGAGAGCACTGAAAGCTGAAAATTGGTCTGGATAGGAAGGTTGTTTAAGTGCCCGATGACCACAAAGCCCTAGCATTTCTGGTCGTGGTCAGATGATTAATGTAGCATTTAATTCTGGCCTTAGCTCAGGCATGCAGGAGAGTGTGCTTAGCTGAAGCCCCCCCTCTCCTCCCCTTCTAAAGAATCCTTGGATGTGTGACATATGATATCTACTTATTAATGCTAGCAGCATGAGGATTAAAAATATTTAATGTTAATTAGGAGAGTGAAGTTCCACTTTAACTGGCAATCGTGCGGTCATGCAGCACTGTAAGCAAATTACATTTATATATTGATATTTTTTACACAAATAGAGCTTTCTTTTGGTGGTATTTTTTTTTTGTGTAATCAAATTTTATTGTTTTACAACCAAAATATGCCATGTCAGACAAAACTTAAGGCTTAAAGTCGTCGGCCACGCAGGGCCAAAGAGCATTACACGAACAATGATCGAATCAAACATAGATGCTCTTATCTAAAATCATCATAGCAGCAAAAAGAAGCCTGACATAATATCAGCATGGTTAAGACATCAGCAAAACTTAGAAGGTAATACTTAAGATAAAGAAAAAAGAACTTAAAGATAAGAGTAGAGAAAAAGGAAGAGAAAAGAGAAAAAAGGAAGAAAAAAGGGGAGGGGGGGAGAAAGGGAAGGGAGTGGATGATGGGAGTGTAGTGCCTATAGGAGAGCCACCTCCGACTAGAGGAGGAACAGCTCTAAGGGGTAGCCCCTGCGGTCCACGACGGGGAGGGAGGGGGGGGCAAACAGCCTCCAGCTAGCCACCCCACTCCCCGGAGCGAACCAGGGCCTTTTGGTGGTATTTGATCACCACTGGGTTTCTTATTTGTTGCTATACAAATGAAAAATAAATAAAAAATGTTCTACTTGTTATAAAACATATAACATAAAATCGAATTTCTTCATAAATTTAGGGGAAAATGTATTCTGCTATATGGTAAAAAAAAATCCCAATAAGTGCATATTATTTGGTGTGTGTGAAAGTTATAGTGTCTACAAACTATGAAATATATATTTGAAAATTAATTAACCCTGACGGCCTATCTCATTTATTGAGGCCCTTAGAATGCCAGGACAGTACAAATACCATCCAAATAACCACTTTTTGGAAAGTAGACAGTCTGAGGTATTTAGTAAAGGGTACAGCAAGTTTTTTTAAGTTGTAATATTTGTTACAAATTTTTGGAAATTAAAATAATATTTTTTTTACATACTGTCACAAGTGCAGTACAGCATCAGCATAAGCCTGGTGTGGTGGTGATCGGGATGCTGACTGGTGACAGTATGTTCTTGTCCAACTTCATTGAGTGGCTATGGGGCTGATTTACTAATGAAGCTGCGCTGCGCCGGTACATGCCTTAATTAGTGCGCTGGATGAATCCCTAATTAGGCGCATGAACCGGCCGCAGCAGCAGCGCGATGTGATTGATAAGTAAAGCCGCCGCCGATATCCCTGTATAAGTCTATGGGGGAAATCTTAATTGTGAATTTTAAAGGCTAATCTGCAAGTTTTGTCCTAAAAAGTGTTTGGGGACCTCAGTCCTGCCCCAGGGGACATGTACCAATGCTTTTTTTATTTTTTAAAACGGCTGTTTTTTCGGGAGCAGTGATTTTAATAATGCTAAAAGTGCAATAATAAAAGTGTAATTTTTCTTTAAATTTCGTACTATGGGGGGCTCTAATGTCAGCATGTGAAAAAGCGCATGTTTCCTGTGGTTAGAACTGTCTCTGCACAAAATGACATTTTTCAAAGCAAAAAAGCCATTTAAAACTGACTCGCGGCTATAATGAATTGTCGGCTCCCGGCAATTGCAGGAGAATTCATTCATTAAAAAATCGAAAAAAAAAAGCGTGGGGGTCCCCCCAAATTCAATAACCAGACCCTTTAGGTCTGGTATGGATATTAAGGGGAACCCCGCCGTCAATTTAAAAAAAAAATTACGTGGGGTTCCCCCCAAATATCCATAACCAGACCCTTCAGGTCTGGTGTGGAATTTAAGGGGAACTCCACCCCAAATTAAAAAAAAAATGGCGTGGAGTCCCCCCTAAAATCCACACCAGACCCCTTATCCGAGCACGTTGACCTGGCCGGCCGCAGAAAAGAGGGGGGGACAGAGCGCAGCCCCCCCCTCTCCTGAACCGCACCAGGCCACATGCCCTCAACATTGGGAGGGTGTTTTGGGGTGCCCCCCAAAACACCTTGTCCCCATGTTGATGAGGACAAGGGTCTCTTCCCCACAACCCTTGCCCGGTGGTTGTGGGGGTCTGCGGGCAGGAGGCTTATCGAAATCTGGAAGACCCCTTTAACAAAGGGGCCCCCCAGATCCCGGCCCCCCCCCTGTGTGAAATGGTAATGGGGTACCTTGTACCTCTACCATTTCACGAGAAAAAAAAAGTGTGAAGTGTAAAAAACGACAAGAGCCGGTTTTTGACAAGTCCTTTATTATCTTCTTTCTTCTTTTCTTCTTTCCTTCGGGTTTCTTCTTCCTCCTCCTTCTTCTTCCTCTGCTTCTGTCTTGGGTCTTCTATTCCCGCATCTTGCCCGGCGTGTTCTTCCATCTTCTGCTCCTCCCGCTGTCCTTCTCGTCCGCATCTTCTTCTCCTTCTTCTTCTTCGCCGGAGGCGCCGCTTCCAATTGAAATCCCCGCTGTCTGCCGGACCACGCCCCCCTCTGACGCCACGGGCAAGCTCTTAGGAGTGTGCTGCAAGTGCGTCAGAGGGGGGCGTGGTCACATGTCAGAGGGCGGGCAATTCAATTGGAAGCTTGTGCGCGGCTTTTTCTTTGCCAGAGTCGCCGCTTCCAATTGAATTGCCCGCTTTCTGGAACATGTGACCACGCCCCCCTCTGACGCACTGGCACCACACGGGGACTTTCCTAAGAGCTTGTCCGTGGCGTCAGAGGGGGGCGTGGTCCGGCAGACAGCGGGGATTTCAATTGGAAGCGGCGCCTCCGGCGAAGAAAAACAAGAAGAAGAAGATGCGGACGAGAAGGACAGCGGAAGGGGAAGAAGATGGAAGAACACGCCGGGCAAGATGCGGGAATAGAAGACCCAAGACAGAAGCAGAGGAAGAAGGAGGAAGAACCCGAAGGAAAGAAGAAAGAAGATAATAAAGGACTTGTCAAAAACCGGCTCTTGTCGTTTTTTACACTTCACACTTTTTTTTTCTCGTGAAATGGTAGAGGTACAGTGTACCCCATTACCATTTCACACGGGGGGGGCGGGATCTGGGGGGCCCCTTTGTTAAAGGGGTCTTCCAGATTTCGATAAGCCTCCTGCCCGCAGACCCCCACAACCACCGGGCAAGGGTTGTGGGGAAGAGACCCTTGTCCTCATCAACATGGGGACAAGGTGTTTTGGGGGGCACCCCAAAACACCCACCCAATGTTGAGGGCATGTGGCCTGGTTCGGTTCAGGAGAGGGGGGGGCCGCGCTCTGTCCCCCCCTCTTTTCTGCGGCCGGCCATGTCAACGTGCTCGGATAAGGGGTCTGGTTATGGATATTTGGAGGGACTCCACGCCATTTTTTTTTTAAATTTGGAGTGGAGTTCCCCTTAAATTCCACACCAGACCTGAAGGGTCTGGTTATGGATATTTGGGGGGAACCCCACGTCATTTTTTAAAAACAAATGACAGCGGGGTTCCCCTTAATATTCATATCAGACCTGAAGGGCCTGTAATGGAATTTGGATAGAACCCCACGTCATTTGAATAATTATTTTAAAATTCGTACCATGGGGGGGGAATGTCAGCAGGTGAAAAAGCGCACTTTTCCTGTGGTTAGAAATATGTATTTGCACAAAATGACATTCTGAAAAAAAAAAAAAAGCCGTTTAAAACTGACTCGCGGCAATAATGAATTGTCGGCTCCCGGCAATTGCAGGAGAATTCATTCTTAAAAAACCCGAACAAAAAAAGCGTGGGGGTCCCCCCAAATTCAATAACCAGACCCTTTAGGTCTGGTATGGATATTAAGGGGAACCCCGCCGTCAATTTAAAAAAAAAAATGATGTGGGGTTCCCCCCAAATATCCATAACCAGACCCTTTTCAGGTCTGGTGTGGAATTTAAGGGGAACTCCACCCCAAATTAAAAAAAAATGGCGTGGAGTCCCCCCTAAAATCCACACCAGACCCCTTATCCGAGCACGTTGACCTGGCCGGCCGCAGAAAAGAGGGGGGGACAAAGCGCGGCCCCCCCCTCTCCTGAACCGAACCAGGCCACATGCCCTCAACATTGGGAGGGTGTTTTGGGGTACCCCCCAAAACACCTTGTCCCCATGTTGATGAGGACAAGGGTCTCTTCCCCACAACCCTTGCCCGGTGGTTGTGGGGGTCTGCGGGCAGGAGGCTTATCGAAATCTGGAAGACCCCTTTAACAAAGGGGCCCCCCAGATCCCGCCCCCCCCCCCTGTGTGAAATGGTAATGGGGTACACTGTACCTCTACCATTTCACGAGAAAAAAAAAAAGTGTGAAGTGTAAAAAACGACAAGAGCCGGTTTTTGACAAGTCCTTTATTATCTTCTTTCTTCTTTCCTTCGGGTTTCTTCCTCCTTCTTCTTCTTCCTCTGCTTCTGTCTTGGGTCTTCTATTCCCGCATCTTGCCCGGCGTGTTCTTCCATCTTCTGCTCCTTCCGCTGTCCTTCTCGTCCGCATCTTCTTCTTCTTGTTTTTCTTCGCCGGAGGCGCCGCTTCCAATTGAAATCCCCGCTGTCTGCCGGACCACGCCCCCCTCTGACGCCACGGACAAGCTCTTAGGAAAGTCCCCGTGTGGTGCCTGTGCGTCAGAGGGGGGCGTGGTCACATGTTCCAGAAAGCGGGCAATTCAATTGGAAGCGGCGACTCCGGCAAAGAAAAAGCCGCGCACAAGCTTCAAATTGAATTGCCCGCCCTCTGACATGTGACCACGCCCCCCTCTGACGCACTTGCAGCACACTCCTAAGAGCTTGCCCGTGGCGTCAGAGGGGGGCGTGGTCCGGCAGACAGCGGGGATTTCAATTGGAAGCGGCGGCTCCGGCGAAGAAGAACAAGAAGAAGATGCGGACGAGAAGGACAGCGGGAGGAGAAGAAGATGGAAGAACACGCCGGGCAAGATGCGGGAATAGAAGACCCAAGACAGAAGCAGAGGAAGAAGAAGAAGAAGGAAGAAACCCAAAGGAAAGAAGAAAGAAGATAATAAAGGACATGTCAAAAACCGGCTCTTGTCGTTTTTAACCCTTTACATTTTTTTTCTCGTGAAATGGTAGAGGTACAAGGTACCCCATTACCATTTCACACAGGGGGGGGGCCGGGATCTGGGGGGCCCCTTTGTTAAAGGGGTCTTCCAGATTTCGATAAGCCTCCTGCCCGCAGACCCCCACAACCACCGGGCAAGGGTTGTGGGGAAGAGACCCTTGTCCTCATCAACATGGGGACAAGGTGCTTTGGGGGGCACCCCAAAACACCCTCCCAATGTTGAGGGCATGTGGCCTGGTGCGGTTCAGGAGAGGGGGGGGCCGCGCTCTTTCCCCCCCTCTTTTCTGCGGCCGGCCAGGTCAACGTGCTCGGATAAGGGGTCTGGTGTGGATTTTAGGGGGGACTCCACGCCATTTTTTTTTTAATTTGGGGTGGAGTTCCCCTTAAATTCCACACCAGACCTGAAGGGTCTGGTTATGGATATTTGGGGGGAACCCCACGTCATTTTTTTTTGGAAAATTGACGGCGGGGTTCCCCTTAATATCCATACCAGACCTAAAGGGTCTGGTTATTGAATTTGGGGGGACCCCCACGCTTTTTTTTTGGTGTTTTTTATGAATGAATTCTCCTGCAATTGCCGGGAGCCGACAATTCATTATTGCCGCGAGTCAGTTTTAAACGGCTTTTTTCCTTCAGAATGTAATTTTTCACATGCTGACATTACACCCAGGGCCGCCATCAGGGGGGTACAGGCAGTACACCTGCAGGGCCGCCATTAGGGGGGTAAAGGCATTACACCTGTAAGGGGCCGGGGGTCCCCAGGGGCCCGGATGGGAACCACCCTAAAAAAAACAAAAAAAATGTTTTATTTTTTTTATTTTTTTAGGGGTCCGAAGGTCCCCAGGGGCCCGGAGGCCACTAAGGGCCCCAGATGGCAAGGCCTTTTTTTTATAAAAATATATATATATTTTTTAAAAAAAATATATTTTTTTTATATATTTTTCTTTTATTTTTTATTAAAGGGCCAATTTTTTGTTGTTTTATTTTTTTAGGGGTCCGAAGGTCCCCAGGGGCCCGGAGGCCACTAAGGGCCCCAGATGGCAAGGCCTTTTTTTTATAAAAAAATATATATATTTTTAAAAAAATATATATATTTTTTATATATTTTTCTTTTATTTTTTATTAAAGGGCCAATTTTTTGTTGTTTTATTTTTTTAGAGGTCCGGAGGTCCACAGGGACCTGGAGATCTCCAGGGCCCCAGATGACAACCCCCCTTTTTTTCTAAAATAAATATTTGTTTTATATATTTTTTTATTTCTTTTATTTTCATATTATATATATATATATATATATATATATATATATATATATATATATATATATATATTATTATTAAAGGGCCCAGAGGTCCCCAGGGCCCTGGAAGGCAACCCCCTTGTTATTTTTTTTTTAGATAAATGTTATATTTAAAAAAATATATATATATATTTTCTCTCTTTTTTCTTTTTATTTTATAAAGGGCACAGAGGTCCCCAGGGCCCCGGATGGCTATCCCCCTTTTTTATATATATTTTTCTTTATTTATTCTTTTTGTAAAGGGCCCCCCCCTCAATTCATCAAGGTCTTCTTGGCGGTCTGATCTTCGCACAAGCCTGCATAAATTGGGTAACCAGAGGGTGCAGGGCCCATCTAGTGCCAGTCTTTGCGGATAGAGCGGAGATTTGTACCTTAAGGGTGTTTGAGCTCAGGCCTTTGTCGACACCTGTTTGAAGGAACTCTAGAATCTGGCAAGGGTCTGGCGAGATGTGATTCCAGCCTCTAAGTTGCGCCAAGTGGGTGAACTTTCCCCAAATCCTTGTGTAAACCGTGTTTGTAGAAACCTTCCTGGCTTGCATTAAGGTTGTTATGACTGCCTGGGAGCATCCCTGTTCCCTAAATCTAGCCCTTTCAACTTCCAGGCTGTCAAGTGGAGCCTGTCGGGGGCCGGATGGAAAGATTGGCCCTGGAGTAGGAGGTCCGGTGACGCTGGTAGATGGATAGGAGGACAAGTATTGAGCTGTAGTAGAGTTGTGAACCAAGGCCTCCTTGGCCAGAATGGTATTACCGCTATTACTGTGGCTGACGATCTCCGAAGTCGGCATAGAAATCTCGCTATCAAGGGAGTCGGAGGAAAGGCGTATCCCAGGTTGAAGTCCCATGGGTGGAGAAGGAAATCTGTCCCCTCCGCTGTCGGAAAGGGTACTCTGGACAGAAATCTCGGGCACTTGGCATTGGCTGGTGTCGCTGCCAGGTCGATCTCCGGAATCCCCCAGATCTCTGTCAGCATAGAGAACTCCCGGAGGTTCAGGGACCATTCGTTGTTCGATCGAAGTTCCCTGCTCAGGAAGTCGGCTAGCGTGTTTTGAATCGCTGGGACGTAAACTGCTCGTAAGTCCGGTAGATGTGTCTGGGCCCATTCCATTATGGGGCGAACTTCCTCTAGTAGTGTGAGACTTCGGGTACCGCCTTGCCTCTGGACGTAGGCCACCGCCACTTTGTTGTCCATACGAATTTGGACGTACTTCCCCTGCAGCAGAGGCTCGAAAGCCAAGAGGGCTTGGAATGCCACTCGAAGCTCCAGAATGTTTGAGACCACTCCTCGAGCAGGGAAGTGCCATCGTCCTTGGGCTGTCTGATCCCGGTAGTGCGCCCCCCAACCCTTCTCGCTGGCATCTGATGTCACGATTTCCGGGCTCGGGGGGACTATAGGTCTGAAACCCCTGAGTTTGGGAGGCAGAGTCCACCAAAAAAGGTCGGGTCTCACATGGCTGGGAATGTTGATGGGTTGGTGCATTGAGGCCCCGTCCCATTGCCTGAGGAAGGTGTTCTGTAAAGATCTCATTCGCCACTGGGACCACTGGATCATGGGAATAGTTGAAGACATAGAGCCCAACAGGCTGAGGCAGGACCTGGCCGATGTGGATTTGGAGGATAGAAGGTTTTGCACCTTCCGAGCTAAGGGTTCCACCTTTTCTAGGGGCAACTGCACCCTGTTCTGTCTCGTATCCAACTGTGCTCCGAGGAACGTCATCTCTTGTGAGGGTTGTAGGCTGCTCTTCTGCCAATTGATTAGCCACCCGAAGCTCTGAAGGGTTGAGATTAGAATTTTGCGTTGGAAGAGCAAAGTCTCCTGATCTGCCGCTAGGAGCAGTATGTCGTCCAAGTAATGGTGGACCCGCAGGCCCCTCTCCCTGAGGAGTGCTATGAGCGGGAGGAGGACCTTTGTGAATGTCCTGGGTGCTGAAGAGATGCCGACGGGCAGGCATCGGAACTGAAAGTGGTGTTGCCCGATGGAAAAGCGAAGGAATTTCTGAAAAGCGGGGTGGATTGGTATATGAAGGTAGGCGTCTGACAGGTCGACGGACAGCATCCAATCTCCTAAGTTCACTGCTAGAAGGATAGACTGGAGACTTTCCATCTTGAAGGCTTCTATTTGGATCCTTCTGTTTAGTCGTTTGAGGTCCAATACGGGCCGAAGTTCTCCTGATTTCTTTCGCACCAGAAAGAGAGGGGAATAAAATCCCCTGCCTCTCTGGTGGGAAGGGACTTCTATGACTGCCTCCTTCTGAACTAAGTCCGAGACGTACTGTAGTAGAAGTTTCCTTTTGTCTGGGGAGGAAGGAATTTTGGTGGGTTGAAAAACCATGTGAGGCAATGCCCCCATAAAGTTCCATTTGTGGCCTTGTTTGACCGTGGAAAGGACCCATTGGTCTTCTAAATGCTCTGCCCAAAGTTGTGCGAAATTCCTGAGCCTGGCGCCCACCTGAGCTGGGTGGGCAGGCGAATTCTCAAAAAGACTTTTGTTGGTCCCCTGTGGTAATGGCCTTGATCCTCTGACCCCTAGCAAAGGGGGGGCGAGTAGATCTCCCATCTCTTCTAAATTCCCTGCCTGGGCGATAATTTCTGGCTTCTCTGTACCTATCGGGCAGATTGCGCCTGAGGGTAGGCCCCCTCTGGGGCTTGGGTCTCCTGTCGGAGGGGATAAGCCCCGATTTTCCTCCGGTAACCTTGGAGATTGCCGTATCTAATTTCGCACCAAACAGGTTTACGCCATCATACGGGATCTTGCACCAGTTGGACTTAGAGTTTGCGTCCGCGACCCAGGGTTTCAGCCATAAGGGTCTGCGAGCCATTACCGAGGCTAGCATGGAGCGAGCCGAGGAGCGAATGACATCCACTGAGGCTCCTGCCACAAAGTCTCCTGCTAGCCTGATTTCTTGTAAAGAGGATATCACCTCCCTCTGGTCAGTCCCTTCTAAGAGGGCCTTCTCCGCATTGGCTGCCCATGTGGACATGGCTTTGGCAACTGCAGCCGTGGCAATCGCTGGTCTACACGCTCCCCCTGCTGAAGAGTACGACTTCTTCAATTCCAGATCCATCTTGCGGTCAAGCACATCTCGGAATGAGACCGCGTCCTCTATCGGTAAAGTGACATGACGGGCGAGCCGCATCAGGGATGAATCGACAACGGGAGCGTTGATGAGGGAAGACACCTTGGACTCCGTTAGCGGGTACAGCTTGGCAAGCTTATTAGAGAGGCTAGGCCGTCTGTCAGGTTTTTCCCATTCATCTCTAATGAGATCTTCCAACTCCTCTATGAAAGGAAATAGTTCAGGATCCCTTCTTAATTTGGGAAAATACTTCCCAACCTTAGGTTCTGCCACAGGTTCCTCCCAGCCTATAGCCTCCTTAATGGAGCGTGCAAAGGGTTCAACTAGGCTGAAGTCAAATCCTGATCTCATCTCATGCTCTTCCTGGTCGGACAGGGTCCCCGCTAGCTGGGCATAGGGGTCGAAAGCCGATGAGGTGCCTGGGGTGGGGTCGCCACCAGCCAGAGGGGCCATGGTCCAGTTTGCAT
Source organism: Rana kukunoris (assembly GCA_029574335.1). NCBI lineage: Eukaryota > Metazoa > Chordata > Amphibia > Anura > Ranidae > Rana > Rana kukunoris. Next base: position 297,950,576 of record CM056049.1, read on the forward strand.
CTCGTACTGATTCTCTGGCAAGACTTGTAGTTGTCCTGGCGTCCACCTCTCTTTCCTCAACTGCTTCATTGAAGCAGGTGCGACAGGCTAGTTTCCCTGGCATTGCAATAGCACCGCACACCCAGCAGGCATTAGCCGCAGGACGGGTATGGTGACGTTCACGGTGCACTGATGGGGACCGTCTCCGGTGGGATCTGCTGTGGCGAGATCGGCTGTGGCGTGATCGACTGCGCCTAGACCGGCGGTAGCGGGAGGAAGTTCTTGACCGACTTCTGCGGGATCTCCGTGACGAATGCCTGGATCTCTCCCTGCGCCGTGGGCTTGCATCGCTGGGCCTGATGGGACTGCGAAGAAGGCAGTGTTTAGTGGCCGGCTCTCTTTTTTCTCTTCCCTACTTACCTCTATTGATGGCCTCCTTACCTTGTCTGTTGACAGTGGACTGCTAGGGCAGTGGTCTCCATAGCACAGAGGTAGCAGAAGTAATTGCTGGAGGAAAGGAAGAAAGGGATAAAAATAAGATTTAGGCAGAGAGAAGGGGACAGCCATCCTGGCCAGGGAGAGGAATCCACTTACCTGGGGCAAAAACCGGTGTAGTTTGAGGCAGAGCAGCAACCTCGGGAAGAAAGGAAAAAAGTTCCCCATTTAAAACTGGCGCCGCCGTCGCGGCGTTGATGACGCGATCGCGCATGCGCAGTAGCGCCGCGCGCGGCCCTGCGCCATCTTGGATGAGGGCAAAGGAGGTCCCTGACGGTATTGCTCCGCTGCGCGCATGCGCAGAGCAGCCAGGGAGCGCTCCGAGCGTGGAACAACAAGGCCCAGCAAGTCTGCGGGCTCCAGCGCAGGAGAAAGCAGTAAGAGGGATCCTCGACCCTAACAGGGGAGCCACTGCCAAATCTAAGCTCATTTAGAGCTTGTAGGATGCCAGGTATTTGCCGGGATTTTGGCCCCCGAGACCACCAGAGCGGGGCTCCCCCCATAGAGCTCTATTAGAGACTGTACAGGGGGGACTTCCAAACAGGAGAGGCTGAACCTGCTGGGGCGATAGCGGTAGGAGGCGAGCTGTACGTCCGTTCCAGTCCTGTTCAGGTGAGGATAAAAAAAGAGAATGACGCCGGGTGTCTCCCACTCAGATTTATACCTAACCAATCCTGTCAGGTTGTGGGGGCGGAGTCACAACCCAGTGTGTGTGCTGCCATGAATGCGTCAGGAAACAATACTTACCGCTTTGTCTTCCCTTTCTGGTGACTAAACATTTCATGCATACACACCAGGAAAGAGCTTAGAGACAAATCACACTTGATGGTTTAGGCCCAAACTATTTCAGCTGCAGCGGTTGAAATCCATAGCATGAAAAAAATATCACAAAACAAACTTCAAAATTTGAAAGTAATTTTATTAGTCCACAAAACAAGGAAAGCAAAACAAAAAATTAAAAATAAACACACTAAAAAAATAAAAAATAAAATAAAAACAAAAAAGACCAACATTTATTTCACAGTCATTGAAAAATAAATCATGCTTTTGAAATAACAGGATAGACCCACAGGATTAAAACATTAGTCATTAACATCTTGAGAAACATTTAGCAAAATTATGTAGCAGAGAAAACATCAAAAAATACAAAACTTGCTCCAAAACATCTCTGTTTCACTCCGCCATTACTTCCAGCCAGCAAATCTGCCCCCTCTGAGGGGCAGCTGACAAGTGCAGTATCCACGCTTTTTATAACGTGTGCTAATGAACCAATTGGAAACACATGAAGAAATGTCAGCCTCTAGTTTGTGTGCACTTGTAACTGCTTACACCTGTTAAGGATGTCCTTAAATTACTAAGCCAAAAAAACAGCTTTCTGAGCATGCTCAGAAAGATGCATGTCATTTTCAGGCTGAAACTTCCAGCTTCTTTTTCTAAGTGTTCGAGCATGCCCAGTTCACTCGAAATGCAGTACCAGAATCAAATCTGCAATGGCGGATGAAAGCATTAGAGGTGTTTAATTTTTTTTTGGTCCCCCTGAACTGATGCTTTACAAGCTGAAGGGGAGGTCTTATAGAATTTGTACGTAACAAACATAAATAATAATAATTTAAACGCCCCTGTCCCTAGTAGCTCGCAGTCAGAAGCGAACAAGCAGCATTTTTTTTGTTTCCGGTTACCAGTTTAGATTTACAGATGAGGTCTAGTGCTAAAAGTATTCCTCTCGCTCTTACGCACGCTATGATACCTCACATGTGTGGTTTGAAGGATGTTTCCATATGTGGGCGGGCCTTAAATGTGTAAGTCCCGCCCACATATTGAACCCCCGTTCAAACCCCACATGTGAGGTATCATAGCGTACGTTAGAGCGAGAGCAATACTTTTAGCACTAGACCTCCTCTGTAAATCTAAACTGGTAACCTGAAACACATAAAAAAGCGTTGCCTATGGGTATTTTCAAGTACTGAAGTTTGGCCCCATTCCATGAGTGTGTGCAATATTAAAGTGTAACATGTTGGGTATCTATTTACTCGGTGTAACATCATCTTTCACATTATGGCCATAAATTGGGCTAACTTTAGTGTATTCTTAATTTGTAACCACTTGAGCCCCAGAGCATATTACTGGTCACTGACGGGGCCAGTTTTTGCATTTCAACACTGCGTAATTTTGACTGACAATTGCGTGGTTGTGCGACGTGGCCCCCAAACAAATTTGGCGTCCTCATTCCCCCCCCCCCCAAAAAAATGTTTACATTTTTTTTTTTGGTGGTATTTGATCACCTCTGCGTTTTTTCTTATTTTTGCTTGAACCAAAAATATAGCGACAATTTGGTAAATAAAAAGACATCTTTTGTACTGTTTGCTATAATAAATCTCCCCCAAAATATATTCAAAAAATGTTTGCCCTCAGTTTAGGTCGATACGTATTCTTCGACATATTTTTGTTTGCAAAAAATCACAATAAGCGTTTGATTGGTTTGGGCAAAAGTTATAAGTAGGGGTTGGTCTTATGGGTTTTTTTAGGAATAATTTTTTGTTTTACTAGTAATGGTGGCTATAATTGTTTTTTTCTGGCTACTGCGACATTGTGGCGGACACATTTTTGTGAGCTTTGGCATTTTTCTAGCGAGCAATGGTATAGAAATGCATTGCTTACTATAAAAATGACACTGGCAGGGAAGGGGTTAACACTAGGGGCACGGAAGGGGTTGAATATGTTACCTGGGTGTGTTCTAACTGTAAAGGGGGTGGGACTGTGTAGGGGAAATGATAGATCGCTGTTCATACATTGTAGGGACAGACGAGCAGGCATTCCCCCCCCCCTGACAGGACCGGGATAAAGGGGAACTCCACCCCAAATTTCAGGTGCACAACAGGCTCTTAGATTTGATCTGGAACATAAGGGGTTAAACCCACGCCAAAAACGGCGTGGGGTTCCCCCTCAGATCCAGACCAAACCCTTCTCCCAGGCACGCAGTCTGGCCGGACAGGAATGGGGGTGGGGACGAGCGAGCGCCCCCCCCCTCCTGAGCCGTACCAGACCACATGCCCTCGACATGGGGGAGTGTGTGCTGTGGGGGAGGGGGGCACTGCCCCCCCACCCCAAAGCACTCTTGTCCCCATGTCGATAGGGACAAGAGCCTCTTCCTGACAACCCTGGCCGTTGGTTGTCGGGGTATGCGGGCGGGGGGCTTATCAGAATCTGAGAGCCCCCTATAATAATGGGGTACATCGTACACCTACCCATTCACCGGGTGGAAAAGTGTAAACACAAATAAACCACACAGAAAAAAATAATTTATTAGTCACCTCTGGGGGTCTTCTGCCGGGACCCCCCACCACCAGCCCATTGGGCCCCGGGCTTCGCCGTTTTCTGCCGGGGGGGACACCCACCGATGCTCTCCGCCATGTCCAGCCAGGCCCCCACCCCAAAATAAGCTCTTGTACATCCGGGGGGGGGGCGGCCGAAACCAGCTGAGAACAACGGGGGGCGGAGCCCTTCGGTCTTCCAGACGTTTTCTGCCGGGGGGGGCTCAAGCCCCGCACCGGTCTTCGCCGCCGCCTTCCGCCGGGGGGGACACCCACCGATGCTCTCGGCCATATTCGGCCAGGCCCCCTACCCCAAATTAAGCTCTTTTACATCCGGGGGGGGCCGGCGGAAATGGCGGAGAACAACGGGGGCGAAACCCCTCCTCGGTCTCAGTGCAGCTCCTCCCACTGGCAGTAGTTCCAGCTCCTCCCACTTCCTTCAGTTTGCATCCTGCTGGAGAGGAGTGAAGACCTTTTTCCAGAGCTCCTGTGTTCCAGGATCCAGCCTACCAGGACCAGCCTCCAGCCCCCAGCCCCCTGCCCCGGAAGAGGGGTGGGATGGCCTCCCTCAGCCCCGGAGGTGGACCGGCTTCCGGCCTCCGGAGGAGTCAACAGCACCTGCCCTCCAGCCAGACCACCGCCACCACCATCAGCAGGGAGGACCGTCTCTTCCTGGAGACCCAGGAGGGTCTCTCAGACTGGACAGCCCCTCAGCCAGGTGAGAATGAGGCAAGAACCAGGAAGAGGCGGGATAAAATCAAATCCCTGCTGGTGAGGATATCTCAGGCCTGCGTGGAAAAGATGACTACTCTCGCAGGCCTGAGGGAAAAGAGGGACAGGTGCTCCAGTAATAAGAGATCTGAATTCAAGGGGGCCATCACCACCCTAGGACTAGAAGTAAAAGAAATATGGGAATACCTGGGGGGCTTTTGCCAACGTGGGGCTGGAGAGATGAACTTCCTAGAGGAGCTCCGGAGGACCCTCCAGCAGGCCAACCGGGAAGGGAGCCAGGCAGCGAGGAGGAGCGGGCGGTCTAAGAAGGGGTCCCAACCCCCCAACAGCCAGGAGAGTCAGGGGAGCCTGGGTGCAGTGGGGGGGGGGGGCGAGTGCCGGTGGTGCAGGGCCCAGTATGGCCATAAAACCTGGGGAGGGTTCCCGGGAGCCGATCCCTCGGTCCGTGGAAGGGACTGGGGGTTGGCGAAGTCCGGGGAGTCCAGTGATCCAGGAGGTCGCCGGGCCCAGGTGCCGCCGGCGGTACCCCCCCGCCATCTTCAGGTCAGCATACCCAGGCTCCCCCAGGATGGTCGCACTGCCACAGCTGAAGCCCGCCATGTGTCGGCTTCCATGACCCCTCAGCTTGCAGTGGAGCGGGAGGATCTGGCCATGGAAAGGCCAGGGACTGCTCCTGCGGCTGCTATGTCATCGGGAGAGAGGCAGACACATGGTGGAGGCATTGTGCTGCGGTCATCTGGAGGTAAACAGCTTGTGTGCAGTGTGGCCAAGATGGCGCCGGCTGTTGGGGGTGGAGTAGACCGGGACCCGGAAGTGACCGCCCAAGAACCGGAAGTGCCCCAGCCGGAACCGGAAGTGCCCCAGCCGGAACCGGAAGTGCCCCAGCCGGAACCGGAAGTGACCAGACCGGAACCGGAAGTGCCCGTCCCGCGACAGGAAGTGCCCCCCCGCGAGTTTGCGGTGGTTGGTGGGGGCTTAGGGGACCTGGGGGATGAGAGGCCGGGGGTGCAGGGGTGCCCAGCCCCGGACGCTGCAGCAGGCACCTCCAGGCACCCCCGGCAGGAGATGGACAGAGACGTTGAGGACGGTAAATTGGACGGTAAGCTGCCACCCCCCCAGGTCCCCATGGACACTGCCACAAGCCCCGAGGGGCTCCCTGCAGCACAGGCGGGGTGGGGGGAAAGTCAGGTGGGACCCCTCCCAGTGGACTGTATAGCATATGATTATATCCGGCAGTTGGAGGGGTCCCAGGGGGGCTCCCCCCCAGTACAGGTGGAGTCCCAAGGGGCTGGTGTGGTCGCGGAGGGGTCTGGGTGGGGGAGTTTGGTGGGGGTGGTACCCCCCTCTGCTGTGGTCCCGGGGGGGGGGGAGCCTGTAGTCAGGCCAAAGGTGGTGGGTCAGGGTGGTCAGGGTATATCAGCGGGGGTGGGTGCAACACCACCGGCAGGGATGGGGGCCCCCCCGTCCCCCCCCCACTTCTGGGGGTGCTGAGGGGGGTGCCCCACTTCCGGAGAACATCTTTCGGGGTCTCCGGAGGCCAACTTATTGTCTGCCCTAAAGGGGGGTCGCTCTTTCGCCCAGGTGTTGGGCTCTCGTGCCCCTCTGGACCACCTGTACAGCCGGTTTGGCGCCCAGAATTTCCGCGCCCCCCCTGCTGACCAGGAGAGGACGCAGGGGTCGGCGTGGACGAGGGGTACAGGTGGTCCAGAGAGGAGGCGTAGGAATGTTGTCCAGCTTCGGTACGAGGGTCCGGACCCCTGCCCCGCTCGAGGTGAGGTGGTGGGCCTGGTACTCTCCTTGGGTTTTGGGGTGGATGACCTTTTTGCTGTCATCCATCCCACCAACACACGGGAGTTTGATATAAGTTTTGTCACTCCCGTGTGTATGGAACGCTTTATCACCGGCTTTGGGTTGGTGAGGGGCGTTGACCCTTGGAAGAGGTACAGGCTCATTCCCATCTCCAGGCAGGAGGAGGTTAAGAACATCACCATCCTGGTGAGGAATGAGTCGCTCCCTCCGGAGGACATTGCCACCTGGCTCGGGAGGTACGGGCAGTTGCAGACCCCCCTGAGGAAGAACCTTGATGAGCGCGGGGTCTGGACCGGGGCTTGGTTGACCAGGATCCGGCTCAAGAGGGAGGGCAACAGTGTTGCCCACCTCCCTGGCAGCGCCTTTCTAGGCAGAGACCGGATCCTGGCGTTCTACCCGGGACAGCCCCGTCGTTGCTTCAAGTGCGGCAGCCCGACCCACATGAGCTCGGACTGCACGGTGGTCAGATGTGGCCGGTGCCACGAGTTTGGCCACCAGTCCGAGTCATGTGGGAAGATATGCTGCAACTTGTGTGGTGAGATGGGGCACCCATTTAGCAGGTGTCCCAAAGCATATCGGGGTTCTTCCTCAGGGGGGGGACCTCCCGGGCCGGGAGCGGCCGAAGCCCCCCCGGCGAGTGATGGCCGGGGGGGTGGGGATCCTGGAGCCCCTAGTACTACTCCGGAGGGACCAACAGGCCCATTGCCTCAAAGAAGGCGGAGCAGGCGTGGGCGTGGGGCTCCCCCCCCGGGGGACACGGGCTCGGTTGGCCAGGAGGCTCCCGATCCTCCGGAGGGCGGAGCCGGTGGGGAGGAGTCGGGGAGGCCTGGGGGTCCCGGGCCTGAGGGTCCGGGGCCAGGGCCTTCCCCTCCTAATGTTGCAGGGCCGATCCCCATCCCCCTTCCCTCTCCCCCTCCTCACCATTGCCCCTCCCCTCCACCTGGCCCTCCATCTGTTTCCCCATGCCCTCCTCCCTCATCTTCCCCTCCTCGTACCCCCCCCCCTCGTCCCCCCCCTCCCAAGTCCCGTCCCCCCCCTCCCCCTTCTTCTTCCCGTCCAGCTAAGTCTGGTCCCCCCCCTGTCCTCTCCCCTGTCTCTGGCCCCCCTCCTGCCTCTTCCATTCCCCCCCCTTCTGGACCCAGAGTCTCCTCTGGCCCTGTGGCCATGGAGATGGAAGCTGCTCGAGCCTCATCCAAGAGGGAAATCTCGAGCAGCGTGTCCGAGGAGGGGGGTGGTGTAGTCATCTCGGAGAGGTGGGCAGGAGTGGGAGCAGGTGAGACGCAAAAAGAAGAAGGGGAAGGCTGCCAGATCTGGGGGCGGGAAGTCCCCAGTGAAGGGTGGGGTTCCCCCAGGGGCACGAAGTGGGGTGTCCCTGGGGAACCCGTTTGGTATCTTCTCCTCCTCCTCGGGCTCAGAGGAGGAGGAAGTGTAGATATGTAAATATGTTTTTGTGTTTGTAGTATGAAGGAGAACATGACCACTTTCAATCATTCTGATGGCGGTACCCTCTCCAATACGGCTTGCGACCATTAATGTCGCAAGTATTCGTTCTGCGGGAGCTCGTTTTATGGCCTTCGATTTTCTCAGCCGTGTTGAAGCTGACATTTTGTTTTTGCAGGAGACCTGGCTGGCATCTGTGGCAGAGATGCATCTAGCAAAGAGGGAGTGGAGATGTGGGCCCTCCCTCTGGTCTCTTGCGGCCGAGCCCTGCAGTGGGGTTGCGGTCCTTTTTAAGACTGGTCCGGTGGCTTGCCGGCGAGTGATTGAAGTGGAGATCGGTAGATGTCTGGTGGTGGACGCTGTCGTGAGGGGGCAATTCCTCCGGCTCATAAATTTTTATGGGCCTCAAACTAGGAGGGAGAGGAGGAGCCTCCTTACGGCGGTTAAGCCTTATCTTTTTACGTCCCAGCAGGTGATTTTTGGTGGCGATTTCAATATGATCACTAGGCCCAAAGACCGGGCAGGTGCCGCCAACCCTCTGGGATATGATAGTATTTTTTTGAATAACGTAGTGAGGGAGGCCAGGTTGGTGGATGTGCACGTTCGTCACCTCCCCAACCTCACTGGTTTCACATTTTCCCGAGGTAGTAGTAAGAGTAGATTAGATAGGTTTTTTTTAAAGGAGGACTCTGTCTGCTCGGCTCCTGAGCTGCAGTCGGTAGAGTTCTCCGATCACTGTATGGTATCTGTGGCCCTGAATGTCGCTGACACTCCTCAGAAAGGGAGGGGTTTGTGGCGCCTGAATGGGTCGCTACTGGAGGATCCTGAGGTTAGGGAAGCCTATGAGGTTTTTCTTCCTGGGCCAGACCTCGCTCCTTGAGGGCAACTGCTCCCGCCTTGAGTGGTGGGAAGTAGTTAAAAAGAGGTCTGGCGACTTTTTCCGGGAAATCTCTGGGTACAGGGCAGCTTCCAAGTACCAGGCTTACCAGAGACTACGCAGGCAGCTTGACCGCCTGGTGTCCTCTGGGGCTCTCAGGAACAGATATCCGGTCTGAAGGCGCAGATGAAGGAGTGTCAGTACGACCGTCTCGCCTCCCTGGTTTTTGAGAGGGATTATGGGAAGTTTATCTCTCCTGATCCCTACAGGAGCTGTGGTGAGGTGGCGAGGTCGAAGGTCGTACATGGCCTGAAGGATGCCTCAGGATCTCTGGTCCGGTCCAGATCGGGGATCCTGGGTGTCGTCAGAGACCACTTTTCGGACCTCCTGAAGAAGCGGCCTCTAGACATGGAGAAAGTCAGGGAATTCCTTGATGAGACCCCGCTGGAAGTGGGGTCTGACCTTCCTGACTCTCTGACAGAAGAGATCTCGGTAGCTGAAGTTGAGCAGGCTATTAGCTCTTTAGCTTCTAAAAAGTCACCTGGGCCCGATGGGCTCACGGCCGAGTTCTACAAAACCTTTAAGAGCCTCTTGGCTCCTCATCTGAGGGACGTGTTTAGTGAATGTTTGGCCTATGGCCTGCTGCCTCCCTCAATGAGAAGGTCAGCTCTGATCCTACTGTCAAAGGGGAAAGATCCGTCTGTGGTGGAGAATTGGCGTCCGATCGCCCTTCTTACCACAGATAGGAAGATACTGGCAAAGATCTTGTTTACACGTCTGTCTGCTTTGGCGGGCAGGATGCTGTCTCCCTCTCAGCACTGCACAATTCCTGGCCGGGGCACTTTTAGTGCCGTCCTGAGCGTCCGGGAGGCTGTGGAAAGGTGCAGGGCTGATGGCAGCGAGCGGTATCTGCTTGCATTGGATCAGGCTAAGGCGTTTGATCGGGTGAACCACGAGTACCTTTGGCTGCTTCTGAGGAGATACGGTCTGCCTGATCAATTCGTTGATTGGCTGCAGGTATTGTATAGGGGAGCTGAGAGCTTCCCTCTTGTCAACGGTTGGGTGGGCCGGGCCTTTTGCCGTGGACTCTGGCGTCCGGCAGGGGTGCCCGCTGAGCCCCCTCCTGTACATCTTTGCGGTCGACCCCTTCGTAAGGAGGCTAGACTGCGGGCGTCTGGGGGGGGTTCCGGTGGGACCTGTCGGGGGTCCGGTTTCGGCGGTGAGGGTTGTGGCCTATGCGGACGACGTCTCGGTGGTGGTATCTGGTCGTGAGGAGGCCCATTATGTGGAGTCCCAGATCGGGTGCTACTCTGAGGCGTCAGGCTCGCTGGTCAATTGGGACAAGAGTGAAGTTTTCTGGTTGGGGAAGGAGGGGGAGCAGTTCCCCCTTCCGGACGTGTTCCCCACGCCCGTACCAGAGATTCGAGTTCTTGGCATTCATTTCGGCCCGGGTGATTATCCCAAGCTAAACTGGGAGCGCAGGCTGGTGAGTGCCACTCGGAAGGTGAAGGCCTGGAAAGGTTGGAAACTTTCCCTGAGGGAAAGGGTAAGCTTGGTCAAGACGTACTTATTGCCTGAGTTTCTCTTTGTAAGCTATGTGTGTCTTTTGCCAGCATCTCTCTATGCTCGGGTCTATGGTCTGTTCTTCCTGCTGTTGTGGGGAAGCAGACTGAACCTGATCAAGAGGGAGGTCACATACCGCCAGCGACGGCAAGGTGGGTTGGACATGGTCAACCCGGTGGTGTTCTTTGTCACCATCTTTGTTAAATACAATTTGCAGTCCATATTTGTGGACGAGCCTTCCTGGTGGGAGTGTTCATGCAAGGACTGGCTCTTGCTGTTCTTGAGGCAGTGGGGGGAGGGGGGGAGGCCCGGCGATCTGAGGAGATCGCATGGGTATCTCCCTTCCTATGTCCCCCTGGCATTAAAGGTACTGAGGCAGTGGCGGATAACTGCCCTGGAGGTGGGCTCTTTGGGTCGGCGGGAGCTGTACTGAGGGTCATGGCCTCGGACATTTTGAAGCCCCTGTCTTTGAGGGACTGCCCTGAGAGGGTCCTCACGGAGGGGCTAGCCCTCTTGAATTCTTCTAGAATTCCAAGTAAGTTTTGGGATCTCGCATGGAGGTCGTTCCATGGACGACTCTATGTCCGTGCGAATCTCAAATACAGGAACCTGGGGGACAGGGACTGCCCCCGTCAGGAATGTGGTGGGACATTGGAGACCATGGACCATTTTCTGGTCCAATGTCCCTTCAACATGGAGGTTCTTACGAAGGTAGGGGGTGCCATTGGCTACCCCCGCCTTCCGGCCCTGACCTATGCTGAGCGAGTGTATGGTGATTTTGGGGTCCGCAGGGGATTTGAGTTATCGTCACTTTATTTAGTCAGCCTAGTTGTGCTTTATTACACTTGGCACGCTCGGTGTTTGGTGTCCACTAGGGACAAAATCCTGCCTGTGCATGAGGTGGTGGGCGGTATCTTTCGGGAGTTGGTGAAGGTGCGGGATCTGGAAAGGAGCAGGGTCGGGCCTGAGAGGTGTGCCCATTTATGGAGGGGGTTCCTCTTCCAGCCCCCTTAGGTCACGGCTCTGCCCCTCTCCATGGGTAGGGGCATCTATCCTTTTTCACCCCCTTAGATTTTGTTTATGGTATTTTTTTTGAAATAAGGCTACAGACATGTCTGACTATCATGTTCTTGCTCATACGTGGGTTGTAGGTATTTGTTGTTGTGATGGTGGGGTGTGTGTGTGGGTTGGCGATGATCTGGACAGTAGTGGTTTCTATGGACTTTAATATCTCCCTACTGTACCAGTGAGCCGTTTTAAGTGTTTTTTTTTTTTTTTGGCAATGATCTGGGCAAGCTTTTCTGATGGACTATAAAGACTTTCTCTTGTACCAGTGAGCCTGTTGTAAATACCTGTTCTGGTGCTATTTTTTTTTTTTTTTTTTTTTTATAGTTATTTCTTGGTGGGTGGAGGTCGGTGATTTGATGGTTTGTGTTTTGTTGTTTGTTTTTGTGTTATTTGGTTTATTTAGTTATTTTGTTTATTTTATATATTTGTTAACCTTTTGGTCGTAGTTTTATAAATAAAAAATTACCCCTCCTCGGTCTCAGTGCAGCTCCTCCCACTGGCAGTAGTTCCAGCTCCTCCCACTTCCTTCAGTTTGCATCCTGCTGGAGAGGAGTGAAGACCTTTTTCCAGAGCTCCTGTGTTCCAGGATCCAGCCTACCAGGACCAGCCTCCAGCCCCCTGCCCCGGAAGAGGGGTGGGATGGCCTCCCTCAGCCCCGGAGGTGGACCGGCTTCCGGCCTCCGGAGGAGTCAACAGTACCTGCCCTCCAGCCAGACCACCGCCACCACCATCAGCAGGGAGGACCGTCTTTTCCTGGAGACCCAGGAGGGTCTCTCAGACTGGACAGCCCCTCAGCCAGGTGAGAATGAGGCAAGAACCAGGAAGAGGCGGGATAAAATCAAATCCCTGCTGGTGAGGATATCTCAGGCCTGCGTGGAAAAGATGACTACTCTCGCAGGCCTGAGGGGAAAGAGGGACAGGTGCTCCAGTAATAAGAGATCTGAATACAAGGGGGCCATCACCACCCTAGGAATAGAGGTAAAAGAAATATGGGAATACCTAGGGGGCTTTTGCCAACGTGGGGCTGGAGAGGTGAACTTCCTAGAGGAGCTCCGGAGGACCCTCCAGCAGGCCAACGGGAAGGGAGCCAGGCAGCGAGGAGGAGCGGGCGGTCTAAGAAGGGGTCCCAACCCCCTCAACAGCCAGGAGAGTCAGGGGAGCCTGGGTGCAGTGGGGGGGGGGGCGAGTGCCGGTGGTGCAGGGCACAGTATGGCCATAAAACCTGGGGAGGGTTCCCGGGAGCCGATCCCTCGGTCCGTAGAAGGGACTGGGGGGTTGGCGAAGTCCGAGGAGCCCAGTGATCCAGGAGGTCGCCGGGCCCAGGTGCCGCCGGCGGTACCCCCCCGCCATCTTTAAGTCAGCGTGCCCAGGCTCCCCCGGGTTAGTCACACTGCCCCAGCTGAAGCCCGCCGTGTGTCGACCTCCATGACCCCTCAGCTGGCAGTGGAGCAGGATGATCTGGCAGGGAGTAAGCCAGGGACTGCTCCTGCAGCTGCCATGTCACTGGGAGAGAGACAGACACACGGTGGAGGCATAATGCTGCAGACATCTAATGGTAAACAGCTGGGGTGTAGTGTGGTCAAGATGGCGCCGGCTGTTGGGGGTGGAGAAACTGTGAGACCTGGGGACCCGGAAGTGACCGCCCATGAACCGGAAGTGCCCCGACCGGAACCGGAAGTGCCCCTACCGGAACCGGAAGTGCCCCGGCCGGAACCGGAAGTGTCGCCGCCCTCCCCCCCCCCCCCCCCCGCGTGTCTGCGGAGGTTGGCGGCAGCTTGGGGGACCTGGGGGATGAGATTCCGGGGGCGCGGGGGAGCCCAGTCCCAGGTACTGCAGCAGGCACCTCCAGGCGCCCCCGGCAGGAGATGGATGGATCAGTGGACGGTAGTAGGGACGGTACTATGGACGTTACTATGGACGGTAAGCTGCCACCCCCCCAGGTCCCCATGGACACTATTGTAAGCCCCCAGGGGCTCCAGGCTGCGCAGGCGGGGCGGGGGGAGTGTCAGGTGGGACCCCTCCCGGTGGACTGTGCCGCTTATGATTTCATCAGGCAGTTGGAGGGGTCCCAGGGTGGCATCCCACCAGTGCAGGTGGAGTCCCAAGGGGCTGTTGAGGTGGCAGAGGGGTCTGGGTGGGGGTGTTTGGTGGGGGAGGTGTCCCCCTCTGCTTTGGCCCCAGGGGGGGAAGGGCCTGTAGTCAGGCCAAGGGTGGTGGGCCAGGGTGTCTCAGCGGGGGTGGGTGCAGCACCACCGGCAGGGATGGGGGCCCCCCCGTCCCCTCCCATTTCTGGGGGCGCTGAGGGGGGTGCCCCACTTCCGGAGAATATTTTTCGGGGGTCTCCAGAGACCAGCCTGTTGACGGCCTTGAAGGGGGGTCGCTCCTTCGCCCAGGTGGCGGGCTCTCGTGCCCCTCTGGACCACCTGTACAGCCGTTTTGGAGCCCAGAATTTCCGCGCCCCCCCTGCTGACCAGGAGAGGGCGCAGGGGTCGGCGTGGACGAGGGGTACGGGTGGTCCAGAGAGGAGGCGAAGGAATGTGGTTCAGCTTAGGTACGAGGGTCCGGACCCCTGCCCCGCCCGTGGTGAGGAAGTGGGCCTGGTACTCTCCTTGGGTACTCTCCGGAGGACATTGCCACCTGGCTCGGGAGGTACGGGCATTTGCAGACCCCCCTGAGGAAGAACCTCGTTGAGCGCGGGGTCTGGACCGGGGCTTGGTTGACCAGGGTCCGGCTCAGGAGGGAGGGCAACAGTGTTGCCCACCTCCCTGGGAGCACTTTCCTGGGAAGAGACCGGATCCTGGCCTTCTACCCGGGACAGCCCCGCCGATGCTTTAAGTGTGGTAGCCCGACCCACATGAGTTCGGACTGCACGGTGGTCAGGTGTGGCAGATGTCACGCTTTTGGCCACCTGTCCGACTCATGTGGGGATATCTGCTGCAATTTATGCGGTGAGATGGGGCACCCATTTAGTAGGTGCCCCAAAGCATATCGGGGTCCTTCCTCAGGGGGGGGACCTCCCGGGTCTGAAGCTCCCCCGGCGGATAATCGCCGGGGGGACGGGGATCCTGGAGCCCCTAATGCTACTCCGGAGGGACCAACAGGCCCATTGCCTCAGAGAAGGCGGAGCAGGCGTGGGCGTGGGGCTCCCCCCCGGGAGGACACGGGCACGGTTGGTCAGGAGGCTCCCGATCCTCCGGAAGGTGAAGCCGGTGGGGAGGAGTCGGGAGGGCCTGGGGGTCCCGGGCCTGTGGATCTGGGGGCCTGGCCTTCCCCTCCTTTTGTTGCAGGGCCAATCCCCATCCCCCTTCCCCCCTCACCCCACTGCCCCCCCCCACCACCCGGTCCTACATCTGTCACCCCGTGCCCTCCCCCCTCACCCCCCCTCCCTCGTGTCCTACCCCCTAGTCCCCCCCCTCGTAGGTCCCGTCCCCCCCCTGCCCCTTCTTCCTCTTCCCACCCGGCCAGGTCTGGTCCCCCCCCTGTCCCCCCTCCTGTCTCTGGCCCCCCTCCTGTCTCTCCCATCCCCCCCCATTCTGGGCCCGGAGTCTCCTCTGGACCTGTGGCCGTGGAGATGGGGGCTGCTCGGGCCTCCTCTAAAAGGGAGTTTTCGAGCAGCGGGTCCGAGGGGGGGGGAGGCGTTGTCACCTCGGAGAAATGGCAGGAGTGGGAGCAGGTGAGACGGAGAAAAAAGAAGGGGAGGGCTGCAAAATCCAGGGGCGGGAAGTCCCCAGTGAGGGGTGGGGTTCCTCCAGGGGCACAAAGTGGGGTGTCCCTGGGGAACCCATATGGCATTTTGACGTCCTCCTCTGACTCTGAGGAGGACGAGGTATAAGCATGTATATATGTAAATATGTTTTTGTGTTTGTAGTATGAAGGAGAACGTGACCACTTTCAATCATTCTGATGGCGGTACCCTCTCCAATACGGCTTGCGACCATTAATGTCGCAAGTATTCGTTCTGCAGGAGCTCGTTTTATGGCCTTCGATTTTCTCAGCCGTGTTGAAGCTGACATTTTGTTTTTGCAGGAGACCTGGCTGGCATCTGTGGCAGAGATGCATCTAGCAAAGAGGGAGTGGAGATGTGGGCCCTCCCTCTAGTCTCTTGCGGCCGAGCCCTGCAGTGGGGTTGCGGTCCTTTTTAAGACTGGTCCGGTGGCTTGCCGGCGAGTGATTGAAGTGGAGATCGGTAGATGTCTGGTGGTGGACGCTGTCGTGAGGGGGCAATTCCTCCGGCTCATAAATTTTTATGGGCCTCAAACTAGGAGGGAGAGGAGGAGCCTCCTTACGGCGGTTAAGCCTTATCTTTTTACGTCCCAGCAGGTGATTTTTGGTGGCGATTTCAATATGATCACTAGGCCCAAAGACCGGGCAGGTGCCGCCAACCCTCTGGGATATGATAGTATTTTTTTGAATAACGTAGTGAGGGAGGCCAGGTTGGTGGATGTGCATGTTCGTCACCTCCCCAACCTCACTGGTTTCACATTTTCCCGAGGTAGTAGTAAGAGTAGATTAGATAGGTTTTTTTTAAAGGAGGACTCTGTCTGCTCGGCTCCTGAGCTGCAGTCGGTAGAGTTCTCCGATCACTGTATGGTATCTGTGGCCCTGAATGTCGCTGACACTCCTCAGAAAGGGAGGGGTTTGTGGCGCCTGAATGGGTCGCTACTGGAGGATCCTGAGGTTAGGGAAGCCTATGAGGTTTTCTTCCTGGGCCAGACCTCGCTCCTTGAGGGCAAGTGCTCCCGCCTTGAGTGGTGGGAAGTAGTTAAAAAGAGGTCTGGCGACTTTTTCCGGGAAATCTCTGGGTACAGGGCAGCTTCCAAGTACCAAGCCTACCAGAGACTACGCAGGCAGCTTGACCGCCTGGTGTCCTCTGGGGGCTCTCGGGAACAGATATCCGGTCTGAAGGCGCAGATGAAGGAGTGTAAGTACGACCGTCTCGCCTCCCTGGTTTTTGAGAGGGATTACGGGAAGTTTATCTCTCCTGATCCCTACAGGAGCTGTGGTGAGGTGGCGAGGTCGAAGGTCGTACATGGCCTGAAGGATGCCTCAGGATCTCTGGTCCGGTCCAGATCGGGGATCCTGGGTGTCGTCAGAGACCACTTTTCGGACCTCCTGAAGAAGCGGCCTCTAGACATGGAGAAAGTCGGGGAATTCCTTGATGAGACCCCACTCTGACAGAAGAGATCTCGGTAGCTGAAGTCGAGCAGGCTATTAGCTCTTTAGCTTCTAAAAAGTCACCTGGGCCCGATGGGCTCACGGCCGAATTCTACAAAACCTTTAAGAGCCTCTTGGCTCCTCATCTGAGGGACGTGTTTAGTGAATGTTTGGCCTATGGCCTGCTGCCTCCCTCAATGAGAAGGTCAGCTCTGATCCTACTGTCAAAGGGGAAAGATCCGTCTGTGGTGGAGAATTGGCGTCCGATCGCCCTTCTTACCACAGATAGGAAGATACTGGCAAAGATCTTGTTTACACGTCTGTCTGCTTTGGCGGGCAGGATGCTGTCTCCCTCTCAGCACTGCACAATTCCTGGCCGGGGCACTTTTAGTGCCGTCCTGAGCGTCCGGGAGGCTGTGGAAAGGTGCAGGGCTGATGGCAGCGAGCGGTATCTGCTTGCACTGGATCAGGCTAAGGCGTTTGATCGGGTGAACCACGAGTACCTTTGGCTGCTTCTGAGGAGATACGGTCTGCCTGATCAATTCATTGATTGGCTGCAGGTATTGTATAGGGGAGCTGAGAGCTTCCCTCTTGTCAACGGTTGGGTGGGCCGGGCCTTTGCTGTGGACTCTGGCGTCCGGCAGGGGTGCCCACTGAGCCCCCTCCTGTACATCTTTGCGGTCGACCCCTTCGTAAGGAGGCTAGACTGCGGGCGTCTGGGGGGGGTTCCGGTGGGACCTGTCGGGGGTCCGGTTTCGGCGGTGAGGGTTGTGGCCTATGCGGACGACGTCTCGGTGGTGGTATCTGGTCGTGAGGAGGCCCATTATGTGGAGTCCCAGATCGGGTGCTACTCTGAGGCGTCAGGCTCGCTGGTCAATTGGGACAAGAGTGAAGTTTTCTGGTTGGGGAAGGAGGGGGAGCAGTTCCCCCTTCCGGACGTGTTCCCCACGCCCCTACCAGAGATTCGAGTTCTTGGCATTCATTTCGGCCCGGGAGATTATCCCAAGCTAAACTGGGAGCGCAGGCTGGTGAGTGCCACTCGGAAGGTGAAGGCCTGGAAAGGTTGGAAACTTTCCCTGAGGGAAAGGGTAAGCTTGGTCAAGACGTACTTATTGCCTGAGTTTCTCTTTGTAAGCTATGTGTGTCTTTTGCCAGCATCTCTCTATGGTCTGTTCTTCCTGCTGTTGTGGGGAAGCAGACTGAACCTGATCAAGAGGGAGGTCACATACCGCCAGCGACGGCAAGGTGGGTTGGACATGGTCAACCCGGTGGTGTTCTTTGTCACCATCTTTGTTAAATACAATTTGCAGTCCATATTTGTGGACGAGCCTTCCTGGTGGGAGTGTTCATGCAAGGACTGGCTCTTGCTGTTCTTGAGGCAGTGGGGGGAGGGGGGGACGCCCGGCGATCTGAGGAGATCGCATGGGTATCTCCCTTCCTATGTCCCCCTGGCATTAAAGGTACTGAGGCAGTGGCGGATAACTGCCCTGGAGGTGGGCTCTTTGGGTCGGCGGGAGCTGTACCTGAGGGTCATGGCCTCGGACATTTTGAAGCCCCTGTCTTTGAGGGACTGCCCTGAGAGGGTCCTCACGGAGGGGCTAGCCCTCTTGAATTCTTCTAGAATTCCAAATAAGTTTTGGGATCTCGCATGGAGGTCGTTCCATGGACGACTCTATGTCCGTGCGAATCTCAAATACAGGAACCTGGGGGACAGGGACTGCCCCCGTCAGGAATGTGGTGGGACATTGGAGACCATGGACCATTTTCTGGTCCAATGTCCCTTCAACATGGAGGTTCTTACGAGGGTAGGGGGTGCCATTGGCTACCCCCGCCTTCCGGCCCTGACCTATGCTGAGCGAGTGTATGGTGATTTTGGGGTCCGCAGGGGATTTGAGTTATCGTCACTTTATTTAGTCAGCCTAGTTGTGCTTTATTACACTTGGCACGCTCGGTGTTTGGTGTCCACTAGGGACAAAATCCTGTCTGTGCATGAGGTGGTGGGCGATATCTTTCGGGAGTTGGTGAAGGTGCGGGATCTGGAAGGGAGCAGGGTCGGGCCTGAGAGGTGTGCCCATTTATGGAGGGGGTTCCTCTTCCAGCCCCCTTAGGTCACGGCTCTGCCCCTCTCCATGGGTAGGGGCATGTATCCTTTTTCACCCCCTTAGATTTTGTTTATGGTATTTTTTTTTAAATAAGGCTACAGACATGTCTGACTATCATGTTCTTGCTCATACGTGGGTTGTAGGTATTTGTTATTGTGATGGTGGGGTGTGTTGTGGGTTGGCGATGATCTGGACAGTAGTGGTTTCTATGGACTTTAATATCTCCCTACTGTACCAGTGAGCCGTTTTAAGTGTTTTTTTTTTTTTTTTTTCGGCAATGATCTGGGCAAGCTTTTCTGATGGACTATAAAGACTTTCTCTTACGTACCAGTGAGCCTGTTGTAAATACCTGTTCTGGTGCTATTTTTCTTTCTTTATAGTTATTTCTTGGTGGGTGGAGGTTGGTGATTTGATGGTTTGTGTTTTGTTGTTTGTTTTTGTGTTATTTGGTTTATTTAGTTATTTTGTTTATTTTATATATTTGTTAACCTTTTGGTCGTAGTTTTATAAATACAAAAATTACCCCTCCTCGGTCTTCGCCTTCCGCCGGGGGGGTACACCTACCCCCCCCGGTCTTCGCCGCCGCCTTCCGCCGGGGGGGTACACCTACCCCCCCGGTCTTCGCCGCCGCCTTCCGCCGGGGAGAGAGACACCCACCGATGCTCTCCGCCATGTTCGGCCAGGCCCCCTACCCCAAATTAAGCTCTTTCACATCCGGGGGGGGCCGGCGGAAATGGCGGAGAACAACGGGGGCGTCGCCACTCCTCGGTCTTCTAGCCGTTTTCTGCCGGGGGGGGAAACACCCACCCATGCTCTCCGCCATGCTCGACTGGGCCCCCACCCCAAAATTAAGCTCCTTTACATCCGGGGGGGGCCGGCCGAAAACAGCGGAGAACAACGGGGGTGTCGCCCCACCTCGGGCTCCTCCGCTTCTGCCTGGCTCCTCCCGAGGCCAGGGCTTCTTTCGCCGTCTTCCGCCGGAGGGCGCCACTCTCCGGGCTTCTCGTGGCTGTCTTCCGCCGCGGGGCACCACCCGCGGGGGCCAGGCCTTCTTCCGCCGCCGCCCCCTTCGATTTCTTCTGCCTGGACGAGGGTCGTACATCCCATCCAGGACTTGGACGTGGCTGGCTTCTCGTCGCTGTCTTCTGCCGCTGCCCCCTTCACCACGAAGCTCCGTGCTTGTTTGATGAGGGCAGCGGGCTTCCGACGTCTTCGACCGGAGCGAGGGTCGTACATCCCACTCCGGATTTCGTCGCCGGCTTCTGCCTGGCTCCTCCTGGGGCCAGGGCTTCTCGTCGCTGTCTTCCGCCGCGGGGTGACACTCGCGGGCTTCTTCTTCCATTCGATGTTGACACGGCGACGTCCGGCGCTGAAATGCCTTCTGAGCGGCGGGCAGGGACTTATATTGGCATAGGGCGTGGGCGTGGTTATGCCAACATGTGACCTTAACCCATGTGACAGTGATGTGATGTGACATCACTGTCACATGGGTTAAGGTCACATGTTGGCATAACCACGCCCACGCCCTATGCCAATATAAGTCCCTGCCCGCCGCTCAGAAGGCATTTCAGCGCCGGACGTCGCCGTGTCAACATCGAATGGAAGAAGAAGCCCGCGAGTGTCACCCCGCGGCGGAAGACAGCGACGAGAAGCCCTGGCCCCAGGAGGAGCCAGGCAGAAGCCGGCGACGAAATCCGGAGTGGGATGTACGACCCTCGCTCCGGTCGAAGACGTCGGAAGCCCGCTGCCCTCATCAAACAAGCACGGAGCTTCGTGGTGAAGGGGGCAGCGGCAGAAGACGGCGACACAGCGACGAGAAGCCCTGGCCCCCGCGGAAGAGCCAGGCAGAAGAGGCTATCGAGAGCCCCCCCCCCCCCCGGCAGAAAACTACGAAGCCTACTAGAAAACCGGGGTGAGATGTGCGACCCTCCCCCCGGAGAAAACGTCGAAGCCCGCTGCCCTCATCAAACAAGCACGGAGCTTCGTGGTGAAGGGGGCCGCGGCGGAAGACAGCGGCGGCGAAGACCGGGGTGGGTTGGCGGAAGACCCCCGGAGCTGGCTAATAAATTATTTTATTCTTGTGTGGTTTATTTGTGTTAACACTTTTCCCACCAGGTGAATGGGTAGGGGTACCATGTACCCCATACTCATTCACATAGGGTGGGGGGCCAGAATCTGGGGGCCGCCTTATTAGAGTGGCTCTCAGATTCTGATTGGCTCCCGCCCGCATACCCCGACAACCAATGGCCAGGGTTGTCGGGAAGAGGCTCTTGTCCCTATCGACATGGTGACAAGAGTGCTTTGGGGTGGGGGGCAGTGCCCCCCTCCCTCAAAGCACACACTCCCCCATGTCGAGGGCATGTGGTCTGGTACGGCTCAGGAGGGGGGGGCGCTCGCTCGTCCCCACCCCCATTCCTGTCCGGCCAGACTGCATGCTTGGGATGAGGGCTTGGTACGGATCTGGGGGGGAACCCCACGCCGATTTTGGCGTAGGTTAACCACTCACGTTCCGGACCAAGCCGAAGAGCCTATTGTGCCCCTGGGGGGGAAGCCGCGCCGGTTTCAAATTTGAAATTTGGCGCGGAGTTCCCCTTCAGTGTCAGCGCAGCCCGAGAACACCTCGGAGCTTCCCGTGCGTCGCTTCACACAGTGCAAACACTGCTACGCCCCTTGGTATTTACCAAGAATTTCCCGGCGTACTGAAGAGGCGCACGCAAAGCCCCGATTTCTCCCTCTGCGCATGCCCAGTA
Source organism: Rana kukunoris (assembly GCA_029574335.1). Classification (NCBI taxonomy): domain Eukaryota; kingdom Metazoa; phylum Chordata; class Amphibia; order Anura; family Ranidae; genus Rana; species Rana kukunoris. The sequence continues at coordinate 297,971,856 of CM056049.1, forward strand.
TGCAAATGAACCTTCCGAGGTTCTGGCGTACTTGGCAAGCACACGGGGATCGGGTCCCAAAAGTCACTTTCGCTTTCAATTCGGCCCGCCACACACGTTCAAACACATGTCACTACACTTCCCCTGCATCACCCCCCTCCCTCCCCTCATAAACTCCCGCCCGAATCCCCGATGTTTACATTACTAAATGCCGCACGCCAGCTCTGTACTGGCGTGCTGTGCGCCCTCTCCTGGGCGCATTAGACAGTTTAGTAAATGAGGAAACACGCTGCACTGGCAGCGTGTTTCTTTTGTAAATGTCAAAAACAGGTTTACTCCTGCTTGTGCACCATGAGTCTTGGCGCACAGGCTTGGTAAATCAGCCCCTATGTGTCTTTATGAGTGACCTGAGACTGAATAGTTCCCTCTCTATGTTGGAGTCACCATTAAGATATTTGTATATTGCTATTATATCTCCTCTTAAGCGTCTCTTTTCCATGCAGAATAAGTTTAATGATTATAAATGTTCCTCCAATCCTCTTATTAATTTTGTTGCTCTTCTCTGGATTTCCTCCAGTTCCAGCACATCGCTTCTGAGGATGGAGACCAGAACTGGAGGGCATACTCAAGCTGTGGTTGAACTTGAATTTTGAAAAGTAGTAGAATTATAGTTTTTCATTTTGATTAAAATACCTTTTATAATGCATGCTAATATTCTACTGGCCTTGCTTGCTGCCGCTTGGCACTGTATGCTTTTGCTGAGCCTGTGATCTACTAGGACCTCAAGATCTTTTTGCATCCTCAATTCCCCCCAGAGGTTCTCCTCCTAGTGTTTAACTTGCATTCATATTTTAGCGCATTACTTTACATTTCCCTACATTGAACCTCATTTACTATTTGTTTGTCCACCCCTCGATTTTATCTAGGTCTTTAAGTAGAGTTGCTAAATCCTGTTGTAAAGTTATTGTCCTGCTTAGCTTTGTATTATCAGCAAACATTGTGACTATTTATACCAACCTCCTATAAAGTTTATGAAGAAGTTAAACAGGATTGGTTCCAGGACAGAGCCCTTGGGTACCCCACTTACAGTATTACTTCAGACCATTCAGACGATACACTATATATCATCATGCTCCATTCCTTTTATTCAGCTTCCTAAGGAAACTACCCTTCACATTGTACTGTGAAGGGCACTCGACTCTGTGATGCTAGTCATTGCTGTGGTGTGTGCTGAAAAAAAAAAACAAATGCATGCAGCGGGTTACGTCGCAAACTGTGACATTTTTATCACATTCCGTGAAGAGGAAAAAAAGTAAACAGTTAGATGTGCCAGTAATGGCATATCACCAATGTGCCTCCAAACACACACCATCAGCCCTGCATTCATCAAGAGAGGTCAAGAATGGCCTATTATAAAGATCTTTTACAGTTTCTGAGGGCTTGTCTTCACTGATGGCCCAAAGGGTGAATTTCACTTATTTTCTGCCCCTGAAAGGCATAAACTATTTTCCCACATTTCCTAAGCATGATCAGGAACTTTTAAGACAAATATCCTGGCTGTAAAAATCAGAGAAAAATTTGTCATAGCTCTTCTCTACAAAGACAAATCCATCATGGCTGCTCACATCTGATCAAGGCTCCTTTCACACTTGTGCGACTTGGGACGGCAATGATATCCAATGAGTACCAGTCACGCATCAACTTCAAAGTAGTCCCTGTACTACTTTGGTCTGACTTTGATGAAAATTACACAGGCATTCCCTGAAATTGTGTCAAATTTGTGGCAAAATCGCCTCTGCAAAATAGCGGTAAAGTTGCGGCAAAATCTTGTGACTTTGAAGTCTCGCTAGTGTGAAAGGGGCCTAAGTGCAATCCCGTTTCGGATATTCCTTTGGGTAAAATTAACAACAGACTGTAGTTGTGTTTCACCAATTCTTTGGTAGATGTACACAATAGACATGAGAAATTTGTATAGTTCCGAATTCGTTTTTCAATGAAATTCGACAAATTTGCTAACTTAGAAATATTCAAATTAACGAAAACCCATTTAACAAGTTTTTCCAAAATGGACATTTGGAAATTCTAAAATATGAAAATAATGCCGCGTACACGCGACCGGTTTTCCCGACGAGAACACTGACGTTTTTTGGATTGGTTTTGAAGTGTAGCACTGACCCCCGAAGGAGCTGCTGGTTTGATTTGGGCCTGCACTCTACCAATACCAATAAACCCCACTAACTTGGCTCAATCCCCTTGGCACAGCTGTGATGCAATGCAATACAATACAATGTAAGACAGTACAAAATACCTGTATTGTCACCCCAGCTGACTGCACCTGGTGGGAGAAAACAATACGCCACAACAACTGGATACTTAACCAGAGATATATTTTACTGTAGAATATGCAAAAAAGTGATTACAGTAATTGTGCTGTCATCCTAACATAAGACAACAGCACAATGGATTTCAATATAAACAATATATATATGTCTATACCTGGGAGCTTCCCCTACTTTATAAGCTATGTGTGAGATCTCACTTAACCACTTAACCCCCGGACCATATTGCTGCCCGAAGACCAGAGCACTTTTTGTGATTCGGCTCTGCGTCGCTTTAACTGACAATTGCGCGGTCGTGCGATGTGGCTCCCAAACAAAATTGGCGTCCTTTTTTTCCCACAAATAGAGCTTTCTTTTGGTTTTATTTGATCATCTCTGCGGTTTTTATTTTTTGCGCTATAAACAAAAATAGAGCGACTATTTTGAAAAAATTGCAATATTTTTTACATTTTGCTATAATAAATATCCCCCAAAAAAATATAAAAAAACATTTTTTTTCCTCAGTTTAGGCCGATACGTATTCTTCTACATATTTTTCGCTAAAATATAGCGTTTATTGATTGGTTTGCGCAAAATTTATAGCGTTTACAAAATAGGGGGTAGTTTTATGGCATTTTTATTAATATTTTTTTTTACTAGTAATGGCAGCGATCAGCATTTTTTTTCAGTACTGCGACATTATGGTGGACACATCGGACAATTTTGACAAATTTTTGGGACCATTGGCATTTTTATAGCGATCAGTGCTATAAAAATGCATTGGATTACTATAAAAATGCCATTGGCAGTGAAGGGGTTAACACTAGGGGGCGGGGAAGGGGTTAAGTGTGTTCCTGGGTGTATTCTAACTGTATGGGGGGGTGGACTCACTAGGGGAAATCACTGAACAGAAGATCAGCGTTTCTCTCCCTGACAGGACAGGGAGCTTTGTGTTTACACACATAGCCCCCCTAGTGGCCGCAAAAAGAGCGGACTTATAGCTACGGGCTCTCGCCCAGGCGTGCCGATTTCCCGCAGTAAAATGACAGCGGGCGGTCGGCAACCAGTTAAAGTACTTGGTCCTGGATCTTCTTTTCTTCGCTAGCTAAAGTGGCTCCTTGTGATTTGTAATCCACAATATTGGTGAGTTAAATTGAAGTGAAAATGCTCCTGGTGTAGCTGTAGCAACTATTTTAACATTGCTTGAGACATCAAGGTAGATAGGCCTCAAGCCTTCTCAGTGTCAGTTGCTCTGCTCCTTCGTGGAACTATAATTTCCAGTGAGGCCTGTATATGAGTCTAACTGCATGTGATATTTAACAAACTGTGGGCCGTGACCCTCTCACCCACTGGATAGAGGCTCTGTGTGGTAACTTTTGTCCGGTGACTGCAACTTGCTTCTCCGTCAGCTGGGCCAATCGCTATGTTCAGCTCCACTGGGTGGATCCCGTCCTCCGATGCTCGGATGAGTGTCTCTGGGTCTCTGCAATCAGGCCACAGTCTCCCCACAGGTCCTCTCAGGCAGGCCACATGATTCCAAGAGACCTAAAATGGCTCCTTCGCCTCCTTTTATCTCCTACCTAGCATGCACTGCTCAAGAAGGTGTTCATGGGTAGGTCACCAAACCTCCTGGGTGAAAAAGGTCAGCCTCATCCTCCCAAAACAACAGTCACTTCCTGTCTAGTCTTTTGTGCTTCTTTCAGGAAAAACATATCTGCATTACCAGTATTTGGTAACTTGATGGCTCCAAATACTCAAACATAGCAATGTCCATACATGTTTTATTAAAGTAACACACATCAACATGGGAGAATATCAGCGCTACACAAGTATGAGAAGGGAGCTCCCCATATCCTCACCCTGACCCCGACCGACCACACTTCCCCTGCGTTCCACTCCGGTGGACCGCAACTATCCTCTCACCCCTGAAACGCGCAAGATAAACTCAATCTCCTGCACAGGGTATGACACGAGGAGAGACCTGTGTAACACTACGCACATGCCCCCTACCAGACAATGGGGGAGGGCTATGACACATATGCTAATTACGCTCAAAGCTCAAAATTTTTCCCGCCCGTGGTGAGCCGCCGGGGTTGCGGCCCATGACAAGATACCCGCCCCCCCTCCTCCGTCCACAGAGTGTACCCAATAGGGGTGGATGGGCTGGGGGAGGCTCTCTATTAGCTTCCTCATGTAGTGCAGGAGCCCACCCCGGTTGCTACCATGGAAGTTAAAAGAAGAAAGACAAGACTTCCCCACTCCCTTGCCTCCCCCCCATTCCCACTCACGTTGGAGGTTTACACGGTCCCCTACTCCAAGCACCACTTAATGGATGGGATTTCATGTACTTATTTTTCTATTCTGTGAGGTCTGTTGTGCTTCTCATGGCCTTTCGTATGTGTTCGACAAGATGTTACAGATGTTTCTTTGAAAACCGTTCACTGTTTATCGCTGTCATGCTACCCCAATTTTGCATTACTGTATGTAACTCTTATTTTATAAACTCAATAAAATTGTTTTAAAAAAAAAAAAAGTATGAGAAGGGAGCGCTCCTTCGGGGAAAAAAATACCGTTCGTAGTGGAGATAACACAATCTTCACACTGTAATGGACTGAAAAGCACGAAGACTGAAAAGCGCAAATCGTCTCTCATCAAACTTTTACTAACACAAGCATCAGCAAAAGCAGCCCAAAGGGTGGCACTATTTGAATGGAACATCCCCTTTATAGTGTCGTTGTGCGTGTTGGACGTCACCGCGCTTTGGTCGAGTGTTTTTTTGACTGAATGTGTGTATGCAAGGCAGGCTTGAAGCCCCGTACACACGACAGGGAACCTCGACGGGCGGAACACATCGTTCCGCCGGTCGAGGTTCTCTGCCGGCCGTCAGAATCTGCGACCCGCCCGTCGGGAATGGCAACCAGCCATTTATCCCGACGGGCCGTCGAGCAAATAGAGAACCTGTTCTCTATTTGCTTGACGGGTTTCCCGACGGGCGGGGCGAGCACAGAGCGTATACACGGCCAAGGTTCTCGCTGGAATGCAGCTCCCAGCGAGGTTCTGGCCGTGTGTACGGGGCCTGAGAAGAATCACGTCGGAAAAATTTTGGGTTTTGGCATGTCAGGAAAACCGGTTGTGTGTACAGGGCATAAGAATGAAATTCCGAAAATTCAAAAAGCCGAAATAATAACTAACTAATAATAACTGACTATTAAAATATAGGTATTCGAATTTCCGTTCAAATTTGGCTGTTAGTGAACATAAGGAATATTAATTTATCCAAAGTTAACGAATTATCCGAAATAATGAATGCTGCATCTAAACTAATGGAATATAACGAATGAATAATAATAATAGAAATATTTTAATATTATTATTAATTGGTTACGTTCCATTCGTTTGGATGTGGCATTTGTTATTTCGGATAATTCGTCACTTTGGATAAATGCGTATTCATTACGTTCACTAACAGCGAAATTTGAAAATAAATTCCAATACCTATAATTTAATGGTCAGTTATTATTAGGTAGTTATTATTTTGGATCTTAGAATTTTTGGATTTTTTTTTTTCTTTTGGATTTTCGTTCTTATTTTTTAATTTTCGGATTTTTGAATATCAAATTTTCAAAATTTTGAGAATTCAGATTTTTTCATTTCTGAATTTTCGATCATAACGAATGACCCAAAAAAACAAAAAACAAAGTACACAATCTAAAACTTTCAGGCCATTTTCCAACTGTAGCTATACTTTGTATAGAAAAAAATAATCCTCTCTTGGTCAGTTACACACTGTTTTTTCTGACACATGTATTTCTCTCACATTATACTATGTGCATTCATTTCTTGCTATCTAAATGCTCAAGTGGGTAGCTTGTCTAATATAGCATTATGAAACATTGCAGTAATTAAAAATGTTGGGAAAATAATTCAGCCGATCCCAGCAGCAGGAAATTACATAATTTGTAGATAAGTTCTGCAAACAAGCAAATTCTTATGCTTAAAGCTGTAGTAAACAGCAAAAAAAAATGTCTCCTGCAAAATAATTACTAACTTACCTTAGAAGGAAGGCGCTCTGACACTGCTGACAGGGCCTCCATCTTTACTGGGGCTTCCATCTTCACCCAGTTTGCTGGCTTCGGCATGGATACAGCGCAGTCCGTATGCACCGGTGATGTCACCAGATGCTACTATCGTAAATATCTCCTAAACGGTGCATGTTTAGCAGATATTTACTGTACCTACAGGTAAGCCTTATTTTAGGTAAACAAGGTAGGCTTTACTACCACTTTAAAAGATTTCCTCATAATAATTAGTGTCCATCTTTATGCCTCCAGCAGAGTAAATACCGATTGAATGCTTAATTTGAAATTGATAACTGTACTCAAATAGTTGCATTCAATAAAAATAACTATTTAATGAATAATGGCACTATTGCCATTAGTATCCAGAATTGTCCTATTGTTATCAGGATCCAGGACTGTATGCAAGTTTACACAAGCTTCAAAGTAAGTCTTCATATAGCAGTGTACAACCATTTAATACAATAGAAGGCCATGCACTGTACCTATAGCTTCCTTACTATGGGTATTTATGCTCCATGCACTCTGTAGGCCCTCTTGCGGCTGCATGCGTGAAGCATTACATGATAGCCAATGTTAGAAAACAGTAATTAGCTGTAGATTGAAACAGAAAGGTAATTTTTAGAAATCAAAAAACAAAAGATATTATTTGTTAGTCCACGATTTGACACATTGCCCACTGCAAAGACAGGGACAACTTTGCAAAATGCAAAGTACAGTGCCTTGCGAAAGTATTCGGCCCCCTTGAACTTTGCGACCTTTTGCCACATTTCAGGCTTCAAACATAAAGATATAAAACTGTAATTTTTTGTGAAGAATCAACAACAAGTGGGACACAATCATGAAGTGGAACAGAATTTATTGGATATTTCAAACTTTAACAAATAAAAAACTGAAAAATTGGGCATGCAAAATTATTCAGCCCCTTTAAAACACTGTTTTGGTTTGATCGCTGTACACACGATCAAACCAAAATCCCCGCCAGCAGACAGCGCGGTGACGTGGCGATGACGTTGACGCCGCCACGTCAGCGCACCAGGAAGTAAATCACTTCCGCGCATGCGTCGAATCCATTTGATGCATGTGCGAGCAGATATGTCTGCTGGTTAGCGTACTAACCAGCAGACATATCGGTCCGACGGATTCCCAGCAGACAGATTATAAAGCAGGCTTTAAAATCTGTCTGCTGGGAATATCCGTCGGCTCGCCCGTACACACGATCGAATCTGTCTGCTGGGACGGTCTGTCAGCAGATAGATTCGATCGTGTGTACGCGGCCTCAGAGGTCCGTTTAAATCACAGAGAGCATCATGAAGAACAAGGAACACACCAGGCAGGTCCGAGATACTGTTGTGGAGAGGTTTAAAGCCAGATTTGGATACAAAAAGATTTCCCAAGCTTTAAACATCCCAAGGAGCACTGTGCAAGCGATGATATTGAAATGGAAGGAGTATCAGACCACTGCAAATCTACGAAGACCTGGCCGTCCCTCTAAACTTTCAGCTCATACAAGGAGAAGACTGATCAGAGATGCTGCCAAGAGGCCCATGATCACTCTGGATGAACTGCAGAGATCTACAGCTGAGGTGGGAGACTTTGTTCATAGGACAACAATCAGTCATATACTTTACAAATCTGGCCTTCATGGAAGAGTGGCAAGAAGAATTCTTAAAGATTTCCATAAAAAGTGTCATTTAAAGTTTGCCACAAGCCACCTGGGAGACACACCAAACATGTGGAAGAAGGTGCTCTGGTCAGATGAAACCAAAATCAAACTATTTAGCAACAATGCAAAACGTTATGTTTGGTGTAAAAGCAACACAGCTCATCACCCTGAACACACCATCCCCACTGTGAAACATGGTGGTGGCAGCATCATGGTTTTGGCCTGCTTTTCTTCAGCAGGGACAGGGAAGATGGTTAAAATTGATGGGAAGATGGATAGAGCCAAATACAGGACCATTCTGGAAGAAAACCTGATGGAGTCTGCAAAAGACCTGAGACTGGGGTGGAGATTTGTCTTCCAACAAGACAATGATCCAAAACATAAAGCAAAATCTACAATGGAATGGTTCACAAATAAACATTTTCAGGTGTTAGAATGGCCAAGTCAAAGTCCAGACCTGAATCCAATTCGATACCAAAATTCTGCACCAAAAAAACGGAGCAAAAAGAAAAGTTAGGTAATTTATTGACCTTTCCCTCAGCTTCTGCCAGTGGCACCTAGACAAGGGTGATTTTACCATGTTTCTGGCGAAATCTGGAAACATGAGTAGCTTGAGGAATGCAGAGAAGCTTAAATCTCACATGAAGATGCGACTGCACTTTGCCAAAGCATAACAGTGTTAGCATAGCCTGTAATCTTGCCAGAAGGACATAGACATCACCTTCTACAGTAAAGAAGTTGGGATCAGGGTAATGTAGCACTACCCATGTAGGAGCCATTTGATAATTTTGGTTCTCAGTTTTTTACCTCTACTCTGTAACAGTGGCGGCCCGTCCATAGGGGGGCCCGGGCATCGTCCCCCGTCCCCCCCCCCCCTTCCCCCCATCCCAGGCAGTAATTTTTTTTTTAAACATGTCCCTTTAATAAAATAAAAATAAAAAAGTCCTTATGTGCACTGTGTCTGGGTGCCGGTCACAGTGCATATGGGTAGCGCCGCGTCTGTGCAATCAGGAGATTGCAGACAAGGCGCTACATTGGCAGCTAAAATATGCCTTTGTGGAGCAGACCATCGCCAAAGATCTCCAAAGAGGTAGAGACTTGCCTTCCACGTCATTATCTTTTTTTATATGTATAGTTCTTGGTGAAAAGCACTCGTCCCCCACTGGTTATTAAATAAAACTTGTTTCCCCCAGTTTATTAACATTTCTGTTAATAAAAAAAGGTAGAAGGCATGGCTTCTACTTTTTTTTATTATTAACAGAAATGTTAATAAACTGTGGGAAACAAATTTCATCTAATAACCAGGGGGGACGGGCGCTTTTCACCAACAACTATACATATAAAAAAAAGATAAAGATGGGGAAGGCTTCTCCATCTTTATCTTTTTTTTTATATGTATAGTGCTTATTTTTTAGCTTGTTAGCACCGATCTGTAAGACTGCACTATATACCATGATTTGTGATGCTGGGGCTATATACTCTGTCCTGTGATGCTGAGCTGTATACTCCTGACACTATGAGTAGTAGCAAGCGGAATACAGGGGACGGAGTGGGTGGATTCTATAATGGGTGTGGCTTATGGGAAGTGGGAGGGACAAAATGTGGAGGGGCGGGGTCTTGCGCCCCCCCCCATCCTAAAACTTCACCAGCCGCCACTGCTCTGAAAACAACCTTGGCTTCTCTGACACACCAGGTTAAGCAGACAGAACTTGCAACGCTGTTGAGAACACAGAGTTAGATACTCTGCTCACACATACAGTATAACTCAATATCAGGAAATAGATACCAAACTGATTAGAATTTAGTATATTGTTACAGATTGAGGGAAATGGTAGCAATGTCCCAAATAAGTAAACAGAGAATGCAGTTAAAGGAGTTGTAAAGGAATTTTTTTTTTTTTTGCTAAAATTATTCTCTGCAAGGTAGACAGACAGAATAGTGTAATGATTCTGTTAACAAATGAGTAAATACTGTGACAGGAAGTCAGGTAAATCTGTGTGTGTGTTGTCCCAGACGGGAGGTACTTTTCTGCCTTGTTTAGACAATACACCAATTACTATTGGCCGTCGGCTGCAGAGATGGCCAGAGAGGTTTGGGGCGTTAAAAGGTTTCAGCTGTTCAGAATTAAGCAATTAAAGCCACTATAAAGACATCCTAAGGATAACGACTGATTGCTGGATCCTGGGGCTTTGTGAGTGAAGGAGCAGTCACAAGCACTTCTGAAGAGGTGAGGTGCTGATGGATATTTCTGTGTGAGAAATATCAAAAAGAGACTTTTTTGTTGTTTTCTGCTGTAGGACTAGCAGTGTCTGCCCAGCAGTAGGCTGTGCCAGACTCCATAGGTAGGTTCCTGTGTTAGGAAGGTAGACGCCCCAAGTGGCAAGAGTTTATTTTATGTTTTGTTTTGTTTTGTTTATGCTGTTTTGATGCTTGCACGTGTATCCCGCAAGATGGAAAAATAAACCATATCATTTGTTTTCAGTCATCCTCAAGTGACTTTTTGTACAGTTCAGCGTGTAGTGAACCCATAGAGGGGGTCACACACACCCGCTACCGAGTTGTTGAGCCTGCAGCTCAACAACAGGCTCACCAAGAGAGCCTTGCAGCTCACCAAAAGAGCATTGCAGCTCAACAACAGGCTCACCAAGAGAGCCTTGCAGCTCACCGAGAGAGAATGACAGGTTGGGAACAGAGACACCAGCAGCAAATGGATGTCCTGGAGGAGGATGACGCCCTGCAGGATGAGGCGTCTGCTGTGCTGACGAGGAGCGATTCCGAAAAGGTCTCCTACCCCCTGGGTTATGTGAAGAGACAAGCGCTGTACACCTGCAGTACCTGCACCCCGGATAAAGAGGAGCCTGCTGGGTTATGTCTGGCCTGTGCATACAAGTGTCATGAAGGGCACGATCTGTTTGAGCTCTACACCAAGAGGAACTTTCGCTGCGATTGTGGAAATGCCAAATTTAAACAGCTGGAGTGCAAGTTATATCCGGATAAAGAGAAGAAAAACCTGGCTAATAATTACAATCACAATTTCTTTGGCATGTACTGCACACGTAAGAGACCGTACCCCGATCCTGAGGATGAGACCCCAGATGAGATGATCCAGTGTGAGGACTGGTTTCATGGTCGGCACCTAGGGGCAGTTCCATCGGAGCACGTTGAGTTTCATGAGATGGTGTGTCAGGGCTGTATGGATCACTGTTCATTTCTTTGGGCCTACTCTGCCAAGTTAGGAGTTCCTGGTGTCACCAAGATTACCAAAGCAGAAACGGAACATGAAGATGTTAAAGTTGATGATTGTCCTACGGAAACAGCCAACACTCAGAATGGACTAACAATAAATAATAAAGAATGTGTGGAAGATAAGGACGATGAGGAGGAGGCAATTCTTAGAAAGCTAAATCTGAAGGACTTTATGGAAAATTAAGCTGAACTTTCTGGAAGTGACGTTGAAAGTGAAATCCCTGACCGCTTCAGGACAAATGAAGTGGCTGAAGTGCAGGAAGTAGGGGCTTGCACATCTTCAGTTCTCAGTCAGTTGCTTGATGGAAATAAAGCTGAAAAACTTAATTCTGACACTGCACTAAATAATGTAGAAAAAGTGTCTCCAAAATCCACTGAGCCTTGTGAATGTAGTAAGGTAGGTGATATTTATGACTTTCCCATAATTGATGATTAGCAGAGCAGGGTCATTGAGGAATCTGAATTGCAAGAAATATGCACCCAGACTGAAGCTATTTTTGCCTCTGTGAATTATTTGCCTGTTGACAAGCAGTGTGTTAAATGTTATGTTGATGAAATGAAAGCAGTAAATACAATGTCACCCCTACCACAGGCAGGATCTGTAGAGAGGGGTTTAGTGTCCACCGAAGTAAAATCTATTTTTCAAAGCGTACAATCTGTAATGGCAGATGAGCCCTCTGAACGTTGTGAAACCTCCATCACTGAAGTGGTCAGAGAGGCTAAATGTACTAATGTAATGGATGCTTTTTCCAAATGTCTTGAAAGGAATCAAGAATATGAGAATTTGTGTCCAATAGTCAATGGTTTCAAAGAAACAAATACTAAAACATTTTTGGGAGACTATGAGGCAAAGATAGTTGAACAACTAGCCATAAACATAAGTTCAAAAGTGATTGTAGCTGCTAGACAGGGAATGTTGTCTAGCTCAGGTAATGATGTGTCCGACAGCAGTTGTCAAGTTCTTGGTGAGAATAGGGATGTGCGAACAAGTGATGCACAGAGTAAGCAGTTGGTTCAATAAAGTGACGAGGATTCAGTTTCTGAAAACCTTACATTGGGTTTGGTAGATTTTCACCATACTTATGAGTCTGAACTATCACAAAGTAAGAAACTTGGAAATACAGAATTGACAAGTAATGATTTCCCTCTAAAGCACCAAAGGGAAGAAAAATCGTCTAGTACATCGGTTTATCATAGGTCTTCTGTGTCAGACTTTAGTCCAGTTCATAGAAGAACAGATTTTTTTGAGTGTCACCATGCCTTGGGGGATTGCAGTCTTAGGCCCCATACACACGATCGGACATATCCGATGAAAACGGTCCGCGGACCATTTCCATCGGATATGTCCGATCAGGAGTTTGATCCGATGGCGTGTACACACCATCGGATCAAATTCCCCGCCGCCGGACGGCGCGGTGACGTGGCGGTGACGCGGCGGTGACGTTGACCGCCACGTCACCGCACCAGGAAGTAAAACACTTCCGCGCATGCGCCGAATCCATTCGGCAGCGGCGCGGCGGCGGTAAGTGTACTAAGCAGCAGACATGTCGGGCGGACAGATCCCCACCGGATAGATTTCAAAGCTTGCTTTGAAATCTGTCGGGTGGAGAAATCTGTCCGCTAGCCCATACACACGAGCGGAGATGTCTGCTGAAACGGTCCATCGGACCGTTTTCAGCGGACATATCCCCTCGTGTGTACGCGGCCTAAGTGTGTTTATATCTGAAGAAGGCATCCACATGGATGATCCATTGCAGAGCACAGTGTTATCAGCTCTTGGTATTGGTTATGACTCGCTGAGTTCTTCAGGGATTGAGCTATTGAGGGAAACCTTTGTGTCCATTGAAAAACCAATTAAGGTTTTGCATGGTTTACAACTGAAAATTTGTATATTACAGAGCAAGGAACACCCTCTTATGTACCTCAGCCAAAATTTGAAGACCAGTAGGAGAATAAATAGGTGGTTCCTGGCCCTTCAGGAATTTAGTTTTGTTGTAACGCATTGCCCCGGTGTTAAAATGGGGAATGCAGATGGTTTGTCCCGAGTGCATGCGTGCCTAGCAACCTGTGCCCCAAACCTAGGGTTGAAACAAGAGGGGGGGTATGTGACAAGAAGTCAGGTAAATCTGTGTGTGTTGTCCCAGATGGGAGGTACTTTTCTGCCTTGTTTAGACAATACGCCAATTACTATTGGGCGTCGGCTGCAGAGATGGCCAGAGAGGTTTGGGGCGTTAAAAGGTTTCAGCTGTTCAGAATTGAGCAATTAAAGCCCCTATAAAGACAGCCTAAGGATAACGACTGATTGCTGGATCATGGGGCTTTGTGAGTGAAGGAGCAGTCACAAGCACTTCTGAAGAGGTGAGGTGCTGATGGATATTTCTGTGTGAGAAATATCAAAGACTTTTTTGTTGTTTTCTGCTGTAGGACCAACAGTGTCTGCCCAGCAGTAGGCTGTGCCAGACTCCATAGGTAGGTTCCTGTGTTGGGAAGGTAGACGCCCCAAGTGGGAAGAGTTTATTTTATGTTTTGTTTTGTTTATGCTGTTTTGATGCTTGCCCGTGTATCCACAAGATGGAAAAATAAACCATATCATTTGTTTTCAGTCCTCCTCAAGTGCCTTTTTGTACAGTTCAGCGTGTAGTGAACCCATAGAGGGGGTCACACACATCCGCTACCGAGTTAATCCCTCACAATACCTATTAAATTCCTTCATCTATAACCTCCGGCGTTCTAGTTTCTGTTCTCTCATTCACTTCCTGGTTTGCATCATTTGTTCATGTAAGAACTACATTTCCCAGTATGAATTGTGGCACGCCCAGTAATTCACACCTCCTTGAAGTCTCTAACACGTAGAGAGCGTCCTGCCGCACAGATGTAGTTCCCAGGAGGGGGCGAGCACGTTACTGACCACCGCAGTAAAGTCTCCCTTCACGGTGGTCAGTAAAATCAGACAAGCAGGAAGTGAACAGAACAGAGAAGAAATAGAGCAACTTCTGAGCAAAAATGAACAACGAGGAAGTGAAAAGAGTAATGTCTGCGGGTAAATGATGCTTATTATGGGGAAAAAAATTCCTTTACAACCCCTTTAATCACAATTTGTTACACAATTAGATTACCAACTTGTAGCAGGTTGGCATTGAGTTCTATGTAGCAAGAATAATCTATACCCGATAACCTACAAAGCAATGGCATGAATGATAGTAATTATGATGGTGAACAGTGCTGTTATTATGCTGTTATAACTTTTCTCAATAGAGCAACTATCTTACTAGACAGCCCTTTGCCCTAGTTTTTCAGTCCCAGTGTTTATAGTAATGAACAAAAATACAGTCCTAGTAAAGTTTGCATGCAGTGGTAAAGGCTGCTAGTCAAATATCAAGTCTCTGTGATCATTCCCCACTAGCAGCAACAAGGTCTATGGCAGCAGTGCCCTCTCACCAGTTCCAGCGGTATGGCAGCAACTGTTCACATGCTTTTTGGATCTGCCTGCAGTTGCTTTTCGAATCGGCCTGCAGTTGCTCCAGTCATCAGCCTACAGTTATACAGCACTCCAGTCTTTCTGCAGCAAAGGTCTGTGTCCCACCAATAGCTCAGTTAAAGGGGTGTTCCAGCCAAAAATGTTGTTTATTAAAAGTCAGCAGCTACAAAAAGTGTAGCTGCTGGCTTTTAATCAACAATCACTTACCTGCTCCAGCGTTCCAGCGACGTGCCGGGGGAGCTCCGCTCCTCTCCCCCCCCCCTCCCTGCCCGGCATCTTTATTTCTACTGTGGGCACCCGGCCGTGACAGCCTTCGGCTTCACGGCCGGGCACCCACTGCGCATGCGCGAGCCGCACTGCTATGCGCGTGCGGCGCAGCTCGCCACTGATTGAACAGACGATCGTCTAGGACCTGTCAGTGTCCTAGATGATCGCCTACAGGGAGGGGCTGCAATAAGGCGATTAAGCCTAATCGCCTTACCAGCCCCTCGGCGGAAGCAGGAAGTGGGACAGGAAGTCCCACTCCTACTGAAGCCCCCACTCCCCCCCAAAAAAAAATTACATGCCAAATGTGGCATGTATGGGGGTGAGGAGTGGATTAAGCGGAAGTTCCATTTTTTGGTGGAACTCCGCTTTAAGATATTTGCCAGCACATCATGGAATGACAAAAATAGCGTCCAAGTGGATGATTTATTGCATGATCACAACACAAAGAGAATGCAACATTTTGGAGCCACGCAGGGCCCCTTCGTCAGGCATGTGATAAATGTGCGACATTAGACTCTCCCTGGCAGAGGAGGATGTGCAAATTGACCACAATAAACCAGTGGCCGTACATTTTTCCAAACACAGGCCGCGTACACACGGCAGAGAACCTCGACGGGCGGAACACATCGTTCCACCCGTCGAGGTTCTCGCCTGGCCGTCAGATTCGGCGACCAGCCCGTCGGGAAGGGCGACGAGCCATTCATCCCGACGGGCCGTCGAGCAAATAGAGAACCTGCTCTCTATTTCGGCTCGACGGCATTCCCAACGGGATGCTCGCCGAATCCGTACACACGGTCGAGGTTCTCGGTAGAATCAGGATGCCAGCGGGGTTCTCGCTGGTTTCTGCCGAGAACCTCGGCCGTGTGTACGGGGCTACAGACATAAAACATATGAACTAAGAGGAATGGTCATTAAACATGTTCAAAAACCCATTAGAGGCGGTGACCGTAACCGACAACTGTTACAATGTGAAGCTTATTGGATTCACACCCTGGGCACGATACAACCTGGAGGACTCAATGCCAACCTATCAATCACATGCTTCCTGAATGAGAGATAATTGATCTGTGTTCCTGACTTGAATTATGATCGAACTTTAAATTCTTTTCCTTCTTTCCTTAAAGCAGAGTTCCACCCAGGAAAACAACATTTGCCTATTTTGTTTAAAAAAATTAAATAAAAGAAAACCTAAAAAAAAAAAAAAATACTCACCCGAAATACCTGTTGCTATGCGGAAGTCCGTAAACTGTCTCTTCCACACCGCGGTGTGTTTTCTTCTTGTCCTTCTCCTTGTGAATGGGGCGCGCTGCTTTCTGGGAACTGTGTGTGTTCTCAGAGAGCATCGCGCCCATTCACAAGCCAGCGTGAGACTCACGCAGGCGCAGTAGGAAATGGGCAGTTAAGCCGTAAGGCTTCACTGCCTGTTTCCCATAGTGTGAATGGCGGCGCGGGACCGGGAGCGATCGTGGGACCGGGATCGGGGGGGGGGCCATCAGCGCGGGCGCCTAGGACAGGTAAGTGTCCTTATTCAAAGTCAGCAGCTACACTGTTAGTAGCTGCCGACTTTGAAAAAAAAATGCGGGTGGAGCTCCGCTTTAATTTTCCTTCTTATCTTTATGTTTTTTGTTTTATCTATTTATTATATTTTATTATTATTTATATTTATTATTATTTATAGTTTTAGATTTATATTTATTGCTATTTTTATTTTTATCTTTATTTCAATTTATTTATCTTTATTTTTATTTTTGTTTCTAGATTTATTTTTATTTCTACATTTAGATTTATTTTTATTTAGATTTATTTTCATAATTTTTTTTCATTATTATTATTTTTATATTTATTTTATTTTTTCTTCTTTTTTTCTTTCTTTTTTCCTTTTTCTTTCTCGTTTTTTTTTTTTTTTCCCTTTTTTTCTTCCTTCTTTTTGGCAATGTTCTTATGGCAAGTTTAATTGGAATTACTTTAACCACTTGCATACTGGGCACATATACCCCCTTCCTGCGCACGCAAAAATTTCAGCTTTCCTGACAGACTCCATGGCAGCCTACGTGTGGGTTAATCCCGCCTCCTCTCTAATGCTATAGGACCCCATACCCATAAAAGTCAGCTCCCTTCCAGTACTGCGTTCCTTTTTTGTCCTCCTTCATGGATCTAGGATGCACGTTATTCAGACGTCCAACAGAGCAAGGATGGATAGCACACCTTAGCGGTGCAGCTCAAATCCCAGCCATGGGCAACTTCTCCACCATACTGCGTTGTTGCTGTGTGTGCTGAAGATTCTGGACTCCTCAGCTGGCAAGGTCTAATGATATCTCTATGGCAGTCACCTCTTTGTTTTCTATTTGTTTGTGTCTGTTTGCTTGCCCCTATATATTTGTCTATCCACTTTTCTGCATTATTTTGCTTGCATGGTGGCTGGAGCGCTTCTGCGTTCCAGCTCGCCGTAGTACTTCCCGGTCGCGAGTGCCATTGCACCTCATGCATGCGCAGTGCCCACTCTCAGTGAGTGAGGCTTGGTTCGCGCATACGCAGTCCGGCGAAACTCGCGGCGGCCGCGCAGGAGCCATTGGGTCATTTTCCACTGCGCAGGCGCGTACGTGGATGACATGTGACATCACCGGCGGGTGATTTAAAGCAGCTGCTCGCCTGTTTATATTGGGATTCCCCTGACAGGCGAGCAGCTGCTACAGTGATACTCGGCTATCCAGGTCAGTGAGTGGGGATCTGCCTATGGGATAGGCTAGATCCTCCTTTTCTTTTGCTCTTGGTGCTTTGTAAAAAAATATATATATATATATATATATATATATATATATATATATATATATATATAATAAAATAAATAAATAAATAATAATAAAAAAAAGTTAACCGCTTAACGCCCGCCCACTGTATATATGCGTCCTCTTTTTAAAGATGGATATCTCGGTAACGGTAGCAGCTGCTGCACAACAGAGATATCCATCTCTTCAGTGGGCGGGCCTGTCTAACATAATGGCGGTCTCCGCGGCACATTCGCTGCGAGATTGTCGTTATCGGTGGCGGGAGAGGGCTCCCCCGCCGCTCTTCCGCGCTCTCCGCCGCTTACCATAGCCGTCGGTAGCGGCAGAGGCGATCCGGTCCGCTCGGCTGCTGTGTGGGGATGCGAGTGAGGCCAACATGGCCCCCCACCCGTCCCCATAGCTCTGCTGGGCGGAAGTGACGTCAAAACGTCAGTCCCGCCCAGCGTCTTAAAGAGACAATTTTTTTGTTTACCTTTTTTCAAAAGACAAAATATTTTTTTTTTTTTTTTTTCATTTAAGCCTAAATATGAGATCTGAGGTCTTTTTGACCCCAGATTTCATATTTAAGAGGACCTGTCATGCTTTTTTCTATTACAAGGGATGTTTACATTCCTTGTAATAGGAATAAAAGTGATAATTTTTTTATTTATTTTTTTATTTCAGTGTTAAAAATTATAAAATAAATAAAAATAAATACGAAAACAAAATTTTTTTTTTTAAAGCGCCCCGTCCCAACGAGCTTGCGCGCAGAAGCGAACGCATACAAGAGTAGCGCCCGCATATGAAAATGGTGTTCAAACCACACAAGTGAGGTATCGCCACGATCGTTAGAGCGAGAGCAATAATTCTAGCCCTAGACCGCCTTTGTAACTCAAAAAATTCAACCCATAGAATTTTTTGAACGTTGCCTATCGAGATTTTTAAGGGTAAAAGTTTAACCCCATGCCACGAGCGGGCGCAATTTTTAAGCGTGACATGTTGGGTATCATTTTACTCAGCGTAACATTATCTTTCACAATATGTAAAAATATGGGCCAAATTTATTGTTGTCTTATTTTTTTATTCAAAAAAGTGAATTTTTTCCAAAAAAAGACCGCTGCACAAATACGGTGTGACAAAAAGTATTGCAATGACTGCCATTTTATTCTCTAGGGTGTTGGAAAAATATATATATAGGGCCAGATTCTCAGAGGCGATACGACGGTGTATCTCAGATACACCGTCGTATCTCAAGGGGTATCTATGCGTGTGATTATTATGCCGCGTACACACAATCACTTTTTGTGATGAAAAAAAACGATGTTTTCAAAAACGTCATTTAAAATCACAGTGTGTGGGCAAAACATAGTTTCATGTCTTCAAAAAAATGACCAAAAAAAAATTCGAACATGCTTGAATTTTTTGTGTCGTTTTTTGTGTCATAAAAAGTGATGGTGTGTGGGCAAAACGATGTTGAAAACAAAGTTTTTAAAGCCGCGCATGCTCAGAGGCAAGTTATGAGACGGAGCTTCAATGGAACAGAGTGCCGTCGAACGTGGTGCACGTCACCGCGCTTCACTAGAGCATTTTGGAAAAACGATGGTGTGTATGCAACGTCGTTTTGGAAAATGAAGTTTGAAAAACGTTGTTTTGTTTCATCACTTTTCATCACAAAAAGTGATCGTGCGTACGCGGCATTAGAATCATTTACGCATAGATACACTAAAAATCCGACAGGTGTAAAAGAATTACACTGTCGGATCGTAGATGTAATGACAACGCTGGCCGCTAGGTGGCCATAACGTTGTTTTCTCATTTGCCTATGCAAATGAGCCTAATACGCCGATTCCCGAACGATTTTACGTCGCCCCGTCGCAGTTTACATCGTTTACGTAAGGTTTACGTTTACGTAAGGTTTGCGCCACGTAAAGATAAAGCAGCCCGAAGGTGGCGAATCCTATGTTAAGTATTGCCGTCGTTCCCGCCTTGCTATTTGAAAATTTTGAAAATTTTACGTCGTTTGCGCAAGACGTCCGTGAATGGGGCTGGACGCCATTAACGTACACGTCTAAAACACTGACGTCCTTGCGACGTCATTTTGCGCAATGCACGTCGGGAAGTTTTTGGGACGGCGCATGCGCAGTACGTTCGGCGCGTGAATGCACCTAATTTAAATGCTCTACGCCCCCTACCTGGCTCATTTGTATTACGCGGGCTTGCGTCGTGGGATTTTCGCTACGCCGTCGCAATTTTACAGGTAAGTGCTTTGAGAATAAAGCACTTGCTCTAGTACGTTGTGGCGGCGTAGTGTAAATGCCTAACGCTACGCCACCGGGGATTCTTTGAGAATCTGGCCCATAATGTTTGGGGGTTTTAAGTAATTTTATAGCAAAAAAAAAACAGTTTTAGTCTTGTAAACACCGAATCTGAAAAACAGGCTCGGGGCTTAAAGTGGTTGTAAACCCCACTTTTTTAATTTTACCTACAGGTAAGCCTATAATAAGGCTTACCTGTATGTATAAAGAATATCTCCTAAACCTGTATGGTTAAGGAGATATTCCCCTCGCAATGCGCCGCTGATTGCATCCACCGGACCTTGCCGATTTGAAATCTCCTGCGCGAGACGTCATCGCCGCTCCAGCCAATCACAGCGCTGGAGCGGCGATACCCGGAAGACACGCCGAGTCAAGATGACATCTCGCTCGACGTGGACCAGGTAAGTTCTCTTCTCCTCATTCAGAGGTAAGTATTTCATAATGAGCTAGTATGCGGTGCATACTAGCTTATTATGCCTTTTGCTTTGCAGGTTTTAAAAAAAAATGTATATGCGCTTTAAGTGGTTAAATAAATAATTAAATATTTAAAATTTACAAGTAAATGCTATATTCTAAATGCTTTACTGTAAATAAGTTTTCTTAAAGGGGCAGCATATTTCTTTTTTGTTTTGTCCAGCACCATAGGATCCTCACCTTTTCAGACCTAGTGTCACCGCGTTACGCCGGTCCAGAAGTTATGGACCAGTCACCGCCTATACGTGGCCAGCCCTCACGCACAAGGTATGTGCAGGAGAGGGGCGTGGGGTTGGAAGTCGCAATCAGTGATTTCTTGTTTGGCGGTTTCCCCCTAAATTATTTCTCTTAGCCCTTCCGGTCCAGATCCTCGTGCCGGAATCCAGACCAACTCGGACCTTGCCAGGCCGCAACACCATTCTTCTTCTTTTAAATCAAAACGCAAGCGTAAATCTCCATCTACATCTCACCACTAGAGGGGAAGTTCCCATTCCTCCTCCATACACCGCTCCCACCGCCATGATACCCGCTCTGGTCGAAGAGCCTGCTGGGGATGTGACACTTATGTCCCTGAGAGCAAGTCATTGATTGTGTGACCAATGTTACGCCCATGCGGTTGAGGAAAAGGAGGCAGAAGATCGACGCATCGAGTCTCTAGTTGAACATGTGGTGCAACGATCTTTAAAGGAGAAGGCTGTGTACCACACACAAAGCCAGACCAGTACCATTGGGTCTGGGTCTCCGGCCATTGAGGTCCATGAGAATCCAGGTCCTTCCCAGCCCTACGCTTCCGCACCAGCTTCCCCAAAGGGCGAACTGGAAAGCGATGAGGAGAGTGTGGAGTTTGATTTCTCCCAAGTAACTTCGCTTATTAAGGCGGTTAAAGAGGCACTCTAGTGGGAAGATCAATCTATTCCCCCAGCTAAACAGAAAAAGTATTTCAAGCGTCTGGGGAAAGAGCGCTCTAGTTTTCCGTTACTAACCGAACTAAAGGGCATCTTTGACGAAGAGTGGCGTAAGGTGGATAGGAAGTCCTCTATGACCAAAAAGGCTTCCAGATTGTATCCTTTCAAAACGGATGATGTTAAACACCTAGAGAACGTTCCTCTGGTAAACGCGGCAGTAATGCGTCTGGCCAAGCACGTTACGCTCCGACTGGCCGATTCAGTGTCCTTCAAGGACGGTCTCGACAGAAGGATGGATCAGGATCTTAAAAGGATTTACGGTCTTGCCGGTACGGCCTGCAAACCTGCTCTTGCCTTGGCAGCCTTATCGAAAGGCAATGGAGGCCTGGACGGAGAATGTGGACTCCTTCCTTAAGGACGTTTCTGAAGATCTGGCCAGGAATTCTGCAACAGCGGAGCTGAAGCTAGCGGTGGCCTTCTTGGGGGAGGCATCTGCCGATTTAATCCGCCTATTGGCAAGGATTATGCTCTCTTCAGTTACAGCCAAGCGGGCCCTGTGGTTACGCCCTTGGGTGGCTCACCTGTCATCAAAACAAAGTTGGTGCAAATTCCCCTTTGAGGGATCGTCTTTGTTTGGCAACAAACTAGACGATGCCATAGCTAAGGCTACGGGCAGTAAGCCAGGCTTTCTCCCCCAAGATAGGCGTCAGACCGGAAGGAAGAAACCTCAGTTCCGAAGGTGTAGCCTAGACCGTTCAAGGGAAGCTCGCTCCTACAGACCTGGTGGGAACTTCAGGAGGAACTGGCGGGTCGGGTGGGAGCACACCTGCTCCTCTTTTGGCATGCCTGGGCGGCCTCGATCATGGATTTTTGGGTCATCAGGACAGTTTCATCAGGCCGCGCATGGTCCTTCTCCAACATTCCTCACCCCAGATTCATTTCCACCCTACTCCCAAGAACAGCAGAACAGAGGCAGGCTCTACTGTCCTACCTGGATCTGCTAAAATCACAGGGAGCAGTAATATACGTCCCAAAGGACGAACAGTTTCATGGAGTATACTCCATACTCCAACGGACTTTCCAGACCAATGGCGCACATGCGCACTCCCAAAGAATACAACAGCCGCCGCAGCATGCTACTGCGCATGCGCAGACGCAACAGACGGCGTGCACACGCAGGAGGCGTTCCTGATCCCTACTGATGCCTATTTAAAGGGAGCTCTGACAACCAGGCGGTGCTGACTGGTCTTCAGCAGTTCCCTGATTTCCTGACGACTATATTCTCTGCCGGATTCCTGTTATCGACTTGGCTTGTCTTGACTGCCCCTCTGGACTCTGATTACCTCCTGGCTACCACCGATTCTTTCTTCTCAGCCATGGCTCAGTTATATGCCAATCCCTTCTGTCAGCAGACGGCAGAATCCAGGCTTAGCAAATTGCAACAAGGGACAAGGCATGTCACTGACTTTCGTGTTCTAAGTACTGACACCCAATGGATTAGTCCTGCCCTTCACCACTGGTTTCGCCACAGTCTTTCTGACTCCTTAAAGGATGAACTAGCCAGAGTTGGAATTCCAGCGTCCTTGGAAGACCTGATTAGTTTGACCACTCAGATCGACCGCTGATTACGTGAAAGGCAGGTGGAGAAAACTTAAGGAATCCTGTCTGCGGCTTCAAGGCCTGATCCGTCTACTGCACCTCCCAGCCAGAAGGCTCAGCATAATACATACCACAGAAGCTTTCCAAGAGCACCCCTTACCCCGTCTGAACGTCTCAGATGACAACGTGCCAACTTGTGCCTCTACTGTGGGGAGAAAGGTCACTTTTTACGGACTTGTCCAGCAAGGACCACCGGAGCCTGTTCCCAACGGCCCCGGAACATCTTCTTGGAGAGGGTCGCTCACAGCTTTCCCTTTCAGTCATTCTCCAGTTTGCCGGAAAGACACTCCCCGTGGCAGCAATCATTGACTCTGGGGCCTGCAGCTGTTTTCTGGACTCAGCATTTGTTTCTCTGCATCAGCTACCTGTGTGTACCAAGAACCAAGAATTCCATGTCTACTTAGCTGACAGCTCCGGCATTAAATCAGGCCTGGTCACACAAGAGACTGCACCTATTTTTTGTCAAACTCCTTCAGGTCACCATGAATTCCTCCGGTTGGATATCATAGCCTCACCCATGTTCCCCATCATCCTTGGCATTCCGTGGTTAAGTGCCCATAACCCGCACATTGACTGGCCTACGTGGGTTTTCACCTTCTCTTCCAACTACTGTCTGGTGCACTGTTTTCCAGAAAAGCCTGTTTACACCGCTCCCCTTCTGAGCCTTCAACCTGACCCTGAAACCATTAAACTGATACTTCCGGCTTACCATGAATACCTGGACATGTTTAACAAGAAGGGTGCAGACACTCTTCTGCCTCACAGGACATATGATTGCCCTATTGAGCTATTACCGGGGGCTGAGATTCCTTTTGGCCGAATCTACCCCCTCTCTGAGCCCGAACTGGAAGCTCTACATGCCTATATCGATAAAAGTTTGGAAAATAAGTTTATCTGTCCCTCCACGTCACCAGCAGGAGCCGGTATCTTCTTCTCTAGAAGAAGGATCACTCCTTAAGACCCTGCATTGATTACCGGGATCTTAACAAGATTACTGTCAAAAACAGGTACCCTCTTCCCCTGATTCCCAAACTGTTCCAGAGACTGCGGGGGGCGCGGATATTCTCTAAACTAGACTTGAGAGGGGCATATAATCTGGTTAGAATCAGGAAAGGTGATGAATGGAAGACGGCCTTTAGAACATGCTTTGGTCATTTTGAATACCTAGTCATGCCATTTGGGCTCTGCAATGCCCCAGCTACTTTCCAACACCTAGTGAATGATGTTTTTCGGGACTATCTTGACTTATTTGTCATTGTCTATTTAGATGACATTCTGATTTTCTCCGAATCCATCGAATCTCATCAGATCCATGTCAAGAAAGTTTTGGACCGACGCAGGAAACACTGCCTCTATGCAAAAGCTGAAAAATTAGATTTTGAAAAACAAACTATACATTTCCTTGGACTTGTTATTTCCGCTGATGGTATCTTAATGGACCCGCAGAAAGTTACATCTGTTCTGGAATGGCCTGCTCCCACTGACAGGAAAGCCGTTCAGCGGTTTGTGGGATTTGCCAATTTCTACAGGAAATTCATTACAAACTTTTCTGGCATTATTTCCCCCATCACGCAATTAACCAAACAGCACATACCCTTCCAGTGGACACCCGAAGCTCAAGAGGCCTTTGAGCAATTAAAGATCTTGTTTACCTCAGCTCCGTAGAGCTTGATACTATCCTCCCGGCTAAAAAAAATTTGATCCTTCAAGCAGATCTGATGTCTCAGATAAAGGCAAGTGTAATCAACCAACCACCTCCGCAGGACTTAGCTCTCCAACTAAAGAATGGCCTTTATCTCCATGGGGAACATATCTTTGTCTCTGAACAATTCAGAGTACCCATTTTGAGACGTTGCCATGACCACCCCCTAGCCGGTCACTACGGAATCCGTAAGACTGCCAATTTGGTCGCCCGCTCCTTCTGGTGGCCAGAATTAATACAGGACTGTAAAAAATATGTCAAATCCTGTATTACATGTCTTCAAAATAAAACGAACAGAACCAAGACTTGGGGTCTTCTGGAACCTTTCCATGGATTTTATCATGGAACTTCCCCCATCTGAGGACTTTAATACCATTTTTGTCGTGGTTGATCGCCTCACCAAGGTGGCTCACTTTGTATCCTTGCAAGGCACTCCTTCTGCTACAGAAACTGCCACGGCCTTCATTAAAGAGGTTGTCAGATTGCATGGTATTCCCGACAGCATTATTTCCGACCGAGGGGTACAATTCACCTCAAGGTTTTGGAGGGCCTTATGTGAAGCACTTCGTTGCTCCTCTACATACCATCCACAAACCAACGGCCAGACTGAGAGGACGAACCAAACCCTCGAACAGTACCTACGGTGTTTCGCCTCTTTCGCACAAGACGATTGGCTATCCCTCCTTCCACTTGCAGAGTTCTCATATAACACCATGCAATCAGCAACCAATCAATCTCCTTTTTTCGCTAACCTTGGCTATCATTCGTCCTTCCTACCGGAACTACCTGCGGAATCTTCCGTACCTGCTGTACAAGACCGAATAAACTTCTTTAGTACCAATAATCAGGTGCTACAGGATGCAATCTCTAAGTCCCAGGCAAGTAACAAGTAGTTCTTCGACATGAAAAGAAGAGGCAACCTGAATCTGGAACCTGGGGATAAGGTCTGGCTGTCCACGACTAACCTAAGATTAAGTTGCTCCATCTCTTCTCTTTTCTGTTAAAAAAAAGATTAAGTTGCTCCTCAAAGAAACTTGGTCACAAATTTTTGGGCCCTTTCCCTGTCAAACGGAAGGTCAATGCAGTCGCCTTCAAATTGGTGTTACCCAAGAACCTAAAGATACATCCAGTATTCCATGTTTCCTTATTGAAACCAACCATGGCAAATCCCTTCCCTAACCGGGTCTCTGAAGTTCCCCCTCCTGTGCTAATCGGAGGGAATGAGGAAATTGGAAGTGGAGTCTGTATTGGACTGTAGACGTAGAAATAATTAAACACAGTTCCTTGTTAAATGGAAGGGCTATGGCCCCGAGGAAAATCTTTGGGAACCAGCTTCCAACATACATGCCCCAAGATTGGTGCAAGCCTTTTTTCAACGCCATCCAGAAAAGAGAGCCCTGAGGGGCATCCAGAGGCTGCCCGTAAGGGGGGGGCAATGTAAGAAAATGACGGAGACATCTCTGGCGCGTACACGTGCGCATGCGAGCACACTTAGACTTCAACAGACTTTCCAGACCAATGGCGCACATGGGCGCGCCCAAAAAGTACAACAGCCGTCTCAGCACGCTACTGCGCATGCGCATTGCGAATATTCGGCAACATAAAAGGATCGCCTCAGCTACTCGGCCCAGGGTCTCTAATCATACCAGCAATGCTTTTAGACATCGATAGAGATCACTAGGATGTGATCTGTTTTAAAAAATAAATTTGAAAAAATACGAATATTCGCAATAGCGAATATTCACCGCAATATTCGATTTATTCGCGAATACTCGAATATGCAATATTCGTAACGAATATTCGCAATGCGAATATTCGTGAGCAACACTAACAATGACCTTGGGTAGACCATGTAAGTGAAAGTTCTTCCGAGCAAAAATGGAAGCCAGTTCCTTTGAAGTAGGCAACTGCTTAAGAGGAATACAGTGAGACGTTTTCGAGAACCGGTCTACCACCATAAGGATAACTGTGTTAACCTGGGGGTTGGGTAACAGGTGGATCCAGGGCCTCTCTTCATTGGGTATGGGTTGTAGGAGGTCCACTGGAAGGTGTCGTGGAGTCTTACTCTGAGCACACACGGAACAGGCAGCTACAAAAGCGGTAACATCAGCACGTAGACTAGGCCACCAGAATTGTTGGGAAATGGCCCAAAAGAGTTGACTTTTCCCAGGGTGGCCAGCAGCCTTGGGAGAATGGTAAGTCTGGAGCACGGCAGTATGGAGAGTCTCGTGAACAAAGCAGCGGTCACAAGGTTTCTCAGGAGGGGCATCAACCTGAGCAGCAAGAATTTTGGCTCCCAAAAGAGAAGTGAGACTGGTGCGAACCGTAGCCAGAATACAATCAGGAGGAATCACAGGAACCGGAACCGTCTCCATCTTGGAAGTGGAGGAAAATTGTCGTGACAAGGCGTCAGCGCTTACATTATTAGTACCGGTATTTAAAACTCGATAAGAAAAAAGCCCATCGTGCCCTTCCTGGAGAGAGGAGCTTAGCCTCAGACAAGAATGTGAGATTTTTATGGTCACCAATAATGACAACCGGCACAGTGGTACCTTTGAGGAGATGTCTCCATTCTTTCAGGGCTAAAATGATCGCCAACAGCTCTCTGTCACCAATCTCGTAATTGCACTCAGCAGGTGCCAATTTCTTGGAAAAGTAGCCACACGGATGCATAGCGCTGTCAGAGCTAGGACGTTGAGACAGAAGGGTGCCAACTCCAGTCTCAGAAGCATCAACTTCAAGGATAAAAGGCACAGTAGGATCAGGATGTGCCAACACAGGAGCAGCCTTAAGACTCTCAAAAGCCTTAATGGACACTGGAGACCAACTCTGTGGGCTATTGTCCTTTCTAGTCATATCAGTCAGGGGCTTGACCAGAGATGAGAAGTTACGAATAAACTTCCGATAATAGTTGGAAAAGCCAAGAAATCACTGCAGAGGACGTAAACCCAGGGGTCGAGACCACTGTAAGACAGTAGAAAGTTTCTCTGGGTCCATTGAAATTACATAACCCAGAAATGTAACGTGTTCCCGATGGAATTCGAACTTCTCCAGTTTACAATATAGATACAATAGAGATTGTTCTCTCTTAGTTTCTGAAGCACTCGACAAATATCTGTGTGGTGTCTCTCCAGGGACTTGGAAAAAATTAGATATCATCGAGACCACCACACATAACTGCAACAAATCTCGGAGGACATTGTTAATAAACTCCTGGAAAACTGCCGGAGCATTAAAGAGGCCAAAAGGCATTACGAGATACTCATAATGACCTGTTCTGGTATTAGGCAGTTTTCCACTCGTCGCCCTCCTTAATCCTCACGAGATTGTATGCCCCTCTCAAATCAACCTTTGTGAAAACCGTTGCTCCCTTGAGGC
Source organism: Rana kukunoris (assembly GCA_029574335.1). Classification (NCBI taxonomy): domain Eukaryota; kingdom Metazoa; phylum Chordata; class Amphibia; order Anura; family Ranidae; genus Rana; species Rana kukunoris. The sequence goes on from CM056049.1 coordinate 298,000,084, forward strand.
GGTCAAATAATTCCGTAATCAACGGAATCGGATAGGCATTCTTAATGGTGAGACGATTGAGACCCCTATAGTCAATGCACGCCACTCTATTTTTTAATATAAAAGAAACCAGCACCAGCAGGAGGATTTGCGGAAACCTCGAGAGAGAGTGTGTCTGCAACATACCCCTCCATGGCCTTATCCTCCAAGACTGACAAAGGGTAAACACGGCCATGAGGGGGTATGGCATCAGGTTGAAGGTCAATTGCGCAATCATACGACCGGTGTGGAGGCAAAGTACTGGCTTGACCTTTGTCAAAGACATCGCTAAAATCCTTGTACTCCTCCGGCAGGGAGTTGAGTGAAGAGGTGCACAGGACCTTGTCTACCTTCTGGAAGCATCTCTTACTGCATTGTGGAGACCAGGACATAACCTCAGCACGGAGCCAATCAAAAGGGATTGTGCCTCTGTAACCAATGATAACCAATTACCAGTGGAAACTTAGGTGAGGAAATAACTTGGAATTGGATTATCTCATGGTGAAGAGCCCCTATGGCCATGAACAACAGAGCAGTCTCATGAGTCACATGGGCAGGCTGTAGAGGTCTTCCGTCAAGATGACCTCAAGGTTCAGGCGTTCTCTAGACGGGTAGGACAAGACTTCAAAAAGTGACAAGCCTGGTCACAATAAAGGTACAATCTCTCTCTCCTCCTAAGGGCTCTCTGGTCCGCAGAGACGTGTGAAGCCCAAGTGCATGGGTTTATCTTCACAGACCGGCTCGGTACCAGGAGGCATGGGAGGTGAGGGAGGCAAGGGTGGGACTGCAAAGCTCGGAGACAAATGTACAGGAGGCTTCCGCAAGCGCTTCTTAAGAGACAGTCTCTCTCTGAGTCTGGAGTCAATGGGGATGGCAAATGTGATCAACCTCTCCAGCTCAGTGGGTATATCTCGGGCTGCTATCTCATCCTTGATGTTATCCGAGAGACCATGAGAAAAATAAGCCACGAGGGCCTCATTGTTCCAAGCAACCTCTGCTGCCAGAGTACAGAATTCAGTGGCGTAATCGGCAACCGTCCTCGCACTCTGTCTGTTTGATAGACATGAGGCAATTGGTAGCAAAAGCGGAGCGTGCGGGAACGTCAAATACCCTTTTGAAGGAAGCCACAAATTCTGGGTAACTCAGGACCACAGGTTTTTGCGTCTCCCATAGAGGGTTTTTCCAGACCAAGTCTCTGTCAGAAAGCAAAGATATCATTAAATCCACTTTGCTTCTGTCCGTGGGAAACAGCTGGGACAGCATCTCAAAGTATATCTCAAATGATCTGCACTGAACTGGATCACCCCCAAATCCCTGGGGAAGCAGAGCGGAACCAGACATACCTCTTAAAGAGGTAATACTCGAGGCGGGTGCCTGCAGAGAGACTAGCAGAGTGGGCACAGTGGGAGACTCTAGATGAGCCGTGTAACTCAGGAGCAACTTTATCATCGAGGCAAACTGATCCATCCTGTGATCCAGGTCATCTAATCTGGAAAAAATATTATCAACAAGTGGATTGGCTGCATCTTCTGAAGTCATTGCCTTCACCAAGTGTCAGAAACCATAAATCAGCCCGAGACAGAAGTACAGTTAAATCACACCTGACTGGTGGAATTGGCGGTTACCCCTTGCATAAAGGCTCGATCAAAGAATGCGAAGCAAGTAGCCGTTGGAAAAATACTGCCAAGGCAGAGATCTGACCCCTTTTTTTTAAATCAGAAGAACATTTATTAAACGAACAACAGACATATTGTAAACACTTCGCACAGTACAGTACACACATTCGTTTGTATATAATAAAAGTACACTTTCTAGGAAAATACACTTAACCATGTACATTAACCCCTGAAATTTAGTTTTTAGAAGAGTATCACAGATACACTCAGAAGAGCATAGGGATACACAGTAGTTGTAGCCAAAACAAAGTATATTGACCAGCAGTGTAAGGCCTCTTACACACTATCAGTTTTTCTTCAGGTTTTTCTCTTCAGGTTTACCAAATCCATCTAATATGAGGTCAAACCTCAAGAGTCTCAATTTGTATGCAATCAGGCAGGCCCTTGTACTACATAGTTTTGGTAAACCTGAAGAGAAAAACCTGAAGGAAAACTGATAGTGTGTAAGAGGCCTAAGAAAGATTTTGAGAACAAGGATCCCGCCTCAGCACAAAAGATCATTGTGGGGGGGGGGATCATCCCGGGGGCCATATTCCCTCTCCCACCTACGACCTGGCCCTTACGCAAGCAGACGATCCATAATGAGATCAACCGGGCTAGACCCGGAACCACCAACCATCTTGCCCAAATCTTTTCAAATTTTTTCACACTCCCTCTATGTTGATATATGTATTTTTTCAGTCTAATTGTGTCTCCCATGTAATTCCGCCATTCCCTCACTGTGGGGGGTTCCTCCGACTTCAAGTGCCGCAGAATAAGTTTCCTCGCCTGGAAAAGGGCTCTTGCGATCCCCAACCTAACAGGATCCTTCTCTGGGACATTGTCAATAATTCCCAGCAGACACAGTTTAGGATGTGCAGCAAGCTGTACCTGAAATACGCATTTGACAGTATCCATGACCTCCGTTCATTAAATATGTAATTTGGGACACCTCCATAACATATGGATCAGGACGCCATGGTCCCTCATGCACCTAGTACAGGAAGGGTCCTCTCTCACCCCCATTTTACCAGTTTAGCCGGTGTGTAATGCACATGCAGCAAAATGTATAGCTGAGACAGCCTTTGGGCCACATTAAGAGAACTCAGGGGAACCTAAAAATTGGTGTAGTCGGCAGGATACACCCACCAGATGCACCTGAAGACCACCACTAAAAAGACCCTGGCTGTAGTTAGTTTTCTAGAAACTTGCCCAGGCTTGCCCAGGCTTGCCCCGTGATTGTCCACTCGAACAGCACATGACTACTTTCTAATTGGCTTCTGCACAAGGTACTCTCACCGGATTGGCAGAGATGTTGACAAGAGATGAAGCACAGCTCTGGTCCTCTCTACATGTGCGATGAGACATCATGCCCAGACAGCAGCTACAATGGAAGAATCTGGTTACAGTCGACAATGGGGTTCCCTATGTACCTGCAGTAGGGTTCATCCAACGTCCCTAGGGATTTTTCATTGTATTGCATGGTGGGACGGGGGGTTGAATGTTTGATGTATTTTAAAAAAAATGGTTTAATAAAGATATGAAGTATAAAAAAAAAGGGGTTCATCCAATGTCACACATGCACCGGCGAGGAGCTCCGGGTCATCTGCCCCACCTGCCAGAGATGCCTGTCCCTCCTCCACCCATAGGCGCGTTCTCCTCAAAGTGAGGTGCTCTTGTCCCAACCTATGCCTGAGGTCAAGCCCCCGATACCTCTTGACTACAATGGCCTGCATGTGACTCTCAAGGGCACCGCATTCACCACTTCCCAGGACAAGATCCTGCAGCCAACTCTGAGAGACTCTCCTGGGAAAGCCTCCCCCACAGGACCCGGAGTCAAGCTGCCACTCTGCCTACCAAAGGCTGGATCTCAACCTGCCTTGCCCCTGATGATCATCCTGGACATTTCATCACCACCTGTACTGGACCTTTAGCACCCTCTAGCTAGTGTACTAGATGTAATAAGGTTTGTTAGTGTAGGAAAATTTAGTTTGGATGAGAGCCAGGCCTGGGCTGAATCTGGGTCAGGGCTGAGTGACTCGGGGAGACTGGATTACTCAGCAGGCAGCACTTCTGATGCCTCCCACTGTTTTATGGAAACTTGGAAGCTAGGAGTAGCTGTTTAGCATATTTATGAGGGCTCAAGCCAATCCCCAGCAAAGGAGCTGGAAGGGGGTAGACACCTCATAAATAGGCATGAGTCATGCAAGCAGGGTAGTTGAGTGGAAGATGCAGTCTACGGGGGGTGGGACTGGGGCTCAGGTGCTGGAAGGATCCCCCACAACAAATGGAGGAACCACTTCCTGGAGGCACAGAGCAATGAGAAGACAGGGGGAGCAGATCAGCCCGTCTGGGGGATCACCTTATAAGTCAGCCAGGTGGGCTGGTGTGTGTTCAGTCTGAGAAGAGTGTGGAAAGACTGTCAGTCTGGGAGGACTGTAGAGGTGTTAGCCAGGAGGGCTAGTGAAAGAGGCAGCTGCAGACAGGCAGGTTGGCAGTGCCTGAATGCCTGAAGAGGTGATGTGGGCTCAGTGACCACATGAGGAAGTACTTGGAATGTGTTAGTTGTGTCACTCCAACATTCTTCAAGTATAGGGAACAAGAAAAATTGGGCCATTTGGACTTTAAATGGGGCATGGACGGGTTTGTAAAGTTTTTGAGGATATCAACAGTAAAGAATCTATCACAGTCCCATCAGGGAGATCTCTGTGGTCAAAAGAGATTGCTTGGTGATCAATCCAAAAAAGAAATTGAAGGAGTCAAATGTAAACTTAATATTGTAATTTGTATCATAATATATAATACAGAGATCATGCAATCAAAGGCATAATACATGTAGTCATAATAACATTGATATAATAAATATTAAATATTCAAAATCCAGGACATGACCATTAAAAGCAATCACCATAAATTGACATATAGATACAGTAGACATGATTATACAATAAAATTGGTAGATATGAAGGAAATTATGAAAAAACACATATTTGGGCAAGCTTGATCTTGGCATCCCTGAGCATGGACTCGACGCGTTTCTTGGCGTTTAAAGCCAGTCATCAGGAGTGGGGTGCATAGCAATTAGCTAGAGAGAAAAGGGGGGGGGGATGGATAAACACACAGATGAATCAATGCAATCTACATGATTGGATCATAGTAGCAGCATAAGCGAGTTTGGTTGTATAGTATTTTACCTTTAGGTTGGGCCCAAAGTGAAATAGCCCTTGCGTTCCAAAATATAGAGTGGGGTGGTGGTCCTGAAATGAGATGTCTCCCCCGGAGTTGAAGCGGGGATAGATCCCCCTTAGTCCATGGACAGACCACTGAATGAGGAGAGCCACGGACAAAGAGACGTGGGACATCAGTCAGATGAGGCAAAAGCAGCCACAGCACAATGCACAAGGGTGAGGTAGGCGTACAAGGGGTACACATGTGAGTACTGGTAAAGGAAAAAAAGTGAATGAATAAGGTTGTCAATCACTATGGGGTCATGGGGTATGGGTCCTACATAGGAAAAATCAATTACCAGTTAGCGTGGATCCATGGAGCCTCTCATCAGATGGAAATGTGTGAAGTGAGATTGCTGGAGCCATCCGACCTAAATTCCCACATCCTGGGGGCGTGTCCCCACTAACGTCATGCTTCATCGCATTGGGCCAGACGACGAGACAGAGACAAGCGACCACCTGAGGTGCAAAGACCACGGTGGTGCCTATCCTGTCCAGTCAGCCATGTGGGATGGAAAAGCCAAGCAGCAATCAACGGCGTCCTAGGACGCCATGCATGCAGCATGCTGGCATGACGCTGATGCATGAAAAGTCCACCCCTCCCCCATCCAAAAAATAAAAAATAAAATGGGGGGATGGGCAGGGAAGGAGGAGCTGGGGGGTATAGGGGGTATAGGACAATGGGAAAGGATGCCAGAAATATCTAATCTTAGGGATCATTGGCTAAAATGATCGATCATGTAAACAGATTGGGTCCAGAAAGATCACTAATGAGAGAGCGGGTGTCTTCCACCCTGGTAAACATTTGTAAAAGAAAGAAAGTGATCTGTTTGGAAACAGGCATCCTTTCCCATTGTCCCATACCCCCTATTAACTAAATTTTCCCTATTTCCACTTAACAGCAGGTGAACATTGCTTTAATTATTTCCCCTTCTTTTGATTACTTTCAGCTGAAATCACCTTTCTGTTTGCCTTTCCATTCATGCTTTATATTTGCCCAACCCATGTGATTTTTAGGGTTTGTTTGTCCTGGTGTCTCTCATCCCGGGGTTGCGATGCGCCCAGCTCCTCCTCCCCTGCCCATCCCCCCATTTTTTTATTTTATTTTTTGGATGGGGGAGGGGTGGACTTTTGGTGCATCGGCGTCATGCCAGCATGCTGCATGCATGGCGTGCTGTGCCCTACAGATCTGTCCACTGTGTCCTCTGAGGACAGCACCGGGCCACCTATCCTGCATTCACTGTTACCGGCCCTCCAACAGTGACCTTAGCTGGGTTCTGCACCCATGGAAGCTTACAGCCGTGGCCAAAGGTTTTGCAAATACTCCAGAATGTTATGAAGAGTGGTGAGATAGATGAATTGCAATTAATTGCAAAGTCCCTGTTTGCCATGACAATGAACTTAATCACAAAAAAAAACATTTTTACTGCATTTGTGAAGTAGGCTTTAGGGTGTCCAAGAAAGTCCCGCAAGTGCCAGGACCGTCTCCTACAAATGATTCAGCTGCAGGGTCAGGGCACCACCAGTGCAGAGCTTGCTCAGGAATGGCAGCAGGCAGTTGTGAGTGCATCTGCACGCACAGTGAGGCGAAGACTTTTGGAAGATGGCCTGGTGTCAAGAAAAGCAGCAAAGAAGCCACTTCTCTACAGGAAAAACATCAGAGACAGACTGATATTCTGGAAAAGGTATGGAATGATGAGGACTGGGGTAAAGTAATGTTCTCTGATGAATCCTCTTTTGGATTGTTTGGGGCATCCGGAAAAACCCTTGTCCGGAGAAGAAAAGGTGAGAACTACGATTAGTCCTATGTCATTCCAACAGTAAAGCACCCTGAGACCATTCATATGTGGGGTTGCTTCTCAGCCAAGGGAGTGGGCTCACTCACAATTGTGTCTAATGCCGTGTACACACGATCTGATTTTCCGTCAGAAAAACCTTGGATGTTTTTTCCTACAAAATTATGCTCAAGCTTGGCTTGCATACACACGGTCACACAAAAGATCTGTGAACTTTCATTCGTCAAGAACGCTGTGACGTACAAACTACAATGAGCCGAAAAAATGAAGTTCGAGCATGCATTGAATTGTTTCCGAGCATATGTTGGAATTTTGCGTGTCGGAATTGCTACAGACGATCAGATTTTCCGATAGGAATTTTTTCCTTTGGAAAATTTGAGAACCAGCTCTCAATCTTTTGTTGGTGGAAATTCAGACAGCAAAAGTCCGATGGAGCATACACACGGTCGGCATTTCAGTTCAAAAGCTCACATCGGACATTTGCTGTCGGAATTTCTGATCGTGTTTATGAGGCATTAGAATGCAGCCATGAATAAAGAATGGTACAAAAACAAACTTCTTCCAACCACCCAAGAATAGTTTGGTGACGAACAATGCTTTTTCCAGAATGATGGAACACCTTGCCTTAAAAGTGGATGTAAACCCTCACATATACCCAGTGAAGTGAACAGCCTCAGATGATACACAGTGATGAACCAATCTCCCTATATGAAATGTACTTAATCTGTAAATAGCCTTTAGAAAGTGGTCTTCATGTTAAAGTGTTTCCTCTTCCTGATTAGCACTGGGAGTAGATTATTGACATACAGCAAAGAAAGCTGATTGGAGGAAAGGCACACACCCCCTCTCCTCATAGGCAAAGGAATGTGCAGAGCTGTGCTTTTAGAAGACAAGCTGGCTGCTAATCTATTTATAGCAACACCCTCTCCCCGACACACACTTCTATCTCCCGTCTCGGAGAACGCGTGAGACGTTATCATTCTGATAACAGAGCTACGGAGCAGGAGAGAGCTACGGGACATAGTGCCTTGGAGAGAGAACAAAACATTGCAGAAATATATGCCCAGCTCAAATTTCATGAATCAGGTTTCCATCCACTTTAAGGCAAAAGTGATAACCAAGTCACTTGGGGAACAGAACATCAACATTTTGGGTCCATGATCAGTAAACTCCCCAGATCTTAATCCCATTGACAACTTGTGGTCAATCCTTTAAGAAACAAAAATAAAAAATTTCCTCTGTGGGACTTTGCCAGGCAGAGAGTCTGGGTAGACAATTCAATTATATCAAAAGGATATTTTATTTGAATAAGTTAAAAGTTATAATGAATTAAATAAAAGAATCGGATGCAAATATACAAAGGTATGTGAAATTTGAACAAGAAAATGGTTACAATGATACAAAAAAACACTTGGTTCTGTCCTGATAATTGGTCTGGGACAGAAAGAGACCAACGCATTTCAAGGTTGAAAATTATGAAAACCTCTTCTTCAGGTGCTGGTGGTAAAGTATATTTTCATCTAAAAGTTTTAACAAAAAACAGCAGTAAACAATTACAGTGCAAGACCATATAAGTACACTGCGTGTGAATAAATTGGTCAATAAACACAATGGGCCAGATTCAGCAACACTTGCGCTGGAGTATTTCGATATGCGCCGCGTAACTGTGAAGATGCGCCGTCGTTTCTATGTGCCCGTACCCACCAAACTCGATGCGCCCAATAACGAGCCATTTGCGACCGGCGGAACGTTCCGACGCCAGAGTATCGTCAGCGCTTAATTTCGCTTGGCGCATCAGTCGCGCCTATTGATTTCCCCTGCAAATATGCAAATGAGGGATTTTTCCCAATTCAGGAACGGATTAGCACCATACGCTGGCTACATGCGCCGCGCGTATCTCGTCCGTCCGGCGCAAAGTTATTTCTACAAAAGGCTGCTTTATCTTTACTCCAGATGGCCACAGGTCAGCAGGAGAGCAGCTACAGCAGCGTTACCGACTATAAGAGCTAGCTGAGCACCCCCACTTGCAGGACAACACCTCTGTCCATGCTTGTCTGTCAAATTTTACAGCCATGGAGGAAGACATCATAGGTCTTCATAGCCGAGATGACGGCTGACAGCTCCTGGCCATTAAAGTTCAGCTTTCTCCTGTGTGTTTGCGGGGAACGGGAGCAGCCATCTCAGAACAAAAGTAACATCACTGCGGGGAGGGGGAGCAGAATATACTTTAGTGCCGGAATGGCGCTTCTACGGGCGCATTTAAACGCCCAACGGAAGGCATTGCGCTGACGTTTCCCGTGAAGTGGTGCCGACGGAAGTTGTGAGCATGCGCACAAAGGGGGCGAGTGGAGCCTCACTCACTGCGCATGCTCCGTGGTTGATGCGCTGAACGTAAGCCTCTGCGCTGGGCTCCGCCCATCATTTACATATGATCACACCCACTTCCCCTTGCGTCGGGTTACGCCAGCGCATTATCGTTACTCTGGCGCAAGTTTACGCGCAACTGCTATGTGAATAACAGTACTTGCGCTGAAAGGGTCGTCAGAGTAACGTAAATGAGAAGCGTTACTCTGGAGCAAAGATGCTCTCATCTACCTGAATCTGGCCCAATGCTGTAAAGTGATAACATTCTAACTGTGTATTTCTTAAAAGTTCAGCAATAGCATCCAATTCAGAAAAAACAGGGATGGACATTCGCTGCCGAGAATCTGGCAAATGGGCAACCTCGCACGGAGAGGCTCATGTGATCCGGGCCAAAGCCAGACACAAAGGGCACCTCACAACCAAAAATAAAGCCCACAGACCTAAGGACCCCTCACCGTCCTTGTGTCTAAGAAAAGAGTGAAAAGATGGAACGCAAAAAAAACAGCAAAAAGAAAAGAAGAAACAAGGGACTAAAATTTGTACAATTGTGGGATGGTAGGATCTGATATTCATTTGTAATGAAGACCAAAGTTGGAATGGAATATATTAATCTATCCACACATACCTTGTTTATAAGAAGCCGCAGAAAGGAAAAACCTTTTCTGCTGTTTTGAAAGCAGGGGTAAGGGTGAGCAAACACCCACAGGCAAGGCACCGGAGAATACCCAGAATTAATCTAAAGAAAAATAATACATAATAGGGTCAATCATATAGCCATATATGATACCTTAGGTAAATAGCATAGAACTGTATTATGTGTCCAACTGCTGTAGATTCAACTAGTATGGCCACAATTGTAGCCACACATTGACATAGATTTCCCAAGATGATTATCAAGGAAAGAATTGTACTAGGGTCATGGCAAAAAACATAGAAATAAATAAGGGGGTTTGTACCTGTTTTTAAGGGTGCATGGTGAGGATAACTTATCCAATCCTAGTAGCAGCCTAATACTGGACGCACAAGCGTCGGTCTTATATTGTGCTGCTAATTGAATAAACCACCTGCAGCTGATTGTTTGTAATAGGAAAGTGGGCCGGATGGAGAAGGCGCCCTCCAAGTCCCCGGCGCGCAGATTCGCCCCCCTCAAGAGACGGGAGCTAAAAAAAAAAAAAACACAAATTCTGATAAACTCCAAGCATTGATCATTCAAGAATGGGCAGCCATCAGTAAGGATGTGGCCCAGAAGGTGATTGACAGCATGCCAGGGAAAATTGCAGAGGTCTTGAAAAAGAAGGGTCAACACTGCAAATATTGGCCCAGATTCACAGAGAGTTGGGAGCACATTACGCCGCCGTAGCACAAACGCTGTACGCTACACCGACGCAGCGCGGAGAGGCAAGCACTGCATTCAGCAAGCTATTGCTCCCAACGCTGCGTCGGTGTAGCATAAGTTTTGAAGGCGCAGGCCGGCGTAGGTGGAAGTGGGAAGTGATCATGCAAATGATGGTCCGAGCATGGTGCAGTGTTTTACGCCCAGCGTATCACGAACTGCGCATGCGCCGTGACGTAGCCGTGATGTTAACGCATGAAACAGCACCCTTATGCGCATGCTCACAACCACGCTGGCACAAATGCCTAAGCTACGCCGGATTACCACGTACGCCATGAACGTAATGTACGCCCAATACGCCGGCCTGTGTTCTCTGGTACAGACCTTTGCATGTCTATTGCTGGGTTGCGCCTCATCTATGGGGAATAACTTTACACCGGACATACAATTTACGCGCACCTCGCGTAGCATGCGTCGGGCGCACGTAACTTTTGTGAATCGCCGTATTTCCCTCAACACGCGTCCAGACGAAAAGTGCGCCCACGCTACACCGGCGTAGGCCAGTTTTTAGGCGTATATTGGTTTGTTGGTCTGGCGCACAGATACGTCGGTGCACATTTGCGCTTACCGGCACAAATTTGCACTTACGTTGGCGTAAGTGCTTTGTGAATCTGAGCCATTGACTCTTTGCATAAACTTAATGTAATTGTCAATAAAAGCCTTTGACACTTATGAAATACTTGTAATAACTGTACTTCAGTATACCATAGTAACATCTGACAAAAAGATCAAAAACACTGAAGCAGCAGACTTTGTAAAAATGTATATTTGTATCATTCTCAAACCTTATGGCCATGGCTGTATGCTACTGACGAGCAAGCTCCGTTCGTCCTGAAAGTTGCCTCCCAAGGCAATCTCATGGGACTTGCTGATGTTTCACAGTGATGAGAAGTCCCCACCAGAACTCAGTGTACCCTATCTAGCAATCCCCCGGAAACCTCCTAAGGCCCCTTTTTCACACTGGGGCGGGAGGCGCGGAGGCGGTACAGCGGCGCTAAAAATAGCGGCGCTATACCTTCGGAATTGCCGCGGGATTCGGCCGCTAGCGTTGCGGTATTAACCCCCGCTAGCGGCCGATAAAGGGTTAATACTGCAGAGGCGCATTGCAGGTGGTATTACCTCGATTTCCCATTCTTTTTAATGGGAAGGAGCGGTGAAGGAGCGGTATACATACCGCTCCTCTCACCGCTCCAAAGATGCCGCTTGCAGGAGATTTTTTTTTTCTCCTGCCAGCGTATCGCCTTAGTGTGAAAGCCCTCGGGCTTTCACATTGAGAAGGCTGGGCAGGAGGTTTTCAGGCAGTATTTAGGCGCTATTTTTAGCGCTGTACCTCCTGAAAAACTCCTCAGTGTCAAAGGAGAGAACTGATTTCAAGTACAACTGCCCAGAGGATGCTTGCCTGCCACAAGGCAATGTCCACCTTCATGCCAGGACCACCAGATTGGACCGCCTGCAGCTCTACTTTGATGCTCGACTCGAACATCGTATGTTCGACAGTTTGTCGAAATACGAACGTTACAGGCCGTGCGCACAAAATTCGAGTGGTCCGTCACGGCCCATAATTCACTGCGGTATCGCAGTGCATTGCTGGGTGATGATTGGCTAAGCATGCACTATGACCCGCATGCTTGGCCAATCACAGCGAGCAAAAAACGGAGAGCCATAATTGGCCAAAGCCAGGGTGGGTTTGGCCAATTATAGCTCAGGGGGTTTAGTACACGCCCCACACTATAAAAGGCCGCTGCTTGCAGGTAGGTCTTGTGTAGTGTGTTGCGCCGGTGGTTTGAGACAGAGAGAGAGAGTGTCATTTTCCCTAGGTAGATAGAGCAGGCAGGCTAGTCAGTTAAAGTTACAGGGCCAGATTCTCAGAAGAGATACGCCTTCGTATCTCTGTTTCTGAGGCGGTGTATCTATGCGACTGATTCTTCGAATCAGTTACGCATAAATTTGGCGTAGATCCGACTGGCGTAAGTCACTTATACCGTTGTATTTAAGTTCCTTTTTTTCGCTGGCCGCTAGGTGGCGTTTCCGTAGATTTCTGCGTTGAATATGCAAATGAGCTAGATACGCATATTCCCGAACGTATTTGCGCCCCGTCGTCGTAGTTTACGTCGTGAGGTTACCCCTGCTATATGAGGGGTAACCTTGCGTAGGTTCAGCGTACGCCATGTTAAGTATGGACGTTGGGACAGCGTCGTGTTTTTCCGTTGTTTACGTCGTTTGCGTAACTCGTTCTCGAATAGGGCTTAGCGTAAGTCACGTTCACGTCGAAACCAATGTATTTGCGGCGTAATTTGGAGCATACGCAGTGGAATACGTCCATGAACGGCGCATGCGCAGTTCGTTCGGCGCGGGGGCGCGCTTAATTTAAATACAAGACGCCCACCTCCTTCCTACTTTGAAATACGCAGGCTTACGCCGGCCCTTTTACGCTACGCCGCCGCAAGTTACAGCACTTGCCCGTAATACGCCAATCTACGAGAATCTGGCCCACAGTGTGTAGAGGATATATATGCATCCCAGGTGTTGTACATATATTTATACACTGTATAGTTTAGCTAGATCAGGTATTCCTAATTTACTGGCAGGCAGGTGATAGCAGTTTTCTCACGTGGTGTATTGCCTGTGTCCTCTGCAGTGTGCACCATAAATGTACGTGGTGTGTGTACTGCTTTGAACCTCTGTAGTTTGCACCTAAAGATACTTGGCGTGTACTGCCCGTGTCCTCTGTAGTTTGCACCTAAAGCTACTTGGTGTGTACTGCCCGTGTCCTCTGCAGTTTGCACCTAAAGCTACATAGTGTGTGCACTGCCTTTGTCCTCTGCAGTTTGCACCTAAAGCTACTTGGTGTGTACTGCCCGAGTCCTCTGCAGTTTTCACCTAAAGATATGTAGTGTGTGTACTGCCTTTGTCCTCTACAGTTTGCACCTAAAGCTACTTGGTGTGTACTGCCTGTGTCCTCTGTAGTTTGCACCTAAAGCTACTTGGTGTGTACTGCCCGTGTCCTCTGTAGTTTGCACCTAAAGCTACTTGGTGTGTACTGCCTGTGTCCCCTGCAGTTTGCACCTAAAGCTACGTAGTGTGTGTACTGCCTTTGTCCTCTGCAGGTTGTACCTAAAGCTACTTGATGTGTACTGCCTGTGTCCTCTGCAGTTTTCATCTAAAGCTACGTAGTGTGTGTACTGTCTTTGTCCGCTGCAGTTTTCACCTAAAGCTACTTGGTGTGTACTGCCCAAGTCCTCTGTAGTTTGCACCTAAAGCTACTTGGTGTGTACTGCCCGTGTCCTCTGTAGTTTGCACCTAAAGCTACTTGGTGTGTACTGCCTGTGTCCTCTGCAGTTTGCACCTAAAGCTACGTAGTGTGTGTACTGCCCGTGTCCTCTCCAGTTTGCACCTAAAGCTACGTAGTGTGTGTACTGCCCGTGTCCTCTGCAGTTTGCACCTAAAGCTACGTAGTGTGTGTACTGCCTGTGTCCTCTGCAGTTTGCACCTAAAGCTACGTAGTGTGTGTACTGCCCGTGTCCTCTCCAGTTTGCACCTAAAGCTATGTAGTGTGTGTACTGCGTTTGTCCTCTGCAGTTTGCACCTAAAGCTACTTGGTGTGTACTGCCCGTGTCCTCTGCAGGTTGCACCTAAAACTACATAGTGTGTGTACTGCATTTGTCCTCTGCAGTTTGCACCTAAATCTATGTAGTGTGTGTACTGCCTGTGTTCTCTGTAGTTTGCACCTTAAGCTACTTGGTGTGTACTGCCCGTGTCCACTTTAGTTTGCACCTAAAGCTACTTGGTGTGTCCCGCCCGTGTCCTCTGCAGTTTGCACCTAAAACTACTTGGTGTGTACTGCCCGTGTCCTCTGTAGTTTGCACCTAAAGCTACTTGGTGTGTACTGCCCGTGTCCTCTGCAGTTTGCACCTAAAGTTACGTAGTATGTGTACTGCCTTTGTCCTCTGCAGTTTGCACCTAAAGCTACTTGGTAGTATGTGTACTGCCTGTGTCCTCTGCAGTTTGAACCTAAAGCTACGTAGTGTGTCTACTGCCTTTGTCCTCTGCAGTTTGCACCTAAAGCTACTTGGTGTGTACTGCTCGTTTCCTCTGTAGTTCGCACCTAAAGCTATGTAGTGTGTGTTCTGCCCGTGTCCTCTGCAGTTTGCACCTAAAGCTACTTGGTGTGTACTGCCTGTGTCCTCTGTAGTTTGCACCTAAAGCTACTTGGTGTGTACTGCCAGTGTCCATTGTAGTTAGCGCCTAAAGCTACTTGGTGTGTACTGCCTGTGTCCTCTGCAATTTGCACCTAAAGCTACGTAGTGTGTGTACTGCCTTTGTCCTCTGCAGTTTGCACCTAAAGCTACTTGGTGCGTACTGCCCGTGTCCTCTGTAGTTTGCACCTAAAGCTACGTAGTGTGTGTACTGCCTTTATCCTCTGCAGTTTGCACCTAAAGCTATGTAGTGTGTGTACTGCCTGTGTCCTCTGTAGTTTGCATCTAAAGCTACTTGGTGTGTACTGCCCGTGTCCTCTGCAGTTTGCACCTAAAGCTACGAGGTGTGTGTACTGCCTTTGTCCTCTGCAGGCCATTAGTATGTCTGGAAGGACAACAAGGAGAGGCAGAGAGTCACGAGGGAAAGCAGGCTCTGCGTCTAGAGGCAACAGTGCTGGTCGTGGACATGGTGCATCCTCATCAGCATGTGGCTGTTGGACGCGCTCGTCCTTGTTTTCGGCAGCTGGCCGCGTTGAGCCACAACATGCCGAAGACTTGGTAGAGTGGATGACCAAGCCGTCCTTATCCTCCTCACTCTCTCTTTGAAAAAGGCTCAGGGTACTTTGTCTGGCAAAGCAGCTGCCAAGGTGTCCTCTTCCCTCTGCTCAATGGCATCACTCACTCCTTCCCTAGCCCCACCATGTCCTCCTGAGGAGTCCCCTGAACTGTTTGACCACAGTGTTCGGTACATGCTGCATGAGGATGCGCAGCGTTTTGAAGGCTCTGATGATGGTACACAGCTAGAGGAAGGCAGTAACGTGAGCCCAGAGAGAGGGGGCCCAAGAAGGACAGCAATCTGGCAGTCATGTTCCCCCAGCTGCAGCATACTGCCAGGTTTTCTACAGTGATGAGGAGGGAGAGGACGATGAGGTCACTGACTCTACATGGGTGCCTGATAGGAGAGAGGAGGAGGAGGTGGCACAGGCACATCTACAACGAGGCAGGATGCCCTCCAGGGGCCAGCTTAAGGGCAGCACACCGACTGCATCTCAACGCAGAACTACGCATGTGCAGGGCGCTACTGTGTCTCAGCATTATTCCAAAAGTTCTTTGGTGTGGGCCTTTTTTGAAACGAGTGCATCAGATCGCACCGTTGCTATTTGCAACATATGTCTCAAGCGTATCTCGCGTGGCCAAAACATCACCCACTTGGGCACCACATGCTTGACCAGACATATGTCGACCTGCCATGCAGTTCGTTTGCAAGCGTACCTCAAAGACCCACACCAAAGAACAAAGCGGACCTCCCCTTGCCCCTTATCAGCTGGGATCTCCAACTCCACTATACCCTCAGTCCTCTCTGAAGCCTGCACTGATAGGACTGAAGGTGTAGAATTAGGTGTGTCATAACCTAGTACATGCGGGCAATCTACTATCGGTACACCGATGGCAGATTGTACCAGGGAAATTTTTCTGCCCCAGCTGCTGCAGCGCCAAAATAAGTTCTCTCCCAGCCATCCACATGCCCAGAGGTTGAATGCTAGCTTAGCTAAATTGCTAGCACTTCAACTGCTGATTTTTCAGTTGGTAGATTCTGCCCCCTTCCGTGAGTTTGTGGAATGTGCGGTACCTCAGTGGCAAGTTCCCAAACGCCACTTTTTCTCACAGAAGGCGATTCCGGCTCTCTACCGCCATGTGGAAGGCAATGCCCATGCCTCGCTGGACAGGGCAGTCAGTGGTAAGGTGCATATTACCGCTGACTCATGGTCCAGCAGGCATGGACAGGGATGTTACCTATCTTTCATGGCGCATTGGGCTACTCTGCTGTCAGCTGGAAAGGTCGCAGGACATGGTACAGTAGTGTTGGAGGTTGTTCCACCACCACGCCTCCAAAATGCTACTACTGGTTGTAACACACCTCTCTCCTCCACCCCCTCCTCTTCTTCCTCTTCCTGTACTGACGTGTCCTCGGAACCAGTGGTGCTCTGTAGGCGTTCAAGGGGCTACGCAGGTATGCAGGCAAAGAGATGCCATGCAGTGCTTGAGCTGGTGTGCTTGGGGGACAGGAGCCACACTGGGCCAGAGGTCCTGTCAGCTCTGCAGGAGCAGGCTCAGAGGTAGTTGACGCCAAGCCAGCTTAAGCCAGGAATGGTGGTTAGCGACAATGGCACCAACCTCCTCTCCGCCCTGCGACAGGGACAACTGACCAATGTGCCCTGTTTTGCTCATGTCCTTAATTTGGTGGTGCAGCGGTTCTTGGGCAGGTACCCGGGCTTACAGGATGTCCTGAAGCAAGCCAGAAAAGTCTGTGTGCATTTCCGACGGTCATATAATGCCAGTGCTCGGCTGGCAGACCTCCAAACGGAATACAAAATGCCCAAGAAACGCCTAATCTGAGACATGCCAACCAGGTGGAACTCTACGTTGGCCATGCTGCAGCGGCTGCACATGCAGCAGAGGGCCATCAATAATTATCTGTGACAATATGGCAGCAGAACTGGGTCAGGGGAGCTTGTTTTTTCCTCCACGCCAGTGGGCCATGATCAGGGATGCATGTACTGTCCTGTCACCATTTGAGGAGGCCACGAGGATGGTGAGCAGTGACAGTGCATGCATCAGTGAGACTGTCCCTCTTATTCACATGTTGGAGCACACGCTGCGTGGAATAATGGACAGGGCCCTGGAGGCAGAACAGAGGGAGGAAGAGGAGGACTTCCTTACCTCTCAAGGCTCCCTTTATCCAGGCAGTGTTCCTGCTTGCCCGCCTATCACACAGGAAGAGGATGAGGATGAGGAGGATTGTGTCAGCATGGAGGTGGAGCCTAGCACTCAGCATCAGCAGTAGTCTTCAAGGGATCAATTACAGTCCCAAGGAACCCATGGACTTGTACATGGCTGGGATGAGGTGGCTGCAGATCATGTCGTCCTCAGTGACCCAGAGGACTCTGCACCAAATGCCTCAGAAAACCTACGTTGTATGGCCTCCCTGATCCTGCCAAGCCTGCGGAAGGATCTTCGTATTCGTGCTATCAAGGAGAGGGATCATTACTGGCTGGCAACTCTCCTTGATCCACGTTACAAGAATAAGGTTGCGGACCTTATCTTGCCGGCGCAGAGGGAGCAGAAGATAAAACATCTTCGGGAGGCCTTGCAGAAAGGTCTGTGCAACGCGTTGCCAGAGACTGGGGAGGTTACATAATCCAGGTCCTGGACAACATGTTGCTAAGGTCAGTCACAGAAGGAGCGATGGAGAAGGTGACTGTCAGAGAACCGTGGAAGAACTAGCAGACCTGTCCTGCGCGGACCAACGAGCACAATGCACATACGCGTGCAGGCGTGCGCATTAGCACGCACACGAGCAACAACTCCGTGAATTCATGGTTCTTTACTGCGCACGCGCGTGCGCCAGTATGCACGCAATGCGGGCGGGACTCCTGGCGTCAGTGCCTTATTTAAGGTTTGCTGCAGCAGTGACCAACTGCTGAATGATCTTCAGCCCTGCATGTGATCCTGAGTTCTTGTTCCTGTTTCCTTGTGTTCCCGTTGACGACCCGGCTTGCCTGACCAGACTTCTCCGTGCATGACCCCCGTCTTGTGTCTCGGATTGCCTTCTGACCTGTTCCAGTCTTTTCCTGCTTCCTGTGTATGACTAGCGGCTTGGCTCCTGGCTCTGCCCCTGGGTTACCTGCCAGTCTACCTCATCTGGTACTTCCGTTGGTACCCCTGCCAGACTATGTATCCTGGTACACAGCTGATCCCAACATCGCTCCAGCAAGTCGCAGCCGGCAACTCCTGCACCCCTGGGCATAGCATCCCCTGTGTCACCTCCAGGGGGCGTTCTGCACTTGAGTCGCAAGGGAAGCCCTCTCAGCACTTCGGCCTCTGGTAAGGTACGTGACAGTGGCCGTCTGACCGATGCGTTCAGACAAATTTTTAGTCTGCAGCCCCAAGGTATGACCTGTTCCAGCAACCATCACCAGCGTCTGTTTTACATGGTGCGGGAATACCTAGTGGGAAGATCAGACTTGGACACCTTTCCCACTGAAAATCCTCTGGCTTACTGGGTCTTGAGGATGGATCACTGGCCAGAGCTTGCACAGTACGCAATTGAGCTACTGGCTTGTCCTGCATCCAGCGTTCTTTCAGAACGCACATTCAGTGCTGCTGGAGGCTTTGTAACCGATCACAGGGTGCACCTGTCCACCGATTTGGTCGATCGACTGACCTTCATAAAAATGAATCAGGCTTGGATCACCGCCAGCTACCAAGCACCTGATGCTGATGTAACTGAATATTTTTTTTTGAAATGTCAGATCCCTTCAAGACTGCCTATGCTGATGCTGAGTGACTATCCTGTTATGCTGAGTGACTATGCTTTTCCTCCTCAATGATCATGCTGATAGCTTGTAAGAACCGGCGTATAGCGCGCACCCCTAATCTATCAGGGAAAAGCACGGGGTCCGTCCAACCTTCCTCGCGGCGTCCAGGTATCCGTCTGCGGCCTCCTCGCGGGGTGTCTGCAGGCTCCGTTCAGTCCTCCATCCGCGCGTTGCCCGGGTTTGCGGCGGTGTTCGTGTTTCAATTAGGCACCGAGCCGAGAGGAGCCGAATTTCCTGTTCCAGCTTTTCTTGGCTTCTCTCGCATGGCCGAGCCTAGCCGAGCCCAGCCGAGTGCTCGGCTCGGCTCTAGGCTGCGGCGCTCGGCGCCCAATTAAAAAAAACAAACACCGCTGAAACAGTAGCTGCATATATCGCACACCCACGATTTTCCCCTGATTTTAAGGGGAAAAAAGTGCGCGGAATGCACCGATAAATACAGTAATTACAATTTTTGATGCAATACTTTGCAGCGGGCTCATTCCTGCGCTCCAACTAGAGTATCTGTGAGGGGTTGCAGTGTTGTGGCACCAGCACCAGTGCCTAAGACCCAATTTTTCTGCCCCTGTTTAACAGGGGCGTGTGAATTACAATTTTTGATGCAATACTTTGATGCGGCTCATTCCTGCGCTCCAACTAAAGTATCTGTGAGGGGTTGCAGTGTTGTGGCACCAGCACCAGTGCCTAAGACCCATTTTTTCTGCCCCTGTTTACCAGGGGCGTGTAATTAAAATTTTTGATGCAATACTTTGCAGCAGGCTCATTCCTGCGCTCCAACTAGAGTATCTGTGAGGGGTTGCAGTGTTGTGGCACCAGCACAACCACCACCACCAACAAAGGCCCAATTTTTCTGCCCATGTTCAACAGAGGCATGTAATTACAATTCTTGATCTAATATTTCACAGCAGGGCCCATTCCTGTGCCCACCAAGAGTAACTGTGAGGGCTTACAGAGTTGTGGCACCACCACTAACAAAGGCCCAATTTCTCTGCCCCTGTTCAATAGGGGTATGTAATTACAATTCTTGATCTAATATTTCACAGCAGGGCCCCTTACTATGCCCACCAAGAGTAACTGTGAGGGCTTACAGAGTTGTGGCACCAGCACAACCACCACCACCAACAAAGGTCCGATTTTTCTGCCCCTGTTCAACACGGGCATGTAATTACAATTCTTTATCTAATATTTCACAGCAGGGCCCATTCCTGTGCCCACCAAGAGTAACTGTGAGGGCTTACAGAGTTGTGGCACCACCACCAACAAAGGCCCAATTTCTCTGCCCCTGTTCAACAGGGGTATGTAATTACAATTCTTGATTTAATATTTCACAGCAGGGCCCCTTACTGTGCCCACCAAGAGTAACTGTGAGTGCTTACAGAGTTGTGGCACCAGCACAACCACCACCACCAACAAAGGTCCAATTTTTCTGCTCCTGTTCAACAGGGGCATGTAATTACAATTCTTTATCTAATATTTCACAGCAGGGCCCATTCCTGTGCCCACCAAGAGTAACTGTGAGTGCTTACAGAGTTGTGGCACCAGCACCATCACCACCACCAACAAAGGCCCAATATTTCTGCCCCTGTTGAACAGGGGCATGTAATTACAATTCTTGATCTATTATTTCACAGCAGGGCCCATTCCTGTGCCCACCAAGAGTAACTGTCAGGGCTTACAGAGTTGTGGCACCAGCGCCAGCACCAAAGGCCCAAGTTTTCTACCACTGTTCAACAATGGCATGTAATTACAATTCTTGATATAATAGTTCACACAACAGGGTGTTCCAGCTCCTACCAAAACTAACTGTGAGGGCTTACAGTGTTGTGGCAACACCAACACCTAGGGCCCAAATTTCTGCAGAGTATATACGGCAGGCCCCTACTTTCAAACATCCAACTTTTCAAACGACTCCTACTTGCAAACGGAAGGAGACAACAGGAAGTGAGAGGAAATCTACCCCTAGGAAGGGAAATTCTCTTCTGTAAGAGGTGTCTCCTGTCCACTGATGCTTTATCACCAATCCTTGTTTCACTAAAAAAACTAAATTTTCAAAACATCATTTGTCATTGGGACAGAAAGTGAATTACAATCTTCTGAACAGATGCACACAGACAGCAAAACAAATGTTTACAGGGGTGATAACCCTTCTCTATGTTTTCAGAAAAGCTTAAAAATAGATTTTATGGCTGGAGATTACAAACAGATTCTACTTAACAACAAACCTACAGTGCCTGTCTTGTTTGCACCCCCTGGATAATGCTGTTCAAAGTTTATATGGCCAAAGGGGCTTGTAATGACCTGCGGGGGAGTGGGGGGAAACCCATGCTATTTTTCTCAACGATTTTCATCCATATTGCAGGGACCAGACATTACATTAAAGCCGCAAGCATTTTCAAATTACTTTTTTTTTATAGTAATCTAATTTTGTGCAGGGACAGCTCTAAACAGATCAGCGGTGTGTAGGACGCTCTCCTACGAGTCGGATCACCCTAGGGATAGTTCCCAGCAGGGCGCTCTCACACGAGTCGGCTACTCCAGGGACAGTGCAGTCAGACAGGCAGGGTTCTTCCTGCAGCACTCAGGACTTGCTGCTCTCCCTTCCCCTTTGATCTTCATATATCTCCGCTGCCGCCGCCACTCACAGGCACATTCTTAAGGTAAGCCTGTCTTGTGCTCCAGGCCTCCTCTGGAACAGTGTGCGGCCGTCCTAAGGACAAGCCGCGGCTCTGCCCAGGGGAGCTACGGCCGAAGTAACGGCCTAACTTGCACTCCCCCACACCCCCATCCGCCCCCCTAATATCCCCCTACCCTCTCACCACCACTGTTCCCGCATTTCCCAGCACTGGGCCCGTAAATTCCAGACAAAGTCGTGGCGGCCAAAACTAGGAAAGTCCGCAGCTTCAGCCGCGGCCTAGTGGCAGGCCGCCCTGACATCAGCCTAATCCTCCCCCCAGCAAACTCCATTAAACTAACCGTCCCCCAGGAGGACCCCTCAATACCCCAGAACCCCTGGTCAGTGGCCATCTTGCTACACCTTAGCAAGCAAATCACCACTACCACCCACCACCACTTGGCCTCTACCTGCAATTTGGGGGTGATTACACCCCCTCCTATCAGCTCCAACAGCTCTCAAAGTAGGAACGTCAACCATTCAGCTTTGATCCAGGGTTCGTCCGAACGCCCTTGAGGGGTAAGGAAGGAATTTTTTGTCCCCGGTCGGTGCATATTGGCCAGCACGCCTGGGTTTTTTTTCACTTCCTCTGGACCAAACGGGGAGGGAAGACCGACGAGTGGTGGCCCAAATCTTCCTTCCCATCCACCATCAAAGACCCCCAATTAACTTCTTTTTCTGCGACAATGGGTAATTTGAGATACTCTGCAGAAACCATCTGGGAACTAAAACCATTTGCCTCAATATTACCAATTGTCACCAAAAAAGCTCTAAGGAGTGAACAACTGTTAGAATCGATCCTCGATCGACAGTTAAAAATTACAAGCATTCCCCTCAACCTAAGCTGTTCAACATCTATCTTCGCCCTCTCTTTGAAATTATCAGTAGCTAAAAACTACTTTATCACTCATATGCAGATGAAACACAACTGTATTTTCGCATCTGCAAAAAAAGGATCATCATCTCAGTCTAGAGACATGCCTCTCTTAAACTCAACAGCTCCAAAACAGAACTTTTCCTGTTTCACGCCAGTCGTAAGAATCAACTTGCAACAACTTGGACACCCCCGCCCATTCTGGCCCAAATCATCACCCCTAGCGCAAAAGTCAAAAGTCTCGGGGTCATCTTCGACTCCTACATGACAATGGATGCACAAATAGGGTCAGTAGTCAGCGGATCTCACCATCTGCTGCGCCTACTACGTAGACTTATTCCTTTTATTCCTAAAGAAGACATAGCAGTCGTGGTGGGAACAATTGTGAACTCCAGACTTGACTATGCAAATGTCCTCTATCTTGGACTCCCAAAGTACCAAATCTCTCGTCTGCAAGTCGTTTAAAATACGGCCACCAGACTTGCGACTGGGAAAAAAACATAGAAATCAATCTCACCTTCGCTGAGAACCCTTCATTGGTTGCCAGTAAAAGACCGAATCGCTTTTAAAGCACTCTGTCGGACACATAAGTGCATCCATGGGAAGGCCCCCCAATATCTATGCGAAAAACTAAAAGCTCACAACTCCAATCGCGTTCTGCGATCCACCAACCAAAATCTGCTCCAGATACCCAAAGCCAAAAACAAGTCCAAAGGAGAAAGAAGATTTGCGCTCCAAGGTCCCAGACTATGGAACGCTTTACAAACCAGCATTCGGTTGGAAGAGAACCACTTGGCCTTCAGAAGAAAGATCAAAACTCATCTCTTTTGATGTCAAAGGAGACAGGAACAACCAGCCCCCAGAGACGATTTAGTTTGCATGTGCTGCGCTGTACACGTTTTTCACTTACTCACTCATTCACTAAACACGTGCCACCTCACAGGCATACTATAGACACCCAGCAGGTACGATATTTAAAGGAATTTTTCATTTTTTTTTCCACTTTAAGCATCATTAAAATCACTGCTCCAGAAAAAACAACCGTTTTTAAAACTTTTTTTTCCATTGATACATGTTCCCTGGGGCAAGACCCAGGTTCTCAAACCCGTGTTCCGACAATAACTTGCATATTAGGCTTTAAAATTAGCACTTTTGAATTCGAACGTTCGAGTCCCATTGACGTCAATAGGGTTCTAAATCTTCACACGAACGTTCGGTCTGTTCGAAGGTTCTGGTGCGAACCGAACGGGGGGGGGTGGGTGTTCGGCTCATCCCTACTCCTGTACATGAATACAGCATTGTCCGACAAGTCTACATGGACCAGGTGGAAGTCATTAGGCCTGGTCATCTCAACCCCTACCGTTCACTGGATTAAAGGAAACCACCCCACTACTGGGAGACCCATCTATCTCCTAGATCCTGACTTCTATGTGTAAAGCGCTAGTTGCATTCTGCTCAGTTGCTAACTGTTGAACTTTGCATGCCTGCTGAGTTTTTCTTTTTATATACAGTATCTCACAAAAGTGAGTACACCTCTCATATTTTTGTAAATATTTTATTATATCTTTTCATGTGACAACACTGAAGAAATGTAAAGTAGTGAGTGTACAGCTTGTATAACAGTGTAAATTTTCTGTCCCCTCAAAATAACTCAACACACAGCCATTAATGTCTAAACTGCTGGCAACAAAAATGAGTACACCCCTAAGTGAAAATGTCCAAATTGGGCCCAAAGTGTCAATATTTTGTGTGGCCGCCATTATTTTCCAGCACTGCGTTAACCCTCTTGGGCATGGAGTTCACCAGAGCTTCACAGGTTGCCACCGGATTCCTCTTCCACTCCTCCATGATGACATCACAGAGCTTGTGGATGTTAGAGACCTTGCTCTCCTCCACCTTCCATTTAAGGATGCCCCACAGATGCTGAATAGAGTTTAGGTCTGGAGACATGCTTGGCCAGTGTATCACCTTTACCCTCAGCTTCTTTAGCATGACAGTGGTTGTCTTGGTGGTGTGTTTGGGGTCGTTATAATGTTGCAATACTGCCCTGCGGCCCAGTCTCTGAGGGAGGGGATCATGTTCTGCTTCAGTATGTCACAGTACATGTTGGCATTCATGGTTCCCTCAATGTGAAAAATATGTAAATACTGGGCTATCCGCAAACAAAAAGCAGCAGATAGCCTAACTTATGACAAATAGCCCAAAAAACTAAATAATACAAAAAGTGCAGCGCTTATATTGAAAAAGGTGCTGAGAAAGGACAATTAAATAAATCATGTTAAAACCTCAGAGCCTGTAACACTTCTAAACTTAAATGTATATTAGTAGTCCACTCTATGAAAAAGTCACATATGTGTGAAAAAATATGTATATAAATGATAATTAGAACATTGATGAAATCCAACTAGTTGTGGATAATAACATTTGTAAAGTAATAGTCCAAACAAGTGAATTTAAATCTTCAATTCACACAACCGTATAAATAGGAAAATTAAAGCAGCCACCACTGATAGGAATGTGGCTTACCAAATTAATTGGACTCAACAAGGCATACGAGGCCAAATGAATCTTGAGCTGTATGGTGACGCTGCACCGAGGACAGATGACGTCAACACTGGAGATGGAAAAGATACTTAGGTTGCATTCACACCTGAGCATTTTGTCGCCTGAAGCATGAAGCTCCAAAACGCTAGAGGGGAAAAAATACATTATTCTCAATGGAGATGGTTCACATCTCCACTCCAAAACGCCTGACGCCGAACGCCTGAAGCTCAAACAAGTTCTGGACACTTTTTTGTCGCTCAAATTTAGCGTATTTGGGCGTTTTTCTGTTTTTAACATTAGTGATCCTAGACCTGTCCAAAATCGCGGTAAAAAACGCTGCAAATATTGCGGCAAAACACGGTAAAACATGCCGCAAAATCGCGGCAAAGCGCTACACTCAGGTGTGAATGCAGCCTTACCTCCACTGTGCAGCTCATTTTTCACAGAGTGGCCCCGATCCTGGTCTTCTGGGGTCTCTCGGCTGTTGTCTCGGCTCCTCCCTGCATCAGCTAACCCCCCTCATGGGAAGCTCTCTCCCAAGGGAATTAGCTTGCAGGCGCGCTCCCGTGATACACCCGGCAGCTACAGCCGCTGACTATCACTCGGCTCTGCCCCCGCCACGCTGCGTCATTGATTTGATTGACAGCAGCGGGAGCCAATGGCTGTGCTGCTATCAATCAACCAATGAATGAGCCGAGAAGCCTGGTTGAGAAGCCAGCGTGTTCATGGCGTGGGACTTTTGAGGGGTCAGGAAAACGGGCGGCTGGGGGGCCACTAATCCTCAGATGTTTTTTCACCTTAATGCATACAATGCATTAAGGTGAAAAAAACATGTACCTTTACAACCCCTTTAAGAGAGAAAGGGACATTTGCAAAGGCTTGCTGGGACCTGTGGTCCTCTGCAGAGCGCTAATTCATAGGGACACCCCAAAAACATACAAAAAATAAGCCACTGCCTCCACCTATAACGTGCCATTGCAGCAAGCAGCATTGGAAGGAAACATATGTTAGAAAAAAATCCAATGATAAACTCCAAGCTTACTTACTGACCAGCCTGCGGACAATCAAATTAACCTGTCTAACAGAATGCGTTAAAAATAGGGGTTTGGTCTGCACACATTTGCAGATACATAGGTAAGCTACAGAGCCCCGCCAAGGCACCCTGGTATCTGTAGACCTATTACTAGCTCATAAGTGACTCCACAATGAAAGCACATGCATTCTGATGGATAGATGGAGGGCAGGTGGACTGAAGGGAGCCCACCTCTTCTTAAACGGTACATGGGCACACTGAGCACCCAGCACAATAGCTGCAAAGGTGTCAGTGCGTTGCCCCCACTTATAACTGGGCATTGCAACAAGCAGCATTGGAAGGCAACATATGTTAGAAAAAAGGCCAAGGATAAATCCAAGGAAGACTCCAAGCTCACAGCTTACTGACCAGCCCCGGACAACCAAATTAACAATTACAAATTAGTATGCGTTAAAACAGGGGTTTGGTCTGCACACATTTGCAAACACATGCGTAAGCTACATAGCCCCGCCAAGGACCCCTGGTAAAACTGGTACTAAGCCTTCTCCACTTCCCAAGTATGAACTATTTCCAAAAATACTTCCACTGGGCAGGTAACCTGGGACAGCCACCGGTAAAGCGGAGTTCCACCCAAAAATGGAACTTCCGCTTAACCCACTCCTCACCCCCTTACATGCCACATTTGGCATGTAATTTTTTTGGGGGGGGGAGTGGGGGCTTCAGGAGGAGTGGGACTTTCTGTCCCACTTCCTCCTTTCCGCCGAGGGGCTGGTTAGGCGATTAGCTTAATCGCCTAACTTCAGCCCTTCCCTGTAGGCAATCGCCTGGGACACGTCACAGGTCCCAGGCGATCGCCTGTCCAATGGGACGGCGCAGCGCTGTGCGCGCATGCGCAGTGGGTGCCCGGCCATGAAGCCGAAAGCTGTCACGGCCGGGTGCCCACACTTGCAATGACGACGCTGGCCGGGGGGGGGGGAGAGGAGCGGAGCCCCGGCCGGCGCGTCGCTGGAACCGTGGACCAGGTAAGTGTATGTTTATTGAAAGCCAGCAGCTACACTTTTTGTAGCTGCTGACTTTTAATAAACATAAAAAACGTCTAGAACACCCCTTTAAGTGTAGTTAGAATTAGGACATTATTACATGTTATACCAAGTTTACAGTAAAGTTGTTTCAACTGCATTGAGCCTGGTCTGAAGTTATTCAAGGGGTGCATGTTGGGTCCTGGCATATTCCTAAAAAAGCCTGGGTCTGCAATAGCACTATGGGGTATGTGTAACACTGCTATAAAAGATAAACCTACAAGGCAGAGAAGAGGAGATAGTTGCCATGGATACTCGCAAGGAAGAACAGCTACAGCAACCAGTCATTGTCTTGGTACCTGGTTGGGTGACTTGTCCTCTAGTAGCGAGGGGGTCAGTTCCATTCACTCCCTCTCTAGCTGTCCATCTCCTCAGGTCACCAAGAACAGACAAGCGTTATGGAGGTGTAAGGCCTGATCACTAGGTATGGAAAGGAAAGGTTTACCCAAATTTGCGGCCATATGATGGCCTCCCGTGATCATCCTCCAGACACTGCTAATCACATACAGGCATACCCCGCTTTAAGTACACTCACTTTACATACACTCACGAGTAAGGACATACCTGTGAGCAACGACAGATTTTATTTTTTAAACATTTTATAAACTGCTTTGCGGCAACGGCGGATCCAGGGGGGGGGGAAACAGGGCAATTGCCCCCCCCCGAGGCAATCATGTCACGTTGGCTTTGAAAAAAAATTGCTTTGCGGTGCCTGCAGCTGCGGCTGCCGAGTCTCTCACTCTCTCTCTGTGTTCAGCTGTGCTGTGCTGGATCTGTGTTCGGCTGTGCTGCCTGTGCTAGACCTGCTCGTGTGATAGTAGATGGAGATGAAACACTGATTGAATCAGTGTTTTGTCTATCACACAAGCCCGTCTAGTGGGGGACCTTGCTAGAGCACACTGTCCTGCCGAACACAGACCTACAGCTCCTGTTTGTTCCATGACACACGTCAGGAGAGGAGATACCTGCTGTGTGTGATCAAGGCAATGCCATGGTGAGTGCCATGCACAGTGTGGCTGCATTAATAGACAAAAGTGGGCCTGCATTCATAGACAAAAGTGGGGATGCATTTATAGACAAAAGTGGGACTGCATTTATATACAAAAGTAGGACTGCAATAATATACACAAGTGGGACTGCATTCATAGACAAAAGTGGGACTGCATTTATATACACAAGTGGGAGTGCATTAATCTACAAAAGTGGGACTGCATTGATATACAAAAGTGGGACTGCATTGATATACACAAATGGGCATGCATTAATATACAAAAGTGGGACTGCATTAATATACAAAAGTGGGACTGAATTTATACACAAAGGTGGGGCTGTGTTCATATGCACAGTGAGGTTGCAATGATGGGCACTGATGTGGCTGCTTTGATCCCTTGTACCATGTCTTCAGTCTCTGACCATCCCTTGTACCATGCCTGCAGTCTCTGACCATCTCTTATACCACGTCTTCAGTCTCTGACCATCCCTTGTACCACGTCTGTAGTCTCTGACCCTCTCTTGTACCACGTTTGCAGTCTCTGACCATCCCTAGTACCACGTCTGCAGTCTCTGACCATCTCCTGTACCATGTCTGCAGTCTCTGACCATCTCTTGTACCACGTCTTCAGTCTCTGACCATCCCTTGTACCACGTCTGCAGTCTCTGACAATCCCTTGTACCACGTCTGCAGTCTCTGACCATCCCTTGTACCACGTCTGCAGTCTCTGACCATCTCCTGTACCATGCCTGCAGTCTCTGACCATCTCTTGTACCACGTCTGCAGTCTCTGACCATCCCTGCAGTCTCTGACCATCTCTTGTACCACGTCTGCAGTCTCTGACCATCCCTTGTACCACGTCTGCAGTCTCTGATCATCTCCTGTACCATGCCTGCAGTCTCTGACCATCTCTTGTACCACGTCTGCAGTCTCTGACCATGTCTGCAGTCTCTGACCATCCCTTGTACCACGTCTGCAGTCTCTGACCATCCCTGCAGTCTCTGACCATCTCTTGTACCACGTCTGCAGTCTCTGACCATCCCTTGTACCACGTCTGCAGTCTCTGATCATCTCCTGTACCATGCCTGCAGTCTCTGACCATCTCTTGTACCACGTCTGCAGTCTCTGACCATCTCCTGTACCACGTCTGCAGTCTCTGACCATCCCTTGTACCACGTCTGCAGTCTCTGACCATCTCTTGTACCATGTCTGCAGTCTCTGACCATCTCTTGTACCATGTCTGCAGTCCTTGACAATCGTCTACAAACTATGGGATAGATTTATGGCATTTATATTTAAATATTTTTTACTAGTAATGGCGGCGATCATTGATTTTTTAGCGGTACTGCAACATTGCAGCGGACACATCAGACACCTAATTGAGTTCTGTAAGCAACACCTTATTTTCTGGCAGTGCCCCTCCCGAGACTAGACTCTGGATCCACCCTTGCCTATGAGTGTATGTAAAGTGGCTCTCAAGCTAAAGCTGCAGCTGAGTAATCCGTGCACGGATAGTTCAGATTCCCTGCTATTTGGAAAAACACTCCCTGACACCCCCACTATAGCCCCTGACACCCCCACTATAGTCCCTGACACCCCTCTACAGCCCCTGACACCCAAGAAGTGAAATAAGGTATTGCTTCACTTTAAGTACATTTTCGTTTTACATACATACTCTGGTCCCATTGTGTACTTAACCACTTTAGCCCCGGGCCTGTTTTTGAGATTTGGTGTTTACGAGACTAAAACATTTTTTTTTGCTATAAAATTACTTAAAACCCCCAAACATTATATATTTTTTTTTCTAACACTCTAGAGAATAAAATGGCAGTCATTGCAATACTTTTTGTTACACCGTATTTGCGCAGCGGTCTTACAAGCGCACTTTTTTTGGAAAAAATTCACTTTTTTAAATTAAAAAATAAGACAACAATAAATTTGGCCCAATTTTTTTACATATTGTGAAAGATAATGTTACGCCGAGTAAAATGATACCCAACATGTCACGCTTAAAAATTGCGCCCGCTCGTGGCATGGCGTCAAACTTTTACCCTTAAAAATCTCGATAGGCGATGTTTAAAAAATTCTACAGGTTGCATTTTTTGAGATACAGAGGAGGTCTAGGGCTAGAATTATTGCTCTCGCTCTAACGATCACGGCGATACCTCATTTGTGTGGTTTGAACACCGTTTTCATATGCGGGCGCTACTCGCGTATGCGTTCGCTTCTGCGCGTGAGCTCGTCGTGAAGGGGCGATTTAAAAATTTTTTTTTTGTTTTCGTATTTATTTGTATTTATTTTACCAATTTTTAACACTAAAATAAAAAAAATAAAAAAATTATCACTTTTATTCCTATTACAAGGAATGTAAACATCCCTTGTAAAAAAAAAGCATGACAGGTCCTCTTAAATATGAGATCTGGGGTCAAAAAGACCTCAGATCTCATATTTAGGCTAAAATGCAAAAAAAATATAAAAAATTAAAAAAAAAATGTCTCTTTAAGACGCTGTTTGGAACTGATGTTTGACGTCACTTCCGCCCAGCAGAGCTACGGGGATGGACGAGGGAAATTTTTTCCCTCACTCGCATCCCCGCTGAACAGACGAGCGCACCCGATCGCCTCCGCCGCTACCGACGGCTCCGGTAAGCGGCGGAGGGCGCGGGAGCGCAGCGGGAGGGGGGGGGGACGCTCGCCCGCCACCGATAACGGCGATCTCACGGCGATTCCGCCGCGGAGACCGCCATTATCGTTTACCCGACCGCCCACAGAAGAGATGGATATCTCGGTTGTGGCAGCAGCTGCTGCCGTTACCGAGATATCCATCTTCAAAGTCATGACGTATACCTGCGGTGGGTGGTCGGGAAGTAGTTAAAAGTGGGGTATGCCTGTATTGAAGTAAAGAGCCAATCACCTGCTCTTTACCATGTGATCAGCTGTGTCCAATCACAGCTGATCATGGATATAAACCTAAGCTGGTTATTGGCACGCCTTTCCTCATGCTGACAGCATGAGGAAGAAGAGAGCAGATAACAGTACTGATTATCAGTGCAGTTCGAACAGTGCCCACCAGTGCTGCCAATCTGTGCCCACCAGTGCTGCCAATTTTTACCCACCAGTGCTGCCAATTCGTGCCCACCAGTGCTGCCAATTCTTGCTTACCAATTCTGCCAATCAATGTTTTTTTATCAGTGCCGTCTCATCAGTGACCATCAGTGCAGCCTCATCAGCGGACATCAGTGAAGGAGAAAAATTACCTGTTTGCAAAATTTTATAACAAACTATGAAAATTTTTTTTCAAAATATTGCTCAGCATGTCCCTCCGAATGCAACACATATAGGGCCAGATTCAGGTAGAGTTAGGCTGGAATATCAGTGATACTCCAGCCTAACTGTCACTTTAAAGCGGAGTTCAACCCTTAAAACCACTTGGTTTCATCCCATCCAGCATACTGGCGTCAGCGCCAGTATGCTGTTTTTTTTTTTTTTTTAATGCATGTACTTACTTTATAATAAATCATTTAATTCCGTGCGCACCGTGGTATGTCGCCGCTATAAGGCGTCACGCCTTCTGGAAACAGCCGACTAGCGTTCGGCTCTTCTCGGCGCCTGCGCACAGACCCAGGAGCTGACTGCGCAGGCGCCGTAAATAGCCGGTCCTAGTTCGGGTTTTTTCGGAGGGCGTGACGCGGCTATATACGGCGCCTGTGCAGTCAGCTCCTGGGTCTGTGCGTAGGCGCCGAGAAGAGCCGAACGCTAGTCGGCTGTTTCCGGAAGGCGTGACGCCTTATAGCGGCGACATACCGCGGTGCGCACGGAATTAAATGATTTATTATAAAGTAAGTACATGCATTAAAAAAAAAAAAAAAAAAACAGCATACTGGCGCTGACGCCAGTATGCTGGATGGGATGAAACCAAGTGGTTTTAAGGGTGGAACTCCGCTTTAAGCCGGCGTTTCTGTTTTCTGTAACCAGAAAACAAGAAACGCCGGGTTGGAGTTCCGATGCGATCGGCGTAATTGAATTTCGCCATCGCATCGCAACTTTAATTTAAAAATGGCGCCGGGGGCGTTCCCG
Source organism: Rana kukunoris (assembly GCA_029574335.1). Classification (NCBI taxonomy): domain Eukaryota; kingdom Metazoa; phylum Chordata; class Amphibia; order Anura; family Ranidae; genus Rana; species Rana kukunoris. The sequence continues at coordinate 298,032,377 of CM056049.1, forward strand.
CTGATTAACGCTGAAAAAATATGTTAATCAGCGGGAATCGGCAATTCACGATCGTATTCGGGCGCGACGCAGTGACTTTCCGACGTTTCCGTAAGCGATACGCGGCGTAAAGATAAAGCAGCCCCCTAGTGGAGTATCCTATGTTAAGTATAGCCGTCGTCATCGCGTCGAAAAAAAACGTCCATGAATGGGGATTTGACGTCATTGACGTTCACTGACAGAATTTGGAGCATGCGCACTGGGATGCATTGACAGTCGACGCATGCGAAGTACGTTCGCCGCGGGATCGCGCTTAGTTTAAATAATACACGCCCCGTACCCGCCCAATTTGAATTCCGCCGGCTCATTTACGATACGCTGCCGCAACTTTAGGAGCAAGTGCTTCATGAATAACAGCACTTGCTCCTAAAATTTCGCCAGAGTAACGTAAATGAGAAACGTTACTCTAGAGTAAAGATGCTCCCATCTACCTGAATCTGGCCCATAGTAGTTACAAGTGTGTAGTTATATGGTACAAAACATCTTTTGGATTAACTTGCTCATATGGACTGTGGGATTTGTAGTGTGCATAGAGCAATGCACATGACCATGTACTGCTTGTTCCAAACAATCGACCAAACACACAACCAGTTTTCCCTCCAGGAAAACTGCCATGACAGCTTTTGGCCAGGAAAACTGGCCTTGTGTATGCTCCACAGCAGTTTTCCCGCTGGGATTCCCGGCGGTCTTTTTCCCGGCAGTTTTCCTATGGGAAACAGTGGGGTGGAGCATACACACGGCCGGGATTCCCGGCCAAAGCTCTCATGGCAGTTTTCCTGCCAGGAAAACCGGCGTGTGTAGGGGGAAAAAGCTGCTGGCTCTCGGCTTTCCCAGCAGTAAAAAGTCTGCCGGGAAACCCATATGTGTGTACGGGGCATAAGAAACAATTTCATGAAAAGGAAGACACAGCCATTAAGTAGTGGATGTGTACAAATTATTTTTGGAGAATAAGGTTATCGCGTAGCGTCACTTTCTACAGCAGAAGGAGAGTGAAATGGATTGATTACATAGGGAAATGTTGCCTCTCTTTACTATAAAAAAAACTACCCTCAAGGCACACTTTCAGTGATGGTATCTCCTCTGTTTTTTTTTCGCTCATAGCTCCCCTGTAACGTCACCTTGTGAGCAGCCAAACCTGTAACTTGAGTTTGAGTGCGATAATAAGCTTTAAATTCCATTTGCAGCGCACCAGTCAGCACACCAGGATACGTCTACTTACACACGACCGGGTTTCTCAGCAAAAAACAGCAAGAAAACTGCTTCTTGCCGAGATTCCCATTCATGTGTACGAGGCATTCAGGTTTCTCGTCTGGAAATCTGGCCAGAATCTCGACGAGAAAAAAAGAGAACCTGCTCTCTATTTTCTCATCGAGATTCTTGTCGGCCTGTTTACAGACGAGAAACCCAGAGAGTGTGCATACTTACCTGTCGCCATGGAAACCCACGCATGCTCGAAATGACTTAGACGCATGCGTGGTAGCTTCCACAGCATAGGTAGGGTGAAGCAAAATGGCGGTGACGGCATTGAATGTGACGAGCGCATGCTCGTCGTACGCAATGACGTCACTGCGTTCTTTCCTTTTTAAGAGAAACGCGGTTCTTTTAAAATGAAAGTCAGTACACTTGGGCGGCAAGAGTTTCTTGCCAAGAATCTCGTCAGGAAAAACAACGGGTTTTTCCTGATGAGATTCTCAGTCGTGTGTACGAGGCCTTATTTTCAAAAAAGTGACAGTTGTTTTCATTTCATTTGGGACAAATAAGATGTGAAATTAACAGTCAAATGGCTAAAATAACAATCTTTATCCTTTGAAGGATTGCCAAGCTCATCTCTAATGACTCTTTTTCACATTTGTGGTGCCCTCTTAGAGGCCCTCTTTTCAGAGGGCATTAGACACGTGGTGAGAAGGCAATACGGTCAACTCCTCAATGCCTGATTTATTGTGGTTATAAACCCTCACATACTGTATACCCAGTGAAGTGACTGGCCTCAGGTGATACACAGGGATTAAACAAATCCTCCTACATAAATTGTACCTGTTTATCTGCAGTTGTATCTTCTTCTCTACATCAGTTCAAAGTCCAGAAATTATAAAGTTTGTCTGAGCTGTCAGACAAAAGGGGGTGGAGAGATGAGGTTAAACTCTGCAGAGCTCAGTGATGAGAGCTCCGAGAGCTGATTGGAGGGAAGAGACACCCTCTTCACCTTCACACAGGAACAGAGCTGAGGCTGTCAATCACAGGCTGGGTGCTGGAGCGCCCTGTCCTGTCACCTTTTTTTCTTGGTGTCAGAAGTGATTCATACTGATAGCAGAGGAACAAGACAGCAGACAGAAATGACACTTAGTGCTCTTAATTGAGTACACACTGTAGAGGGATATACGTTGTTCATATTTCACATTTATGGTTTACAATTACTTTAACCCTGCAATGCTGTGCTATAATATATATAATACCCTCACACTCCAAAGACATGCTGGTAAGTTAATTGGTTGCAGGAAAAAAAATTCACTTCCTGTATGGCTGGCCTTAGGGACCTTAAATTGTAAGCTCCTTGAGGGCAGAGACTGATGTGAATGTATAATACATAAACTATATTGCCAAATGTATTGGGACACCTGCCTTTACACGCATACAGTGGCGGCTGGTGCTCAAAATTTTTGGGGGGGGCGCAAAAGAAAAAAAAAAAAAAAACAATTGCAGCCTCACTGTACCTATCAAATGCAGCCACTGTGCAATCAAACACAGCCACTGTGCCATGCCATCAAACGCAGCCACTGTGCCATCAATTGTCACCACTGTTACATGCCATCAAACACAGTCACTGTGCCATGCCATCAAACACAACCACTGTGCCATCAATTGTCACCACTGTGCCATGCCATCAAATGCAGTCACTGTGTCATTAAACGCAACCACTGTGCCATGCCATTAAACGCAGCCACCGTGCCATCAAAACGCAGCCACTGTGCCATCAATTGTCACCACTGTGCCCCCAATTGTCGCCACTGTGCCATGCCATCAATTGTCACCACTATGCCATCTAACACAGCCACTGTGCCCCCAATTGTAGCCACTGTGCCCCCAATTGTAGCCACTGTGCCCCCAATTGTAGCCACTGTGCCCCCAATTGTCGCCACTGTGCCCCCAATTGTCGCCACTGTGCCCCCAATTGTAGCCACTGTGCCTTCAATTGTAGCCACTGTGCCCCCAATTGTAGCCACTGTGCCCCCAATTGTCGCCACTGTGCCCCCAATTGTCGCCACTGTGCCCCCACTTGTCGCCACTCTGCCCCCACTTGTAGCCACTGTGCCCCCAATTGTTGCCACTGTGCCCCCAATTGTCGCCACTGTGCCCCCACTTGTAGCCACTGTGCCCCCAATTGTTGCCACTGTGCCCCCAATTGTCGCCACTGTGCCCCCAATTGTCGCCACCGTGCCCCCACTTGTAGCCACTGTGCCCCCACTTGTAGACACCGTGCCCAGTACCCCCTGGCACTTACCTTTCTGGCTTCTACCGTCCCTCGATGTCCCTCGTCCCGCCCTCGATGACGCTTCAGCCAATCAGGTTACTGATTACCAGAATCAGATTACCTGATTGGCTGACACGCCTGTCAGTCTTATCCTCGGAACGCACGGCCGGTACGTCCCGAGGATAAGCTTCAGAAAGCCGACTACAGCCTCAGGGCTGTACTCGGAAAGCCTATCAGAGCCAGCGGCTCTGATGTGCACTTCCACACAGCCAGTCAGCTGCCGCTATTCAGCTGACCGGCGCTCAATGTCCGGTCAGCTGAATAGTGGACGGCAGCGGTGAAAATATACAGATTCATACAGTGTATGAATCTGTATATTTTACTGGCTGTGTGCGATCCGGAGGGGGCGGCGCTCCGGCGTCCCTATGGACGCACTGCCACTGCACGCATATGAACTTTAATGGCATCCCAGTCTTAGTCTGTAGGGTTCAATAATGAGCTGGCTCATCCCTTGCAGCTATAAGAGTTTTGAATCTTCTGATAAGGCTGTCCAAAATGTTTAGGAGTGTGTCTATGGGAATGTTTGACCATTCTTCCAGAGGTCAGGCAATGAAGTGGATGAGAAGATCTGGCGCAAAGTCTCTGAAGTAATTCATCACAAAGGTGTTCTATCAGGTTAAGGTCAGTCAAGTTCCTCCACCCTAAACTTTCTCATCTATGTCTTTCTGGACCTTGCTTTGTGCACCAGTGCGCAGTCATGTTGGAACAAGAAGAGGCCATCCCCAAACTGTTCCCACAAAGTTGGGAGCATGTCCAAAATGTCTTGGTATACTGACTGCTTAAGGCCGCGTACACATGATCGAATATATCTGCTGAAACTGGTCCGCAGACCAGTTTCAGCGGACAGATTCGATCGTGTGTACGGGCTAGCAGACAGGTTTCCAGCAGACAAAAGTTTTAAAGCATGCTTTAAGGCCTCGTACACACGAGGCAATAGATTTGTTCAAAACGGTCTGTCCGACCGATTTGAACAAATCTGTCTCTTTGGATTTTGGTTTGCTCGCATGTACACACGAGCAAACCAAAATCCCCGCCAGCAGACGGCGCGCTGACGTGTCGGTGACGTGGCGGTGACGTTGACGCCGCCACGTCACCGCACCAGGAAGTAAAACACTTCCGCGCATGCGCCGAATCCATTCGGCGCCGGTGCGAGACGACATGTCTGCTGGTAAGTGTACTAACCAGCAGACATGTCGGGCGGACGGGTTCCCACCCGATAGATTTCAAAGCATGCTTTGAAATCTGTCGGGTGGCCAAATTCGTCGGCTCGCCCGTACACACGATCGAATCTGTCTTCTGGGACGGTCTAGCAGACCGTTTCCAGCAGACAGATTTGATCGTGTGTACGCGGCCTAAAACTTGTCTGCTGGAAACCCGTCTGTCCGACATAAACCCGTCTGTCCGACATAAATCCCCCGCATGCGCCGAATGGATTTGACGCATGCGTGGAAGTATTTTACTTCCTGGTTCGGTGATGTGGCGGTGTCAACGTCACCACGCTGTCCATCCGCGGGGATTTTGGTTTGATCGTGTGTACACACATCAGACCAAAATCTCCAGGAGACATATCCGATGAAATCGGTCTGTCGGACCGTTTTCATCGGATAGGTCTCCTCGTGTGTACGCGGCCTAAGAGTTCCCTTCACTGGAACTAGGGGGTCAAGCCCAACCCCTGAAAAACAACCCCACCATATCCCCCCCCCCCCCTCCGCCAAATGATTTGGAGGGGTGTCCCAATACTTTTGGCAATATAGTGTGGATGAGGTGTTTGGGGTGGAGAAACTTGACTGGCCTGCACAGAATTCTGACCTCAACCCAGTAGAACACCTCTGGGGTGAATTAGAGCGGATACTGTGAGCCAGGCCTACTCATCCACATCAGTGCCTGACCTCACCCATGCGCTTCTAAAGCAATGGTCAAACATTTCCTTAGACACACTCCTAAACCTTGTGGAAGCTGTTATAGCTGCAAAGGGTGGGCCGACTCAATTTTTAACCCTACGGACTAATACTTGAATGCCATTAAAGTTCATGTGCGTGTAAAGGCAGGCTCCTTTTACACGATCCGCCTGTCAGTTTTGTCGGCGGACCTGAACGGCCGCTCCATGCAATCCTATGGAGCGTCAGATGTCAGCGGAGACATGTCCGCTGACATTCGACCCGATCCGATCTGCCAAAATCAGACGTATGGCGATACGTTCCCAGCCATCCATGGCGGATCGGATCGGTGAGATCTGATGAAAACGGACATGCTGTCCGTTTTCATCAGATCTCTCCATAGGAGACAGCGGTGCTGCACAAGCCCCTCCCCGCTCAGTGAGCAGAGAGGGACTTGTCATCTTCCGGCTCAACAGATATCAGCGGAGAGATCTCCCACTGACCTGGCAGACTCTGTAGCGACATAGTCTGCCTTGTGTGAAAGAGGCCTAAAGTACATGAAATAAATAAATATATATGTTTATTAATTATGAGCGGTGTGTATTTATTAGATGTAGGTAGCGGTGTGGTCCCACTGAACACAAGGGGTGAGTTTGACAAGCGGCAAACTCTTCACCCTGAATTTAACAATAAAATTGCCACAGCTGTGAAGCACAGCATTGCATCCATGTTATGTGTACAGCCCTCTCTGGCTGTATTGCAACAGTTTTGCTGGGTGGTCGAGATGTGGGAAAAACGGCCTGTTTTTACTGTGCCCCCACTACCTGTCTGAAAGCGATGAGGTTGGGCATGTTTGTATTGGGATCTCCCAACTATATGGGCCAATTTTCCCATTTCTTGCAGCTCGTGTACCCTGGTCACAGATGACTGGCCTGGAGAAGGTGACAGCGCCTTGGCAAATTTGGGTGCGGATCCTAGTCTGAACATGCCCAAGCTCATCACTAATTTACAATAAACAGCTATATACTGTATATAAATATATATATAGGCCTTGTATTGTATAAAAGATATTGTGATTGTTGCACGTTAGGATTGGAATGGTTGCCTGTTTTTACTGTACCCGCCGCCGCTTGTCTGAAAGCGATGAGGTTGGGCATGTTTGTATTGGGATCTGCCACCTATATGGGCCAGTTTTTCCATTCCTTGCAGCTCGTGTACCCTGGTCACAGATGACTGGCCTGGAGAAGGTGACAGCGCCTTGGCACACTTGGGTGTGGATCCTAGTCTGAACACGCCCAAGCTCATCACTAATTTCCAATAAACAGCTCTATACTGTATATAAATATATATAAAGGCCTTGTATTGTATAAAAGAGAATGTGATTGTTGCACGTTAGGATTGGAATGGTTGGCTATTTTTACTGTGCCCTTGCTGCTTGTCTTAAAGCGATGAGGTTGGGCATGTTTGTACTAGGATCTGCCACCTATATGAGCCAATTTTTCCATTTCTTGCAGCCTCCTGTACCCTGGTCAACGATGACTGGCTTGGACAAGGTGACAGCGCCTTGGCACACTTGGGTGCGGATCCTAGTCCAAACATGCCCAAGCTCATCACTAATTTCCAATGAACAGCTCTATATATAAATATATTTATTTTGTTGGGCATGTACAAAAAGGCCTTGTATTGTATAAAAGAGAATCATGTTGCACTGTATTGGATTGGAATGGTTGCCTGTTTTTACTGTGCCCCCGCCTGTCTGAAAGCGATGAGGTTGGGCGTGTTTGTATTGGGATCTGCCACCTATATGGGCCAATTTTCCCATTCCTTGCAGCCTCCTGTACCCTGGTCACAGATGACTGGCTCAGACAAGGTGACAGCGCCTTGGCACACTTGGGTGTGGATCCTAGTCCGAACACGCCCAAGCTCATCACTAATTTCCAATGAACAGCTCTATACTGTATATATATATATATATATATATATATATATATATATATATATATATATATATATATATATATATATATATATATATATATATATATATATATATATAAAGGCCTTGTATTGTATAAAAGAGAATGTGATTGTTGCACTTTAGGATTGTACCCTGTGATAAATTGTTGTATATCTGTGTAGATGATGAGACATATTTAGCAGTGTGATTCCATATGCTGGGCTTGTCATGCAGCTCTCTCTCTCTCTCTCTCTCTCTCTCCCAGCCTTTCCTCTCCCCTCCAGTTTGCAGATCTCTCCTCCCCAGTTCCTGGACGTCATCCTCTCCAATAGTGAATCGGTGGTGCTGATCGAATGCCATGCAGGGAGAAATCGGTGGCTGTGATGGCAGGCGGCGGCCATAGAGGAGACAGTGTGCAGTGATTTGTGGGGGAAGGCAGGAAGGAAGGAGGGAGAACAAAGCCTAGTGAGGAGGACGATCTGTGCTCCTGTATAACTGTCTATCCCTGCTCGCTGGGAGAAGGTCCGCCATATTCTGCCTTACCACGCCCGGGGAGCAGAGCCATTGAAAATAGAGAGAGAGAGAGAGAGGGGGGGATGATCGCAGGCAGACAGAGGCTGTCCTAGGTGCAAGGCGGGCGGGCGTGCTGCATGACACAAGGACAAGGAAGGAGATGTGGATGAGGGGGACCTGTGCCTGTTGTGTGCCCATGGATGTCACCATGTTAGCTGCATGCTTGTAAGAGGAGGAGGCGGAGCAGGAGACTGACAGCACATCGCCTCTACACGGGCGGGCGGGCAACCCACCCACCTACCTACCTACCTCCCCAGTCCGGGGTGCCAGCAGACCAGCCGGGGGCACTTGAGTGCCTTGCTCCCCCCCTTTTCCCTCTCTATCCCCTCCCTCAGATCCCCCCCCAGGTTTTTTTTTCTTTTCCTTGTTGTGCAGCAGGCAGGTCTGTGAGTGTTAGGGTGGGGGGGCCGTCTCTTTCCACCAGTCGGGAGACATGACTCTGGAGTCCATCATGGCGTGCTGCCTCAGTGAGGAGGCCAAGGAAGCCCGGAGGATCAACGACGAGATTGAGAGGCAACTCCGCCGAGACAAGAGAGACGCCCGGAGGGAACTCAAGCTGCTGCTCCTGGGTGAGTGTGTGTAATGATATGGGGTGTGTATGTATGTATATGGGGGGTGTGAGGTGTGCACCCCTCCCTAGACACTCATACAAAGGAATGTCTCTGCAGGTACACCTTCTTCACAGAGATGCCACCATTTCATTCAATGGAGACATGCCCATAGGCCACACTGGCTGCACCATGCTCCACTCACACCCATGTTCTTCCTACACCCCCTCACCCATAAACTGGCACCCATTAGGTTCCACCCCAGCTACTCCTGACTGCAGGGGAAGAAAATGGGCCCTCTTAGATTTCCCTTCCATTGTAGCGCTATTGTGACGCTATGGGTCCATTCTGCATCGTACTAACGTCTTCTTTGTATGCCAGCAATGGAGGCGATCCAATGGCATTGCTGCCACTAATGTGCCCAGCTCTGCACTTGGCGTATCCAACGCCTGTATTTAAAAAAAAAAAAAAAAACATTTTATATATCTATATTTCCTCATGATATCACTGGTGCAAATTGCAATAGAATAGACACACACGGTGGGTATTAAAGCCTAGAAATTCCTTAATTAATATTTATTTTATATATATTTTCCATGATAATGCAAGTCGATGGACCCACATTATATCACTATTGCAAGAGAATAGATGCGCACACATTTATTCACGTCTGCTGTATAAATGTAAGATATCCTTTACAATAATATACATATTTTAAGAGATTTTTCTACAGCACAACATTGCTTAGTAGACCCAAATGATATCACTATTGCAATCGCAAGAAAATACATGCACACACATTATACAGTAAATGTATAAATAAAAAAAGCCAAGACATCCTTTACAATAAATGCAATATATATATATATATCACACAACATTACTCGGTAGACCCAAATTATATCATTGTTCTGAGAGAATAGACACATAAACATCAACCTGTATGAAAGCTAAGACATCCTTTACAATATGTGTGTGTGTGTGTATATATATATATATAATATATATATATATTATGAATTTTACGGCACTACATTACTTGGTGGAACCAAATTATGTCACTGTTGTGAGAGAATAGACAACAAGATGTGTGTGTATATAAACTAAGAAATCTCGTACAATAAATACACACACACACACAATTTTTTTGACAGCACAACATTACGTGGTGGACCCAAATTGTATCACTAATGCAAGAGAATTGACCCGCATACATCAAGATGTGTATAAAAGCTAAGAAATGCCTTCCAATAAATGTATATAAAATAGCAAGGGATAATGTTAGTCGGTCGACCCAAATTACAATATTACTATTCTAAGGGAATACACACAAATCAAGAGATGTATAATCCCTTCTACTAATAGAGAGGGATTTTATATATATCATTTTTTTTTCTCTCTGAGATAGACATATACAGTATCATTGACACAATCATTTCTGGGTGTAGTGGTGTATTCTTCTGTGCATTGTGTGTATTCTGTGTTCTTCCTATGCATGTTCCTTTCTGTTGGTCTGAAGCCTGGTACATAGAACAGCACACACCTCATTTTCTCTTTATTTGTTTATTCATGGTGTTTATTTTAGCGGTGGTCATTTACTATTGAAGGATGTTTGTGTTTGATAATCCTGATTTATTATTAGCCATGTTTCAGAGGTAAGAAAACATTCTGTGAATGAATATTTTTATTCGGTTTTGTAAAATGAAGCCAGGGGTAATGTTACATGGGAGATGGATGACCTATGTAGCCAGTGTGCTGTGATGAGAGCAGAAATTGGGGTGGGACGTGATCTAGAAATGCATTTGTGTGGCCTTACTATTAAGTGAAGCATCCTTTCTCAATCTATTTATTCTGGAGAAACCCTTGAAATTCTCAGGTTTAGAGGAAGGGTTGCTACCTTTTTTTTTTTATAGCTAAAATCTATGATCTAATAATGTGATCAGTGAGTTGTAGAAGGAAAGTGTCACCTTATGTTCATAGTCAGTGGACAATTGCCCCTTTTTATGTTGGTCATAGACAAGGGATCAATCCCCCAATGTTCACCTGGCAAGAATTCCTAACAACCTTTGAAGGTATCCTGGTGTTCCATGGAACCCTAATTGAAAAAGGATGATTTAGAGCAGCCATTCTCAAGCAAGTTTCTGTGGAACCTAGGGGTTCCCCCTAAAGCAGGGGTGGCCAACCAGTGGCCCGCGGAGGCCTCTGATGTGGCCCGCGACCTCCTGCTCTGGAATGGTGGGTTGGCAAGCCCAGATCGCAGGTTGCCGACCCGCCATGCCGCAGCATCAATGTTGTGAATGAAGCTGGTGGTAGAGGAAGAAAGCGGCTGCGAAGCAGAACCCCATAAGCCGTTGTTTCCTCTACTGTGCGGCTTTTACCACATGTGGAGTCTATAGAAAAGTTCAGCTAACCTGCAACATAGACACAGGTGCACTACGCTTCAGTGCAAAAGCAGTCTTAGACCCTTTTTTTACACGATCACCCCGTCCAAATGGAACCCTCAATTTACCTCCTATAGAGCGACAGATGTCTGTTTACGCCTGCCTACCTCCAATCCGAAAAACAGAAGGAAATTTGTCTTTCATCTGGGTGGATCGGAGGGCCTATAGAGTAGCCGTGACCTGTCATCCGCCTGCTCTGCTCATTGTGGCCATCCACTGATTACCAAGTTGCTTAAGTGGCCCTTGCTCTTCAAAAGGTGGGGCACCCCTGGTCTATGGCAAAGTTCAGCTAACCCTCAGGATAGACACAGCTAGGTAAACCGCAGCACATCAGTGTGAAAGCAGTCTTAGGCCCTTTTCACACGATCAGCTTGACGAAATGGGACCCTCAATTCACCTCTACAGAGCAGCACATGTCCATTTACACCGTCCTACCGCCAATCCGAAAAACATTTGTTCCCTTCTATCTGGGCGGATCGGAAGGCCTATAGAGTAGTCGTGACCTGTCATCCGTCCACTCCGCTCATTTTGGCCCGCGACTGGTTACCAAGGTGCTTAAGTGGCCCTCACTCTTCAAAAGGTTGGGCACCCCTGCCCTAAAGGTTCTATTTAAGCTGTGGCAGAATGCCGACCCATCTAATGGTGCCTGCAAAGTTCCATGGTCAATGCCACCTGGCAGAGCCAACTGCATGGAGCTAGTGGTCTGTAAAAGTGGAATTGTTCCCACTAAGCACCAATATAGGAGGGGATTTTTTTTACAATTAATTGGTTTTAACAGGTTCTCTGAGACATGAAATTTCTGTCAAGCATATTCATTCGGGGCAAAAAAGGTTGAGAAAGGCTAATCTTAGAGCATTGCTTCTTCTTCCTTTCCTTTTTTTTTTGTCTTCTTTAAAGGTGCTTGTAATATTGAAACATTGGAAATGTTTTTGCATGTCCTTGACGTTGGTTCAGACTGGTAAGAAAAACTGGCTTGTGTAGTCTCTAATGTATCCTTGGTAGCAGGAAGTGTATTTATTTTTGATAAATACAGGGGATATTGAGGTTCATTCTATTGTGGTGAAGGCTTGAATGAAGCCATAATGTATTCAGCCAAAGGATAACTCTACTGATGCTTTAAGTTGTGAATTTTCACATTAATATGGAATAGCTGGCTTGGCACTATCTGCATTGCTAGTTATTCTGCTTTGTGAATTTCGTATTTAGGCAGTTATTAATGGATTCATGGCAGCTTTAACTAATGGTCATGACATCAAACTCTCCTTTGGAATTTATGAAGTAGACAGCTTGTCAGTATGGCATTAGGACTGGCATACAAGCAAGTTTTAGGAGGTACACCCCTGTCCACAGTTACCCTATCAGGCCTTCAGGTAAATCGTGCATGGTTATTAGCACTTGGTGACAGGAAACAAGTAGTTCTACTTATTAAGTTCAGTGGCCATTCCATGTATGGGATTGGATTGGCTTGGCTGCTGTCACATGGAATGACAACTTCATTCAGCTATAGAGTGCAGACTGATCACTACACATGGACAGATTTACTTTATTAAGCAATGCATTTATAAGTGTGTTTTTAATTAAATGATCCATTGCGGCAATTCTGTGTGTTTACCTCTTAGGGTGAGCTCACACTGGGCACGGTTGAACTGAACCATGGCAGAGTTTGATTGCCCCCACTCCCCCTTGGTGTGTTCTCACGCTCTGCTTGAAACAAAGCGCTCCTGGGTACGCATACATAATCGCCTCTGCCCACCAGACCACAGTGATGCCTGCTTACATGTTCAGTGATCTAAGGAAAACTATGTGCTCAGGCAGGGTTTGTGCTCACATTGAAACAAACTGTACAAGACCACAAGCGCACTGTGCCCAAGACCACCTCTTCCAAGCAGTCCCGTGGTACTTAACCTTAAACTGGATTAACTCACATTGACAAAGTTAGATGAAGATTTCTGGTTTGTATGAAATGGTAAATTAATATTTCCTCTATAATTTATCTCCTGAAGATAAAAAAAATATTTGTAGGGTGAGCTTCCTAAACATTATGTGGTGCACTCCAAAGAAAATTGTTCCTTGTGTCCCAATAGCAATATTTTTAACTATACCTGCCAGTTTTGAAATATGGGTTGTCCATTTCTGATTTCTTTTTGACTATACTAGTTGCCTGGTTGTTATGCTGGCCCTTTGCATTTAAGCTGGCCTTACATTATAGTTTTCTTATTCAGTTTCCTTTTTAGGTTTACTTTCTCAAGTCCCATACACACAAGCAGAATGTCAGGAGACATTTGGTTTTTCAAAAAAACAAAACAACTGACGTTCTGCCCATGTGTGTGTCGGTCTGTCCGACAGAAGCCGATCGTTTGGCCGGCTTCTGTCAGACATGTATGCTGGAAGACCAGCACCTGACCGCCTCTTGATCAATGTTCTCGGCCAATGGCCGAGAACACTGCTCAGAGTGTTTTTGGTGGGGAGCTGTCCCCCTGTCACACAACAGCTCAGTGGGGGAGATTGCTGGACTAACCTCGCATAGTTAGCACAGCGGCTCCCAACCAGAGCTGTCAACAAAAAAACTGTAATGTGTACCCGGCTTAAGTTGGTTAAATCGGTGGTCATCGACCATTCTTGCAGGGCCCACTAACAGGCCAGGTTTTATGTAATACCTTGGGGAGATGCAGACTAGAATACTGCAATCACTAGAGCAGCAAATGATATCACCTGTGATGTATTTCAGTTATCTTGCAAACCTGGCCTGTTAGTGGGCCCTGCAGGATCAATGGTTGATGACCACTGGGTTAAATTACCGGGGACCAACATGAAGATAAGGACTTCATGCAAATCTATGACTTTCCTTATCTACTTACTTGTTCCTGGCCAGTGACTCAAATTGTTGACACAAGAAGGTTGGCATGACATCCAGGAGGCTAGTGTTTTTAGAATGACAGGTGTACTTTAAGGCAGTATCCATATGTGATTGTAAGCCTTGATAATGTTAGTAGTCCAAGTGTTGCAGACTTTAAGGTGGATGTAAACCCGAAATTATTATTTTTTTTTATGTCACAATGTACAGTATAAAATTTCCTATCATCTGTGCCCAGTCTTGCCACACAGTTAATCCAGCTCTGAGCAATCCTCTTTTATTGTTCAGTGAAATAACAGACTTGCAGAGAAAAACATTAGTCCGTTCTGCCCCCTTGCTGTGAGTGACAGGTTATTTACATATCTCATGCACTAGCCTGGAGACAGGCATTATTTTTTAATTCCTACCCCCACTCCTTTTCTAGATTTTGACTGGATGTTAGTGATCATAGCAGAATTTAGTGTAAGGAATACACATGTTGACAAGGGGAGTGTAGAGTAGGGTTGTCCCGATACCACTTTTTTAGGACCGAGTACAAGTACCGATACTTTTTTTCATGTACTCGCCGATACCGAATACCGATACTTTTTTTAAATGTCATGTGACAGTTTTCAAACCACAATACAGACTAAGGATATTTTCTTTAGAAATATGAAGAACTCTAACTCAAGACATTATAAAAGAATAAAAATGAGTAAAAATGTTTTATTTGCTTGTCACGCAGTAGTAAAAAACTCAAAGAATTTTCACAGAACATGTTGATAAATACAAAAAAAGTATTCTATTTAGGTATCGGGAGCATTTGGGCGAGTACAAGTACTCCCGCAAATACTTGGTATCGGTCCCGATACCGATGCCGATACTAGTATCTGGACAACCCTAGTGTAGAGGAAGGCGGGGAGTCTACTGACATCACGACTCCACCCACAGAGCTCCGTACAACAGATCCACACACAGAATCTGCAGTTTTTCAGTTCTTATAACAGACAGAGGGGAGACATTTGACAGGTAAGGATACATGCAGGAGGCATCTATATCCTTCTATATCAGCACTATGGCAGTAGTTTAGAAACAACGAGAGTGGGTTTACACCCACTTTAAGTATAAGCATTGATGGATATTTATGCGATATTAACCACTTAAGGACCGCCTTCTGCACATATACGTCGGCAGAATGGCACGGCTGGGCACAAGCACGTACAGGTACGTCCTCTTTAAGTGCCCAGCGTGGGTCACAGGCGCGCGGCGCGGTCTGAAGCTCCGTGGCCACGGGACCCGCGGACCCGATCGCCACTGGAGTCCCCGGAGCTTCTGTAAACACAGTAAACGCTGTAAACGCAGCTTCACTGTGGCGCCGTCATCGATCGTGTGTTCCCTAATATAGGCAAGCACAATGAATGACGTCACTCCTACAGCCACACACCCCTACAGTTAGAAAGACGGATGAGGTCACACTTAACCCCTTCAGCGCCCCCTTGTGGTTAACTCCCAAACTGCAATTGTCATTTTCACAGTAAACAATGCATTTTTAATGCATTTTTTGCTGTGAAAATGACAATGGTCCCAAAAATGTGTCAAAATTGTCCGAAGTGTCCGCCGTAATGTCGCAGTCACAAAAAAAAATCGCTGATCACTGCCATTAGTAGTTAAAAAAATAATTATAAAAAAATTAGGGCTGTTACTGATCAAAATTTTTGTGTTCGATTATTCGTTTGTTTTTTTAATCGATTAATCGACTCATTTCGATTAATTATAACACACATACAGAACCAACTAGCTTTAGCTGATCTCCCTGCTGGCTGATTCCCAGTGCAGCTACCAACCACTGGAAAAATTGATAGCAGGATACAAAAAACACACAAAAGGCAGCACTCAATGGGAATAGCATTAAAACTTTTATAGTCTTCAAGTAGGTAACCAAATAAATATTGCACTGGAGATAAAATCGATGTAGCTACATAAACTGTAAACATGGTGTGAGTAATGCCAAACGGTAGCTAAAGTAGTCATAAAAACATGTAGCTAAGTATGATACTGGTATAAAAATGTGTACAACGATGCCACTGCTGAATCTAGATGAGGAGGGGTTAACATCAGTCCATAGGCATGTAGATGTCCCACGAAGGGAACATCACAACTCCCAGTGGATGGCTGTAGAATCCCAGGTTGATAGAGGGAAGTGTAACAGCCCTTGCGTGTGGCAGATAGTAAGGTCCCGCCGGCATGCAGATATGAAGGCACAGCAAAGGAGCCCTTCAGATGGACACGGCAAGCCCCGCTGGTGTCCGTGACGTTACCGGATCTCCGAATGGTACTCCCTGAAGGCATAGAAGCCGGCGGAGAGGTGAGTACCAATCAAAAGAATTTTAATCGATCAAAAAAATTAAAGATTAATCGATCAATTAAAAGTTAATTTGCACAGCCCTATAAAAAATGCAATAAAACTATCCCCTATTTTGTAAACGCTATAAGTTTTGCGCATATCAATCGATAAACGCTTATTGCCATTTTTTTTTTTTACCAAAAATAGGTAGAATACGTATCGGCCTAAACTGAGGAAAAAAATAAAAAAATTATATGTTTTTTGGAGGATATTTATTATAGCAAAAAGTAAAAACCGCAGAGGTGATCAAATACCACCAAAAAGAAAGCTCTATTTGTGGGAAAAAAAGGACGCCAATTTTGTTTGGGAGCCACATCGCACGACCGTGCAATTGTCAGTTAAAGCGACGCAGTGCCAAATAGCAAAAACTGGCCAGGTCCTTTACCTGCCTAAAGGTCAGGATCTTAAGTGGTTAAGATAAACCAATAAACATGTTCTGTTAGCTTTTCAGGAAAATGTTTAAGCACCCAATACAGGTTCTTTCTCTAGATGTCTGAAGGAAAACTGTCTTGATAGATTAGGTTTTCAAGGTATTGGACCAGTGACTTCCTGCTTTTTGTAGTAATGGAGAATGAAAGGAAAACTCTGGTTTCTACAGGGCTGTTATTTCCATAGATGCTGTTTTATAATGAAGCCAACTGTGTTAAATTGCCAGCATGTAGTGAACCTTGGAAAATAAGGTATGGTTGATGGCTAATTCAGTATGGTTGACAGCTAATTTGGTATGGCTGGAAGTTCTTTCTCTTTTCTCTTGGCAAAGTTCCCTTTGAATTGAAGGAGGGTTTTTTTTTTCAGCAGTTAGGTTATGACTTTGGTCTTGGTATGACCAGTTTTTGCTTTCCATAAAAAAAAATAAAGATAAATTATGTATATGTACAAATGGGGAAAACTGTCCACAAAACGTGGTTCTAGTAGGCTGGAGGAACATCTAGGTAGTCTTTAGCAATGGATTTAGGAAAAGGCAGAATGGGCTTTCTTATGGTGGAGTGGTGAGCATGTTACTAAACTCGAGAGATGCATGCAGATCCTTATCTATCATTCTGATCCTATGACACTTGTTAAAATACATTACAAATCATTTTTTTGTAGCCTTGAGCTTCAACAGCTGTTTTTTAGAGGGCATCTTGTTTTATTGCGTTCAATTTTTTTTTTTTTTTTTACCAACAGATGCCCCATACTGCCTGTTATTTGTCATTTTAACAAAGTTCTTTCAACAGTCAACCAAATGTGACAGTAATCTCATATAAACATACTTCAAAGTTGATACCTGATGTTTTTGGGTACAGTTCATAGCTGTAAAACCATCAGTTAATTTTTTTAAAGCGTTTAACCCCAAAATAAATTAATATGGATCCTGCTCTTTTGCTTGTGTTGTGTATTTTGGACCACTATGGTAACGCCTAATAAACCTGGCTGATCCTGTCAGTTTCTCCCCTATGTATACAAACCATGATAATAATGGCTGCTGAGCCCCTGACATCATGGTCCGTTTACATGCCTTCGTCATCCGCAGCCTGCTTTCTTGTGTCTGTCTCCTCTGTCGTCGTCCTCTCTGCGTGTCACCTAGTGCTGCCCCATCCCCCTCCTGCTGCAGGAATATCCAATCTGTTTTTACACTGTCCGTTTTTTCTCCTAATGCAGTGCACCTCTATCTCTGTGTATTTTTTTTAAAAAGCCCTCCTTTACCATATCTCACGGCGGTCACGTGACCAGCCGTGTCTCCTCTCTGAAGTCTGCAGGGAAATCTCGGCCCCGCCCGCTGCTTCTGTTAGATGGGCAGAGAGAAGACACAGCTGGTTACATGGGCCCTGGGAACCGCCGTGAGATACGGTAAAGGAGGATGTTTTTTGGTAAAACTCAGACAGCGGGGCACTGTATAAAGAGACAAAACGGATACTGAAAGTGGGTTAACAACCACTTTAAATAAGGCTGTTATTGTAAGTTATAGGAATATCGCACAACAGAATCCATTTATGCTAAAATCTGAAAAATTGCTTGAGGTTTATTTTTATTTTTTTATTCTTTAATTAAAGAATCACTCAGATGTCTATATACATATAAGAAGCATTCTCTTAGTGTGTGAGAAATAGAATTCCCATAGAGGTATGAAAATCAAAGCAATAGTGACAGAAAGAAAACATGTCTTCATATAAAGAACAGTAATCCTCTTCTGGATCTACGTCATAAACACAACAGGGAGGGGGGGGGGGGGAATCTAGTCTTACAATGGCAACCTCAGTGATTTATTTTAGTTTTTATTTTATAGAGAGAGATCTATTGGGGAGAGGGGGCAGAGTGGTAGAGGTGGGGCAAGAGGGGGGAGAGGGAAAAGGGGGGAAAAAAGTGTGCGGGGGAGGGGGGGGGGGTTTATGCGGAGGGGAGACAGAATGGAAAGGAAGGGTCCTTCTGGGTTTGCAGGTTCTCCATTATCTTGGGTGGGGCCTGTCTAGATAGTTGGGGAGTCTCCAGCCTTGGCTAGTTGGGACTCTTCTGAAAAAATCTAGTTCCAGTGGAACAGTTTTTGGCTGAAAGGTTTAGGTCTTCTATATGATTCCTGTTCTTAACTTTACAAAGCCATAGTGCAATGGACGGGGTGCAGGCTGTAAACTTCTTATGAGCGTGTCAGTGGTTTCCCTTGAGAACAAATCAGATTTTATTTTAGTGATATTACTCGGCTCTGTCTAGGAAGCTCTTTCCTAACCGATCTGGGCAGGCATTTTAAAGCCCAACTGAACTTTCAGTTTAATTCAGCTAAATACACATTCCACATGTATCAACATAAAAGGTATTCGAAGTCTTAGTTGTTTTTTTCTTTAAAAAGTAGCCAGAGCCCGAGTAGAAAAGCTTGCGCGGATTACTGCGTTTAGCATCTGAAACGTGGAAATCTTCTGAGTCTGGACCCATTTTTTTGCTTTCAGAGAAACGCTGTTAAGCGCATCTGCCTAAAAACGTCCATAAACAAAACTGTGTACATGGTCACATAGGATCACATTGAATGAGTTCAGGGGCCATTGAAAAAAGCATCCAACTGCCTCTGAACGTACGTTTAGCAGCGTCCTGTGTACATGGGGCCACCACTGCAGAGGTGTCCATCTTTACCTGGACTTCCTTCTGGGTGCGCAGGCCGCAGCACAGAGTTCTGAAGGAATGGCACTGGTATGCCTTTCCTTCAGAGCACATGCGCCAGTGACGTCACCGGCTGCTGCTCACTAGAATTTCTCCCAAATGGTTCACATTTAGGAGATATTCATTTTACCTACAGGTAAGCTTTCTTATACAGCTCTTCTTTTTCTTGTTTGACTATAGGGCTTTATAGGAGATTTCTCTCCTTTTGCTGTGGTTATCTACCATCCAGCTCTATACATATATTTTGTGGCCTCTTACTCCATTTCATGCTGCTCTCCGCTGAAAACGGGTCACAGGAGTGCAAAACTAATTGCATTCCTGTGATCCAGAGGAGAAGCCCAGCCTAATAACTAATGTCTATAAGAATCTATAACTCATAATACTGTTAAAAAATGTTATGGGATTCAGTGACTGCAAGCCGCCTCTGTTTTCTGCTTGACAGCCATTGATCGTCTGTGGGGCTTGAGGTCTGGGTTGGGCTGAGACCCGTGTGGTCTGCCCCACTGCGCCATTACCTGTCGGTCTGGACATCTAGTCATGTTCATATCTTTGTAAGTGCATTATACTTGCTTTGCATGTCATATGGTTTTCTTGATGTATGTAGGATTGCTTCCTCTTCCTTACCTCATGATGAACACTTTATATAAGTTGAAATGTGTTGGGTTGACAATTTTAAAACCTGTTCAATAAAAAGTTTTGTTTTTTTTGTCTTAATTTTTATACACCAGTTTGTAATTTGTGTGATTTTTTTTTTTTTTCAATTGCTGCAACAAAGTCCAATGGAAGATCTCTTTTTGTCTTGTGTATCAGGGATGGAGTAACCTTCTTCCCATGATATTATTACTACTCTGCTTCAAATCACTAGTAAAAAGGCTTGATTTAAATCATCATTTTTTTTTAAAAAGCAACTGTCATCTCTGTCCTGCAGCGGCAGCTCCTCTGACTCGCCGACGGTCCCATTCACTTTATCACTGTTATCTCAGCTTGTAGAGCTTGGGTACTTGGAATGAGTTTACCAAAAATTTAAATATTGCAGAGTATACAGCCTCATGCTACATAACTAAGCTCCACTTCATGCAGAATAAACTAAATTATTATTAGAATTTATTTTATTCTAAATAGAAAGCTATCTTGAGATAGATTTTTACTCCAAAAGCATTTTATTAAAATAAATTTGCTAAAAATCCCCCCAAAAAAATCGCTTTAAAATAAAAAAAATGAGATTTAACCACTTCCAGACTGCTCGCCGTCGTTATACAATGTTACTTTGACGTTGAATATCGTTGTTATAGCAGCAGATAGCTGCCATAACCCTGGTGTATTCTTAAATGGCAGGTGGTCGGTTTTCAGATAACAGTGGTCTCCGCAGCACCGTAACCGCCCCCCCCTCCAGTCGTCTCCGCTGCTTACTGGAGCCATCAGCAGCACCAGAGATGATTTGATCTTTCTGAGGCACTGTGTGGAGTGAGAACTCAACTCTGACTTTGGATGACGAAAGCAACGTCACTTCTGTCCAACGGCCTTAAAGGGACATATTTTTTTTTTTATTGCATTTAAGTGTGAATGTTCTGTGTTTTTTTGACCCCAGGTCTCGCATTGAAGAGGTCCTGTCGTGCTTTTTTTTTTTTTATTATTATTCTATCATTTGTAATGGGAATAAAAGTGATCCAAAAAAATGTATTTTAAAGGGACAGTGTAAAACAAATACGATTTTTTTTTTTTTCTTTGCTCGCCCGCAGAAGCGAACACATACATAAGTCGCGTCCACATATGTAAATGGTTTTCAAACAACACATGAGGTATCGTTGCGATAATTATAGCAAAAGACTTCCTCTGTACCTTAAAACTGATAACCTGTACGCCTATGGAGATTTTTAAGTGTCAAAGTTTGTCGCCATTCCACGAATGGGTGCAATTTAGAAACGTGACCTGTTGGGTATCCATTTACTCAGCTCACCATTGTCTTTAATAATATTTAAAAAAAGGTCTAACTTTACTGTGTGTTGTTTTGTGTTGGTGTGTGTCTGCGCGCGTTTTTTTTTTTATTAAAAAAAAGTGTATTTGTTTTGTAAGACCACTGTGCAAATACAGTGTGACAAGTAGTGCAACGACGGATTATTCTCTGGGGTTCTAGGGTGTCTGGAAAAAAAAAATATTTATATTAATAATTTAATAATATGTGTTTGGGTCAGATTTTAACTTGTAACAACAAGTTTGAAAAATAGGCCTGTTTTTTGATTTTATAAAAAAAAAAAAAAAATCATTGATTTATATATCCACCCTGATTCTAACTTCCAGCAAGGATTAGGCTACTTTCATGCGAAGGTGCTTTGTAGGCGCTATAGTGCTAAAAAATAGCTCCTGCAAAGTGCCCTGAAAGAGCCGTTTGTAAGGCCGAGGGCTTTCACACTGGAGCAGTGCACTGGCAGGATGCTCAAAAAAGTCCTGCCAGCTGCATCTTTGAGGCGCTGTAAGAGCGGTGAATACACCGCTCCTAAACCGCCCCTGCCCATTGAAATCAATAGGCAGTGCCTCCGAACCACAGCGGTGCTTTGCGGACGGTTTTAACCCTTTTTTGGCCGCTAGCGGGGGTTAAATGCACTCCGCTAACAGCCAAAAAGCGCAGCAAGAGCGACGGTAGGGCGCCGCTAAAAATAGTGATGCTTTACCACCAACGCCCGTGATGCCCCAGTGTGAAAGTAGCATAAGTCATTACATTTTAAAAAGCACATGTCATTTCAGATCCATCATGGCAGTGCCTGTTATTGGACATCCACTCGCCGGCTGCCGCCACGTCCCTCACCTTGTTGGGTCACTGCCGCATCATCAGCCATCTCATTAAAGTGAATGGGACTGTCAGTGAGTGAACAGTGGGTCAGAGAAGGAGCTGCTATGGGACAGAGATGACAGTTTCTTTTAAAAAATTACGATTCAGATCGTGATTAAGGGCCGGTTCCCACTGGTGCGATGTCCGATATCGGTTGTGATTTGCACTGTAGTGCAAATCGCATGCGACCTCTGTGTGATTTCAGTCATACAGTTAGTATGGCTGAATTTGCATTGGGACCAAACTCGCACAGGATCCTTTTTTTTTTTTTTTGGCCCACGGCAGCACCCATGCAATCCGATTTCCTGTCTAAATTTGCAGTTCCCACTGCAAACTCATTTTGGGGGTGTCATTAACATTCAGTTGACACTTCCAGCAGTTTGCATAGGGCAGTGTAAACTGCCACCAGGAGACAAGTGATGCGGGATCCCACAGTGGATTTGCAGGTTTCCCACATCGCTGCAGTGTGAAATCAAATCCGTCCTGAAGAAGCCAGTGATTATTAGCGATAACCGCGTGTAAGATTCAGTATGCTGGTTGTACCCAAGTTGATTGAACAACTTGGTACATGCAGCCTGCCCATACATGGTTTGAATCTCAGTTGGTTCCTGTTGAACCGGCCGAGATTTGAACTGTCTAATGCCAGACTTGGACACCATTAGAATCCGACAGGGTGGCTGTACAGGAGCTTTAGGTTAAGGTAATCCTTTTTGAATAATTTCCTAGAAAAACAAGTACTTCATTCAGCTGAGGGGGGTGTTAAAGGTGTTTAACACTCTTCTGTACTTAACGACCCAAAAGTGGAACTTCCACATATCTTATTTTCCTTCCCCCCCCCCCCCCCCTCCAGAGCCACTTCTGGGAGTCTGGGCCACGGCAAAGTACTTTGCATATCGAAAAATAACTGTCGGCTCTAGTGGGACCTGCATTACTATCCATGCGTTGGTTCATAAATCTCCCCCCACTATATTGTGTTCTGACACATCCGGCAGGCAGACATACACACAAGCAGAATATCGGCCATTTTTTTTTTTTTAACCTGCAAATGTCTCCTGACATTCTGCCCATGTGTATGGGGCTTTAGCCAGCAGAGGACAATTGGATTTGCAGTATGGCCATGAATGTGAATTTATTGTTGTAGGAGTTAGGTTTTTACAGGGTAGAACACCATGCTAGGTCTTCTGTCCTTTTTTGGTGTCTTTTAACACACACACACACACACACACACACACACCCCCCTCAGATTCAGACTTATTACACAACCTATTGCTTGTATAGAGCATGCACTCTGCTGCCCACGCTTTAATCTATTGCATTAGCTGGGTGCTGCCGTAGTAAGTGATAGCTGTTTTGTGTGCTCGGTGCAGGCAAATCTAATAAGATGGACAGCAGAGTGCTTGCTGTGATATATCCGGAGGTTCAGACCACTGTGTGGCCATGAGCAGGGCAGCAGTGTGTATGATTTGTATAGCTGTGTGATCAGCATGCTGGGCAGAGGTGGGCGAGGCATTGGATATTGTGTAACTTTACTTTACGGGAACTTCCTGAAAATATAAAGAAAATATTTGAAAGATTATGTAAAAAAAAAAATCCGCATTTAAGCTTTGAGGTGCACTAAAAAAAATGTGTTGACAAATTGATGCACATATGCATTTTATCAGCTCTGTAAATAGTTATTTGTTTGGATTATTTAGAATTTTTTTTTAATTGCTTTAGGGCTGCATTCACACCTGAGCGTTTTATCAACCGAAAACGCTCATCTCAAAAGTTCCAAAATGCCCAACAAGCAAATTCCCATTATCCTCCCTGGCGGTATGATGATTTTAGGTGCTGAAAGCAGTACCAATATTTGCAAGGAAATTTGGCGTTTTATACTGTAGGCCTGTAATTCTTAGGAATAACTCACTTAAATCTGTCCAAACAAGAGTCTAGTAGGCATCCCGGGTATGACAATTTTTTTTAAAACAAAATTATATTATAATTAATTATAACAAATAATAATATAATAAAAATTATTCAATAATGTAATCAACTCAAAATCATTGAAATTTGTCGCTCTCATTATTTCTTCTTTTTTTTTTTTTTTTTTTTTTTATGACGAATTTCCCCACAAATAGCTATCACTCAATTCTGCAAGTGATTATAATTTATCGCTTTTTTTTCTAGCTGCTCTAAAACCATTTTTGACATAAAGGGACACTTTTGTTTGCTATGGACAATCTACAGTTTACAGCCAGAAAGAACAGTTTTTTATTATACAATAGTACATGCAGGACACTGGGCAGGCCACTAGGGACAAGGGGGTGTGTTATTTTTTTTACATACAGTACTGTAATCTATAAGATTACAGTATACTGTATGTAATGTGTTTGTTTACCTTTTTGAATTTGGCGCCGCGCGTCGTAACGTCGCAGGGAACGGAGATCGGCGTCACACAGAGGCACTGTGTGAATCGAGCGAGCACCCGCTCGCTCAAACAGCGTGGTGGCATCGCTGGATCCAGGGACAAGGTAAGTAAACCTTGCTTGTGGATTCTGCGAGGCGAGTCCGAGTCTGACTCTGGGTTACCGATCGCAGCACAGAAATTATCCCCGAGTCAGACTCGGGAATACCGCCAGGGGGGTTAATTTCAATGGCATCTGTTCACATATGATGTGTTTTGTCAGCTGAATCTCAAAGTACATGAACTTCTTTTTGGGCAGATTACAACCGTTTTTGGGCCCTTAGACCTCAATAGAAATGCCTGACTTGAGCAGAAAAAAAACTTGTAAAATTGCTCAAATAGCATCTTTCCACCACTAATTGCCTCCCCCTCTCCTCTCCCTAGTGCTTAAATTGGCTAAACAAAAACTCCTGAAGCTGTGAAAAACGCTTGTAATACACTTAAAACGTTTGGAATAAAATGCAAAATAAGCTTAGCCTGAAAAACACCTGAAAACGATCCGCTCAGGTGTGAATGCAGCCTTGGTGACAGTGCTGTATTCATAATGAGTCTAGATAAAAGGAAAACCCAGTGCAGAATGGCTATTCAGAAGTTGGTTTACAATGTCTGCTGTCATTCCCACAAAGTCCATTTACATGAAATTTAAAACATGAAGACAAAAAAAAAAAACATGCACAAAGAGTAGGACTAACCAAGCGCCAAATTTGCAAATTAAAAATGAACCACTGGGTACTTCAAAGATAACATCTTCTCCAGCTTTAATTCCAGGAAGCAATAATTCTGCGACGTGCATGAAAACTGTAGCAAAGTCAGAACTTATTTATCCAATGCAAAGTTACCCACTAAAACAACAAAACAACTTTCACATTTAACTAAATCCTCTTAGGCTCTTGGTCTAGTGAATCTCGGTTATATTTACTACTAAACAAATCGATGCAAATTAAACGTTTTGCCTAAGCATAGTTACATAGTTAGTCAGGTTTAAGAGAGAAGTCCATCTTGTTCAACCAATAGAAGAAGAATGAAAAAAAATATATATATAAAACCTATACCCACAGTTGATCGAGCAAGCAGTCCTCATGCTATATGGACATAAAGTTGTGCTCATAACTTTACATACCCCGGCAGAATTTATGATTTCTTGGCCATTTTTAGGAGAATATGAATAACACAAACCCTTC
The DNA here is from genome assembly GCA_029574335.1 of Rana kukunoris. NCBI lineage: Eukaryota > Metazoa > Chordata > Amphibia > Anura > Ranidae > Rana > Rana kukunoris. Next base: position 298,058,155 of record CM056049.1, read on the forward strand.
TTTCACTCATGGTTAGTGTTTGACTAAAGCCATTTATTATCAATCAACTACGTTTGTTGTATTGTAAGCTGGATACTTTGTGGCATTTGCGTAGTAATGGCTTTCTTCTAGTGACTCGATTATGCAGCCCATCTTTCTTCAAGTGCCTCCTTATTGTGCATCTTGAAACAGCCACACCACATGTTTTTAGAGAGTCCTGTATTTCACCCGAAGTTATTTGTGGATTTTTCTTTGCATCCCGAACAATTTTCCTGGCAGTTGTGGCTGAAATTTTAGTTGGTCTACCTGACCGTGGTTTGGTTTCAACTAGGGTTGTCCTGATAACGATACTAGTATTAGTATTGGGACCGATGCTGAGCATTTGAGGGATCCATTCCTCTATCCACATTTATGCCATCCTAGAAATTTTCACAACAAGGCAGCTCTCCTCCACTTCTACATCCAGGATCCATGAAGGAGAGGACACAGAAAGCACAGACAATGCACACACAATACACATTTTACTAGGGTTATCCTGATACCTTGACTAGTATCGGTACCGATACTGAGCATTTGCGCGAGTACTTGTACTCGCACGAATGCTCCCGATGCTTCATCGATGCTTCTTCTTTTTTTTTTTTTAAAGTGACGAGCGGGCTGAGATTGTGCTAAGAGGGGCGGAGAGCTGGCTGAGATTATGCTAAGAGGGGCGGGGAGAGCGCTAAGAGGGGCGGGGAGAGCGGGCTAAGAGGAGCGGAGAGCTGGACGGACAGCAGAGCAGTCCTCGGCAAGTAAAATTTTGCTTTTTATTTTTTAATTTTATGTGGCACTGGTAGATCTACTAATCTAATGACATTAAAATAAAAGGATCAGTAAATAAGTATAAAAGGATCAGTATCGGTACTTGTACTCGGTCTTAAAGTGGTATCGGGACAACCCTAGTTTCAACAGAACCTCCCCATTGTCCCAATTCTTAAATTTACACAGCTGTTTTGCATTCTCAATTCCATGGATATCTTTTTATATCCCCTTTCCTGTTTTATACAGTTCAACAACCTTTTTCCACAGATCCTTTGAAAAATTTTTTTTGCTTTCCCCATGACTCTGAATCCAGAAATGTCAGTGCAGCACTTGATAAAAGATGTAAGGATCTGTCAGGAGTCCAGAAATTCCATTGATATATATACCGTATTTGCCGGCGTATAAGACGACCTTTTATACTTCAACATTTGGCTCAAAAATCTGGGGTCGCCTTATAGGCCGGTTGCAGACTGCGGGCGTCCATTTTTTTTAAAAGCTACGCCTCCTCCTCGTGCTGTTCCGTCATAGGTGCATCACTGAGCCTATCACGGACGTCATCTCGTCCTCAGCCTCGAAGGAGAGGACGTCTGTGATAGGCGTAACGCTGAAGATCTGCGGGGAAACTGAGTGTTCCGCCTATCGTGAAACAGCACGAGGAAGAGCCACGGCTTTTAAGAATGGAGGCCCACAGTCTGACTCACTCTTCCAGGCATAAAGTAATGAAGTTCTGCAATGTGAGGTGAGACAATGGCACAGTGAGGCGTCGTCTTATACAGCGAGTATATCCCAAAACCAACATTTTAGCTGGAAAATTCATCTTATACGCACAGTCGCCCTATACGCCAGCAAATACTGTGTGTGTGTGTGTGTGTGTGTGTGTGTGTATATATATATATATATATATATATATATATATATATATATATATATATATATATATATATATATACACACATATACACACACACACTAATTACAAGCAAACACATCACAGGTGAGGATGGTTACCATTCAAACCCCTTTGTGTCAACTTGTGTGCAAAATGACCAGGGTATGTCAACTTTTGATCTGGGTCATTTGGGTAGTTTTGATTGCCATTAGGATTTAAAAAGATGATAATAAATGGCTTCACCCAAACACTAACCATGAGTAAAAGAAATGTTTGCATTATTTATAGTCTCTGAAAAATGGCCAAGAAAGTCATAAATTCTGCCAGGGTATGTAAACTTATGAGTACATCTGTAGTTTTTTAGGCCTTGTTCACGAGGGTGTACCTAAGCAAATGCCTGTTTAAGGGCCATGTTTTGCCTGCAAGGGAAACCTACCCTCTGATGAGTCTAGAGCTCAGCAGGGAGCTGAGCTTTGCTTATTAAGGATCTAAGATCTGATTTAAAACATCATGCTACTAGGGGGCATGCTTTTTTACTTGGGACATACTGCTGCCTGAAGAAAAACGAAGGGCCAGTTCACACCAGATGCAGTTCCGTTTTTTCTGCACTAATACAGTCAGTTCCGGTCAGTTTCTGCACCGGAAACTGTCTGCATGGTGTGAACTAGAGCCATTGGAATACATGGAAAACACTGTGCATGCATTTTTAGTGCAGAAAAAATGCGCATGGAACTGCATCTTGTGTGAACTGGGCCTAAGAGACTTTGTGCACCTTTTGTTTAAGCCAGGTACACATGGGCCTATTATCGGAAAACATTTGCCAGTTCAAAGAAAAAAGAACGTCCGACATTAAGCTTGTGTGTATGTCGGTCTGTCCGACAGAAGCCAGCTTTGTGTCTGGCTTCTGTTAGACGAGCATGATGGAAAACCAGCAGCCGACTGACTCCTTATCAGCACTCAGCCACCCCTCTGTCAGTACACAACAGCTCACTGACTGGAGCTGAGTTTTTCGTTCAACCTAGTCTATAGTGTGTACCAGGCTTTAAACTAATCCGGTGTGGCAAATCCTGCAAACCAAGCAATTTTTTGCTCCACATTCAAAACACACTACCCTTGTGATTTGCAGTAGGTGTCAGTGAAATTTTTCAATACACTGCGAACACAGGTCACAAATGCAGTGCAGTTCCAAAATTGGTGCATGCACAACTTTGGCTGCAGTGTGATTTGAGCTCATTAAAAATGAATGGGCTCAAATGTCATCGCACTGAATTGGATGTAAATTTAACAGGAATTCAATGCGGTTTCTGTGCAATTCACATGCGATTCATAGTGTGAGTTGCGGCTTGGTGAACCTGGAATGTACTTAAAGAGTAATTCCACTTTTGTTGAGAAAAATAAAACACATTCCCTCCCCTGGGTGATCCATGTACATTGCAAGGATTTATAACAACCTTTGTTGCGGATTCTTACCTTTTTTGTTGTTCCGAAGAAATCCCTGTTTGTTCCTCTGTGCCGAGTGGGTCTAATGGGAGTGGTTTCATAATTACCTATCAGCTGTGGACCTGCACAGCACTAATGAGGAAATCTGCTGGGCCTGCAGACGTGTTCCAAATAAAAAGCATTCAATTACAATATGACTTGTATCACAATTGTACACACTATATTTTTCTTGTGCCATTTTTTCCCCCACGAAAGTGGAGTTACCCTTTTAGACAGATGTAAACTGAAAGTTGGGGGGGGGGGGGGGGGGGGGGGGCGGAAAAAACAAATCAGCTTAGACTTTGCTGATCTCGTTTTTGAAGATGGAGGCTCTTGGGTTTTTATTTTTATCTCTGCTTTACTACCTACTGAGAGCCAAGTATGTGTAAATAATAATAAGGTGTCTCCGCACATGTTTCAAGCTTGGGCCCCTTTCACACTGGGGCGGGAGCCACGGTGATGGTATAGCGGCACTATACCGTCGGATTTGCCGCGGGGTTCAGCCGCTAGCGGTGCGGTATTAACCCCCGCTAGCGGCCGATAAAGGGTTAATACCACCACAATGCGCCTTTGCAGAGGCGCATTGCGGGCGGTATTGCCGCAGTTTCCCATTGTTTTAAATGGGAAGGAGCGGTATACACGCCGCTCCTCTCACCGCTCCAAAGATGCTGCTGGCAGGAGATTTTTTTTTTCTCTCCTGCCAGCACATCGGCTCAGTGTAAAAGCCCTCGTGCTTTCACATTGAGTATGCAGTGCAGGAGTTTTTCAGGGCTGTACCGCCTGAAAAACTCCTCAGTGTGAAAGGGGTGTTAGTGATTCAACTAGTAATGAAGGGGCCTTAGTGTGTGCACCTGCACAAAGCAGTAGGCACCAGAAGTTCCCATAGTTCTATTTCAACTTGTTTAAGTGGTTCTAAGCCCAGGTACACGCTGACTGTGGGTTAGAAACCGTGTGCGTTCAGCTGAACTTGCACAAGTTCAAACAGGCAATGCAGTCCAACTTTGGGGGCGATTTGACAGATATCTGCACGGATGTCTATTCAAATCGCATTGAAGTCGCCAAAAGTTCAGGAACTACTTTTGGGAATCGGTGCGACACCGCAAAGTTGGTGCCGCACTTGGACCGTGTCATTACCGGTAATGGCTGCCGATTTGACAGGTCAAATCGCATGCCACTTCAGCCCAATGTGAAAGTGGGCTAAAGGTAGAACATTTTTACCTTTAAAAAAAAAAAAGATGATAATAATAATTAAAAAAAAGTATGTTTGCCTAGGTGGATACAGCATCAATCCTATAAGGCAAGGGGTCCACAAAATACGGCCGCTGGCCAGATACGGCCCGCTAAGGTCTTTTGCCCGGCCCTCTTGGCCTTTCGGCCACAGGAGCCCCCACGTGTGGTCCGCCAGGAGAGATCCATTCCCCGCAGGCCCCGCTTCATAGAGGGAAACGGGACCAATCTCGGGCACTGTCCAGGGTGGGGCCGGAGACACAGAGCCAGTTCCAGCACAGGAAAGCTTCACAAGGATTTTCCTCTTGGCTGCCTGTTGATAGAGTGTCCTCTAATCCCTGTGCACTGGACAGGTCAGGCTGCTTTACTGGGCAAAGGACAAGCTGCATTACTGGGCGCTGGAGAGGCTGGCTGCATTACTGGGCGCTGGAGAGGCTGGCTGCATTACTGGGCGCTGGAGAGGCTGGCTGCATTACTGGGCGCTGGAGAGGCTGGCTGTGTTGCTGGGCATTTGAGGCTGCATTGATCCGGCCCCTCAACAATCTGAGGGACAGTGAACTGGCCCCCTGTTTAAAAAGTTTGAAGACCCCTGCTATACGGCATCTGTCCCCCCATCTGCTCTAAGACCAGCAACTGATCAATCGAACACTGCCGATTGCTCAGCCCTTGGTCTTCAGGCTGTAGAGAACTGTTGACAGTCATTGGCCCTCTGCTCTGCACCTCCAGCAACCATTGGAGTGCTGGGCTGTTGAGGAGCAGGAGTGGCTGACTCGGACTCTTAGCGGCTTGCTGAGAGGCTGAACCCAGCTGCCAGTTTGGGCATCTGGGTGGATCCAGACCATCTGTAACTGCACTCCTGTGATCCATAGAAGAAGTACAGCCAAAAAGCTTTGGCCGTACTTCCCCTTGAATGCACTCTCTGCATTAGGGTCCATTCACACTTGTGACTTGTCATGCAACTTTGGACATTAAAGTTACATGACAAGTCGTTTTCCAATGATGCCCATTCATATATATGTGACTTAAATTTGCAGCAACTTCAAAGTCGTTCATGCACTACTTTTGATCAGACTTTCATGCAACTTGCAGGCCATAGACATCAATATTAACTTTCAGAAGTTGCATGAAAGTAGTACCTGAATGTTATACAATGCAACTTGTGTTTAACAGTTGCCCATGTATCACTGGTCAAAGCCAAAGTTGTATCCAAGTTGCATTCTAAGTCTGCGCAACTTTAGAGTCGTACAAGTGTGAATGGAACCTTGGGCCCCTTTCACATGGGACCGATCCGCTCAGAGGACTGCCCGCTGAGCAGGCGGATGGCAGGTCTGTCTCTGCTTACTGTGCAGAGACAGACCTGTCGGAGCCCCGCTGTTTTCCATGTCCATTTTCATTCGATCCACCTGACGGATCCTCTTCACTGATATCCGCCTGCCCATACAAGTCAATGGGTGGCCTGCTGAGATCCACCTTAAAGTTTAAGTTTAGGCCTCATGTACACTGCTGTTGGTAAACTAACATTTAGGAGCTTTTTTTTTTTTCAACTGCCCCTTAACTCTCCTCTGTTGTTCTATCTGTCCATGTACACAGGGTCATTCACAGTCATTTTTAGGCAGTTGAGTTTATAGACAATTTTTGGAAAGCAAAAAAATGCGTTCAGAGGCTGTGTTTACAGGCATTTTATGCGGCAACTTGCGTTTATCCGCGTTTCATTTTACATTGCGTTTTCATTTTTGGCATGCTGCAGATGAAGTCGCACGATTTCAAAGCTGCATTTAATGTGAACAAGGGCTGATGTTGTTTTGCATAAGAAACTAGTTGAATAAGGGACTTTCCTATTCCGACTGAGCCTAAACTAATATAGTTCCTAACCTCCAACTTGTCATTCAATTATCCCAAAACAGTGCATGAATGGAACTTATGAAGACCAGTTCTATTGAATCTCACAGTATCGCATGCAACAGTAAAACTATAGAACCAAGTCTACAGAGACATAATTGAAAGCATGCAAGACAGAAGTGATATCCTGTTGTCAGCAGGGAGGCCCCAAGTGAGTGTAGAACTGTAGATGATTCAGAAAGGAAGCTATGCCAAATTTTCTCCAATTTTTTTGGGGCAGCCCCTAATCAACTATGTGGCTTTATACATCAGGAGTGCACTGTTAAAATGTTGAGAGGGAGCCTTATATATATTATTTTTTTTTCCGTGTAAAAAACAATATTTCCTTGCGGGCATAAAATAGTTCAACAGTAAGGAGCGTCCTCTGTGCTCTAAGAGGTGCCAGCTCTTCCACCAGGCCCAACATACTGAAATGGTCAATACGATGCCATAAATACCTGCATTACTGGACAATGCTTGAAAATGTGTTTGTAATAGGCAGGGGATGATGGGCACCACTGTGTGTGTGTGTGTGTGTGTGTGTGTGTGTGTGTGTGTATAATATACTGGCCAATCTGTAGTAAATTTTCGTGTGCAAAGCACCTTAAAAGTGCCTCTCTTTTCACTCCAACGTGAAAGGGCTTTCACACTAGAGCGGTGCACTAGCGGGATGGTAAAAAAAAGTCCTGCTAGCGACATCTTTGAGGTGCTGTAGGAGTGGTGTACACCCCACTCCTAAAGCGCCCCTGCCCATTGAAATCAATGGGCAACGCCTCTAACCCGGTTTTAACCCCCTAGCTGCTGAAAAGCGTGGCAAAAACGACAGTAAAGCGCCACTAAAAATAGCACCGTTTTCCCGCCAATGCCCCAGTGTGACACCAGCACCAAAATGCATAAGCTGTGGATTAAACCATAACTGGTTAGAGGGTGAAGCCCACCCCTTCTAGTTGCGTAATTTGTTGCACTTTGTCTTAAGCTTGACTCTCATAATGGCTGAGCCATTTGAGGTCCCCGATAAATTAGATTGTGGAATCCCCTGTATAAACCGTGGCCGGAGCCCCATTGTCTCTGAGCAGCCACCTTGAATATACCATTTGTCCTGATAGAAAATATTTGTACAAATCTGGTAGACCCCCTTGGCCCGCAGGCTCTTGCCGTGTGAGTATTCTGATTTTTGGATGGGCCAAAGGAAGGAGCTGACAAGTGTGAGCGAGGAATACAGATTGGGGAGTTAGGTTAAAGGAATTGTAGTATTTCGTTTTTAAGAGATAACCAAGGATAAGGGTAGGTGTTTCCATGCCTCTAATCTTTTTAAGGTTATGGATTAATGGCAAAAGATTAAGCTCCTGGTAAAAGCTTGCATCTTTAATTGATATACTAGTTATCACTTATGCCGCGTACACGGTCGTTTTTTGTGATGAAATAAAACAAAGTTTTTCTAACTTCGTCATAAAAAATGACGTTGCCTACACACCATCGTTTTCTGAAAATGCTCTAGCAAAGCGCGGTTACGTACAACACGTATGACGGCACTCTGTTCCATTCAAGCTCCCGTCTCATAACTTGCTTCTGAGCATGCACGGGTTTAAAACGTTGTTTAGAACGTTGTTTTAGCCCACACTCGACATTTTGAAAAACTACATAAAAAAAATTGAAGCATGTTCAAATTTTTTTTTGGTTGTTTTTTAGAAGACAAAAAACGATGTGAAGCCCACACACGATCACAAAAAACGACCGTGTGTACGCGACATTAGGCTCTATTCACATCAAGATGTTGCTGTTTTGCAGGTGTTTTTTCGGGCGTTTTTGATGCTTTTTTGTACAGGCGTTTTCTAGGTTAAAAGGTCACAAATGTAAAAGAATAAAAAAGACCTGTAATCCTGCCAAAAAAAAAAACTCCTGTACTTTTTTTTCGAGCGACAGCGTTTTGCTTTAGGTGACCGAATGCTCAGATGTGAACAGGGACCATTGAAATTAATGGGATTTGTCTTGTTGGGCATTTTTATAAACTGAAGCTTAGAGCAGAAAAACGTGTGAACCGAGGCTTGGAATCAAAGCTTTTTGCATTAAAGTGGATGTAAACCCGATTCATGAAATTTGAGCTGGGCACATATATCTGCAGTGTTGTGTTATCTCTCTTCAAATAGCTATGTCCCTTAGCTCTCTCCTGAGCCATTCCTCTGTTATCAGCTTGATAACTCCTGACAAATTCTTGGACACATCAGATAAAAGCAGTGACAAAAAATTGTGGCAAAAATCGCGCTATTTTATGCCTGAAAACAAAAAGCCTAGGTGTGAACAGAGCCTAATTGATAGCTATCATGGTACAGTACACTGCTACCGTATTTAAACCAGAACTATACACCCCTTCCTTCTAGCAATAAGATGTTGGTGAGCTGCCTTGCTGGCGCCAGTCTATTTGCCTGTCTTCTTCTGGATTCAGGATCTCCAGCCATCCTTTAACTTCCTCTGGCTGTTGCCAGAATTGTATGTTGAGGTGCTCATATGCAGCTCAATGTAAATAAGTGATTGTGATCAGGCAGGTAACAATCCTTTTTATTGCAGAAAAGGCATAGTATGTCTCTTCTGCAATAAAAAGCCTGCCTTTCTGCACACTTTAAATGTTTTTATTTATTTATAGCTGGACTCAAGGTATGGATTTTATTCCGTAGTTTCATTAATCCAGCTTGGACCAGCGTGTAAGTATGAATATGCCATACCCGAGGGACTGCTCTGGAAATGGAAAATCACTGTAGTAGTTACTCTGCTGTCTTTCAGATCCTGTGCCGAGCAGCTGCCCTGCTGTATAGTAACCACCGGGGTCCACACTCGGCATGGTTACCAATCACAGAAGGCCTTGCATTTTTCTCAATGAATGCAAGATGTTCTCTAATTGGATGAGGTAGAGAGGCAGGCAATAACCTCACAATTGGCAAAAGGGTTGTACAGTTGGATTTAAGAAAGGAATAAAGCTTTATATAAAGTTGCATCAAACTGTATATGGTGTAGTGCAGGGTTTGACAAATTCCATGCGCCAGGTCTCCATGGCGCCTGGGAATTTTCCAACCCATTTACTTTTGCGGAGATGCACAATTTGTATTGCCCGATGCCTGGGGCAGTTCTGGGCATGGGGCATGTTGTGTGTGTGTGTGCCCTGCTGCTAAAAATTATTTTTGATTATAATATTTAAAAAAAAAACAGTTTTATGCAGTATAAATATGGCAATTTCTGGTTTGCCAATAATGAACTTTGTCAGTATTTTTCAGTTCAGTAAACTCTCCCCCTTTTCCCTTTTAGCGCTTGTAAAAAAAATAAAAATCTGAGCTCCGATGCAGTGCACTCCCCTTTATACTGCATTGCACAGTGTTTACATTTACGTTTCCTCCAGGCCTCTTTTCTGCAGGTCAAATACATTCATTTCCAGCTTGACTTTCCTATTCACCTCCAAGTTTGTCGTCCCGCTTGGCACTGCAGCACAGATGTCTGGAGGAAAATTGCATGTAAACACCCAGCGCAGCAGAAAGCTGGGCAATTTACCAATATTTTATGTTCAGTGTATTCATATTCTGTAATGTGTACATGTAACACTCACAGGTATTTATTATTTATCCTGGAGAATACAGTATTCTGAATCCCTGACAGTGCCTTCTGCTCTCCAGACACTATACAGGGTCAGCTTCTGATTCCAGGTCAAAAAAAAGACGCGTGCACTGGCCACTCTCCTTCCTCCCCTCTGGAATAAGATTCCTACACAAAGAAGAGGAGCATTTTAGGCTTGTAATGAACCCCTATGGGAGCGGATCCGTTAGCGGATGATGCATCCGCTAACGTCCGCAAGATCCGCATCCGTTTTTTCGGACGGAAGAATGTCCTATTTTTCTTCCGTCCGGCCAAACGGATCGGATGCAAACGGACAGATGGTCCGTTTCCATCCGATTCCCCATAGGGGAGAGCAGAGGAGAGACAGGGCGGTCCCTGCACAGTGTGCGGGGACTGCCCTGTCCGCCTGACAGCTCAGCGGGGATCCCCCGCTGAGCAGACAGACACACGGAGCGGACCGAAAAACGGACCGCTCCGTGTGAAAGGAGCCTTAAAGGCTGATGAGAAGAATTGAACTAGCATTGCATTTAGGAGAGGTGTTTTTGGGCAGAAAAAAAAGTCAACAACGGATTACCCATAGAAAGCTTTCAGGTGACGTCACCGCCCAGGCTCTGCAGCTCTTGTCAGCAATCTCTCCTCTTCACCAAAGATAGCCAACTGGAGAGATCATGTGACCAGATCGAAGCACCCTCGGCATAGGTAAGCGTTCCTTTACAGGGTAGTTGGGATAGGGCTTCGAATGGGGGTGGGAGTAGATGTAAGCTTTTGACTGGACTTCTACCTTAATAATGCCCTGTAAAACAATCAAACATTGCTCTCCTCTACTCAATCTAGTACCAGACTGTGAGTCAATTTATTGTAAGCTCAACATTCCCACCGTGGTTGACATGATATTGTACCAGTTCTTAAAGGGCCACTGTCACCATGCCCATATAGGGCTACAATGTCTTGCAAAGTGCATCCCCTAACTCCTTTTATCAGTGATGGTGAACCTTGGCACCCCAGATGTTTTGGAACTATATTTCCCATGATGCTCATCCTACACTGCAGAGAGCATGAGCATCATGGGAAAGATGGTTCCAAAACATCTGAGGTGCCAAGGTTCACCATCACTGTCCTATATAAACTCCCCTTAAAACGTTTGTTACCCCTACACTGCTGTACTGGTGCCTGCTGTACCATGTACTTGAATGTGAAATCCCTGATGTTCCTGCAAGTCTCCTTGCTTTCCTATTAAAAACTGACCAGACTACGCAGGAGAGCACAACTTGATCAGTTCTCTAGCTATGCTGGGAACTCTGTATGCTCTCCTCCAGATCAGACTTGTCCTGACATGCCCCCTGCTGCACAGCTATTTACTGAGAAGTTCAGTGTGCTGCTGCTCCCCCCCCCCCCCCCCAAGATCTTATGCAGCTGAGGGAATGTAATCCGTTACAAAAAAGGGAAAAATGTATTCATAGTTTACATTTTTTTGCCTTTTTTATCTCTATTTTAAATGTAATGGGTTGACTAGCATTGAAATCAGCAAGTTGGGGGAGTAGTGATGTCTTTCCACCGATCATGTGACGGTGCTCAATCAAAATTTGCCCATATGTGGATCGAAGTTGACCTATCAATCGACAACTCATGAACCGGCTTGTTGGTAAACTTTGGCGTAATCGCTGCATGCAGCCATTTGACTACAGTGCCCATCAGTGCATTCTGATGGGGTCGTCCTGCGGTCAGAATAAAATGGCACAGGAGGAGAAAATGGAGGATTCTTGCATCCACATTGAACATGCACAGGGAAATCTGTCTTTTTTTTTTTTTTTTTACGCTCGCTGGCTTCACACGGAAAATAAAAGCAAACCAAGAACCGGTGCCTTTACAGGGGAGCAGGTCATGTTCTCCATACCCACATGCTATGTATTCTTGCTGGTGGCAAGCACAGATAAGGGTATAGACGGGGCAGGCTAGGCAGACAGTTGGTCACATGGTCAGAGTGAAGGTGTCGCCTGTTTAAAGTGGTTGTTAAGTCACTGTAATACAAACATCCCATCCCCTCTGTTGGCTAACATTATCTGTCACATCTGACAGAAGCCGGGCCAGGAAGGAGGGCAGCGTCTGTTGGTCAAAACATTAACACGGGCCGAATGTCGGCCAAGAATTTTATGCCTCAAAAAATAGCTACCAACGCCGAGTAATTGGTCTATTCTGTGATGTCAGATGCCACCTCTGCATTCCCAGATTTTGTCCTGCAGTAATACCTTTGCCGGTTAGACTCTCTCCTCTAGTGCACACAACCTGGATAGAGGATGAAGAAGAGTTCCTAAACTGCTGTGATTTAGAAGAGCAGAAAAGTAGGAGAGTACTAGCATTGCTTGACATTTGGGTCCTTCACTGACCAACCTAACCCCACGTTACCCTAATTATCACAGAGTGTTGCCAACTGCCCATTAATTTACAGGCAGCCTGTAAATTTCAGCCTGTTTTAGAGCTGCCTGTAAATGGCTGTCCGCAAAAAAGATGGCTGTGGGCCGACGGTTCAACTGCGCATGCGCTGTTCCTAAGCCTCGTACATGCGCAGTGATGTAATGGCACCATTTTTGTATGGCAGGCGCTAATTCTCGGCAGTGCCTCGCCACAGCAGGGGTCCATGGAGGTCAATCTCTGCCTCTGCCTGGATTCTGGAATGGAGCGCTGACTGTGACCATCCATCCAGGTTAGTCAGACGTGCATTGTGCGGCTCAGCCTCCTCTATACTGAGCCAAGTATGGAGGAGGAGGAGGGAGGACAGATAGAGCAGAGCCATCCACAGAGACAGACCCCCTTCTGTACCATGTCGGCACAGCCTCTGACCCCCTCCTGACCATGTAAATGGAGAAATATTTTGACTTTAACTTCAACACATTGCTAGTAGCACTAGCTACACATTTATAGTTTAAATATTGACATATTGACACTGAAATTTTAAATTTTGGGTACTTTTTTGCAGTGGCTGTAAAGAATGTAGTTCTGACAGTAAACTTTGTGATTTTTGCTGGCAAAACATTTGTGGTGTTTGTAAATGTTGGAGTAAATTTCACTTCGGAGGGTTGGCAAGACTGGTCAACAATGGTATACAGTGTACCCTGTGAGGCCTGCCTTCAAGTACTAACAGTTTATCAGTTCAGTCTTTTTATGATAATGGTTTCCCAAAATAACAAGGAACCCCAAGGTGTATATTGTTCTCTCAGGATCTGTGGGTGATAGAAAGAGCAGAACTACAGAATTGTAATGATATTTACATATAGCAATTACCGTAGTCTATAATTTGTTCATAGGATGCACCAACTGCACATTCCAGTTATTATTTTTATATATAACATAACATTTAGTTCTCAGTGGTAGCTCATCCTGGAGTGTGCTGTTTTTAAATGCTTCCTATACGTAATGCAACTACCACTGCACATCGCATTACTCATTTGTACACATGTTCCATGTATGCCCAAGCATTCCTCATACACATGTACCATTTGCAACTGTCTCCGATCTCTTTTCATTACTGCCCCTAAGCATTTCCTACTAAGCTGAACCCATTTTGTGCCTGCAAGCCAGCATTGCTAACCACTGAGCTCTGTGCGTTATCTGGTTTTCCTACTACCCATGTCTGACAGGGAAGATGGCATTATGACATCACTGCAGCACATTCCTTCTACAGTTTTGCTTATACACATATGTAATTTTTATTTTATGTAATACATGAAATTGAATAAAATTTAACCTAGCGGCCAAGTTCAGTATTACATTTTATAGTACATAAATTTAAAAACTAAAAGCAGTCTTAAACTCAAAAGCAATTGTTCATTATATTGCAGCTTACCATTTCTTGAGTGTGGTGGCTGCATTCGTTTTCTTTTTTAGGCTTTCTTTCTTTTATTTGCATCTGGTGATCCAGCCAGTAAGTTGCTTGTCTGTTTTTTTTTTTTTCTCAAAAGAACAAGCTCTCTAGCAGTTGGAGGGATGAGACAAACCATTGTTGATGAGCTTTTAATTTAAGTAAAACCTTTCTTCTAAAAGGAACAAAACAGCTTGCCCAGAGTACTTCTAAAGTGTTAGCTGGGGTTTAGCTTTAATTTAGTGTTTTTACCCCCCCCCCCCCCCCGATTAACAATGCTGCTGCTATACAAATCTGCCCCCTGTGCTCCTTTGTCCAGAGTGGAGTGCTCTGGAAAATAATTATTGCAACCATCACAACCAATGATTAGTAAGCTGAAGTATATAAAGTTTTGGGTTTAATGCCACTTTAAGTGCTTTTTATGAAAAAGCCTGTATACTGAGCTCAGTGTCTCAAATAACAACCCACACATCAATGCGGAAAATAAACAACTCATGCCTCTCCCCCTAACTCATTCTCTGTAACCATACACCATTTTAACAATCGGGACAGTCTGAAAGCAAACAGCTATTGCCTTTGTCATTTTTCTTTTTTTTTTTTTTTTATAGATGGTAAGTAGTATAAAAACTGACCTCTCTGTGCACTCTAGCAGTTCATTGCCTTTAATTTCACATGTGGTAACCAAAGTCACATGATAACATCACTAAAGCTCCTTTTAGTTCATTGGGACCTTGCATCAACTATTATGGCATTAGAAGTGTCAGAATTGCTTCCATTTTATTGCCTTGTCACCACTACAGTGCATGGGAACAGTTGATTTTTTTTTTTTTTGCCTGATCTTCGACGATTCCAGGTAGAAGTGTAATAATATAAAAGGAAAGCGACTTCCTTGAGAGGTAAGTAAAAATTGAGGTAGTTGTGCTTATATGGTATGCAAGGTGAAACTTGTAAAAACATATAGTAGTGATAACTTTTTATTGCAGCTGTCACTAATGTGCTCCCACATAAATCCAGTAAAAAATATAGGCGTGACATTGCTGTAAAAGTGAAATAAACAATTATGGTGATAAACACTGATATTGCAATAATATGAAAAAAAAGTCCAAAAACATAAAATGAATCCACGTTGTGCAAAAAAACAAGCTTGTGTGATGTCTTCAGACAACCTCCATGAACGGAGTGCTCCCACCACCTCATGCAATGCTCGCTCGCCTCCTTTAAATGACCCTGCACGGGGTCGAACACACCTTGCACCCTGTGCAAACATTCACTCCCAGGGATTGTCTGAGAATCTTGGTGGCTCAAAGGATGAAATTAATCAAAAGCAGGTAGGTACTCCTTCCACTGTGCTGCTTCAAACTTTATATCCACACTTTATAAGTTCAGCAACAAAAAAAAAAATGAGAAAGTGCCTCCTATAGTGTAGTATCCGAGGGGTTAAAAATGAAACCACTCCACCCCAGCTAGCATTAAACTTACATTTTACTGAAATTATAAAAGCATTAAAAATGACATGACTCTCACTCAGTAGTAGTAATAGTCCACTGCCAGGCTCTACCTCTACTAGTTTCACCACCTCCCACGTGGCTTCATCTGGAGGAAAGACATGAGAGGTAAGGATCGCTACAGATGGGAAACAAGTTTACACTTAAAAATGTAATTCCAGGCATTCAGCCACTTAAAAAGTGAAGGCACACTGAGTTAAAGCGGTTGTAACCCTAAAAGGAAAAAAGCTTCTGTTCCTTTAAGGCATGATCTATAGCAGTGATGGCGAACGCGTGGCACGTGTGCCGCTCCCGGCACGGCAAGCTATTTCAGTGGGCACGCTGTGACAATGTAAAAATATGAAAGAAAACCATGCTGAAATCGTCAAACCGCAATGAGAAACTAAATTTCCCACACTTCCATGTGCTAGCGGTGACGTGTCCGAGTGGGCGTGACATAGAATGAGCGCCCGGAGGTCACGTGCTAGCTTGCTACTCAATGAAAGCATCTGAGACATCCACACTGCCAACGTGCTGGGCGTGACTGGGAGCATGAGGAGAAGACGCGGCGGGAAAGAGCTGCAGGACTCGTGAAGCCATCGCTCTTCATTGCGTAGTATTGAAGTTTGATTCAGCTGCGGATGAGACAAAAGTAAGAATACTATTTAATACTACTAGAATAATATTTAGACAAGGGATATCTGGGTGGTTTCATGACGTTTAACATGGGTTGCCCTGCCAACATCACCCAATAAACTGAAAAAAAGAGCTGCTGCTAAATGGTAGAATTTTGCTGAACAATGACTTCAGCCAATCGCTGGTGGGTGTTCTGACAGTTGCTGATGCTGACTGGCTTGGGAAAACTTTGTTGTTCATGTGTAATTGGGAAACCTATTACCCCCATCATTGCTGTTATTGGACCTAGGTGTCATTGGGAAACATATTACCCCCATCATTGCTGTTATTGGGCCTAGGTGTCATTGGAAAACATATTACCCCCCTCATTGCTGTTATTGGGCCTAGGTGTCATTGGGAAACATATTACCTCCCTCATTGCTGTTATTGGGCCTAGGTGTCATTGGGAAACATATTACCTCCCTCATTGCTGTTATTGGGCCTAGGTGTCATTGGGAAACATATTACCTCCCTCATTGCTGTTATTGGGCCTAGGTGTCATTGGGAAACATATTACCCCCCTCATTGCTGTTATTGGGCCTATGGACAACAATGGCACATTTTCAATTTTTTTTCATTTTAGCCCTTTGGATTCTTCTTTGCAATTCTTGTTAGTTTGGACAAGTGTACGAGTTGTTTTTTTCTAAACCAAAACCTTGGGATTCATGTTTGATTGCAGTGTTGGCACTTCAAAAAAAAATTATGGTTTTGTGTTGCAATTTGGGCACTCGGGCTCAAAAAGGTTCGCCATCACTGATCTATAGTATAGTGCTAGTACCATGTACGTTGTCTCTTTTTTTTTTCTATGCTCTAAAATACCTGATTGATTCTGCCTGTTTCTGTTTCCCCGTGTGTGTGTGTGTGTTAACCACTGTAATCATGGCTGCTGATCCATGATCCCATGGTCAGTTTACGTACCACTGTCATCCCGCTCTCTGCTCTGAGTCTCTCCCACTCCCTCCCTGCCTTTCAGTTCTGAAGCCTGTGTGTGACAGTGAGCACCTCCCCGCCCCTCTCCTCCTGCTGCTCCTCCTTGCTGGCTTGAAAATAACATTTATAAATAACTATTTTGTCAAGGTGTATTTTTTTTTTTTTTTTTTATTCTAATCCTAAATACGTTTTTGCTGTGTGATCACCTGACCTCTGCTGGCCAACTGACATCAGTGGGGGAATCTCAGCCCCTCTTGCTGCTCTCCTTAGCTCGGGGAAGGAGAGTGGAGGAGAACACGTGACCGCACAGGTCTGTAGGAAAAGGTATTTAAGATTAGAAAAAAGACAGACACATAGTTCTTTATATATTGTTAATGTTCTTTAGCAAGGAACATACGTTCCACAGTAATATTCTGCCAAAATTGGGGTTTGCTGTAAATTGCCTCCTGCATTGCTTGTGTTTCTTTTTGCCAGATGATGCCATTTTGCTAAAGCCCAGAGCCCCTTAAAAGCAGTAATCATAAAGTGCAACTAAACCTATTGATTTAAAGGGGAACTTTACCCATAACAACTTTGATAAACAATTTTCTTTAGGAAGGAACATATATTCCACATTAACTATGCTACCAACTTGTGTGCTGTACATTGCCTTCAGCCTTCTTTTCCAGTTTCTTCTTGCTGGTGGCTGCCATTTTGCTTATGCTCAGTGTCCCTGAACAGCAGTAATCATCAAGTGGAACAAAACCCATCGATTCAATGGTTTCAAAAAGCCGTTACATTGCTGGAATGCCAGAATTGCTAACTGTCACATTTTCTTCTGTCCTCAAACTATCAAACCATCAAATGGCTGGTGTCCTAACTGGTCACATGTGCAACACCATGGTAGTTGTAGATCAAATAGAAGCATCTTCATATCTGTAAAGGATAGGAGGGTGTTAAGTTTTGCTTTAAGGATGTCAGCAGATCGGCCGTTACAAATTTAGCAGTGCCCAAAAAATGCCTAAAATAGAGAGCAACTGAACATGTGCAGAGCAGGGTGAGACCATCTATTACTGGACTGTAAACTGTATAGGAACTATACTTGCAAAAGGGACCAGACTGAAGTGATCTAGCAGGACCTAATTTTTTGACTAAAGTTCCACTTTTAGTTTCATAATCCGTTACTTTTCTGGAATGCCGGTGATCTGCCTGTCTGGTTCCGGCAAACGAGCTGGTTCCATTAAGGACTGCGCAGGCGCAATCTGATCCGACAGTCTGGTTCCAGCTAACAAGCTGGTTCTGCGCAGGCGCAATCCTTGCCGACGGAAATCTCCGAACCTCGGCCGGCATCCAGGGCGATGTGGAATTTGAGGAAAGTGGCCAGTCGGCCTCATTCCACTCGCTCGGCCTCCTGGCTCTTTTTTTAACATTCTCCAATCCACGGGGATGTTAAAGAATGAGCCTGCATGCCGGCCGAGGTTCGGAGATTTCCGTCGGCAAGGATTGCACCTGCGCAGTCCTTTGAAGGAACCAGCTTGTTAAGGGAACAATACAGACAAGTCACCGGGATTGCTAACTGTCACATTTGCTTGGGTCCTGAACAAAACTGTCAAACCATCAAATGGCTGGTTTCATAACTGATCACACGTGCAGCACCATGGCAGTTGCAGATTAAACATAGGCAGCTTTCTTGCCGCGCATGCTCAGAGGCAAGTTATGAGACGGAGCTTCAATGGAACAGAGTGCCGTCGAACGCGGTGTACGTCACCACGCTTTGCTAGAGCATTTTGAAAAAACGATGGTGTGTATGCAACGTCGTTTTGGAAAATGAAGTTTAAAAAACGTCGTTTTGTTTCATCACAAAAAGTGATCGTGTGTACGCGGCATTAGGCTTCTTTGAATGGGCAAGAGAGGCGCGGCAGGCATAGCAACTGTGCCAACTCTGTGACTCTCCTGTTTGAAATGCATGGATTTAACTTGTAGTGTGCCTATTTTTTTTTTACAAAGAAGCTGAATCTCAGGAGTTTAGCTTATGTACTTAAAATATTTCTGTTTGTTCAATGATCATTTGATTTAAAGTAGAGTTCTGGGTGAACAACTAAATACACGGTTACAATAACACGTGTTTCTGTTGTATCTATGAAAGCATTTGTCATTCTGGTATAGACATTCTTGTAATGTGCACACTTTCTAGCCAGGAACAACATTGTGCTGCTGAGTGTACAGAGGTAATGATGTTATTCATTACTCAGTGAGGGAACTGGAGACAGAGTTGACATAGGAAGTTGCATGGCTGAACCAGGAAGTCAAATTGTTAAAATCAGGAACTAGGTGTATCGCCTGTTTTGGCTGTGCATTATGGAAAATATGTGCAGATCACAGGCTAATGTGTTTTGCCTGGAGTTTTGCTTTAATAAGGTTAACATCATTTTTCTACAATATGTCATGTATTCATTTAGTATTTTAGCCTTTCCTTCAGTTTCTCCTTTTTTTTTATTTTTTTTTATGCGAATCAGCACTTATAAAGAAGTGGTTAGTTTTTTTCCACAAAATGCATAGTTTGCATGCCTTATAACATTTGTTAAAATCTGTCATTTGTATATTTAAAAGTGTAGCCGTAGATTTTAGGTGCATCTGTATGCACAGTTTTATACACATTGGAATGATCAGTGCACATGTGCGCTAATTTGGCGCACGTTGTTAATTCTTTTTTTTTTTTTTTTGTGCTGCTGTAGTTCCTGGGATTTTTTTTTTTTTTTTTTTATTCTTGGATTAATCAATTGGTGTAAACTATAAATCTTCTTGGCAACATACGCCTTCAGGAGTTTACTCATTTAGTTCTTCTGCTGTAATTGACTGAATTTTTTGACAGTTTGAATAACTCGAGTCGTTGGGAAGTTATTCAAGAACAATTGCTCTGGAACCAATGACAGCTAAATGTAAATCATTGGTGGTCAATGGGGGAAAAAATTGCCTGGCATAGGTGGCGAGTGAAAAAAAGAAACTCTTCTTTTTCATCAGTCAGTTGATAAAAAAAAAAAAAGTAGTGGCAAGAGGGAGAAATAAGATCATCAGGGCTTAGTGGGAAACCTACCTAATACTGTGTCCCATGCTGCTTGCTCACTCTCTGTCCTGGACATGTGCTGGAACTTTGCACCTTATGTTGGGCAGGAGACCCCAAGATTTTGTTGGGATCTGGGACAGGTGATGGGGAGGGCAGATGGATGCAGCCCTAACGACCATACCGGGCCTATTCTGGCACTCCTCTCTTACATGTAAAAATCGGAAAAAAATAATTTGGATCGAAATTTACTCAGAACACCCAAACATTATATGCTTTTCTTTTTTAACCACTTCCTGCCCGGTTCAATTATCCTGACTGAACGTCATATGATGTCCAGCAGGATAACAGCCGCCGCTCACCTGTGGGGGTGCGCATCGCGGCGTTCGGTGGTGTTTCACACACCGAACTCGGTAAAGAGCCTCAGACGGAGGTTCTATACCACTTGATCAGCCGTGTCCAATCACGGCTGATCCCGATGTAAACAGGAAGAGCCTTTGATCGGCTTTTTCTCACTCGCGTGAGTAGAGGAACGCAGTAGAGGAGAGCCGATCGGCTGCTCTCCTGATTGTTGATCAGCCCAGCCCCCACTTGGATGCCTGCCCAGGAGAACTAGCATGTCGCCAGGGATGGTCATCCACACTGGACCACCAGGTATGCCATCTAGACCACCAGGGAAATTTCAATCAATGCCTAGGCAGCTGCCAACTGGTGCCCACCCACAATTTCTACCAGTGCCACTAGGGATGCATATCGTGACCATCAGTGCTGCATATCAATGCCCATCAGTGTTGCCTACCAGTGCCCATTGTCGATGCCATCTCATTGGTGCCGCCTTATCAGTGCCCATAAGTTAAAGCGGAGTTCCACCCAAAATTGGAACTTCCGCTTATCCCACTCCTCACCCCCTTACATGCCACATTTGGTATGTAATTTTTTTTGGGGGGGAGTGGGGGCATCAGGAGGAGTGGGACTACCTGTCCCACTTCCTCCTTCCGCTGAGGGGCTGGTTAGGCGATTTAAGCTTAATCGCCTACAGCAGCCCCTCCCTGTAGGCGTTCGCCTAGGACAGGGGTAGGCAACCTTGGCTCTCCAGCTGTTTTGAAACTACAAGTCCCATGAGACATTGCAAGACCCTGACAATCACAGGCATGAATCCTACAGGCAGAGGCATTATGGGATTTGTAGTTTCAGAACAGCTGGAGAGCCAAGGTTGCCTACCCCTGGCCTAGGACACTGACAGGTCATGCGCAGTGTCGGGCCGCGCGCGCATGCGCAGTGGGTGCCTGGCCGTGAAGCCGAAAGCTGTCACGGCCGGGTGCCCACAGTATCAATGAGGATGTCGGCCGGGGAGGGGAGCGGAGCCCCGGCCAGCGCGTCGCTGGAGCAGGTAAGTGTCTGTTTATTAAAAGCCAGCAGCTACACTTTTTGTAGCTGCTGACTTTTAACAAACATGCATTTTGGCTGGAACACCCCTTTTAAGGTGAAAACTTACTTGTTTAAAAATAACAAACTTTTTTTTTTTTTGTCTGTTTTTTTATTTGTTTAGCAAAAAATAAAAATTGCAGAGCTGATCAAATCCCACCAAAAGAAAGCTCTATTTGTGAGAACAAAATGATTAAAATTATGTTTGGGTACAATGTAGCATGACAGCGCAATTTTCATTTAAACAAGACAGCGCATAAAGCTGAAAATTGGTTTGGGCAGAAAGGGGGTGTAAGTGCATGTTATAGTTGGTTAAGCAACAACTCTAGAGAATAAAATGGCGGTCGTTGCAACTTTTTATGTCACGTGGTATTTGCACAGCAATTTTATCAAATGCGTTTTTGTTTTTGGGGAAAAAAAAGTTTCATGAATTAAAAAAAAAAAAAAACAGCCTGATTTTTATTTTTTTCATTTTTTTTTGTGCAATGTGAAATATGATGTTATGCTGAGTAAATAGGTACCAAACATGTCGCGTTTTTAAAATTGCGCACACTTGTGGAGTTGCATCAAACTTTCAACTTTAAAACTCTCCATAGGCGACGTTTAAAAAAATCTTCAGGTTGCATGGAAAACATGGGGAAAAAGAAATCAAACACAGTAGAAGACTCAGTTACCACTTGGTAAAAAATATACAATACATTTTATTAACAATTTATACAAAATTGATAAAAATATGAGCAGTGTCACTGAAATAGATTCACAATAGGTTGATTCCAGAGTGGTGGTTGCATCAGTATTCAGCTGAGATCATACGTGGCCGATGATGTTGAGCTGAGAATCGTGATGTTTATTCTAAGCCAAGAGTGGCCATGTTCCTGGTCTTCTAGGGTCCCTCGGCTGTCTCGGCTCCTTGCTACATCAGCTAACCCACCTGGGAAGCGCTTTCCCAAGGGGGTTATCTTGCGGGTGCACTCCCGAGTCCTGTATTCGGCGTCCATAGCTGCCAATTACAGGACTTGGCCCTGCCCCCCGGCCCTCTCGTCATTGGAGTTGATTGACAGCAGCGTGAGCCAATGGCTGTGCTGTTATCAATCTGTTATCAATCTATCCAGTGGAGAGCCGAGAAGCCAGCACATTAACGACGTGGGACTTTCGAGGGCTCAGGTAAGTTACCGGGGGGGGTCGCCTGTAACTGTAAGCATCTGATTTATTTATTTTTTCTTTTGTTTCATCTTAATGCATAGAATGCATTAAGGTGAAAAAAACTGAAGCTTTACAACCCCTTTTAAGGTTTAGAACTGACAAGGGTTTAGTTGGAGGTATGAATGTTTGTTTTCAGCTATGAACCTGATGTACAAAGTCCTCCTGCCTTTGAAACTGTTTGTCAGCTGCCTTGGACTACGCAGGACAAACCTGCTAAGGGTTTATTTCTGGTTTCCCTGTCTAGTTCTTTGTTGCAGGAAATTACCGTTTGAGTCGGCCCCCTTTTACAATATGGATATATATTTGTGTGTATATATAGCGGGTAAAATAAGTATTGAACACCTCATCGTTTTTTATAGGTAAATCTATTTCTAAAGATGCTATTGACACAAAGTTTTCACCACGTGTCGGCAACAACCCATGCAATCCATACATACAAAGAAACCAAAGCAAATAAGTTCAGAAATTAGGTTATGTAAAATAAAATGGAAAGACAATGGAAAAAGTATTGGACACACAAACTTGAAACTTATTTAATACTTTGTACAATATCCTTTTTTTGGTAATGACAACTTAAAGTGATTGTAAAGTCTCTCGTTTATGTTTGTTGTTTTTATAGGAAAAAAAAATACTTCTCTGCTCTGTTGCAGTGGATTTACACAGAGCAGCCCAGATCCTCCTCTTCTCGGGTCCCTCTTCCGTGATCCTGGCCCCCCCTGTTTAGTGCTCCCACAGCCAGCAGCTTGTCATGGGAGCACCTGAGCCAAGTCACAGCTCCCTGTGTCAATTCAGACATCGAGCCCTGACCCGGCCCACCCCTCTGTCCCCTGATTGGCTAGCCGACTTTGATTGACGGCAGCGGTAGCCAATGGTGCCACTGCTGGGTCTCTGCCAATCAGGAGGGAGAGTCCTGGGCGGCTGAGGGACTCGTGGACATCACTGCATAGAAATGGGGCTCAGGTAAGTATTAGGGAGCTGAGGGGGGTTGCTGCACACATAAGGCTTTTTTATCTTGATGCATAGAAAACCTTCGTCCTTAACTCCTTTTCTAGATGCCTCCTGTATGGAGAAACTAGTCGCATGTCCTGCTCAGGTGTGATTCTTAAGGCTACATTCACACCTGAGCGTTTTCAGCTCATAAATCGCCCGAAAAACTCCTAACAAGCAAAATCCTATTTATTTCAATGGCACCTGTCCAGCTCAAAAAAGAACATGAGCTTCTTTGGGACAGATTACAGCCGTTTTTCTGCCTTTTACATTGGTGACCTGGACAAAATCGTGGTAAAAATCACGGCAAAAACACGCGACTTTGAAACTGCCTCTTCTATGAACTCTGATCTTTAGTTCTTTCTATAGATTTTCTATTGTACTGTATGCTACAAAACAGCCCCACACCATGATGTCCCCACCTCCAAACTTCACTGTTGATATGGGGGGTATTTTTGGGGGGTTTTTCAGGGCCATTTGACCTCAAACATGGTGTGTATTATGGCATTAAGAGTTCAATTTTGGTCTCATTCGTCCCGAATATAATTCTCCCAGTATTTTACAGGCTTGTCTAAATGTTGTGCAGCAAACTTTAAGCAAGTTTCAACATGCTTTTTCTTCAGAAATGGAGTCTTACCTGGTGAGCGTGCAGTACAAGCCATGGCGGTTGAGTGAATTACTTCTTGTTTTTGAAACAAGTGTACCTGCCAATTCCAGGTCTTTCTGAAGTGCTCCACAAGTGGTCCTTGGCACTTGGACAACTTTTCTGATAATTCTTTTTGCTCCTCTGTCAAAATTTTGCGAAAAAAACCTGGTTATGGCCAGGTTATAGTGAAATGATTTCTTTCCACTTCCAGATCATGGCCCCAACGGTGTTCACTGAACATTCTGCAAGCAGTGTGTTTTACAACAATAAGGCTTCATTTCCACTGGCGTTTTTTACAGCCACGTTTTTTACAGCTTAAAAACGCCTGTCTGTTTATTTTATAAAAAAAATATATATATATATATATATATATATATATATATATATATATATATATATATATATTTTTTTTTTTGGAGCTGGAGCTTTAAAAACGCAGCGGCCGCGTTTTTGAGCGTTTATGCGCGTTTTTGAGCGTTTTTTAATGTCTGACGTTTTTACAGCTCTATTGCTGGAGCTTCAGAACGCACTGGTCCTGCGTTTTTTTTTTGCAGCTTAGCCATCTACAGCTCAAAAACGTCATGGTGGGCATGAGGCCATAGACTAACATGGGCAGGCGTTTTTAAGCTGCAAAAAACGCTCAGAAAGTGGCTGTAAAAACGCCAGTGGAAATGAGCCTTAAAGCGGAGCTCCAGCCACGGTAAAAAAAAAAATTAAAGTCAGCAGCTACTAACAGTGTAGCTGCTGACTTTAAATAAAGACACTTACCTGTCCTAGGCGCCCGCGCTGATATGCCGGTCCCACGATCGCTTCCCGCGCCGCCATTCACAATATGGGAAACAGGCAGTGAAGCCGTACGGCTTCACTGCCCGTTTCCTACTGTGCCTGCGCGAGTCTCACGCTGGCTTGTGAATGGGCGCGCTGCTCTCTGAGAACACACACAGTTCCCAGGAAGCAGCGCGCCCATTCACAAGGAGAAGGAGAAGAAGAAAACACACCGCGGATTAGGAAGAGGCAGATT
The DNA here is from genome assembly GCA_029574335.1 of Rana kukunoris. NCBI lineage: Eukaryota > Metazoa > Chordata > Amphibia > Anura > Ranidae > Rana > Rana kukunoris. Next base: position 298,083,275 of record CM056049.1, read on the forward strand.
ACGGACTTCCGCATAGCAACAGCTATTTCGGGTGAGTATTTTTTTTTTTTTTCAGGTTTTTTTTTTTTTTTTTCAAACAACATTGTAAAATGTTGTTATACTGGGTGGAGCTCCGCTTTAAGGTGTGACTGAACCAGCTGATATTATTTTGCACTGAAAAGGGGCAGAACTACTTTCTAATTAATATTCAATTTCAGCTGGTGTCTTGGCTTTCCATGCCTCTTATTTGTTTTGGTTTCTTACTCTGTATGTGTGGGTTGTTACCGCCATGGTGAACATTTCATGTCAATAGCACCTTAGAAATATATTTACTTAGAAAAAATGGTGACGTGTGTGTGTGTGTATATATATATATACTGTATATATAATATCTATATCATTTTAAATTATACACGCACTTATTAGTGACATTAAATCTTTTTTTTTTTTTTAGATAGAATCACTCATGTCTTTTTGGTTTATTTTTGAGTTTTGTAGCTCTGCTACACCTGCGTTTTTTATGTTTGATCTGAGTGTGGCCACTGTATAGTCTTTATGGGTGGCATGTAATGTAATTCAGTTAACTATGTAATTCTAAATTGTAACATGATCGCTTGTAGTCCTAACAGACCTCATTGGGCTGCAGGCTTATTTTTGATTAATGCTTTTATGAACATCAAGATTCAGTTCATCTAAATAGTTATTTCCCTTGGTGGGCTGGCTCACTAACTGACCTGTATATCTTGTAATTTTCCTTGAGTAATGACTGTAGGCATACAGTGGATTTAAAAAGTCTACATGTTCCTGTAAAGGAAAAAAAATACAAAGATACATAATTTCAGAACTTTTTCCACCTTTTAAAGGGGTTGTAAAGGTAAAAGGTTTTTTTACCTTAATGCATCCTATGCATTAAGGTAAAAAAACATCTGACAGCACCCCCCGAGTCCCCGTTTTACTTACCGGGCGCGTCCACGTCATCCTCTTCGGTTCCCAGCCTGGCTGTTAATTGGCTAGGCTGGGCGGATTGATAGCAGCGCAGCCATTGGCTGGCGCTGCTGTCAATCACAGCGGAGGGCGGGGCCGAGTGATATGGCTATGGCCGCCGCTGTATCACGGGAGCGCGCTCGCAAAAGCTTTCCACCGTGCGAGCGCCCTCGCATGAAGATGGAAAGCTTTTGCGAGGAGGAGCCCAGACAGCCGCCGAGGGACCCCAGAAGACAGCTTTCCGGGCCACTCTGTGCAAAACGAACTGCACAGTGGAGGTAAGTATAACATGTTTGTTTATTTAAAAAAAAAAAAAAACAACCTGACTTTAGTGTTCCTTTATTGTGACCTATAAACTGTACAACTCAGTGAACAACAAACTGAATCTTTTAAGTGAAGGGGAGCAAAAAAATAAATAAATATGGTTGCATAAGTGTACACACCCTTAAATTAATACTTATGTTGAAGCATTTTTTGATTTTATTTCAGAGTCTTTTTGGGTATGGAGTCTATCAGCATGGCACATCTTGACTTGGCAATATTTGCCCACTCTTTGCAAAAACACTACAAATCTGTCAGGTTATGAGGGCATCTCTTGTGCACAGCCCTCTTCAGATCACCCCACAGATTCAGGTCTGGGCCATTCCAAAACTTAAATGTTCTGCTGAAGCCATTCCTTTGTTGATTTGGATGTATGATTTGGGTCGTCGTCATGCTGAATAACGAGACTAAGAAAATGTCAGGAAAGACCTACTAGAACAGCTGAATTGGTGTTTATTTGGTGTTAATCGGAGGCACTTTAAATGACAGGTGTGTAATGACTCCTATTTAACATGAGTTTTAATGTTATTGCCTTATTCTGAACAAAGCTACATTCCCATGCACACTTATGCAGCCACATTACTTATTTTAGTTTTTATTAAAAAAAAAAACATTTTTCATGTACTGAAGTTCATATTAGTTATACCGTAGATCCATTTACGTTAAATCAAAGTACATTTTGTTCTTTTTAAAACCAGTTGTTGGTGGCTGAATAAATGAAACAAAGTTTATGACTAAACCAAATTTAACACACTTGTTCAGCTGCAAAACTGGTGGAATTAATAGGAGTTTAAAGCGTAAGAAGACCTGGATCTTCTCATTGGTGTCCCCAAGGTTTTGAAGGCCAGTTTAGCTGTCATTTAAAATCACTTAACACGGTGTACATGAAAACAAAAGGTTTGCAGAGTTTTAAAGCGGTATTCAACCCAAAAGCAAACATTTATTACTGTGTTGCAGCTTCCAATTAGATGTGATGGCAGCATTTTTTTTTTTTTTTTTTTTTTAGGCTTACTTTCTTTTATTTTCATCTGGTGATCCTGTCAGGAAGTCTATTGCTTGTTCTGTTGAAAAAATCTCCTAGATGTAGCAGGTAGAGGTTTGAGACAAACCATCTACCACTGATGGGTGCTTACAGTGATCAGCTGATTAAGTAAAACCTTTACCCCAAAAGGAATTTAGCTGTAACTGTCTTTTAGCCTAGTTTCACATTGGAGCGATTTGAGAGATCCAATCGCATGACAAGTCGCAGTCTATCGGTGCAACACTGATTTTGCAGCGCCGATTTGTAAAAGTAGTTCCTGCACTACTTTTGCCGATTTTTCAGGTGCGATTTTTAATAGACACCTCCGCATGAAGCCACTGAGATGTCTATCAAGTAGCACTGATCTTGCTACTTTGAAATCGTTCTACTTCAAGTCAAGTAGCGCGATTTCAAAGCAACAACAATGTGAACCAGGGCTTAAAGTGTTAGCCGAGGTTTTGGCTTCAACTTGTTAGTGTGTTTAAAACAGAGTTCAACAATTCCCAGGCGCCAGGTCGCAATTGCGACTAGAATTGGCAACCTGGCACATCCTGCGTCTCCGTTACACCCCCCCACCCCCACGCGATCACGAAGGGCAGCTCTGGCCGGTAATTGAGGCCGCCACTACTGTAGACCTATAATTCCTACTGTAGTCTGGTGCCATCTTGTGGTCGCCGCTGGTATGACAAGTGACAACCAGCAATACTAATGGGGATTTCTGCCTGTATTTACTGCCTGCCCATCTCCTTCCCAAAGTGTGGCCGTCATCTGGCGCCTTTTGCCTAATGGTGAGTGTGGGGGGGGAGCTGGTTAAAATGGCTTCATATAGCTTTTTTTTTTTTTTTTTTTTATTAATTAAAATGATTTTATTATTTGTCCTCTCCCTGCCTGGCCTCTTTCACCTCCGTTTTTATATATATTTTTTATTCTAACACCCTAGAGAATAAAATGGCGGTCATTGCAATACTTTCTGTCACACCGTATTTGCGCAGTGGTCTTACAAGCGCACTTTTTTGGGAAAAAATACACTTGTCTTATTTTTTTTAATAATAATAAAAAAAAACAGTAAAGTTAGCCCATTTTTTTTATATATTGTAAAAGATAATGTTACGCCGAGTAAATTGATAGCCAACATGTCGCGCTTCAAAATAGCGTTTGCTCGTGAAATGGCAAAAAACTTTTACCCTTAAAAATCTCCATAGGCGACTACAGGTTGCATGTTTTGAGTTTCAGAGGAGATCTAGGGCTAGAATTTATTGCTCTTGCTTTACCGATCGCGGCGATACCTCACGTGTGGTTTGAACACCGTTTACATATGCGGACGCTGCTCACGTATGCGTTTGCTTCTGCGCGCGAGCTCGTGGGACGGGGCGCGTTTTCTGGCTCCTAACTTTTTTAGCTGGCTCCTAGATTCCAAGCAAATTTGTCAAACCCTAGTTTAAAGTGGTTATAAAGGCAGGACATGTTTTTACTTTAGTGCTAGTTAGACGAAAATCAGTGCGCATTTCTCTGTACAAAATGCATGCACAGTGTATTCTAATGGGTCTAGTTCACACCATGCAGTCAGTTTCTGCCCCGGAAACTGACTGCGTGGTGTGAACTAAGAGCCATTGGATGCATGGAAAACACTGTGCATGCATTTTTAGTGCAGGAAAAAAGCGCACGGAACTGGCCCTTAATGTATTTGATGCCCTGAAATAAAGTGTTGCTAAACCCAAGACCCTGCTTTTACTATATCTGGTTTCATACACTACACAAAACATGGAAATGCAATTATTTTAGTAAATATAAACGGCTAAATACCCTTTCTCATCAGCAGTATATAGTAGTCTTGTGACTTCTATCAGTGTCTGGCCAAGCACTGGGTGAAGCTTGTAGGAGGAATTTTCAGTCTCCCCTGACTGTCCTATGAGGCTGTATGACCACTGACCACCTGTCTGAACAGTGCTTATTGTCCCTGTGTGGGGGAGGAAGAGGGGACATTTTGCAATGGCATTACTAAGTCGGTAGAACATGTTTATTATAACAAATTGGCAAGCTGCAGTATATTACGATTTGGGTGTAATACTGTTTACCTCTTTGATGCTGTAATGCAGCCATTTTTTTTTTTTTTATATGTATTTAATTTATTCTCCAGCTTCCACTGGAAACCTGGCTAATTCAGGGTGAACTGAACTTTTAAAGAGTAAGTGGGAGGAGGGAATTGAAAATGTCAACTGCTGTCTTGTCTTCTGTTCCTGTTTTAAACACAGATGAGTGTTTTCTGTTTACTATAACAACTTTTCTTTTAGTAAATGGTTTGTATAAAGAAAATAAACTGATGTTTTTCAATGCGAGTTAGGAGTATGGACTATTTCATGCAACATCCTAACAACTAATGAACTGGTTGGCTATATGTTTATAATAGAGGATATAAAGAGAAAAGCTAAATTGAAATTTTATGTTGCTCTTAAAAACCTCAGGCTTAAGGGCGTCAGATGTGGTTGTTGGCTGGATGTTATACAGTTGAAACTCCTTTTGTTTACGGAGCTGTTAGCTTTTTGGAAGTGGATACTTATATTTGTACTTGCATTTGAATAAATCTTCAGCAGGATAGAATTACATGTCTTCAGTGCCTTCATGCTGCTGGGGATAAAATGGTTTTCTTCTCCTTTTCATTTTATTAGATACAAAATAGCATGCGTATTGGTAGGTCCACTTATACGTGTAATTAGAAACGTGGATCTAATCTTCTGTTGGTATCGTCACATGCACAGGCCATTAAAATCTCCTGACTGAGCATTTGAAATGCGTGTTATGAGGAGGTGGATTGGAAAATGCAGTTATATAATGATCAGTACTGCTTCGTGTTTGATCTATGCACTTATGTTTACATCCTGACATGGCTTTCAGGTTTGGAACCAAACGTCCATATCTGTCAGATCGTACGAAAAATGCCGCTTTCTAAACGATCGTACGATAATCAGATTGTTGGTACAGAGCTTTCGAGAGCCGATCAGGACAGTTTATCTGATATTATTCTATCGGACATGCACAAAAAAAAAAATGTATACGATGCCTGATCGTATGATTTTTATTTAATCAGGACAGCTGTCGTTCAAAATGCAATACAAGTGTATTACAACACTTCCGATTTTTTATTTTATTTATTCTTTTGCACAAGAGTTTTCGTGACTCATCAGATTCGACGTGAGATTAGCATGCAAAAAATAATCGGACATTAGTCTATGAAAGACAACTTGACCGAGTCTGTTAGGTGGCTTTATGATATTAAAAAAAAAAAAGGAATTCCCTGTTACTGTAACGTCACCTGCGAGTTGTCCATGATTTTATGCATGTCTTAGCATTACACAAAGGTGTATCATCTAAAACGGGATCCTAAATGTAGGAAGCGCATCTTTCATGAGCTGTAATGTTCGTTCAAAGTGAAAATTGTATTTAATTAAACATGTATGATATAAGCCGCTAGCTGCAAGGATTTGGTGTAGGCAATCTGAAATCTGGGTGTGTCACGGGACACTTCCACTGCCAATAAAGTATTAAGTAAATCAGCGGGTCTGTTTACATAATGTTATTAAAATACATTTTAAGCTGAACTCCAGGCACAAAAGGGTATTTTACAACAAATTTAAAGACATTCTTCAATATCCATAAAGACAATTAATCCACTGTGCATTCATAGAATGCCATTTCAAACCCAGTTCAATTCCTGTTTCCCTCAATAAGCAAGAATACATTGACTGTCGGCTTATTTGGAATATTTGGACATTGGCAAAAAAAAAAGAGCGGACACAGACCAAGTCTCCTCTATAGGGCAGTCAGATAGAAATGGGCCGTGCATCCGTTTCCATCCGATCCACCAGACATATGGCGAATAGGACCACCGTTTGCCTGTTTTTGGCAGACACATCTGTTTTTGACATCCGCCACACACAGAAAAAAGATTAGAGTCCGATTTAGGTCTGCCTGAAAAACTGACAAGCGGACCTGATTGGATTGCCCATGTGAAGGGGGCCTTAGGGCTCCCAGCATACTTTTTTTGCTAGTGTCTTAGGCGGTTGAATGCCCTTTCCTTTCTGTTGCTATACTGAGAAGTCTATCTTTTTTTTTTTTTTTTTTGATCAGGTTCCTTTGCAGCTTTTACCTTTCCCTTGAGTCTGCCATCCTTAAACCGCTAAGATCTTGCACCTGCTGTTTGTAGTTGTCCCATGTGCAAACTGAAAGAACATTGACAAGCTGGTCAAACAGCTAGCAGACCGGTTGTTGTTTAGGTAGGACTTTGTTGGGCTGTTGGGCTCTTTTCTCTGTTGATCCAGGAGTATCCCATGAAAGACTTTTGACTAAAATACTACTTTAGTTTTGGTCCCATTTTAGTCATCTGCAAGTGTTTGTCATATTTAGTCAACTATAAATACTTACGCATTACATATATTTATGGTATTAAGGTTTGAACATGCGCTACAGACACAGTTGCTATATAAGGTCTTCAAGCAAAACCAAGTTTTGTTACAAGAATATTGCTTTTTTGACAGACGTGTAGCGTTAAAATAAACCCAAAAAACTCTTTGCGTGATGATGTCACCATGCAGTGCACATTCGGAGCTCGTTCACACAGGGGCGGCACGACTTTTTGGGTGACTCGGCAAGGCAAGCTCAAGACAACTTCTGAGGCAACTTGCAAAATGACTTCTGTATTGAAGTTAATGTAAGTCGCCCCCAAAGTCGTACAAGAACCTTTTTCTAAGTCAGAGCGACTTCAGTCGCTCCTATTAGAATATTTCCACTGAATGGAACGTGACTTGTCAGGCGGTTGAGTCGCCCCTGTGTGATCCGGCTTTCATATTACTTACTATGCAAAACAACATGGTGTTTGTGCTGATGCCTCTGTTTGGTGAAATCCTCCGTCCATGCTCCCGCCCCTGCTGCCATAATTATCCAGTACGCATAGTTTAATAGAACTTTGGGAACTGTCGCATGCTCTCATCAAGTATGCCTGGGTACATGGGTGAAGGAGAATTTCACCTAGCAGAACAGGCACCCTACTGACTGTAAGGTGTGCCCCTGGGTTCATTTTGGCCTATCCCTTCTTTTCCAGTCCTGATTTTGATGGGTATGTTTGTGCTCCTGCAAAATAGCTTGGACAGTTCTCCATGAAACTCTAGTCTGATGCAACATTTTTGCTTGAGAGAAATCTTTCTGATGCAGGCTAGGAAGCTTGTCTTGTTGCTGTGCTTATTTATGCCACACTCTGAGACTTTAAAGGGGTGTTCCAGCCAAAAAACGTGTTTATTAAAAGTCAGCAGCTACAAAAAGTGTAGCTGCTGGCTTTTAACCACTTAAGACCCGGACCAATACGCTGGTAAATGACCCAAGGTGTTTTTGCGATTCGGCACTGCGTCGCTTTAACAGACAATTGCGCGGTCGTGCGACGTGGCTCCCAAACAAAATTTGCGTCCTTTTCTTCCCACAAATAGAGCTTTCTTTTGGTGGTATTTGATCACCTCTGCGATTTTTTATTTTTTGCGCTATATACAAAAATAGAGCGACATTTTTGAAAAAAAAACCCAATTTTTACTTTTTGTTAAAAAAAAAAAATCAAATAAACTAAATTTTAGTCAAACATTTAGGCCAAAATTTATTTAGCCACATGTCTTTAGTAAAAAAAAAATCCCAATAAAAAAAAATAGCTACCTAGCGGGAACAGCGACACTAATACAGCGATCAGAAAAATGATCGCTTAGTGACGCTGGCAATAGGGAGTGAAAGGGTTAACTAGGGCGGTGATCAGGGGGTTAAAACTTTATTAGGGGGGGTGGGGGGCTATCCTGAACCTAACACTAACTGTTTTTTACACTGCCTGTCACACTGACACTAAATGCAGTGATTAGATCACTGCATTCAGTGACACTGTGACAGGGGGGTGGGGGGGGGCGATCACAAGGGGTTAATATGCCTATGTGAGTGTGTGTCAGTGTTGTGTTGGTGCACACTTACTTGTGATGTCTTCTCTCATCAGCAGCGCTGGGAAACAGCGCTGCGATGAGAGAATACATCATTTCCTCCTTCCTGTGTAAACACAGGAGGAGGAAGTGACAGGTTGGGAGCGCGCTCCCATTGGCTGGGAGCGATCGCGGGGGGGCGGGTATTCGCCGACATCCGCCCCCAGATCTCGGATCGCTCCCGGAGCCAGGGGGACCCCCGCACGCAGCGGAGGGGGTCCCGATGGGACCCCTGAACCGCACTTAGGCGGGGACGTAAATTTACGCCCTTGTGCCTGTACGTGCCATTCTGTGGCCGTATATGTGCGTGCGGGGGTCCTTAAGTGGTTAATAAACACTCACTGACCTGTTCCAGCGATGCGCCGACCAGGGCTCCGCTCCTCTCCCCCCCCCTCCCCAGCCGGCGTCTCCATTCCGACTGTGGGCACCCACTGCGCATGCGCGAGCCGCACTGCGCGCGCGCGGCTCGCCGCTGATTGGACAGGCGATTGCCTAGGACCTGTCAGTGTCCTAGGCCATCGCCTACAGGGAGGGGCTGAAATAAGGCGATTACGCCTCTCGCCTTACCAGCCCCTCGGCGGAAGCAGGAAGTGGGACAGGAAGTCCCACTCCTACTGAAGCCCCCCCCAAAAAAAAATTACATGCCAAATGTGGCATGTAAGGGGGTGTGGAGTGGATTAAGAGGAAGTTCCATTTTTGGGTGGAACTCCTCTTTAAGGTCTAACCACATATCAAAGCTGACCTAATAGTTTTTGTATGGTTGCCCCATGCCCTAGTTTATTTCCTCTGCACAGCTGGTTGATTCCATTTCAAAATATAACTAACCTTTTATTTTATTTACTTTTAGTTTTGGATTGCTGTCTGCACCCCTGTTAGGGAGAATCACCCTCTCTATTTGTCCTGCTTACCATTATCGTTAAAAGTAGTAGAAAATCCAAAATTTTGGCTTGTCCCCAGAAAAGTTAGAGGTAAAATATTCCAATGAAGACACTAGTTCTGGTGACCTGGGGGTCCCCAAAGAATTTCCTTAATTTGCAGGGCAGGGCAATCTCTGCAATGGGACACAAATGACTAAATGGGGAGGGGGGGTGTTTGCATATAGTTCTACTTTTAATAGCAGTTTTGGTCAACTTTTGGTCAACTTGCTTGCTAGGTTATTGACCATTAGCACCACTTTTTATAATTACAAAGTAGGGATGCCCACATATATCGGCTGAAAATAGGGTTATCATTTTGCAGTTTTGAAAAAAGGTGTCGATAATGGCTGAAAATAAGTTCATATTTTAAATTCACGCTTTGTAATTAAGGTCAAATACAATTTATTTTATATATATATATATATATATATATATATATATATATATATATATATGGGGGTGTTTGTGTGTGTGTGTTGTGTGTGTGTGTGTGTGTGTGTAGGGGGTGTTTAGCTCTCGTGGTATGGGCGTTTTTCAGTGATTCACTCCAGCCAGGAAGTATGTTTAAGGGCATGGTAACCCATTTTTATTAAAAAGGCAAAATAAAAGTCCAAACAAAGTTTTCCCACGCAGGAGGTTCTTCTCCATCAAACATACAACATAAAATGCTAGCCCACCTGGCTCTCTGTAGCAGTACTTCTGCAGCAATACTTCGCACGTTTTCCTGGTCGCCCAGACCAGCAGAATCCTCAACATAGATGCTTCCCGTCAGCATCTACAACTCTGCCTCTTGCAGTCACTGTTCTGGCTGTCTCCTACAGCCTCAGACTTCTGGAGACCTGCTGTCTCCAACTGGGAGCCGTCTCCAACTGGGAGCCATGAGATCTTCCTACACAATGATTATAAAGGGCTGTGCTCACCTGAGCACAGACCCTGCTGGTCATCCACAAGATCTGGAGACAGGATTGGAGATTCCGTCCCACCCAAGACACTATGGAATCTCCATACTACAGAGCCCCATGACAAAGTACCAAAACCTGGAGAAAGTTGCAAAAGCAGTCTTCTCCAGTCCACGTCTACGCTCTGCAGTCTTGCACCTCTAAAGTGTGCAAACCCTGTGTCCAGTTTACAGTGACAGTAGCTCCTACTGTTATATATATATATATATATATATTGTAATTTAGAACCGTCTATTTCAGTTTTGGTTTTCAGCAAAATGTATTCTGAATTATCGTTTTTTTTAGTCCAGAATTTTTTATTTCAGTGCACTAGTATTACAAAGTCAAGTACCTGGCAATATGTATACAAAGATTTTATTTTAATTTTTTTCTCCACAGCCGGAGACCTTTTTTAATTCCCTATTTTGTTCTTTCTAGATTTGTGTATTGGTCTATTATGTTTTTATCTTACTGTGGATCCGCTACCCCAGAGACTGAGGATGGTTCCAAATGATTTGATTTAGGGAGATTAAGAAAGTATGGTTACAGTTATTCAGCTGCACTCTGGCAGCTGTGTCAAGAAAAAAAAAAAGGCTGTGTTGACGGGGAAATAAAGCTATTTTCTTTCCTTTCACCTGTGGAGGAAGGAAAGAAAATGGCATAATCTATGGCCTGCTTAAGAGTAATGGCCCGTACACACAATCCGAATATCGTACAACGGATCAGACGACTTTTTTTAGCTTAATCGGAAGTGTTGTCATGAAGTGTTGTAATGTATTTGTATTGTATTTTCGGACGACAACTTTACTGACTAAACGAAAATCGTACGATCTGACATCGTACAAGGAACATTTTCCTGCTTGTCCGATCGAATAATATTGGATTAACTGTCATGATCGGCTCTCGAAAGTAGTGTACACACAATCCGAAAATCGTATAATTCTTCCTCGGACGATCGTTTTCGTCCGATATTCGGATCGTGGGTACGGGCCATAAGGCTCCATGTACACATGACGTTTTTACAACTGCTCCTAAATGATTAAACCTGACAGATAGTAACCCATTTTTAAAACGCCTGTTTTGACGCGTTTACATGCCACATTTTTTTTTTTTTAAATGGGCAAAAATTGAAAAACACCTTTAAACGAAACGCGTTTAGCAGCATTTTGGCTTCTGAAACTTGAAAATCTTCTGCGTCCTGAACCCATTTTGTTGCCTTAAAATGTTAAATGCACATGCCTAAAAACGGCAATAAACGAGAATGTGCATGGTCACATAGAATAACATTGAATGAGTTTAGGGACAGTTGAAAAAGTGTCCAACTGCCTCTGAACCTACGAGGCCTAAGGCCTCATGCACACTGGATGTTAAAATAACGTTATAAAAACGCCAGTAGCTTTGCAGTGAATTTTTACAATGTTTTAGCAATATCGTTTTTTTTTTTTTTTTTTCAATGGACCAAAAACTTTAAATGCTGGTGAGTGATGTTTTTGAAGGTTTATCAACTGAAAAACGTCTCTCAGAACCCACATATGTATTTTTTTTTTTTATTGCTTAAAAACGCCACTGCCCAAAACTGCTGATAACAGCCTAGACAACGGCGCAGGCGCACTGAGAATGGCGGTTTTCTCAGTGGGAATTGACGACTCCCGCGCACATGCACAGAGTGACGTCTTCGCCGCTCCGGCCGATCACAACGCCGGAACGGCGATACCCAGAAGTAACCTCTGGGGGGAGATGTCTGTGGCCAGAGGGGGAGACGAGGACGGCTTCGGGGCTTTGATCCAAGTTAAGTAATTCATAATGAGCTAGTATGCAAGTCATACTAGCTCATTATGCCTTTGTCTTTTCAGGTTTTTTTTCTATGTTTTGGGGGTTTACAACCACTTTAATGACTGTAAAAAAAAAAAGGTCTACCGTGTTTCTCTGAAAATAAGCCCGGGTCTTGTATTCATTTTGGTAACAAAACACAAAAAAGTGCCTGCAAACCCCACAAATGCTCTGGATTACAGTATGCAATAATGAAAACTGTACCTTTCTGCAATCCATGTGTGACAAACACCTTCACATAGCGCCGCACCCTGCCAGAGCACTGCAAATGGAGGGGGTTAGATATCCCCCGCAGAAGAGAGCTGGCAGAAGAGAGAAGAGCAGCGGGACCTCAGTTGAGCGCCGATATGGACTTCCATGGCCCATCGGAGCTCTTGTTCCCACTCCGAGCACTGAGGGGGGTCAAAATCCCCCGCTGACAGCTGGCTGAAGAGGAGGAGAGCAACGGGAGGCTAGCTGAGCGCTATACCGAATGCATCCATTACACACAGCCACATCACATACCGCGCTAGGTCTTATTTTCGTGGTAGGGCTTATATTTCAGCCCTCCCCAAAAATCACAATAGGGCTTATTTTCGGGGTGGGTCTTATTTTCGGGTGTAAAAATGTTGAACAATGTCCAGTGTGCATGAGGTCTCATGCACACTGGACGTTAATATAACGTTCTAAAAACATCAGTAGCTTTGCAGTGAGTTTTTCAACGTTTTTGTAATGTATTTTTACCTTTTTTTTTTTTTCAATGGATCAAAAATGTTAAAGGCTGGTGAGTGACGTTTTTGAGCGTTTGACGTTTATCAGCGTTGTAGCATTTTCACAGCTGAAAACGTCTCTCAGAACCCACTAGTTTTTTGTTTTTACTACTCAAAAACACCACTTCCCAAAACTGCTGATAACAGCCTCTGTGTGCATGGGCACACAGGATAACATGATGGAGAATTTAATGACTTTAGAAAAAAACGTCTACTGCCAAAAATAGCTGCTGTAAAAAAGTTGTGTGTATGAGGCCTTAGGCCTGATAAATGCAGATAAAAGCTCAAAAACTTTTTTTTTTTTTTTATGTTTTTGTTTCTTTGAAAAAGGAGAGGAATAAAAATTCTTAGGGAAAAAAACGTTGAAAAACTCACTGCAAAGGCTACTAGTGGTTTTATAACATTTTAACATCCAGTGTGCATGAGGCCTCATAGTAAAATCAGCCCATAGAAGTCTAGTATAAGGCAGCTAGATAAGTGCAGTACTGTACTCCGCCTGCTGAGAGAAAACTGATTTACGCAAAGCAGGGGTCCTGCAGGCCTATCGTCTGCTGCTATTGTTTTTTTTTTCTTTAGAAGTTTGGGGAATGAAGACATAGGAGGCTTTGCTGAATAATGACCTTTTTAATGTTCACCTTTTTAATACATTCTTTCAAGTAAATATGTACTGCAAGGCAGTTCATGTCTGTATAAAAATGTCATGTGTTTACTGCACATAACCCTCTCCATGCACTGATGGCTTTCCTTCCTGCATTTGTTCATTGTAACTCCCCTATTGCTTCGCATGCTACAGGTCTGGAGGGGAAACAATGCTCGTTTATCACATACCACCACAGACAGGCCTTAGTAAAAATGATGCATTACTTCTGTAATGCTGTGGACTTTTTTTTTGTAAATTTTAAGGCCTGGTTCGCATCTATGCCTTTTTTTTGTGCATTTTTAGTTTTAATGAAACGCACTACAGTCTGTTTTTAACATGGTTTCCTATGGGTCACATTCACATCTGTGGATTTTTTGGAAAGGGCCAGGGACTTTTTTGTGTTCCATTAAATCAGTGGATCAAAAACGTGTATTTAAAAAATGCTCCTCGAATATGCAACCTGCATATGTGTGAACCAGGCCTTATGTTGTGATGAGCATCTATTATATATGTGCAGTTATCTCCCCTTTATCGTGCTATATAGCTGTGACTGTACAGTTGATGGGCAAATAGGGTTTTCTTACAGAACGGACCCACCTGTTCACAGTAAATAAAGCAAAGGCACTTGGTTTAAAAGGGTGGTGACCCCTAAGGCCTTGTTCACACTATTGTGGGTGGGGGAATCGGTGATTCCAGCACCTACAACCTCCTGTAGTCAAAACATGTGGGGCTACTTTATTCATCTTAAAGTGGTTGTAAACCCACTGTGACAACTTGTACCTACAGGTAAGCCTAGATTAAAGCTTACCTGTAGGTGCAATAAATATCTCATTAACCTACACGGTAAGGAGATATTTTCATAAAACTCTGCACCCATGTCTACTATGTGCACCGTAGACAACAGCGCAGGTGCACTGAGTGTGGCGGTTTTCTGAATGGGAAGATGCCTGGACCATGGGGATCTGCCGGTCTCATGCGTGGGAGTGACATCATCGCCTCTCCGGCCAATCACAGAGCCGTAGTGGCGATACCCGGAAGACAGACGGAGGGGACATGGCGACGAAGGGGAACGAGGAGCGCTTAGTGGGCTTCGATCTTAGATAAGTGACACATAATGAGCTAGTAGGGGGGGTTTACTTCCTCTTTAAACTACAGTGGGTCTGCGAACGACACCGTGTGATTTTTCTGCCCGTTACATTTCAAAAATGGTGCATGAACCCTTTTTCTGCAGGAAACACAGTAACAGTGACCTATTAGAATGGATGTGCTGCCATGCCCCCGCAAGCGCGGGTCATATACCCACAATAGTGGGAACTAGTCCTACAGTAAATGCCTTCTAGTAACACTAATATAGAATAGAATTTTGGTATAAAAACATTACTCATTCTCTGTTTTGCATTTCATATAGCAGGCTAGCTTCTCAGCTTGAGACCCGAAACCAGGTGGAGATCATTGGAGTAATGGGGTCTGATTCAGGCCGGGTTCACACTGGTACTACACAACTGCTGTATGACTGTCCTCCTCCTACTTTGCGCTGCGACATAAGTCCTACATCGGTCTTACCTCCACCTGACTTTAATGAACAGGATACGATTTTGCTTGGACTTTGAGATAAGTCTGACTTGTCCTTTTTGACCAATCAAAACAATCCCTTTTTTTCGGTTGCTGTAATCATCATATCGGATGTCACGAGTCCGATGGTTAGGACAAGGATCCGACTTTGATCCAACTTCAATGATATTGAATAGGATGAAAACAGACGAGTGGTGCAGGAACCTTTTTCTAAAGTCGGGCCAACTTGTGTCAGACCAGTTGAGATGGCTCTCGTAGGGGACCATTTATCTGTAGACGTCATCCGACATGTGCTCCCAAAGTCGGAGCGTATGTCACACCAGTGTCAACCGGTCTTGGTGATTTCCAGCTTCCAGGGGCATCAGGCAGGTATGTATAGTACATTCTAGGGTTGTCCCTATACCAATTTTTTAGGACCGATACTGAATACTGATACTTTTTTTAAATGTCCCCCCCACATATTGCAGCCATGTCCCCCCCACATATTGCAGCCATGTCCCCCCCCACATATTGCAGCCATGTCCCCCCCACATATTGCAGCCATGTCCCCCCCACATATTGCAGCCATGTCCCCCCCACATATTGCAGCCATGCATGTCCCCCCCCCACATATTGCAGCCATGCATGTCCCCCCCACATATTGCAGCCATGCCCCCCCCATGCAGCCATCCCCCATATTGCAGCTGTTGCAGCCATAGTGCCGCCGCGTTAAACCCCCCATTGCATTACAGCGCGCAATCCAAGCTTTCGTTTGAATACTTGTAATGCGCGCCGTGCCATGTATAGACACTCCTCTTCTCTGGATTGGACGGATCCGCAGCCATCCAATCCCAAGCAAGGGGGAGTGTCTATACACGGATCCGTGCATAGACACTCCCCCTTGCTCGGGATTGGACGGATCCGGGGGGGAGTGTCTATACATGGTGCGGCGCGCATTACAAGTATTCAAACGAAAGCTTGTATTGCGCGGCTGTAATGCAATGGGGGGGTTTAACGCGGCTGTATGCGGTAGCGGCTTTGCGGTATGCGGTGGCGGCTTTGCAGTATGCGGCGGGGGGGGGGGGGAATATTTAAGTATCGGGGGTATTTACGGGAGTACAAGTACTCCAGCAAATACTCGGTATCGGTCCCGATACCGATACTAGTATCGGTATCGGGACAATCCTAGTATATACATAGTTACATTGGTCCATGAGAAGGAACTCTGGAATGGAATACTGAAGTGTCTCAAACTAATTTTAAATGTATAATGAATGCATAGTGAAGTCCACCAAATGTAGCTTCCTGTGGATGGTGTGACAACAATGCTGCACTGCTTCTGAATTCAGAACAATAATTCATGATGAAAAAATATTGCAGGGTGGATGTCAGATTTTTTTTTTAGTTTTTTATTTTAACTACTGACTTCCCAATCTGTTGCTTGTCAATCGACACCTGACAACACCTAGTCCTGTTTTCTGGATTGGCAATACTGCCTCTGTTGCTGAATCTCTCCCACTGTGATCTGCAGTGTCTGGGAGAGGGAGCTTATGAGACAGAAATGGAGGATTTCTCTCGGTCAGAGAAGGTAACTTTTTTGTTTGTTTACTTTACCAGGCCTGTGCATCACATCATAACTGGATTTATTACTTTGTTAGGCTGTCATGCAAAAGCTTTTAGCTGTACTTTAAATAAGTTCTTTAGTGTCTACTTAAACCGGTCCTTCAATCATTTTTGCAACTTTCCATCTATTAAATGTTCTGCCCTTGTTGTTTTAACTTTGGATTGTAAAAGTTTTTTTTCTTTTTCCTGCCAATAAATACCTTATTAGAGCCAATGAGAGCTGCAGACCTGGAGATGGGCCTATGTGTGTGTCCGTGTAAATCCAGGAAGTGAGCAGGCAGCAGCTTTAGCTGCCCACAGTTAAAATGGCTGCCACCAGACTTGGTGGTGGGAGATTTCTGCAGCATATTTGACAAATACAGAATTACAGTGTATATATAAAGTTATATGCAAAGTAGTTGGAGGGAAGCTTCAGAATGGCAAAGATGTTTTTATTACAAATTATGTGAGCAGACTGCAGTTCCTCTTTAAGGACACCAAAAATGAAATGGTTCACTAACACCTGACACCCTCCCCACTCTTTGATTTGAAAGCCCCACTCTTAATCCTCTTGAATGATCTAAGAAAAGAAGACAGTTGGTCGAGGTGGTCAAGTACCAGCACATGGCCAATCAGTATTGATGTGATCCATCCCAGAAGGGGAATAAAAAGTTGGGCTTTTACATCCCCAGCCCACTGCATAGGCAGTGACAGCTAATCATTCACAGAAGTACAGTGGGGACTAAGGAAGGTGTTGGTTGTTCACTTCTTTATTTTTTGGGAAAAGTGAACTTATACTTTATGCTCGATTTTCATTTAGGCTGGGTTCACACTTATGTGTGCGAATTGGATGCAGATTTTCCCTGCATCCAATTCGCATAACAGTAGATTGTTGACTGGCTCTCAATGGAGCTAGTTCACACATCTTCGGGGCGGCCAGAGAGCACACTGTAGACTAGAGGTCGACCGATATATCGGCCGATATTTGGCCGTTTTTATGAAATCGACATCGGCCGATTTATTGTGAAAAAATTGGCCGATTCGTGGCTATTACAAAAAAAAATGGCTGGCATGGCCGCCTGCCCTGCAGCAGCGTGTGTCCCTGAATCCTCCACCCGCATGGCCACCTCCAATAGCAAGGAAAGATTTTACTGGTATTGCATAGTACCGCCCCGTCCCCGCTCCGCCCCCTCCCTCGGCATGCTGTATTGGATAAACAATCATTGGCCCTTTACAAGCATCTACCACATGACTTTCAGTACTGACCAATGCTCTTGAAGCAATGTATTCTTGAATCCTCCTCCCGCACGGCCACTATAGAGAAGCTAAGGAGAGATTTCACTGGCATTCATCGTACCGCCCCGCCCCCTCCCTCGGCGTGCTGTATTAGATACTTGTAAAGGGCCAATGATTGTTTCTCTAATACAGCACACCGAGGGAGGGGGCCAGGCGGTACGATGAATGCCAGTGAAATCTCTCCTTAGCTTCTCTATAGTGGCCGTGCGGGAGGAGGATTCAAGAATATATTGCTTCAAGAGCACTGGTCAGTACTGAAAGTCACGTGGCAGAGAAACCATTATTGGCCCTTTACAAGCATCTTCCACCTGACATGGTAACTCCCCCCAGCAGGAGATTGTGGCCAGCACTAGCTCAGTGTCTTCCTTTCCTGCTGAGGTAAAGAGTGCTGGCTGCTTGTATTTTACTTGTTCAATGATTGGCTGGTCATCTCATCAGCATGCACCTAGCCTATCAGGTGCATGCAGATAGATACCAGCATGTATGGAGGGTAAGTGCTACTGTACTGTCCCCCCCCCCCCCCTGCAGACTTAATTGTATGTCTTTTTAAAGTGAAACCTGGCTGAGGCTGGCATTGAGAAAATGGATGAGGATGACTCTGGGTGCATATCAGAGTTACATTGTGGAGATCCTTTTCACAATGTAATTCTCATCCTCATTCATTTTCACAATGCATTGCAAATCAATCATCTTCATTGCCACAACGCAGCACCACCCATCCCCCCTCCACAACGCAGTACCAAATCGGCCCAAAATATCGGCTGCAAAAATCGGCATTATATATCGGCCATCGGCCGCACAGATTTCTAAATATCGGCATAGGCCATAGAAAAACCCATATCGGTTGACCTCTACTGTAGACGGTCCGGGCATCTTTGGCTCCATTTCAGGTCTGAATTCGGACCTGAAACGGTGAACGTGGATGCACCAGACCCTCTGCTGCGAGCCACGCTGCAGATGGGGTGAACCCAGCCTTAAAGTGGATGTTAACCCGAAAATGTTTTTTTTTTTTTTTTGTATGTCACAATGTACAGTATAAGATTTCTTATCTGTGCCCAGTCTTGCCACACAGTCCAGCTCTGAGCAATCCTCTGTTATTGTTCAGTGAAATAAAATGGACTTGCAGAGAAAAACCTTAGTCCGTTCCGCCCCCTTGCTGTGAGTGACAGGTTATTTACATATCTCATGCAGTAGCTTAAGACAGGCATTATTTTTTAATTCCCACCCCACTCCTTTTCTGAAGTCATGTGGGTACTCTTCTGGATTTTGACTGGATGTTAGTGATCATAGCAGAATTTGTAAGGAATACACAGGAGAAAATGCATGTTGACAAGGGGTGTAGAGAAGGGCGGAAAGTCTATTGACATCACAACTCCACCCACAGAGCTCCAGACAACAGACCCACCCACAGAATCTGCAGTTTTTCAGGTCTCGTAACAGACAGAGGGGAGACATTTGACAGGTAAGGATACATGCAGGAGGCATCTATATGCTTCTAGATCAGCACTATGGCAGTAGTTTAGAAAGGATGAGAGTGGGTTTACATCCACTTTAAGGTTTTTGAATTTACCTGATTTGAAAGCACATTCAAACATAATTTTTAGTTGAAGCATAGCTTTGCTGAATTGATACTGGGCATTTCTGTGCTGCAAAAGCCACATCATATTTTTAGCATACGCTCCAGTGTGGCGTGAGCACAGGAACGTGAAACTCATATTAAGTTGATAAGCACACTTCCTGGTAGCTTCTGTCTGGTTATAACCTGTCTTCTATGTTTCATGTTCTGTTGTGGATGTATAACAAAAGCTTTTAATTCTGTTGGGTTTACACTTTATTTCAGTAACATGGTTCAAATAATATTTAATATGGTGTGTTTTAACCCACAGCTGTTGGCAAACAGTTTTCAGTAGACTCTTCATAGTAAACTTTAACCACTTCACCCGTCCATCTTCATATGATGTTGCAGACTTTGACTGGTTATATTCAGATATTTTCTTTTAGAGCCACTTGGTGGTTCTTACAGGTGGCCGGAGGGGACGTTCGGAGATGGAGAAGGAACTGTCCGATGCTAGATGTTGACCATAGAGATTACCGATGGGCCAGATGGTCCCCAAAGTCTCAGATGGGTCGGGAGGCCAGGCAGGATGTTATGACGTCTCGCCAGGCCTCTGCATTTGAAAAAAATGCCACTGCCTCTGGCTGGAAAGCCAGGATCTTGGTCTTATTTGTATTTTATTTCAGGCTTCCCAGCCTAGAGGGGAGATCTGGGAACCCCAGATCTCGCTGTAAAGAGGATATGTCATGCACTATTGATATTACAAGGGATGTTTAAATTTCTTGTAATAGGAATAAAAGTGGGTAAAAAAAAAATGTAAAAAGAAAGCATCAAACTAGAAAAAATAAACAATAAAAAAAAGCATTGCCTAAGGGGATTTTTAAGTACTGAAGTTTGGCGCAATTCCACAAGCGTGTGCAATTTGGAAGCACGACATGTTGGATATCTTTTTACTCGGCGTAACATCTTTCACATAATGCAAAAAGTGAACGTTTCTATTTTTTGTAAACTCTAGTATTTTTTTGTTTTTTCTATCAAATCAAGGAAAAGACCATTACATGGTTCTGCCTGTGTGTATATATTGACTAGAATAGACAACTTTTTTGTTCCTTTTTTTTTTAACATCTTAGGAAGGACAGCAAAAGTCTCCTGTAAGGCCTCATTCACACATGGCGGACTCCATTGCAGTCCGTCGCGATGGAGTCCGCCAGCTCAGCGGGAGATCAGTCCGCAGATCTCCGCTGAGCCGACGGATGACAAGCTCCTCTCTGCTCACTGAGCGGGAAGGGGCTTGTGCAGCGCCGCTGATTCCAATGGAGCGATCTGATGAAAACGAACAGCATGTCCGTTTTCGTCAGATCTCACCCAATCCGATCCGCCATGACGGATAGGGACGTGGCCCCTATACATCTGTTAGCGGATCGGATCAGGTTGGATGTCAGCGGACATGTCTCCGCTGACATCCAACGCTCCATAGGGATGCATGGAGCGGCCGTTCAGGCCCGCCGTCAAAACTGACAGGAGAACCTGAACGGTCCGTAAGTGTGAATCTTCTCATAACGGTAATTGTTATATTTCTTAGACCTGGCCAAGGTCAGGTTTCAGTTTCAAAAATGGCTATTTCCAGAATTTTACTTTTCACCACAGTGTTGAGGGTACTCCATTGGAGTAGCACTGAATTTTGTGCTAATAGAGCATTCTGTGTTGGTAAAGTCTACTGTTCTTTATTTAATACTTTTACTTTATACCTTCATTAAAAGATTTTATTTATTATCTGTGCTCTAGTTAACCCATGTTTTCATTATTTTATAGGCACAGGAGAAAGTGGAAAAAGCACATTTATAAAGCAGATGAGAATTATCCATGGATCTGGGTACTCTGATGAAGACAAGAGGGGGTTCACTAAACTTGTGTACCAGAACATATTCACTGCAATGCAAGCTATGATCCGGGCAATGGAAACCCTTAAAATCCCATACAAGTATGAACACAACAGGGTGAGTGCCAATGAAGCCAAACAAACCTGTTAGTCACTTTGTGTCTGACTACATGCTTGACGTTTTACAATATATAAAGTATTTTTTTAATTTATTTTTTTAAAGTGCCTGTAATAACTTAAAGGTTAAGGTAACATTCTTCTTTGTTTTTTAAAGTCCAGCTTCACTATGTACCAATATACCATTATTTGAACCTCCACGTTGCAGAAAATAAGTCTCTTTTATCTTAGAGCAGGCTTTGCCTCCAGTGTCTTCTATAGAAAAATCCATTACTTCCGGGTATCAGCCCAGGTTCACACTGGGCTGCGGGAGTGAAGCAGTGCGAGTTCAGCTGAACTCGCACGATTTCACTCCCGCCCGGCAGTCCCGATTTCAGCCGCGATTTCAGAGACATCTGTGCAGGTTTCTGCACAGATGTCAATGTAAATCGCAGGCTGAAATCGCAAAAAGTAGTACAGAGACTACTTTTTGAAATCGGTGCAATGCCGCAGATGCAGCGTCGCACCGATTAGGACGGTGCCATTGCCGTCAATTTGAGGCAAAATCTGCCGTTTTGACATGCGATTTGACATGCCAAATCGCATCTCAAAACGCACCAGTGTTAACCTGGGCTTAATCCTGGTATTGGGATACAAAAAACGTTCGAAGGAAGTTGTTCATCAGTTGATCTCATTAACACACACCTGTCCGCACCCTGCAGGTGATTGCTCCCACCCACCCGCCTTGTTGTACAATTGGATCGTACAGTGTAGGCCACCTTAACCACTTCAGCCCCGGACCATTTTGCTGATCAAAGACTAGGCCAGTTTTTGCTATTTGGCACTGCATCACTTTAACTGACAATTGTGCGGTCGTGCGACGTGGCTCCTAAACAAAATGGATTTGTTTTTTGTTTTTTTTTTCCCACAAATAGAACTTTCGTTCGGTGGTATTTCATCACCTTTTGCGGGTTTTATTTTTTGCGCTATAAACAAAAAAGAGTGACAATATCCCCAAAAAATATATAAAAATACATTTTTTGCTCAGTTTAGACCGATACGTATTCTGCTACATATTTCTGGTAAAAAAAAATCGCAACAAGCATTTATTGATTGGTTTGCACAAAAGTTGTAGCGTCTTCAAAATAGGGGATAGATTTATGAAATTTTTCCTAATAATCTTTTTTTACTAGTAATGGCGGCGATCAGCGTTTTTTTTTTTTTTTCCGTGATTGCGATAATATGGCGGACACTTTTAGCACATTTTTGGGACCATTGTGATTTTTACAGCGATCGGCGCTATAAAAATGCACTGATTACTGTGAAAATGACCCTGGCAATGAGGGGGTTAACCAGTAGGTGGCGCTGTAGGGGGTTAAGTGTTTCCTAGGGGGGGGGTTTACTGTAGGGGGATGTGCTATGTGTAACATGTCACTGATCTCCGCTCCGATTACACGGAGCGGAGATCAATGTCATTGTCACTAGGTAGAGCGGGGAGATGCTTGTTTACATTAAGCATCTGCCCGCTCTATCTCTCGGTGAGACGATCTCCGGTATCCCCGCCGCGACCCACGGAGACCGCAGCAGGGTCGCGAGTGTGCCGCCATCACACGGCGGCATCTTAAAGGGGATGTACCTGTACACCCGTCTGTGCTATTCTGTCGACATAAATAGGCGTGCGCTGGTCCTCAATCGGTTAAAGGAGGAAGTAGGAAAGTTTGAAAGAAAAAATGTGGTATAGTAATGAGAGAGGTGTGGTCCACAAAAGTAAAACATGCCCTATTCTGTGATGCAGTAAGGCCAGTGCATGATGGAATATTACGTTTCCTGGAAGGGCAGAAAATAAGTAAGAAAAGGTGCTTTATTATGAAAAGTGATATGCTGCCTGAAATGGTGGGTCCATGAAATGGCGACAAACTTCAAGGGGTTGTATGGATTTTTTTTTTTTTTTATATATAAATGACAAACATGTTATACTTCCACTGTGCAGCTCGTTTTGCACAGAGTGGCCCCGATCCACATCTTCTGGGGTCCCTCGGCGGCTGTCTTGGCTCCTCCCCACTTCTGGTAACCCCTCTGGGAAGCGCTCTTCCAAGGGGGTTACCTTGCGGGCGCACTCCAGAGTCCTGTATCCGGCGTCCATAGCCGCCAACTACTGGGCTCGGCATGCCCACAGCCCTCGCATCATTGGAGTTGATTGACATCGGCACAAGCCAATTGCTGCGCTGCTATCAATCTATTCAATGAAAGCGGGCCGAGAAGAGCCAAGAAGCAAGCTCGTTCTTGACACGGGACTTTCGAGGGCTCAGGTAACTAAACGGGTGCTCGGGGGGGGGGGGCAGTAAGTAGCGGATGTTTTTTCACCTTAAGGCGTATAGGGTTCCTTAAGGTGAAAAAACCTGAAGGTTTACAACCCCCTTCAGTACCCTAGCTATTTCATAGGTGAAGCTTTAACAGCCCCTTCAGTTTAGCGTTAACTGTGAATAATGGGCCTGGAATTCTAGCTCCCACTCCAGCATGCACGGAGATATGTAACATGCATGCCCCACGAGGCGGGCATTTTCTTTCGTATGTGCATGTATTTGGGAAGAAATTGTAAGTGTTTTGGATGTTACTTTTTTTATTTATGCATTTTTTAATCTTTTTCTTTTGCGTGATGATTTTTTTGGTTACAGGTTCTTTTTAATGACACCTGGGTCTAAAAGACCCCTGGTGTCTCATTTGTCCTCCAATGAAAAGTGTGCAGTGGATTTTGCACTGCATTAATTTTTCCCAGCCAGTAAAGTCCGGTACACACAGGCTGAAAATCAGATGCAGCTGAATCAGACGATTTTCGGTCAGCGTGTACAGCTATCTGACAGGAGTCAGTTTAATTAATTCCTTTTGTGAAAGGGACATGCTGGAAAACCAAAGAGCCTTTCTGCTGTTAGAATTCAACACAACAGCAGAGGAGATTGCCGGCCAAAATATCTATTAGATTTTTTATTTTATTTTTCCAAACTGCTGGGTGATGCCAGGACACAGAAGTGATGGTTTAACTGTACCACATAGATATAAATGGTAAGTAACTTTCCTTTGCAACACACGTTTAAAATGCAAAGGTGTGAAGGAAGCTAGTGCAGCGGAGCTTCCCAACAATGTATTGTTTTGTGACTATGCAAAGAATTTCAAGTTCTAGTTTTTCTCATTTTTATTTTAAAATGAGATAATGGTGTCAGTAGCAGAGGATCAACAAAGTCTTTTCAAATTATTTTTCTTGTCATGGTAGGAATTAGCCTTACCAACTCGTCCAGCTGACGGTGCCAAAAAGCAGTTATGGAAGTCATCATTCTGAGCTTAAAGAGGAGAAAGGTTCTGAGTTCTAAGTAATGATTTTCATATGTTTTAGTAGTACTGAAACATAATTACATTCAATGGAAAATGTTGATCTTTTGGAGAGTTAAATATCGCTGTATATGATTTTCCTTTTATATCTTTATATGTGTTCTCTTGGGGCACGATGGGTATTTAATTTGATCTTTTACTAAAGCCATTAAACTCAATAACTTTTGTGGGGGGGACTGGTTTAATTTTTTTGCATGGTCTAGTTTCCTTTCCATTTTTTTTTTCTTGCATGTAAATGTGTACAAAAGTGCACTTTTCATTTACTTAATTCATTCTCGTATCCAATTTAAGAGGAATGGTTTGCCACATAATGTTCACGCTCTATGGTCCAACAGCACTTGATTCAGGGAGGCAGTGGGGGTCACTTGGTCAAGTTTTTAGATAGAGAGATATAGATATAGAGATTGTGTGTGTGTGTGTGTGTGTAAATACACACACACATATGTGTATTTTTTTTTCTCTATATCCATCTCTTGTATATCTCCATCTGTATGTAGCGAGTGCCATGCCAAGCTGGCCGAGGCTCTCCAGTGAGGGGAGAATATGCCTGTCATAGTCTGCAGGGGATTTCTGACCCCCTCCCTTTTTTCTCTTCACTGACTTTAATGTGAGTGGCGCTTGCAAGGACACAGGCAGCCACTCTGCTCCCTCCCCTGCATCCTCATTGGCAGGAAGAGGAGTGCCAATAGGCAGCCATCTGATTGCAGCAAGGAATTCTGGGACATGTAGTCCCCATCTCTAACAGCCTCATAGACAGCATGGGACTACAAAGCCCAGTATGCTATGCACTAAAGGGATTGTTGAGGACCTCATCTTTTTTTCTGAGGGAGTTCAGATACCACGAGGCAAGAGAAAAGACTGGACCCAGGGGAGAGGTGCTGCCCCCCCCCCCCCCCCAGGTCAGACCACTGCATTATTTAAACGGGGATCCCCGGGTGCATATTCAGGTGCACCTGCACCGATGGTGTGAAGCATTCCAGTGTAATGTTACCAGTTGGGGCACCAGAAGAGCCTGCCTGTTTCAGGACAATCATTTGGGCTTTGACCGCAGGATTGGTTAGAGGGCACTTGCCCATCTGCAGGAAACAAGGACACTGTACATAGACAGAGTTGCCTCACCTTTTCCTACACTTGCCAGAACCTGGGTTTTGTTAATGGCCTGTTAAAGCGGAGGTTCACACAAAAAGTGAACCTCCGCTTTTGGGAACCCTCCCCCCCACCGTTCCCCTCCGGTGTCACTTTTGGCACCTTTCAGGGGGAGGGGGGTGCAGATACCTGTATAATACAGATATTTGCACCCACTTCCGGGTATAGACTCGCGTGGGAGTCGCGCCCCTTCACGTCACTACCCTGCTGTCTTCTGGGAAACGCACTGGTCCCAGGAGATAGCGGGGACCAGTAATGATGCGCCGCGCGACTCGCACATGCGCAGTAGGGAACCGGGCAGTGAAGCTGCAATGCTTCACTTCCTAATTCCCTCACCTAGGTTGGCGGCGGGGCAGCCGAGAGACGAGCGATGCTTTGGCTGCCGAAATTGTGGGCGCCCTGGACAGGTAAGTGTCCGTTTATTAAAAGTCAGCAGCTGCAGTATTTGTAGCTGATGGCTTTTAAAAAAAAAAATTGGGGTGGACCTCCTCTTTAATCAGTTAGTGTCCGCTTTGTTATCCGGCTACTGTCAGCATACCACAGACACACTTTGCCAAGCAGGAATTTAAGTGCACCAACTAAAGTGGCTAGCTGAAGATCCAAGGCCTCATCCTTCTTCCAAGGGACTGAAGTTACTGGTGCCATACGGGCACGCACACATACTCAGGGCTCTGTATATGTAGTGGGCATGTGGGATTGTTTACCTTGGGGGCTGATCCATTGAATGATTTGAGTACAGTGTTTGTAGTTGGGCTTGTGGTGTCAGGGGATAGAGGAACGAGGTCTGACATAAGAGGCTCATTCCTCTACTCTCCTCCTGCCTGGACTCATAGAGCCAATTTATGTAGAAGTAACCAATCTGAATTGCTACTGCTGAAGTGTTTGCCTCTGCTTTTGGGGTTAGTCTCAGGTTTAAATTCCTCTGAAAACAGCCTAAATATTGTATTGAGTTATATTGCTCTTGCGCTCAGTTATTGCTCTCCAGTAGCATTACTTGAATGTATATGGTTATATTGTCTCTTACCATTTTCCACAGAAATATTGCAGTAAAGAAAATTTGGATAAGCTTGCAAGCAAACCAAACTAATGTTTCAGAACCTTCCTAATTGATACAGCTGCTGGCACTGATCACAATCTCATAAATGCATAAATATAGAAAAACAAAATGCCGCACTATATTAATATTATCAATGTGATATGACACATAAAATGCATGAATATCTTGGTGCAAACTGTGCATGATATTAAACATTATGACATCTAATATATAAAATGTCCATTGTGCTGGCAAATTTAAAACAATAACGGCTGAAAAGTGATGCACTATATTGAAGTAGCCAATCTGATATGACATAAATAAAGTGCATGAATGACTTTGTGCATTATATCAACCATGTTAAAAAATGTCCATTGTGCTGCCAAACAAAAATCCTGCGATAGTGCTCCAAAACGCCTGTGAACCACCCCTGGGTTCTATATGAATGAAGCTCTTTGAGATCCTGATATGTCAGGCAGTAAGTTCCTCTGTTCATATATAAAAATAAAGTTTAAGTGGTGTTTTTCATTTAAAAACGTATTTTATTTGCAAAAAATCAATCTGGGTACTCGCATCTTCGAAGTGCACCATTCTATAGCAGATAAAAGAAAAAAATTATGAGATAGCTTGTCCGTTCCTAGCGTTCAAGCCTGCTGCCTACTGCACCATCCTGTGACTCCCCTACGTGTATTTGACACAGGGATAAGTCACGTGTTGTCCTCAAGGGGATAGTTGTTGGACAGTGCTTTTTCCTGGTTTAAATAGTGTATCAGCAGCCATGTTTTCTTAGTTTGAAGCTCGACCATCTTTTTGGTGATCATAGATCCATTATCATGGAATGAATCCCCATTGAACTTAGTCCTATGTTAAATAAATGAACAGCTGGACGGACAAACTGCCTCTAACAAGCAAAACATCTCATGCCTTATCTGCTATAGAGTGGTGTGCTTCAGCACCTGGAAGATGTGAGTACCCAAATTGATGCTTTATGAATAAAATATGTTTTTGGACGTTAAAACACCATTTAGACTTTATTTTTTATATATGATCAGAGGAACTTACTGCAGGAACATCTCAGGATCCCAAAGTGCTTAATTCACATAGAACCCTAGGGTGGTTCACTTATACTTTTTTTTTCCCCCCCAAGCTTGTCTCTTTACATGACACCTCCTGGGCTATATATTTTTTTTTATATCTGACGACTTTATAGTTATATGTTATTCTGGGAACCCAACGCTAATCCTTCTGATTTATACATCTTGCTATAGCTGCTATGCCTGCCACTCCCCTCCTTCTGCCTATTCACAGAAGCCTTTTGGTATTCTGTGAACACATTCACAAAATAATAAAGGCTTCCCTGAATGGGAAACTGAGGGGAGGGGTGGGAAAAGCTCCTCTGTGTGCTTCTCTACTCTCAGATCCTGGAGCAGTGTTTCTCAACTGGGGTTCTTGATAGTTCCCCAGGGGTTCCGCAACGATCTGCCATTTTATCACAAGCAGATAAATGGTGGATCACATCCCTGCATAGCTGACAGGCTGCAGTGAAGAGAAACTGACATCACTGTCCTGTGCCAATCACAGCCGCCCCTCCCCTCCCTCCAAGGTGCCTACATGTGGATGTGTGACATCACTCAGGAGGCACGAGCGAGCAGGCAGGAATCAGGAATTACGGGCATTGCAGTGACATTCCAGCAGCTTCCCTGAGCTACTCTTCATGAGGAAAATTACTAAAGATGCCAATATTTTGCCTACCGGTTTCCTCCTGGGCCCCCCTGAACCATCATGTTCTCTCCTGGTGCCCCTCCCTCCGAACTATATGGTTTCCTCCTGCCCGCCCTGAACTATATGGTTTCCTCCTGCCCGCTCTGAACTATACGGTTTCCTCCTGCCTGCCCTGAACTATACGGTTTCCTCCTGCCTGCCCTGAACTATACGGTTTCCTCCTGCCTGCCCTGAACTATACGGTTTCCTCCTGCCTGCCCTGAACTATACGGTTTCCTCCTGCCTGCCCTGAACTATACGGTTTCCTCCTGCCTGCCCTGAACTATACGGTTTCCTCCTGCCTGCCCTGAACTATACGGTTTCCTCCTGCCTGCCCTGAACTATACGGTTTCCTCCTGCCTGCCCTGAACTATACGGTTTCCTCCTGCCTGCCCTGAACTATACGGTTTCCTCCTGCCTGCCCTGAACTATACGGTTTCCTCCTGCCTGCCCTGAACTATACGGTTTCCTCCTGCCTGCCCTGAACTATACGGTTTCCTCCTGCCTGCCCTGAACTATACGGTTTCCTCCTGCCTGCCCTGAACTATACGGTTTCCTCCTGCCTGCCCTGAACTATACGGTTTCCTCCTGGCCCCCCAGTACTGTGCTGTGCTCTTGGGCTCCCCCCAAATACTGTTCTCTCCTGGATCCCCTGTGCTCTGTCCTCTTGACCTTCTGTACAATGCTTATCAAGTTTGGCCCAGAATTTGGAATCAGATTCTGTGAAAAAGAGCTAGCACAAGTTTCACATTAAGGAAGTACATTTTAAAATGTATTCTATTGTTTAATGCTATTTCTAAGAATAATTGTTATATCTGCAGCTCGCTGATCACATTAATGTTCCGTGAGCTGTAGATATAAAAATAATTTCAGAGGATTCCCTGAGATCTCAGACTTTTGCCAGGGGTTCCTGGGAGGTAAAAAGGTTGAGAAACACTGCCCTGGAGTGTTTTTCTGGCCGAGCAATACAAACCAGGAGATGTAATCGGCGCTGCCCATTGATTTCAATGGGCAGGAGCGCATTAGCAGTGGTGAGTTCACCGCTGCTAATGCGCTCCAAAGAAGCTGCTGGCAGGACTTTTTTGGACGCCCTGCCAGCGCACCACTCCAGTGTGAAAGCTTTCGGGCTTTCACACTGGAGTGAATAGGGCAGCAGTTTAAGGGCGGATTGCAGGCACTATTTTTAACGCTATAGCGCCTGCAAAACACCCTTAGTGTGAAAGGGGTCTTGAGATTCCCTAGCAGCTGATAAAAAAAGGGGGAAAAAAGAGCAGCTCTGGATGTAATCGTTGCCTTCTTGGGTGGTGCTGCCCTTATTTTCCTCACTATTTGTATTCCCTCCATGCCCAGAATCTTTAAACTCAGAAGACTGAGGTAAACTGATTGCTCAGCATTAATGACGTGTCCCATGAGGGGGCATCACAGTATAATTTTGCACTTTGTGTAATGATGCAAAGCAATGCTGATATCCTTGTCAGTGCTGCCAGCTCTGTATCATTAAGGACTCCCTAAGAAGTGTGACCATAGAGAAGATATTTTAATGGTAAGTACTGTGTATGTGTAGATTTATCTATCTATAAAAATAAATGGCAAAATACTGCTGTTGGTGGGGCTTTAAGGAAGAAGAAAGATGGAGTTTGGCTGGTGTTTGAAAACTGAATAATGGATACAAAAACAAACCTGACTTTGCACACAAGTCAGTCAGTCCATCTTCAACTTTTATGAAACCTGATTTCTTATTAACATGAATTCTGGATGTTCTCTTTGACCAGCAATCCAGTTTGTGCCCTTATTCTTTTCTCCAGTTGTGAATATGCCCCGGAGTGTCTCAATCCAAATGTCATATGTGATTATACAGCTTGATGACCTGTGCCGTTTGTGATATTCTATGACCAGAAAATGTACATCTGCCATAGTCCTAAACTTTGGTCTGCACTAGGTAGAAGAATCTATTGAACAAATCGAGCTGCAATTCTTATACTTTGGCATCATTTTAAACTGAATGTCCCGTCTCAACCGGTTGCTGTGGGTAATCACACGTTGGTTAACATGTTTCTTTGCATTGGTAATTATGGCTTTTGATGTCTAATAGAACCGTTCCCAGTCCACATTCTCGGTAAAAACAATTGCTGTTCGCTTTCCAGTAAACCGAAAATTCTGTGACATATGTAAGCAGGAAATAATTTTGAAATCACTTAAGGGACTGTTGAGGCTTTTACCTCACAAATGGTGTACTGCTGTGAAATGGCAAAGAAAACAGAATAGTCAATTCTCTTTGTAATGTGCAGCAATCATATATAACCTTCACTAGCTGAGTTGTGAAAATGATGCTAAAAGCTGTCTGGTTTGTTGCTATAAGTACTACACGTTTTCAATGAGACTGTAGGCCACACCCCCCCCCCCAAATTACACCACTAAAACCCAGAATAATAAAATAAACATACCAGCAAATTGGCAAAGAATGGCCGTGGCACTTTTATTGGTTAAACCACTTCCCACTAACCAGGCCTTTTTTTGCAATATGGCACTGTATCACGTTAACTGACAATTGCGTGGTACCCAAAAAAGCCTTCTTTTGGCAGTTTTTATTTTTTAAGCTATAAATGCAGAACGACAATTTTGAAAAAAATATTGCTAACTTTTTGCTATAATGCAAATCTCAAAAAACTAAAAACAAAATGATTTATTCATCAGTTTAGATCGATATATATTCTTTATAGGGACTGACTGACTAAAAACTGAGAAAGTTGGACTTTAACCACTTAAAGGAGTAGTAAAGGAAAAAAAAATTACAGGGTAGAGACACATAATAGTGAAAAATTGTCTAGTGAACTTAAAAGTGAAAATAAGTACAGATAGCACAAACAGCGCTAATGTGTAGTGAATCCACACAAGTGAACTAAATAAACAATAAGTAACACAAAAAGTGTATGAATATAAAGACCCGTGAATGAAAATGAGTCTAAAGGTAAACGGTTCATAAAGTGTCTGAAGAAATCTTCTGAATCTCTCCTACGAGTAGTCCTCCACCACACCAGTGTAACGAACACTCCTCCACCAATATGATTGGCCACTCACCAGAACACGTAGCCTTACACTCGCGTGTTTGGCATAAAGGCATGTAGTACAATCCTCAAGTTAGTGTTCAGGATTCATATCCAAAAATGTAGAAGTGAGATCCGCATACGTGAAAAAAACAAAGTATAATAGTGTGATATTGCTAAAACAATTTGACACACCACATGAACCTACAAAGGTTGCACTCACAAAAGCAAACTCCAAAAACAACCGTGTAAAAATCCAAATAAACTTCCTTGATGTTCACAGGCTGATAAACTGTGGTCACGGCGGACCCAGAAAAGTAAACCAGGTGTATCTCACCGCTTCCCTTTCACTTGAACACCTCCTCTTTGTTGGGAAAAAGATGTATGTAGTATCCTCAAACGCTGGTCACTCGCATAGAGAATCTCATGCAGGTTATTTCACGTTGGTCAAAAGATCTTTAATGTAGCCACGCGTGACCACAGTTTATCAGCCTGTGAACATCAAGGAAGTTTATTTGGATTTTTACACGGTTGTTTTTGGAGTTTGCTTTTCTGAGTGCAACCTTTGTAGGTTCATGTGGTGTGTCAATAAATTGTTTTAGCAATATCACACTATTATACTTTTTTGTTTTTTTCACGTATGCGGATCTCACTTCTACATTTTTGGATATGAATCCTGAACACTAACTTGAGGATTGTACTACATGCCTTTATGCCAAACACGTGAGTGTAAGGCTACGAGTTCTGGTGAGTGGCCAATCATATTGGTGGAGGAGTGTTCGTTACACTGGTGTGGTGGAGGACTACTCGTAGGAGAGATTCAGAAGATTTCTTCAGACACTTTATGAACTGTTTACCTTTAGACTCATTTTCATTCACGGGTCTTTATATTCATACACTTTTTGTGTTACTTATTGTTTATTTAGTTCACTTGTGTGGATTCACTACACATTAGCGCTGTTTGTGCTATCTGTACTTATTTTCACTTTTAAGTTCACTAGACAATTTTTCACTATTTCCTTTACTTAATACAGCTGCTGCGAACGTCCTTGTACTTTACTCCTAAGCGCAGCGGCAGTAACCATTAGGGCGCATTTATTTTTGGTTACTATTTGTTTTTCATAGAGAGACATAATAGTTAACGGATTCCTTTTTAAAAATAGATAAAAATCAATCATATAATGTACCTACAATTTAGTTTCATTTTTAGACTAGTTTCAGTTTGTTCTGTGTGTACAGAGAGACACAGAACGAAAACAAACACACAGGGCAGTGTTTGTTTTTAAAATGGTTCTGAGGAGTTTTAGACGCATAGTAATCACATCATCTTGATCATGGACCACAATTACAGCAACTTCTAAGCAAAAATGCACATGGAGAACATGAAAGCAGGGCTGCTATAAGGTAAAGCAAGCCATTTAGAATAAAAAAAAAATGTCCTTTACTGATCCTTTAAGGACCACCACACGGCGATATACGCCGACCGAATGGCACGGCTGGGCACAAGGGTGTACATGCACGTCTCCTTTAAGAACCCAGCCGTGGGTTGCAGGCACGCCGGTGACCGTGCCCCCGATTGCCACCGGTGTCCCAGGGTCGGGTCACAGGAGCTGAAGAATGGGGAGAGGCGAGTGTTAATAAACCTTCCCCTTTCTTCTCAGTGGCTTGTCACTGATCGTCTTATCACACGTCCAGCCAGGCCCCCCTACAGTAAGAAAAACACAATAAGACACACTTAAACCTTTAGTGCCCCCTAGTGGTTAACCCCTTCACTGCCATTGTAATTTTCACAGTTATAAGTATGTTTTTATAGCACTTTTTGCAGAAAATAAAAACCGCTGAGGTGATCAAATACCACCAAAAGAAAGCTCCATTTGTGGGGGAAAAAAGGACACTAATTTTGTTTGTGAGGCATATCGCACGGCTGCGCAATTGTCAGTTAAAGCGACGCAGTGCCGAATCGCAAAAAGGGGCCAGGTCCTTTTACCTGCATAATGGTCCGGGTCTTAAACAGTTAAAGGCACACCGATATATAATGTAAAAAACTAGGTTTTTTTTATTTTTTATTATTATTATTATTATTATTGAATGCGCAGGGTTCATCTTGTGAAGTCTATGTGGGGTGAAATATGCTCTATGGACAATCTTAAATTTCACCAGCCTGTCTCGAACCGAGACTAGGGTGTGAAAGGGGAGGTCCCACACATCATCTGTCATCTGTGTCCAACTCAGGAATGTCACTCTGCCACCTGGATCGCAGCCCGTCCAGGGGAGGGAGAGACACAAAGATCAGATATGAGTATAGATGCGAGGTGGGTTTTGCATCACAGCAAAATCGAAGTGTTCTCTCCAACTCCGACTGGGCCACGATGCAGGACAGCGGGAACTGCGCCGTAAACGCATGTGACAACTGGTGGTACCTAAAAACATAATGTGGGGGTAAATTAAAAGTGGACGAGAGTTCTGTGAAAGGTATCAGCTTATTTTGCGAGACCATGTGTGAAATCAATTTGACACCACACCTCATCCACGCAACGGGATCTAATGTCTTATAAAAGTGGCTTAAGGTAGGGTTCAATCAGACAGGGGCATTGGGGGAAACCTCGGAGGGTTTGCATTTTTCAATGGCCAGTCCTGTTTGCCAAGCCCGAAGAGTGGTAAGCATGGAGGGGGTCAGGGGGTACGGCGCGCGGGGGCCCCGGAACAGCAAAAGCTGTAGGGCCTCCAACGATCCGACCACCGAGGCCTCCAGGGCAGTAGAGGTGTTCGTCCCACCCGGCCGCAACCACCAAGCCGCAGTCACCAATTGGGTTGCCAAGAAATACTTATAGCAGTCGGGGAATGCCATTCCCCCCTGCGTCCGCGGCCTCAATGTTGCTAATTTGTACCTAGGTGGAGAGGGGCCCCAAATGAAACATGAGAAGATCTGGTTTAATTTACAAAAGAAGGACTTGGGTACCCACTGTGGAGAGTGGCGGAAAAGGTAGATAAGCTTAGGGACAATTTTCATCTTGATAAGGTTGACCCTCCCCCAAACACATAACGGGAGATTGCTCCAAGCCTTAAGCCGAGATTGGGCTTCTAGTATAACCGGGGACAAATTTAGCAAAATAAAGTCAGTGGCCGAGGCAGAGACATGTACACCTAGATATTTAAAGGAACTTACCCAGCAGAGAGGGCTATCGGGCGGGGAGGTGGACCTGGCCGCCGGGTCAATCGGGAAGAGCAGGGACTTGGACCAATTCACCTTGAGTCCGGTGACCGAGGCGAATGTGTCTAGAACAGTTAATGCACCCTGCAGCAAAGGACCCGCATCATTCAGGAACAGTAACATGTCGTCCGCGTACAGGGCCACCCTCTCCTCCAGCAAGCCCACACGGAGACCTCTAATAAGCGGTGAGGAGCGGAGAGCCTCCCCCACCGGTTCAATCGCAAGGGCAAATAGAGCCGGAGAGAGAGGGCAACCCTGCCTCATCCCCCGGAAGAGCCTGAAGGGGACCGAGAGTCCACCACCCAGACGCACCGAGGAGGTAGGGGCCTTGTATAGTATCTGAAGCCATTTGATAAAAAGTAGGGGAAATCCCATCCTCCGCAAAGTTTCCCACAGGAAGGGCCACTCGACCGTGTCGAAAGCCTTTTCAACATCTAGCGAGGCCACAGTCCTCGTCCCTACATTTATGTGTTGGGTGTGTATGTTGGTGAAAAGCCTCCTGAGATTCACATCCGTAGACCTCCGGGGCATGAAACCCGTCTGATCCGAGTCTATTACCGTGGGCAGCATGGGATATAACCGAAGGGCAAGCGGTTTAGTCAGGATTTTAAAGTCTGTATTTAGAAGAGCAATGGGTCGGTACGAAGCGCAGGAAGTTGGGTCTTTGGGAGATTTGTAAATAAGCGTTAAGTGGGCATGGTACATGGAGACAGGGAGACTACCGTCCGTCAGGCAGGAGGTGTACAACTGGGCCAACAAGGGGCCAAAAGGCCCACATGTGCCCTGTAAAAATCTAGCGGGAGCCCATCCGGCCCGGGCGCCTTGCCCGGCGGGAAGGATTGGATGGAATTCCGTACCTCCTAGGGCCGTAAACGGCTGAACCAGAGCTTCCCTCTCCCGGTCCGAGAGCCAGCCCAGCGCCAACGAGTCTAATGGCACATTCAAAGTCTCAGGTCGGAAGTCCGCGGGTAGACTAGAGGAATACAGAGTCTTGTAAAAGTTGCTAAAGGTCTGGAGGATATCCTGGGGGGAGGACACAGTTCCACCCCCAGGGGTCTGAAGGAGCAAAATTGTTATGAGGGGTTGGTCATGTTGGGCCATCATGGCCAGCAGTCGACCGTTACGGTCCCCCTGCTCAAAGGCCCGCTGCCTGCCCTTGTGCATCTCCAGGCGCGTTGCCTCGGCCAGGTGCAGATGCAAGTGTCACTGGGCCGCCATCATCAGATCAAAATGAACCGAGGTGGGGTCCAAGTTGTACCTGTCAGTGCTGTCTATAGTAATTTGCTCCAGTTCCCGAGTCCTGGCTGAGTGTTGTTTCTTGACTCTGGCAATGGAGGAGATATACTGCCCTCTAGTGTAGGCCTTGAAGGTGTCCCACACAACCTCAGAAGAGGAAGTGCCCACATTATGTTCCCAAAATTTGGTTAATAAGGGGGGCAAGGCATCAGCTATGTCTGGATGAGTGACCCAGTGCGCGCCCAGCCTCCAAAGCGCAGCACTGCGCGATGTCGGAGAGCGGAGCACCACCATTAATGGACTGTGATCCGACAGACCGCTCGGGAGATAGTCCGCCCCCAATACATCCACTAACAGTGCGGGATTGGAGAAGGCCAAATCTATCCGAGACGCGGTCTTGTAGGAGGTCGAGAAGCACGAATAGGCTCTCATCCCAGGGTGTTTCCACCTCCAGACCTCCTCCAGACCCACTGCCTGTGCCCAGGCAGGCAGGTCCATGCACCGATATTTAGGCGGCGCAGGTCTGTCCAGGTCGTGTGACAATATGGCATTAAAATCACCCATAATCAGAATTTTCCCCGGGCAAAACGGCGTGATCTTATCCATCACCTCATACAATAAGGCAGGTGAAAAAGGGGGGGGGATGTATAAGCTGGCAATTATATACCTCTGCGCCCAAAGCGTAAAGACCAGTATCGCATATCTACCCAGGGGGTCCGTACGGACCTCCTTAATCACGCAAGGGAAATTTTTGTGAATAAGGATCGACACTCCCCTAGCATAGGTAGAATAAGTAGCATGCATCGCCCGCTGCACCCAGGGCTTCTTAAGAGTCAGGATCTTGCTGCCCATGAGAGGAGTCTCTTGGAGTAATATAAGCTGGGGCGAGTGGGTTTTTAGGTATTGAAAGAGGGTGGCACGTTTAAATTTAGAGTTCAGGCCCCTGACATTCCAGGAAAGGATGCTAAACAAGTCAGACTGGCGGTCAGCCTTCAGACTCAGGGGGCAGGAAAAAAAAGGGATAATTGTATAGATACACCCTGGCGGCCCCCAGGAGGAGCAAGATCCCGAGCACACAGC
Organism: Rana kukunoris; assembly: GCA_029574335.1. Taxonomy (NCBI): domain Eukaryota; kingdom Metazoa; phylum Chordata; class Amphibia; order Anura; family Ranidae; genus Rana; species Rana kukunoris. The sequence goes on from CM056049.1 coordinate 298,120,530, forward strand.
ACTGCATATTTTATTCACTCGAGCAGAACATATTCAAAAAACAGTAAATGACATTGAGCCTGAAGGACAAAACAAACATTAAGAAAAATGAACTCCCAGGCACAAGTGCCTATCCTACTATGTCCCAACCCCCCAACAATGGTCAGGGGGGTGGGAATAGTTTCTTCCCAAAAACAAGCAAAAAACAGTGTAAATGAGCCCCTAAAAAACTGGGGGTCCTACACGGCAGACGCCAGGTCGCCCACTCCGGTACCCAGACAGCGGGTATGTCAGAGACCAAGGGTCAGTGTCCAGGCTCCTATGAGCAAAACGGGGGAAACACAAAGGGGGGAGAAGAGATGAAGGGGGGACCAAAATCCCCAGGGGGGGGGTAGCAGTCCTGGAGTGCCACCACGTCCGCAGGCCGAGGTAGTGCGTATCCTAGTTCGTGCACTGAGCAGCCACAGCTCCTATGAGCAGAGTCAGGACCGATTCCCGGTCAAGGCATCCCAGAGCGGCCAATCCCTAGAGTTAATCGAAGAGGAGAAAGTACAATGAGGGCTGGGAACAAAAAGAAAAAAATAGAACGGGTACGAGAACGAAGGGTGCCTGGAGGGAAGGTGGCGGATCCCGGACCAAACATCAGGCGACCTCACGGGAGATGTGACAGTCCTGCAGGAACGAGGGGGGGGGGGGTGGGGGCAGCGGAGGCCAAACGAAAAACCCCAGGCGGGAGTGACATGAAAAAAGCAAAATGCAAAATCTGCAGTGAGGGAGTAGGCCAGTACGCCACACCATATGAGCCGCAGCGGGTGAGGGGAGGCAGACATCACAGGGAAAGTGTATAGGCCTTATACCATAGGGCAACAAACAGGAGTACTTGCCACGAAATAAGGTTCCTCAACGATCCACCAGCCACGACATGGCCGCTTCCAGATCCATGAAAAAGCGCGTGCGGTCCCCGTCAATCGCCCACAGTTTGCTGGGGTAGAGCAGGCTGAACTTGAGGCCCCGGTCTCGCAGGCATCTCCTCACCTCAGTAAAGGAACGGCGTCGGTGCTGCACCTCTGGGGAGTAATCAGGAAAAAGCATGATCTTGGCCCCGTTGTAAAGCAGGTCCCGCTTCTCTCTGGCAGCAGCAAGGATTCGATCCCTATCCCTGTAATTTAGCAGGCGGAGCAGAAAAGGCCGAGGAGGGGCTCCCGGGATCGGAGGCTTGGGGGTGACCCTGTGTGCCCTTTCAACCACAAATGTAGGCGGCATGGCTGGCAGGCCCAGAAGGAAGACCAGGAAGGTTTCTGTAAATTCTGCAGGTCTGAGGCCTTCCGCCTGTTCAGGGAGGCCCAGGACCCTAATGTTGTTCCTCCTGAGCCGATTCTCAGTGTCTATAGACTTCTCCTGCAGGGCTTTAACCTGCAGTTGTAAGGCATGCAGGTCCCTGGAATCGGCCCTCGTGGAATCCTCAAGCTGAGAAATGCGTCCCTCCGCCTCCGTGAACCGGGCCCTGAATTTGTCCATATCGTGGCGGATCAAGCTGACATCCGCAACGAGGTGGTCTATCTTGACCATCACAGAGTCGCGGCCCTCCTTGATAGCCGACAGGAGCTCAGCGTGCGAGGCGGCGTAGGATGCCGGCGGATCAGGGGAGGCTGGAGAGCTAGCCGACATCTCTTGTTCAGGGAGCCTCGTGTGCAAGATGGCCGTCGCAACGCGGCCGCCGATCTCCGTGGAGGAACGGAGCTTTCCCGGAGACAGCGGAGGGGGCCTCGGGGTGCCTTCTTCCGCCCAAGGGGGTCAGGCAGGCGAGTGCTGAGGAGGAATCGGTGCTGGAAATCAAGCCAGGATAACGGTAAGAGCGGAGCTCAGCTAGCACACGTCTGTTCTTGTTCACATCCCGGCCACGCCCTCCAGTACAGTAGTTTTTATTCAGTCTGTATACATTATTGGGATGCTGGCACACTGTCACTGCTGTGTCCACAGTGTCACCCTGTGAGGACACACGTAAAACCCAAACTTCCCTTGAACGATATATTATATTCTCCATATTTTTGGTAAAAACAATCCCAATAAGCATATATTGGTTTGTGTAAAAGTTATCACATCTACAAACAGAGATTTAGGGCCTTTTATTTTACTTTTTTTTTTATTGCAGCAGACAAATCTGACCTAAAATTACACTTTTTGTGGACCAGTGATGACATTACATTGATCAGTGCTATAAAAATGCTCTATCAATGTAAAAATGACACTGGCAGGGAAGGGGGTTAACACTAGGGCAATCAAGGGGTTAACTGTGTTCCTTGGACGTTTTCTAACTGCAGAGGGGTTGGGCTGCCAGGGACATGACAGAGATCACTGTTTCCGATGACTGGGAACTATCAATGTAATGTTCCCTGTCAGAATGAGGATTCGCCTTCTTTACAAAAACCTTGTACTAGGCAATTGCGAGTCGCCGGCACACATCGAGTCCGCTTGACCTGCGGGCATGCTTCCACAGTGAGCACCTGCCCGCAACTGCGCTAGCCCAAGTACAGCTACGGCGATTCGTGGAGATGAGCCAACTTGCCGCCATATAACAACAGCGGCTAGTCGGCAAGCAGTTGAAAGCACATTCCAAACTGACAAGGCATAAATGTTGTTGTTCCAAATATTTATAACATACTTCAATACCTTTGCCTAGTTATTAGAACTCGAGCAACATAAATATAGCTTCAACTGAATATAAACTTACCCCCCCCCCTAGAAACCCAGGGTGACCCAACCACATAGCCGTGCTTGCAACCAAGGAGGGAGGGAGGTGTCCAAGAGGAAGTTCCTATCCACAACCATGCCTTTTTATATAGGCTTTACTGGGGAATTCCTGACTGTTCCACACAATTCCATTGGATTTCCCATGGATAGCTTAAAAATGACAGTACCTATTTTAACAATGCATAAAATAATAGCCTAAAACCCCTTAATAAAAAAATGGGTAAGGGTAGCCTCAGCCTCAAGAAAGGGGTTCCATAAGAGTCTCCCCTTTTTTATCATGAGACCGTAGGCCACACCCACCCTCCAAATTACACCACCAAAACCCAATATAATAAAAGTATACTAGCAAATTGGCAAAGAATGTCCGCAGCACTTTTATTGGTTTAAAGCACATTCCAAATTGACAAAGCTCAAATTTTATTATTCCAAATATTTTTATAAAATACATCAATACCTTTTGCCCACTTATTTGAGCAACATAAATACAGATTCAACTGAAAATAAACCTCCCCACAAGCCTAACTTGAAAATTCAAGACTGGCCCACCCCCAATGCCTTAGCCCATTCAATTCCACACTGCAAACCCAAATTGAAAATATCAAGCCCCACCTTCGAGAGATGGACCCAATCCTGCCTGTATAGGCCTGGGATTCCAAACACAAAAAAAAAAACGAATTGTCTCAACATTGTAATTGCAAACAAAGAGCTGGACGAAAGACAGTTTATGGCAAAGATAACTCTTTATTGTAAGTTTCAACCAATATACGCCTATTCGCAAACAGTGCTCCCCCACAGTGCAATTGCTACCAAGACTGAAAATAACTAACAAAACCAAGTTGTTCATACCCCCATTTGCATGCCAAAAGTCTGGCCAAGCTCCACAACATCAGTGCCAAATCCATTTTGGCCATACTTCTGTAGATCACAAGAATGCAGGAGTTCAGTCTGTACGCCTGTGGTCCAGCTCTCTGCTCACATAATGCTGAGAACTGAGTGATCAGCAGTCTTTTCAGGCCAGAGCCGACAGGGGACCGATGCTGCATCGGGTCAATGCTGCATCCACCTAGGTGATTTTAAATGTTGCTTTTTTCTTCTCTTTTAAACTATCCCATTTGACCTTTGTTACAGATCAAAATTGGGGGGGGTCAACATTTAAGGAAGACCAAGTCTATTCTAACCCTCACTGACCCTCCAGATGTTCTTTATCCTAATCTGGTGTAAAGGTGATTTTTAAAAATGGCCATTCTTAACCAGGGTTCCTCTGAGTGTTCCTTGAGCTATGGCTGCCTGACCTCCCATTTTATGGTGTCTGTATAGTTCCAGGTCCAATGCCACTTGGAAGAGCCAGCTACATGACACCATAAACCATTTTATCAGTCTGTAAGCATAGCATTCTGACCACCACTCTAAGCAGGGCATACCTTCCACTAACCCCCCCCAATGTAATGGGACATTTTTCCATTTACCCATGACAAATTGGTTTTAGCAAAGTTTCCCCCGAGACTTAAAAATAATTTTCAAGGATTCTTCTGAATTAAAAAGGTTGAGAAAGGCTGCTTTAAAATGCTGAGGATCAACTGAGCTAGCCCATTGGTGGCTCTGCCTGAGCACCGTGCTTATCTTTTGACTGAGATATGTGACCCCTTTTTGCGCCCTCCATTAATTTGTGCATCTGGACAATAAGATTTCAATTATCCAAATGTACAGCACCCATGCTTTGCACTCAACAAAATGGATAATTTTTATATTACTAGTTGGTGGTCATTACATTTGCTGAACATTGATTCCAGCATGCTTATACAAATAAGATGAGTGCCATCAATAGGTAAAAGTAGAACTCCAACCACATGGTTAAATGAGTAGTTGAAATACCATATGAACTGTTTTCTCTGACAAAATATTTATCTCACACTTTTCTGTCTGCATAGTAGGTTGACATTATTTGTTGTTGCACTTTGTAGCTTCCTGCGTCCTCTACTTCTTGATTGGACTATGCAATAACATCATCACACTTCTTATGGAGATCATATGCTTTCTAAATATTCAATTCCACTCTTCAATGTCAGATTGATAGGATTGTGAAATTCAGTAGAGCCTGATTAGAGTACATATCCATATTATAAATACAATTTCTGCATAGACAATTGTGGGAAGATTAAAAGATGCCAGCAAATAGACGGGTACTTTTTTTTCTTTCTCCTTTGTATACCATTTTAACCACTTAAGACCCGGACCAAAATGCAGGTAAAGGACCTTGCCCCTTTTTGCGATTCGGCACTGCGTCATTTTAACTGACAATTGCGCGGTCGTGCGACGTGGCTCCCAAACAAAATTGGCGTCCTTTTTTCCCCACAAATAGAGCTTTCTTTTGGTGGTATTTGATCACCTCTGCGGTTTTTATTTTTTGCGCTATAAACAAAAAAAAGCGACAATTTAAAAAAAAATTCAATATTTTTTACTTTTTGCTATAATAAATATCCACTAAAAATATTTAAAAAAAAAACATTTTTTTTTCCTCAGTTTAGGCCGATACGTATTCTTCTACATATTTTTGGTAAAAAAAATCGCAATAAGCGTTTATCGGTTGGTTTTAGCAAAATTTATAGCGTTTACAAAATAAGGGATAGTTTTATTGCATTTTTATGAATTATTTTTTTTTTACTACTAATAGCGGCGATCAGCGATTTTTTTCGTGACTGCGACATTATGGCGGACACTTCGGACAATTTTGACACATTTTTGGGACAATTGTCATTTTCACAGCAAAAAATGCATTTAAATTGCATTGTTTACTGTGGAAATGACAGTTGCAGTTTGGGAGTTAACCACAGGGGGCGCTGTGAATTTGAGTGTACCCTGTGTGTGTGTTTACAACTGTAGGGGTGTGTGGCTGTAGGTGTGAAGTCATCGATCGCGTCCCCCTATTACAGGGATGACGCGATCGATGCTGCGGCCACAGAGAAGCACGGGGAAGCCGTGTTTACACACGGCTCTCCCCGTTCTTCAGCTCCAGGGACGGATCGCCACACTGCAGCGGCGATCGTGTCTGCGAGTTCTGCGGTCCCGGTCCTGGAGCTTCGGACCGGGTCACGGGCGCGCACCGCGGGCACGCGCCCGTGACCCACGGCTGGGTACTAAAATCAACGTATATATACGTTGATGTGCCCAGCCTTGCCATTCTGCCGACGTAAATGTGCAGTAGGCGGTCCTTAAGTGGTTAAATTGCTTGATGGCATAAGATAAAATTCACTATTTCAGTTTAGGCCTTGTCATGAACCATACTTTGGTAGTGTAACCTGATCCTAGTGTAACCTGATCCTAGTGTAGCCCAATGTAAGAATGATGCTTTTAGCAAATGCCTTAAGCCTAGTACACGGGCCGAATGTTAAAAAGGTGCTGGACGACAGTTGCCCCGCATGTACTGCAGTTGGTCCGACAGAAGCTGGCCGGCTTCTGTTGAAGGGGCTTGAACAAATAAGGTCTGCCGATCAGCTCCCTCAGCCGAATGATTGACAGGAATGTTCTAGCGCAGCGATGGGCAAACTACGGCCCGGCAGACCTTTTAATCCGGCCCCCACCGGCGATCTCCTATCGCCGCTAATTGAGGCCGCGGCTTTGCGGCCTATGCTTCAAAGGGGGCTGGAGGAAGCGAGCGCAGATAGACTGTGGGCGCTCCGCCTCCGGCTGCCTCTCGCCCCGTGGGATTGGAGAATTCCTCTGAGATGGCAGTGCCACCCAGAGGCATACTAAGTGGGGGGGCGGGACGCCACACACTGGGGGGTCAGAGTGACAGCGCCTGCCTGCCCAGCGCCGCGGTACAAGAGGAGGGGGGTTGCGGGGGTGACACAGCGGGAAACCATCCATCCCGTCCTCACAGCCACGGCCTGTTAGCGCTGCTCGGCACAAAGGCTCAGCAGAGTGAAGCTGCTGCCACCTCCCCCTCCTCTCTGTGTGTACGGAGGGGACCTTCTGTCCATGTGCCGTGATCGTCGCTGCGCTGATCTGAGGTACTGAATGGGGAGGGGGTGTTTGCACCTGGGGGGGGTTCACGGGGGAGGGGGGGTATTTGCACTGGGGGTTTGCACTGAGGGGGGTTTCACTAAGGGGGGTGTCTGCACTGAAAGGGGTGTAAACTGAAGGGTGTCTGTGTAACATGCAGGGGGTCCAGAGCTGTGGGGCCATGCCATCAAACGCAGCCATTGTGCCATCAATTGTCACCACTGTGCAATGCAGCCACTCATCAAAAGCAATCACTGTGCCATCAATTGTCACCACTGTGCTATGCCAAATGCTGTGCCATCAATTGCCACTGTGCCATGCCATCAAACGCAGCCACTGTGCCATCAATTGTCACCACTGTGCCATGCCATCAAAAGCAATCACTGTGCCATCAATTGTCACCACTGTGCCATGCCAAATGCAGCCACTGTGCCATCAATTGTCACCACACTGCCATGCCATCAAAAGCAATCGCTGTGCCATCAATTGTCACCACTGTGCCATGCCAAATGCAGCCACTGTGCCATGCCATCAAACGCACCCATTGTGCCATCAATTGTCACCACTGTGCCATCAATTGTCACCACTGTGCCATGCCATCAAACGCAGCCACTGTGCCATCAATTGTCACCACTGTGCCATGCCATCAAAGGCAGCCACTGTGCCATCAATTGTCACCACTGTGCCATGCCATCAAAGGCAGCCACTGTGCCATCAATTGTCACCACTGTGCCATGCCATCAAAGGCAGCCACTGTGCCATCAATTGTCACCACTGTGCAATGTCATCAAAAGCAATCACTGTGCCATCAATTGTCACCACTGTGCTATGCCAAATGCAGCCACTGTGCCATGCCATCAAATGCAGCCACTGTGCCATCAATTGTCACCACTGTGCCATGCCGTCAAACACAGCCACTGTGCCATCAATTGTAGTTTTGTAAAATAACTCTGTTTATGCTTTTCTACCTTAAATGAATCTAAACATTTAATGTTACAAATTTAAATTTAATTTATATTAATTCACACATACACACCGTCCATCTATTCTTGGTCCGGCCCCCGGGTCCAATATTTGAACCCATTGCGGCCCAAGTCAAGTCAAAAAGTTTGCCCACCCCTGTTCTAGCGGGTGGCCCTCCCACTGTCAGAACACAGTAGCACAGCAGGGAAGATCCTCCTGAGCTGTCCATTTGTTTTTTTCATTCAGCCCTGCTAGGTTGAACGGAAAAAAATAATAGTTTGTACTACTGTAGGCTTAACAGTTACAACAACTTGTTGAACATACAAAGTTTTCAGTCCATGTAACAACATCCTGAAGCTTATAGACATAAAAGGAAATTTGGTATGGGAGAAACTGTATGTAGGTTGGCATTGCTGGATGTCTTTTGGATCATCAAGCTTCCATACTCATTCACTTAGAACAGATATGCAGGTCAGGAGTTCTACTTCACATCCAGGTTTTGACTTGGAAATTATTCATGTCCAGGAGTTCCAGAGTAGCTAGGAATTCCAGTATGGATTGGCTGTTGCATCCAGGTATAACTGTCACTGCTGTTCTTTTTTTTTAAAGTGTCCTTTGTCCTTGTTTGTCCTTTTACTCCTCTATGCAGTGGTTTTGCACAGAGTAGCCCCAATCCTCCTCTTTTTGGGGTCCTCGCCAGTGCTCCAGGCTTCTCCATTTCAACCAGTGCCCCCAATAGCAAGCGGCTTACTCTGGGGGCACTGGGGCGTGCTCGCTCATGAGCCCCACTCAATACGTTAAGTCATAGAGCTGTGACGCTGCCCTGCCATTGGCTCCCACTGCTGTCTCAGCCAATGAAGAATGAGAGACTCTGGAGAGGCCCTGCTCTTGTGCACAGCACTGGATCGAAAGGGAGCTCAGATTAGTATAAGGGGGGCTGCTTCACACCGAATACATGGAGGTAAAAAACCTTAAGCCTTTAAAACCACACTTAAAAAAAAAAAATAAAAAATTAAATCAGTTGATGTTACAGTATCGGCAGAATGTTTTTTTTTTTTTGTTTTTTTTCAACTGATGTATTGAAATGTGCCCTTTTGGTTGAAATGGAAGGAAATGTATTTTATCTGTTCAGTGACAGACATGACAACTGAACAGCTAATTTCCTGCCAGAGATAAATGGTGACAGAATTGAGCAGTCTTGGTTCTGGGCATTGAGATTACTAGCATCACATATGGTGAAAGTTTTGTTATCCTAAAACATGGAAAAAAAAAAAATCTGTTTATACAGTTAGGTTATTTCTCTAATATGCCTTTTATTTAGCACCAAGCGCATTTTTGTGTTCTGTTACATCAGTAAGTGTATGCCCTGGTTACAAATAATAAATAAAATATGTGCATTATTTATATAATCGGTGTCGAAAATAATTATTTGCTCCCCTGCAGATTTTGTACGTTTGTATAATTGTTATCATAGGTGTATTTTAAATGATAGAGACAGAATATCAACCAAAAATCCAGAAAAAAAAAAAAAACATGATACAAATATTATAAATCGAGTTGCAGTTCAGTGAGTAAAAAAATGAATTTGATCCCCCTACCAACTAACAATAATTCTGTCTCCCACAGACTGGCCGCTCATGTGGTACACAGATTAGTCCTGTCAATTTAATAAAATGCTCCTAACACCTGTACACAGAAATGTTCTTCTATTTAAACTTCACCATCATGGGCAAGACCAAAGTGCTGTTAAAGGACATCCATGACAACATTATAGACCTGCACAAGGATTGAGTGGGCTTCAAGACCATCAGCAAGAAGCTTGGTGAGAAGTAGTGATGAGCGGAATACGCCATATTCGATTTTGCGATATTTCGCAAATATTTCGAAGAATATTCGCGAATATTCGTTAATATCGAATATTTGTGATATTTTATAAAAAAAATAAAAATTGCGAAATTTCGCTATTTTCTTTGGATAAAATATCACGAATATTCGATATTTACGAATATTCGCTATATTTAAAAAATAAAATAGCGAAATTTCGCTAGTGCGAATGCGAAATTGATTGCGAAATTTAAAAAAATACGAATATTCGAAATAGCGAATATTCGCTGCGATATTCGAGTTATTCGCGAATACTCGAATATGCAATATTCGTAGCGAATATTCGCAATGCGAATATTCGTGAGCAACACTAGTGAGAAGGAGACAACTGTTGGAGCAATGAATTTGCAAATGGGGGAAAAAAAGCAAACTAACCATCAATCGCCCTCGGTCCAAAGCTCCATGCAAGATTGGAAGCTTGGGGTAATGATGATTATGAGAAATGTCGGGCATCAGCCCAGAATGACATAAGAGGAGCTTGTGAATGATCTCAAGGTAGTTGGGACCACACTCACCAAACAAACCACTGGTAACACAATATGCCGCCATGGATTGAAATTCTGCAGGGTAAGATCCCCTCCTCCTCAAGAAGGCACGTGTACAGACCCGTGAAGTTTGGCAATGAATATCTGAATGATTCAGGGAAGGATTGGGAAAAAAAGTGCTGTGGTCAGACCAAAATTTAGCTCTTAGGCATTAACTTGAGTGGTCATGTTTAAAGGAAGAAAAATATGACCCTAATGCCGCGTACAAACAGTCGTTTTTTGTCTTGTAAAAAAAAACTTTTTTTCTGATGAAAACTTCATTTTAAACACCGACATTGCCTACACACCATCGTTTTCTGAAAATGCTCTTGTAAAGCGTGGTTACGTACAACACGTACGACGGCACTCTGTTCCATTCAAGCTCGTGTCATAACTTGCTTCTGAGCATGTGCGCAGTTTTAAACGTTGTTTTAGCCCACACACTGTCATTTTTTGACACAAAAAACGACATTTTGAAAAACGACATTAAAAATTGAAGCAGGTTCGAATTTTTTTTGGTCGTTTTTTCAGAAGACAAAAAACGACGTAAAGCCCACACACGATCATTTTAAATTACGTTTTTTAAAACGTCATTATATTTCGTCACAAAAAAAGACCGCGTGTACGCGGCATTAGAACACCATTTCTACAGTCAAGCACGGATGAGGAAATATTATGCTTTGGGGCTGTTTCTCTAAAGGTACAGGCTGCATTTGCCACATTAAGGGGCAAATGGACGGGGCCATGCATTGTAAAATCTTGGATGAGTACCTTTTCCCTCAGCCAGAAAACTGAAGATCATGAAGGTCATGGATGGGTTTTCCAGCATGACAATGACCCAAACATACTGCCAAGGCAACAAAGGAGTGGCCCAAGAAGAAGCGCATTAAGGTGATGGAGTGGCTTAGCTAGTCTCCAAGCCTGAATCCTATAGAGAATTTATGGAGGGAGCTGAAATTTCGATTTGCTAAGTGACAGCCAAGAAACCATAAGAATTTAGAGAAGTTCTCTAAAGGGTGGACCAAAATCCATCCTGAGATGTGTGCAAACCTGGTAATCATCTACAAGAAACATCTTACATCTGTGCTTGCCGACAAGGGTTTTGCTTGGGGATTAAGTCTGGGTTCGCACATTGCGAATTGGATGCAGCTTACATTGCATCCAATTCGCAGAACATTTGAAAGTGTTATTTTTCAATGGGTCTGGTTCACATATGTGTGTTAGCCACAGTGCGCTGCGAATTGCAGGCACATAATCTTCAATGGGCACGCATCTGATTCGCAGATGTGTTTCATTGTGAACAGGAATTCTCTCCCCCCTCCTCCTACACCTCCCCCCTCTCCCTGGTCAACTTATCCGCAGCTACAACGAAGAGGAACCGCTGAATGAATCATTTTTATCTTTGCAGGGAAACCGGAGCTGCAATTCGCACCGGATTAGTGTGAACCCAGCCTTAATAATTTTACTCCCCCCCTCCGGTGTCACTGAACCTGGGGGAGGGGGGTGCAACTCAATTCCGGCCCAGCATACGGGCAAAAGACGGGCATAACATTTGTTGTGTGCTGGGATTGCACACAGCTGTCGCGGGCGCAGCGCGACTTTAGGGAACCGGGCAGTGAAGCCGCAGCGCTCTGGATTGGAGGGGGGAGCAGCAGGGTTTGTCTCGCCCTTCCAGGACAGGTTAAAATATGCAGTATTTGTTGCTGCTGGCTTTTATATTTTTTTTTAGATAAAAATGATAACTCAATTATAACATTTGATTGTGTTTTTTCACTTGCCCTTTTAATTTATGATAAAAATGATAGACACTTAATTTCTTTGTAAGTTGGCAAACTTGCAAAATCTGCAGGGGACCAAATAATAATTTTCACTAAAACACCTGTTGATCTGTTAAAATGCTACAGCAATCCGCTCTTGTATCACGTTCTGTGTGCATACATTGATTTAATTTCCAGCAAGGCAGCATACGGTTTCAATGCAGAATGGCATGGTAGGTCTATAGCATAAAACAAAAATCTGCTTGTCCACTAAGGTACATTTTTTAATGTTCTTTTGTCAGCTGTAACCCTTTTCACACAGCAACAGGCTTTCACAGCAAAGAGAACAAGAGAACGCCCTGAGCATCTATCGGCACAACCAAGACTATTGATGGGGTTTGGTACCAAGTAAGATATGGACTTGGGAATGGAGGCTTTATCCACCCAAAGTTCTACAAACCTCTCAACTTGGGAGGAATTAACAAGCTTCCTAGGCCAACTTGCGCAAGTGGTGTGGATCACATTACCAAAGCAGATAGACCAGTTTCAGGTCTTTCTCCCCCACCAATGCCAGTTTGTATTCCAGAGTGAAAAAAAAAAAACTGGCATGGGTTTTGCTGAATTAACAAAGGGTTGGATCAGTTTTTAATTTGAAAAACTGCCACAGATCCCCATGTTGGACTTGGCATACAGGATTTGAACTGTTTTATCTCTTATCAGGTCTATGCCATTGCTTGATTGCTCCCACTTTAATTAGGAGCAGGGTTTGCTCTGTTCTAGAGGAGTGGCTTGCTTTATGCCTGTGACATTCTTTAATTCCTCTCCGTGTTTAGGTACAATTTTTTTTAAAAAAACTAAGAAATACGTATACACTATACATCTTTCTGTATGTACCTTTTTTTTTTCTAATCGATATACAGCTGTCACATGACCAAGATCTTCCCCAGCCTGTCTGTAGGGAAACAGTGGCAGAAGGAGCTTCTAGTCTTCTGCTGCTAGTCACCTGTTCCAAAAGAAAAAAACAGGAATACAGAGAAAAAAAATAATTATATCAATAAACTGTTTTAAATTTAATATATAATTAAAATAAATCTTTATTTTTGGTACTAAAGTGGTGTGAGCAGATTTCTCAAGATATAATATCCCACCCCCATTGTGTTTTGTTCATTTACCACTTTGCCCACCTAGTAACATGGGCTTCTCAGATGTGATGGGGAGGAAATGCTCGGGGTAGAAAATACACTGAAAACTGGGCATGTGCAGAGCTGCCAACACTGCTCTGCCAAATCCTTAAGTGCAGTGGGGACATTGACAGGGGTAGGGGAAGACAGATCAGAAGGCTCAACCTGTTTTTGTTTTCTGTAAAAAAAAAAAAAAAAGATCCCATTGTGACTGGGTGATTATAAACCACATGTAATGCACCATTTATTTCGTTGTTTTTTTGTGATGTGGGTTTAGTGACACTTTAAAAGTAGATCTAAATCTCCAAACTTCTTTGTAGTGGATAGCATAGGGAAGGGTTAAAACCTGTAAATGTATCCTATTCTCCATGTTTCTTTTGGAGGCTATCTCTCCTAAAAGTATAAAAGGGGGGTCTTGCCTCCTACTAATGACCTGGCTCCTGAGCATATTTAAGTTTTTGCAAAATGCTAAGAATGTTTTATTTATATTTTGTCTTTGTTTTTGCCAACACCTTAAAGGAATGTAAAATCTAGCCCACCATTTTTGGGAAGTTCCACAATATTTCTTGATTAATTTGAGCTAACAGTGCTTTTTATTTGACTCCTGGGAACTTGCAGCTGATTGATCACGCTCAAATATCTTTGTTACTATAGCAGCAAGTTCTGTTTTGGTGCAGTTTTTTGGGTTTACTTTTAGGGCTGAGCTGTACAGGCAAAAGTCATGACAGGCTAATCCCTTCAGAAGTATCGCTTACTTTTACACTAAATAGTTAGAAATTATCAGATGTATTATTTTTTTTATTGCAAAAAAAACTAAACAAAACATTCAATTGTGAAGTTGCACAGAAACACATTAATTGAATACATTTGATCAGTCAAGGAAGGAAAATTACACATTTTAAAGCGGTAGTAAAGCCGCTGCTGTTTTTTTTTTTTTTTATTTTTTTTTTATACCTGTAAAGCAAAAGCCATAACGAGCTAGTAGCACTGCATACTAACCGATTATGAAATACTTACCTTGGAACGAGGTTAGGGGAACTTACCTGGTCCACCCCGAGGGAGATGTCATCTTGCCTCAGTGTGTGTTCCGGGTATCGCCGCATGCGCGCGGGAGGCTTCTGTCCGGCAAGGTCCGGCGGCTGCAGTCAGTGGCGCATTGCGAGGGGAAGATCTCCTGAACCATGGGTGTCAAACTGGCGGCCCTCCAGCTGTTCCGAAACTACAAGTCCCATCATGCCTCTGCCTGTGGGAGTCATGCTTGTAACTGTTAGCCTTGCAATGCCTCATGGGACTTGTAGTTTTGCAACATCTGGAGGGCCGCCTGTTTGACACCCCTGTCTTAAACCGTACAGGTTTATGAGATATTCTTTATACTTACAGGTAAGCCTTATTATAGGCTTACCTGTAAGTGAAAGTGGCAGTACAGAGTTTACTACCACTTTAAGCTACGTTTGGTTTATTTGACTTTGTTCTCCTGTGTGATTATTCTGTCACCCAACAGTCTCCTCCAGCTAAAAGTACTAGTGAGAATTACTATACATATGAAGATTTGTATCATACTGGAATGGTAATTGCACATGTTAGGGGGGCCATTGACTTTTCTGCCATTGAAAATAATCGGGGGAATTTAATAAATCACTATTTTTTTTTGGTGGTAGTGCCCTTTTACTGCTATGGATTCAAAAATGTCTGTTACCAGTTTTGGTAGCTTTATACTAATGTGCAGTTTATTCAGGTTGCGCCACTATGTAACCAAATAAAAAAAAAAAAAATTACCTCCAGTTTGTAGATAACTAAAACTGGCCACAGACGGTTCAGCAGGAACATGGCCGAGATTTGAACCATGTATGTGCAGGCTGATTGTACCCAAGTTAATCCATTGACTTGACTTGGGTACAACCAGCATGTCAGATTTTTACATGTGGTTATTGCCAGCAGCTAGAAATAATTACTGTTTTCTCTTGGCAGGGGCGGCTCCCTGTGACCCCCTGCCAGGAGAACACAATAGAAAATGTGTTGCTTACAACCCGTGCTATGGATCCAGGGCCATCTTAATACAATCAAGTGGCCTTGGGAAAAGTGATGCACTGTGGTCCCTACTATCCTTTCCCAATTTATACACCTACTCTTAAGAATTAAAGTATAAACAGTTATTTAATAATTAATCGTATATTAGTACTGTCAAACAGGGCAACTTATGGGGGATCAGCATGGTACAGTATGAGGGGATCAGAAGGGCAGAGTACAAGGGGGTCGGGGGGCAGCAAGGCTGGGTGTAGGTGGGTCAGGAGGGCACAGTATAGGGGGGCACTTGGACATAATGTGGGTGGGTCAGGGGGGCACAGAGACAGTAATTTCCAATACAGAAACGGTTTCCTCATGCAGAGCTGCGCAGGGAAATCAAACATCTTATATTATGGTGTTGAACTCTGTATGCACCTAAAGCCAGACAAAGGCTGTTTGATCCTGTCTGATCCTGTCTTCCACTGTCCACTATCTCCAGATAGTACAGAGGTTAGGTGACAAGCTGCACATGCTCAGTTTGGCGTGTATTGTTAGAGTTGTTTTGAGTGCATGTGATCAGCACAGGGCCAATCAGCACCATCCAGACAGTCAGGGGTTCTGCATCTTTATAGGACAATCATGGGAGAATAACTCCTCCTCTTACAAGCTATAACCAGATGCTGATCGAAGTCACAAGACTGCTATATACTGCATATTTAGCCGTTTATAATTACTAAAATAATTTTAGTTTTTCCATGTTTTGTGTATTGTGAGACCAGCTATGGTGAATGCAGGGTCCTGGCTTTGGTAACACATTAAAGGGGTTGTAAAGTCAGAAGGGTTTTTTATCTTCATGCATTCTATGCATGAAGAAAAAAAACCTGTGTCCAGCAACCGCCCTCCAGAACCCCCTAATGCTTACCTGAGCCCCATCTCTCTCCAGCGAAGATTGAGACCACAGTGAAGACATTGGCTTCTGCTGCTGGCAATCAACTAAGCCAATCGGGAGGGAGAGGGGGCGGGGCCAAATCAGGACTACTTGTCTGAATGGACAAGCTGCTTGCGGTGGGGGCACTCAATGGTAAGGAGGGGCCAGGAGAGCCAAAGAGGGACCAGAGAAGTGGAGGATCTGGGCTGCTCTGTGCAAAACCACTGCACAGAGCAGGTAAATATGACATGTTTAGTATTTTTAGAGAAAAAATTACTTTACAATCGCTTTAAAGTCTGTCCAGTCCTCAGTTTTACACAACATAGCCCCCTCTGATAGGGAAAGAGCTTTTTTATTCTTTGCTGCAGACAGTTATACAACACTACAAGTCCTGTGTATCTGCTGTCCTGTGACTGGACAGTGAAAATTACACATGAGACAGATGAACTCACCTCGGTCACTCTCTTCCTAATAACATGCTCATTGTCCACACATGAACTGGTTAGCTCCTTGTCCTAATTTTTCACTCACAATCTGAGTTTTTTTTTGTTGTTTTTTTCACAGTGACTCCAATACCAGGATACATTTAGCTACTTGTACTGCTTACTTTTAAAACAAATATATATTTAATGGTGTGTTAATGATCATCTACACCTCAAACCGGTATTCAGCTTACCAGTACTTTTGATGTGGTGACTGCCTTTGTTTTCTATTTTTTTATTTTATTTTTTTTACCTGGTGATCCTGCCAGTAACACAGTTCCTGTCCTACAGTGACTATAGGTTTACTTACTGAATTAAATCTATAGAAGAGCAGCATTGCCACTTCAATCTGCTCTTCTGATTTGGACTACAAACACCTCCCCCTCTCCTCCTCTGCATTACAGAACAGAGAGGAGTCCCATAGTTCATTGAAGGTTGGAAATTATTTGAGATTTTTTCCGTGCACAACAAGGTGTACAGTGTGCTAGTGCACCCCGAAGGGGACACTATTTAAAGCAGGATCAAGAGATAGATTTCGGTAGTAGTAAAAAATGTACTTAACCGGATAAAAAGAAAACTAATGTAGCCATTGCATGGTTTGACAATCTTAATTTTATGACATTTTTAGTCTCAGATTTATTTATTTTTTAACAACATTTTTTTTTCCATTGAAAACAAAAGAAAAACAGAGGTACAAACAATAGGCAGTGGTTATGGTCACAACATCCTTGGATATCAATGTAGATGGTACATAATGATTGGTATTCCCTTCAAGTAAGAAAATAGGAGGGAGGCGAGGGAAAGGGCGAAAACAATGTTAAACATTCAATATTGAATTATCCTCTTATACCTGAGATTTTCACTAGCTCCATTCAGAGAGGCACACATACGTATATGTGAAACACCATGAGCATTAAACATTGGGTAGTGAATGTGCAAGGATTCGCATCCTTTGGTAAAGCATCGTTTGCCTAAAAGCTGGCTAGTAGGTATCGGCATGGGAGTCTTTGGGGGGGGGGGGGTCGCGGGTAGCGACTGGGATCGATAGGCATGACGGAGCTGCAGATACCTAAAAAAACAGTGGAATGTAACAAAAGAATGCCGGCAATTATCAGTTAAGGAGCGGGTCTGCCGTGTCCTTAACTGATGAGATTTCCCGCCTGCTGTCACTTCTGCCCTTTTACCTCCTACTTTCTCTCCCGCCAGCTTTACTACTTTAAGTGCACTTTAAAAAGGATCTTTTCAGGACAGACATGTGGAACCTGCCATTGCTAACTTGTTTTTTAAATTTCTATCTTATTTTACTTTTACTATTTACAGTAGTGTGTTTTTGAACTGGAACAGACTTCCGCAAGAATGTGCTCCCTGAAACTCTTGGGAACCCCAGATTTAGATTTTAGCTCAATTTAAAAATCAAGTAAGTTGGGTGGGAAATTATCAGTCAAACTCTCCCAAAGTTTAGCCCAGCAGACTACCACTTGTGATTGGCAGTGATAGTAGTGCCAAGAGAAAGTCACATGGTATATGAGGAAACCTACTTGGACCCTAAGAGTTGTGCTATGAGGGAGTTTGGCTGGTGCTACCAGCAATGCAAGATCCTAATGCTGCTACATGTATTCATTAAGGCAACCATGCTATAGGGACCAAATGTGGGACTTGATATTTACTTTCCTTGTTCCGTTGTCGCTTATCAATATTTCAGCAGGAATGTAGGTGGGACCAAATGTGTTGTGGTGTGCTGGATGGCATCCCCAAACACAATAGCATGGGAAATAATTGAGCCTTCAATTGGAGGTGTTCACACCTATGCACTGTTTTAAATTACGTTGGGATACAATGACACACACATCTTTTTTGTCCAACGCATGATTGTAACAATGGTATCTAGCTTGTTCCATGGCAGCACATCTGCACATGATTGCACAGTTCAAATATATAAAATGAGTAATAAATACTAATTTTCCTATCAAAAGTGGTGTCTTAGGAAATAAGCATACATCACACTGCAGGATTAAGCAGTGTAACAAAAACTCACAATGCAAGTAAAGCATTAGAAAAGTGAAATGGTGTAATCCAATAATGCAGCTAACATGTCTCAGGGTAGGTGCCATAAAGCTTGCTCTGTGGTGTGAACCAGTCCATACAAAGTATGTTTTACCTTCAATACTTAAGCTGTACGGAAACATTGGACTCGCTAACCAGCAATGGTATATCTACACCTTTACTGTCTTTTACACTTTGATTGTTTTGCTATGCCAAAAGCAAATGTATTTTTCCCAGGTGCCTCCAGGAATGTTTTCCTGTGCTTACATCAGACTGCTAATAAAATATTTGTAATGCCTAAAGGAAACCTGAAACATGGGAAGAACTTATTCTGCATGGACTCTCATTGGCTTTGCTTTTATAAGTACATAGTGTGATTGAGACACTCCTAATGCTGTATTTATCAGGTCACATCTTCTGTGAATTGCCCCCCCTCTAGTGGTCAAAGTAGGGCTGTGCCAGTTTAAAAGGGGCTGACTATTTCCAAGTGTTTGGCATGTGTGTGCAAGGATCCTGAATGAAATGTATAGAAGATCTGTGTATTAAATACAATGAAAACGTGACTTTATTAAAGATCAAACGCTAACCTAAATTATTCTTCCCAATATAAATAACAATTATGACTGATGTTTGTAAATGAATCTGTAAAATGCTGGGACCATGTTTGTACTGAAATGTTGTTGTACATTTGTGGTTTGTATCCTACTTTATGTATGCACACAGCAAATGTATGTACATGTTGACCTACATTTTTTATATATTTTTTTCCTTTTTCTAAATGCTTTTTTTTCCCCTGCATGACCCATGGGTAATCCATACAGTTCATTTGCATCCCTTGTCCTCTCCAGTCTTTGAATATTCGGTATCGTAGTGTAAGGTTTTTCATTTATTTTAATGGGCAGTCCAGTACCCCGCTATTAAAAACTATGCCTTTGCCAACACTATTAATACTTTTTTAAAAGAAAACCACTGGAGGTTTGCACTGTGTATTGGTTGCTGAGCCCTTTTTAACTGAGTCATTTCTACTAGGCACTGACCAAAGGAAGTTAAATTGGTTCTAAGGGCTGAGGGTTCTATGCATGAAGGTGCTAAAACCTTCTGTGAGCAGTGCCGCATTGGTTCCCACTGCTGTCAATCATAGCCAGTGAGGAGAGGGTGGGGCCAAGCTGCAGCTCTATGTATTTAATGTATGCATAGAGCAGCTGCTCAGAAGCGTGCATGCAGAGGTGCCCCTAGGACAAACTGCTTACTCTGGGGTACTGCTTGTGAGGGAGGAGCCAGGAGAGTCGGCGGGGGGACTAAAGAAGGGGATCAGAGCTGTTCTGTGCAAGACCACTGCAATTATAACATGTTTGTTATTTAACTACTTAAGGACCAGCCACCGGCGTTGTACGTCGCTACTTTGACATTAAATGCGGTTGTCTCCGCCGCTTACCGGTGCTGTTGCTATTGCCAGCAGCACTGATCAGTGTATTCTGATGGCAGGGACGACTCCACACTATCACACAATAACACAGCAGGAGGGATTCCACCATCCAGGTCAGTTGTATGGATGGGGAAGTTGATGCATTTTCTTTCATTCAGCCTGCTGATGTATGGACAGTCCCAGCTGCTTTTGTTAAGAAGCTATAATGTACCTGTGTTGTCCAACAATATTAATATATTCTGCAGGGCTCACCAGGTATAGTTCATCAGTGTCATATCGGGAATACAATTACATTTGCTGCACAAAACATCAGGAAGTATATTTGCTTAATAAAAATCCTAAGGCTCTCCTATTGTAGACTTCATTGTGTTTATTATTTTCTGGGCGAACCACTCCCTTTTTTATTAAATCAGACTATCTCTTACTGGCTTCTCTTCAGCGGAAATGCAGCACTTTGTATCAAATCTTCACTTATCAGTGCTTTTGTTCTGAGCATCAAACTTTTAGCTCTGGTACACTGTGGTCAGTTACACTTCCGTTCAAATCCATCTCCCAAATCCGCATTTCAGTGATGACTAATTAAATATACAGCCGTTCCTCTGGGAACACAAAATTCCTGTCTCTGCATGATCGAAATGAGTGATGTAAAGTAGATTTTTGCAGTCTAGCAGGAAAAGAGGGCATTTAACGCAGCAAATATTACCAGAGCTCTCAAACTCCACTTCCAGTCCCTTGAGTGCTTGTGGGAAAGGCTGTTTCTGTACAGTGTTTTCTCACTGTATCAGCTTTGTCAGTCTTGGACAATAAAGACATTTTCAACATGATCCCAGCCTTGTGGCACTTTCAGAACAACATGTAAAGAGGCTGCATTCAGTCTGTTTTATTTTGAGCATTTAACCATCTGCATAAAAAGCAGAATAAACCTAGAAGTTCTATAAAGATCCTAAAGCGATAAAATAGATATGCAGGCACCTTGAGGAGCATACATTTCAATGTTTTTGTAGCTCTGGGCAGCTGTCCTGCTGTGCGTCATTTTACTGGCTAGTAAGAATCGATCAAAGGAAGTGGCCAGCTTTGACTTGAACACAGATTAGTCAAGTGAGAAGTGCCTCAATGATGAATGGTTGAAAACGTATTTCACAGTAGGATGGCAGGGTGGGGATAAGCACATATGATGGGGAAGAATTGCTTTTTGGTTGCCATGGGTAGGTTGATGGGAATAGATGTCTGCAGATGCCCCCTTGGTGCTCAAATTCCAGTAAACCAAGTATCTATAGTGACACCAGTTATCCCACAAGGCCGCTTACTGTGCTTATGAGCCAAAAGGTAGACAATTAGAGTCAAGGGGCAGAACAAATCACGATGCCTGTTAGTGAAGTTGCCATTTGTAAATGAGATCACTTGGACTTGCTGTTGGAGCACTATACAAGTTGGGGCAACACCAAAAAAAACGACGCCCAGCAGGTGCGGGGCAGGCTCTCGGCATTCATAGACAAGTGGCGATAAGTCACCTCGAACAAGTTTGTCCTTCACACGGTAGAACAAGCATATTCCATAGAATTTTCCAACACCCCACCAACCAGATTTTTGATGACGGCACTCCCCAGAGACAAAGAGAAAGCAGAGGGATGCCTGTCATCGCTAGAAAACCTACTAACACAGCATTATTTCGGCGGTTCCGTCAGAAGAAATAGGCGAGGAGTTTTACTCGCACATCTTTGCCAGAGAAAAAAAAAAAATTAAAATACAAAGTTTCAGATGGAATCCATCTACCCGGTAAGGAACCTACTATCGCCAGGGGCTTTTATGGCCATGGTAGACTTTCAGGATGCCTACCCACACATACTGATAAAAGGACCACCACAAGTTTCTTAGATTCGAGATACAGGGTCCAAAGGCTACCCTGTACTTCCAGTACACCGCCCTTCAGAATTTCATCAGCACCCAGAATACTCCCTAGCAGAGGCATGAAAGGTCTTAAGGCTAGAAGGCATAGGAGTCGTGCCATATCTGAATGGTCTCCTCTTTTTTTGCCAGCACAAAAGAGACCTTGGCAGCCAACTTCCAGTCAAGTCTTAATTTATTTAAAGAAATGATGCTGGATAATAAAAGTCAAACCTTTTAGAATGTTATTTACTTTGATTGTTTCAATATTCTGGTTTGACCTACGGCCTGGATTCATGGAAAAATCATGAATCTAGACTGTATGCTCTTCGTTGATTTCTCTAATATATGCTCTAAATTGTTTGGTTCTCAACGTTTGATATGCTTACCTTATCCAAGCTATGTATTAAGATGTTACTTTACTGTTATCGTGTCTATCTGATACTGCATTCTTGTTACATAACACGGCTGCGTCCGTGTTTCCATGTCTTTTTCACTGTATTATTTAAATTGTTCTTGTTTAAATTATTATTAATAAAAATCATTACAATAAAAAATAAAAGTCAAACCTAATCCCCAGTCAAAGAGTAAACTACCCAAGGTATATGCAGGATGCAAGAGAAACAAAGGGCCTTCTACCATAGCACAAGGCAGCAAGACTAACTAAAGAGATTGGGATCTTATGTCTTGCCAATGTAGTTACCATCAGGAAGAGTGTGAGAGTGCTGGGCCTCATGACCTCCTCCATACCAGCCCATCACGAGGACACAACTACACACAAGACCGCTACAGAACTTCATTCTTGCTCAGTGGGATGTGAACCCATGCTCCATGGAGTCCTGGGTCACAATTCCGCAAGAGGTCAAATCATCTCTCCAATGATGGCTCAAACCACACATATACAGCCAGGGGGCGCTTACGGACTTAAACAAATGTAATTCGCATAACTACAGATGCCAGCACCACAGGTTTGGGAGCACACTTGGCAGAACACATGGCCCAAGGCTCTTGGAACCAGGACTGGTCTCTTGCCTCATCAAACGTGAGAGTGTTGTAGGCAGTACCTCTAGCGCTGAAATCCTTCAAAACACAGATTAAGGACAGATGTCTCCAAATACAGACAACACTACAACCGTAGCATACATAAACAGATGGGGGAGCCAGAACCCCTCAACTCATGTCTACAGCAGACACAATCCTGAAGTGGGCAGAAGCAAACTCGAGTCAATATCCGCCATAAACCTGAGAGGGTCATAGAACATCCTAGCAGATTACCTAAGCAGAAACAGGTATGGCACACGGAATGGGCCCTAGAACAGGCAACCTTCGATTGAATAGCTCAGATCTGGGGGAAACCTTTAGTAGACCTATTTGCGTCAAGACACAACAAGGTCCCGAGATTCTCCTCCCTCTCCCCAGTGGACGGATGCCACGACAGTGAATGCCTTGGCACAATACTGGTCATTCTCACTATAATATGCACACACCTCCTCCCCCAACAACCCTAAATCCCAGTGTTATCCAAAAAAATCAAGACGGCCTCAGTTATCCTGGTGGCCCTCTACTGGCTGCAAAGAGCATGGTTCAGCCATTTAATAAATATGAGCAGCCAGCCACACCTATTATTACTATTCAAAAAAGAGCTACTAGCACAGGGGCCAATCCGACGCCCGAACATCAAAATCCTAAAGCTTTCAGCCTGGCTTCTGAAAGGACAATGTTACTAAACAAAGGCCTGTCTGATAAAATGGTGAATACTATCTTGGCTAGTAGAAAAAAAGTCACACTGGTAATATGTAAAAAGGTTTGAAAAAAAGTTTGAAGCTTGGTGCTCGTGGGAAAAAGGAGGGTGGGGGGAACAAATTATGCAGATGGGAATAGATTGCACAACACCTTTTAAAGGTACAGGTGGCAGCTCTATTCTCCTTTCTTTAATGTAAGGCTAGCGTAAGATCCACTCATAAAGTGATTTTCACCCCTCAGTCAAAAAATACAAGCCCAAATGAAATTCCCCTCATGGGGACCTATCAACAGTATTGAAGGGGTTCCTCTACATTCCTTTCGAGGCTATAGACGAATGCTCCAGATAAAACATTAACACTAAAAATGGTGGTATTAGTATCCCTGATATCGGCAAGAAGAGTCAGCGAGGTTCAGGCACTGTCAATCCTGAAACCATACTGTACGATTCTGTTAGACAAGATAGTCCTCTCGCCTGACCTGGCTATTCTACCGAAAGTCCCTTCAACATTTCACAAGTCTCAGAACATTATCCTCCCTTCCAGCTAACTTTCATAGCAACAGAAGGAAAACGTATGACAAATTAGATGTCAGAAGAATCCTGATGACCTATCTGGAAAGGTCCAAGAACTGGCGAAAGACCTCATCACGCTTTGTCCTATACTCGGGGAAAAATAAAGGTCAGCAAGCTTTAAAGAGCACTATAGCGAGATGGATCAAAATGGGCATCGCACTGGCATAACGGTCCCAGAACCTACATCTGCCAGAGGGAATCTCAGCCCACTCTAGCAGAGCATGGGTGAATTCTGCATGCTGCCTCATTTCCTGAAAATGTTGTCCTTCTCTCCTACACAAGGATGCCTACTGTTCATTCTAACCACCCCTTTCTTGCCCATCCTCATTTCGACTCTCCTTCACAGATCTCCTCCTGTCTTCATAGTCTTGTTTGGGTTGGCAGTTTCTCCTGAGAGAGGGGGAAGGGCAGACTTTTTGGAAGTATGTTCTGTTTGTTACAATGCAACATGCTGCAGATCGGAGTTGCGGTGCATCATACTAAAAAAGTACCTCTGATCACTATGCTATGCACCCTCATGGGCTTATCCGCTTGTTATCCTGATCGCGTCATATGACGTCCGATCAGGAAAACTGAACCACTTTGCCGATGACATATTGCTAACTCAAACCTTCAGCTTCGTCCACATATGTTTTATGGTATTGAGGTCTGGAGACTGGCTAGGTCCCCCCAGGACCTTTTTAACGTACTTTTTCTTGAGCCACTCCTTTTTTTCCTTGGCCATGTGTTTTGGGTCTATACCCATCCATGACCCATTTTCAATGCCCTGGCTGAGGGAAGGAGGTTCTCACCCAAGATTTTGCAGTACATGGCTTGGTCCATCGTCCCTTTTGATGCAGTGAATTTTTCCTGTCCCCATAGCAGAAAAACTCCCCCAAAGCTTAATGTTTCCACCTCCATGTTTGACAGTGGGGATGGCGTTCTTGGGGTCATAGGCAGCATTTCTCCTCCAAACACGGCGAGTCGATGACAAATTAGCTCAATTTTGGTCTCTTCTGACCAACGCTTTTACCCAGTTAAAATATTCAGATGTTCACTAGCAAACTTCAGATGGGCCAGTACATGTGCTTTCCTGAGCAGAGGGACCTTGCGGTTCTTCACGGTGTATGGCAGGGGTAGGCAACCTTGGCCCTCCAGTTGTGGTGACACTACAAGAAACATGAAACATTGCAAGACCCTCAATCACAGGCATGACTCCTAGATGCCGAGGGATGGTAGGATTTTTAGTTTCACCACAGCTGAAGGGCCGAGGTTGCTTACCCCTGGCGTAGGGCATCACATTTTTTATTTTTTTCCCCCTCACTGTATGTAAAGGAATTAGTCTGAGTAGTCTGGTCTTTCCTATACCGTTGCTCATATTTAAAGTGGTTGTAAACCCTTTACAACCACTTTTTGCTACAGGTAAGCCTATGTTAAAGCTTACCTTTTAGCTACCCAGGGTATCTCCTAAATCTGCACGGTTTAGGAGATATCCCCTGTCCCCTGCATGTGCTGATGTCATCTGGCACATGCGCACATAAAGCAAACTGAAGCATGAAGTGTTACCAAACCTATGATTTCTGTCATAGTTGCTTGTGTTCTCAACCAAAGCATCAAGCCATCAAATGGCTGGTGTCATAACTGATCACAAGTTTTGCACCATGGCAACTGCAGATCAAAAATAAGCTTAGATGGCAGCCTACTTGGCTGTAACGGATAGGGTCTACTTCTGTTTTAGGTCTATTTTTCACCTGTGTGTGTAATTACAGTTTCACAAACAGTTTTTTCATATCTAGTATTTTTAATTAGGGATGCACCGATACCAGTTTTTCTAGTGCGAGTAGTAGTACCAATAACTTTCCTCAAGTACTCGCCAACACTTTTTTTTATTTTTTTGCGTTGCACTGCAAACAAATGCATGTGATTTGAAGAGGAAGGCAGTGTGATTCCTGTCTGAATCGCATGCAGTTTCTCACACTGCTCCTGTGTGAACCCAGGCTCAAGTCACTATGACAACCTAGGGTTTGTGCCCATTCATTTTCTATGGGCTCAAATCGCACTGCACGTAAACAGTATCTGAGCATTTGCATGAGTACCCATGCAAATGCTTACTATTGGCACCAATGCAACCCGGAGAGCGAATCAGCTGGCGCTGCCTTGGAAGCATAGAGTCACGTCCGGTACTCGCAAGTAAACAAAGCCGCAATTACGGCTGTTGGCATGTGATAGGCGTTTTGTTTTTTTTCACCAATTTCATGTTTGTAAGCCTGGAGGAGAGATGTGGGGTCTTATTGACCCCGCATCTCTCCATAAAGAGGACCTGTCACAGTGATTCCTATTACAAAGGATGTTTACATTTTTTTTTATTTTTTTTTAACGCCCCTGTCCCCGGTAGCTCGCGTGCAGAAGTGAACACGCATACAAGTCGCACCAACATATGTAAGCGCCGTTCAAACTCGACGTGAGGTATTGTCGTGTGCGTTAGAGCATGTGCAACTGTTATAGCACTAGACCTCCTCTGTAACTCGAAAATAGTAACCTGTATGGAGATTTTTAAGTACCGAATTTTGGCGCCATTGCATGAGTGTGCGCAATATTAAAGCGTGACATGTTGGGAATCTATTTACTTGTCTTTCACATTATACAAAAAAATTGGGCTAACTTTACTGTTTTGTTATTTTTTTAATTCATGAAACTTTTTTTTCCCTAAAAAGAGGCATTTGAAAAATGATTGCGCAAATACCGTCCGAGAAAAAAAGTTGCAATGACCGCCATTTTATTCCCTAGGGTGTCTGCTAAAAAATATATATGATGTTTGGGGGTTCTGATTAATTTTCTAGCAAGAAAATTGAGATTTTTACATGAAGGAGAGAAGTGCCAAAATAGGCCCGGTTGTTAAGTGGTTAAACTTGAAGAAATAAAAAAGAATCAAGGAAAATGCCTCACTGGGGTATTGGCAATTAAATTTGGTCTGTTTCGCTAATGTAGCAAACTCTAATGGGTGTCGTGGGGTGTATACATTTGCCTGTCCCCTGGCTTCTGCCTTGGTAGCTGTTTTCTTCTGCATCATGGTGAATCTGGTGACCAAACAGGTATTTCAAAAATACATGGAATTTAAAGACACCAATTCCCTCTTCCACATTTGTCCTTTTTAACCTTTTTAAAAAATATATACCAAAACCCTTTCAATGGTAAGGGGTTTCAACCAAAAGGTAGTGTGTGTGTGTGTGTGTGTGTGTGTGTGTGTATATATTATATTATTTGACAATTAATAACTGGTTTTACCAAGTCCTTTTTGTAAAATGTCCTTTATTCAGAAACACTGGTAGGCTTTTAAATACATCTGTTATGGTGGTTGTTTTTTTTTCTTTCTCGTACATCACGGGACACAGAGCGGCATATTCATTACTATATGGGTTATATGGAGTACCTTCAGGTGTGGACACTGGCAATCTCAAACAGGAAGTCCCCTCCCTATATAACCCCCTCCCCTAGAGGGAGTCCCTCAGTTTTTTCGCCAGTGTCTTAGGTGTTGGTCACGGAATAGCTTTGCTCCACATCCTTGGGATTAAGGGCGGGCTAACCGGATCTGTCCAAGGAGCCTCAGTGCCAAAGTGGACAGTACCCGGGCCCCAAACCGTGGGGTTTTGCCTATAATGCTCCTCTTTGGAGGGCTGGGCCCAGGACTTGGAGTTCGTAAAGACCATAAGTTCCTGTTTGCCAGGGTGCTATATAGGTCCAGGACAGTGGGTACCTTCCAGGGCCTGAAGGTCTACTACTCTACCCACGGAGATGGGAGAAGATTGGACCGTTTTGCTAGGCAAACGTCCTGCAGCATGGAGCAGGTAAGAGGGGAGCCTGCGGGACTTGGTTCGACAGCAGGCTCTCCAGGGTGACCTAAAAGGGGGGTAGCCTAAGTATGCTCTGCATTGGCAGCCTTGCTCACTATGTCTGAGAAGACAGGATGATCTCATTCCCCCATCACTGGGTCCCCCTGTCTAAGAAACGATTGTGTTTGCTAGCTACCTGCTGCTTTCTTCCCAGGGCTAGTAAGGACCCCTATGGGGCCTTTTGGAGAGTCCTACCTGGCCGGGGGTTTGATTCTGCCGCCTGAAGCTGCAGTCCTGAGTCTCCAGCAGCGCGGCTCCTCCATGTGCTTTCTTCTCTGGCATACGCGCGCGCGTGCACGTCTTATAGACGTTTTTCGCGCCGTTCGGAGGGGAGGGCGGGGGGGGGGCGTGCCTGCAGCGTCATCAGGGGCGCGCCTTGTGTGCTGTTATAATCAGCAGGCTATAGTCAGTGCTCAGTCTGAGGCTGATCTGGAAGGGAGAGGATGCAGAGCGGCAGAACAGTGACTCCCGGTGGCGGAAGAGGGGTACTACATGCTGGACTTTGTTCCAATGCTTTTCTGTTAAGCCAAAAAATCCCCTTTTGCAACAGGTTGGAGGCTGGCAAACTAAATTTGGGGATGCTGTATGTTTAAAAAAAAAAAAAAAAAAAAAGTTATATTATAAAAAAAAAAAAAAAAAAAAAAAGAACATACAGGGCCCCATCGGTTTTTGGGCATTAGTGAGCTATTGTCCCCTAAACCCTAGTTTTGTACTCCTGGCCACTACAGTCTGTTGTTGTAGGCGGAGTCTCTCGATTCTGTATTATGGCTTCCAAAAGTTCGGGGTCAAAGGGTACAAAAAAGACCAAAAAACAAAGGGGTTCCCCCTCTGATTCTGATGATATGCCGATACTTTCCCCGCAGCTTATTCTCATGAGGGTCGCCTTGGATGAGCCATTGGGGGGGTCTGGTGCTGAGGCTGGCCCAGATCAGCCCAGCCCTGTGTTTATCACAGAGGAGATGCTAGCCGTATCCCTAGGGGGGCTAGAAGAAAGATTAGCAGCGATGATCGCTAGATCTATTCCTGGCAAGAAACGGGCTAGATCCCCATCGCCAAAAGGTATATCCTCAGATGCTGAAATTCTCTCTCAGGAGGATCAACTAGACCAGAACCAAGAGGGTTCAGGGATTGAGGGATCTACCTCTGAGGAACCATTTTCAGACTCCCAGACAGAGAGACTGTGGGTGCAGTCTTTGACGGACATGGTCCGCTCTGCATTTAATTTACCATTGCCAGAGCCTCAGGTTCCTGCAGTATCCTCTCTGGGCTCTTTGAAAGCTCCTTTGAGCAACGCGGTTTTTCCGGTCCATCCTCTCTTGGAGGAATTGATCTTTCAGGATTGGGTACGACCGGACAGGTTTTTTCTGCCGCCGAAGAGATTTTCGGTCCTTTACCCTATGGAGGAAAAATTCTCGAAGAGGTGGAAGCTCCCAGTGGTGGATGCAGCCATCTCATGTGTGAATAAATCACTAACTTGCCCGGTGGAAAACATACAAATGTTTAAAGATCCGGTTGATAAGCGGTTAGAGACACTTTTAAAGGCATCCTTTGCTACGGCAGTGGTACAGCCAGCTGTGGCTGCAATTGGAGTTTGTCAGGCGTTAAAGGACCAGACAAAAAAAATGCTAAAAGACATGCCTACCCAACAGGCAGAAGAGTTTTCTGACATTCCCAGAGCTCTGTGTTTTGCGGTAGATGCTATAAAGGATTCCATCCAGCAGGCCTCTCGTTTATCACTATTCTTGGTACACATGAGAAGGCTCTTATGGTTGAAGAACTGGGCGGCGGAGCCCCCATGCAAAAAGCTTCTGGCAGGGTTTCCCTTCCATGGAGGACGACTCTTCGGAGAGGATCTGGATAAATACATTGACTATTTCAAGTGGCAAAAGTACCCTTTTACCAGTCAAAAAAGACATTCCGGGCTCTTACATTTAAAAGGCAGCTCTCTCCTGTCTCAGGGCCCTCAAATTCCAGGCAGTATCGACGGCCGCCTGCGCGATCAAACTTTAACAATAGATCGCAGGGACAGGCCCCTGGGGGTAAGAGACCATGGTATCGCAAGCCGACAAAGCCAGCCCCTAAGTCTGCCTTATGAAGGGGCGCCCCCACTCTCGCGGGTGGGGGGAAGGCTTTGTTTCTTCTCAGAAGTTTGGGAAGCCAAGATCCCCGACAAATGGGTCCGGGCGTCTGTAACCACAGGCTACAGACTGGAGTTTCTAAATCCGTCCGGTCAGCAGTCGCCACGCTCCAGAGGGACGACTTTCTGGCTTCCATAGACATAAAGGATGCTTACCTTCATGTACCAATCTTTCAGCCGCATCAAAGATTTTTACGCTTCGCAGTGGGGCAGCGACACTTCCAATTCAGGGCGCTCCCCTTCGGGCTGGCCACGGCCCCCCGGGTATTCATGAAGATCCTAGCCCCAGTTCTGGCCAATCTAAGGATCCAAGGGGTCACAGTCCTAGCATACTTGGACGACCTTTTAATCATAGATCACTCACGGCAGTGTCTGCAACAGGCAGTAAACCTCACGGTTCAGTACCTCGAGAGGTTCGGCTGGGTCCTAAACTGGGAAAAATCAGCGTTCCATCCTACAAAGCAGTTGGAATACCTCGGCATGAGGTTAGACACAGAACAGCAAAGGGTGTTCCTGCCCCTTGTAAAGGTCGAAGCTATCAAGGGGTTGGTTCAGTTGGTTCTAAGCAAGAAAAAACCAACTATTCGCCTGTGTATGCGATTACTAGGCAAGCTAGTGGCCACGTTCGAGGCAGTACCATACGCTCAGATCCACACTCGCGTCCTACAGGCAGCCATTCTAGCAGCCTGGGGCAAGAGAGCACATGCCTTGGAGTCCCCTTTGACGCTATCATCAAAGGTCCGACAAAGCCTGGCCTGGTGGTTAAACCCTCAGAATCTTCTAAAGGGAAGGTCCTTCAGTCCCATTGTCTGGAAGGTAGTTACCACAGACGCCAGCCTGGCAGGCTGGGGGGCGGTCTTGGAGGGGTTCTCTCGCCAGGGAACTTGGGCGGAAGCAGAGAGGCAGCTACCCATCAATGTCTTGGAGATCAGAGCTGCTCGCCTAGCTCTCCTGGCATGGACTTCCAGATTACAGGGGTCCCCGGTGAGAATCCAGTCAGACAATGCCACAGCGGTGGCATACATAAACCACCAAGGGGGAACCAGGAGTCAGGCCGCTCAGAGTGAGGTGAGCTTGATTTTTCAGTGGGCAGAGGTTTATGTACCCTGCATTTCGGTGATATTCATTCCCGGAGTGGACAACCTGCAGGCAGACTTCTTAAGTCGCCAGATTCTGTCGCCGGGGGAGTGGTCTCTGCATCCCCAGGTCTTCCAGACAATCTGCCAGAAGTGGGGAATGCCAGACATAGATATAATGGCATCCAGGTTCAACAAGAAACTAGACAGGTTCGTGTCTCGAGCGAGGGACCCTATGGCCTGCGGAACCGATGCGTTGGTTTGCCCTTGGCATCAATTCAAACTTCTATATGCATTCCCTCCGCTACAGTTACTTCCTCGCCTGTTGCGCAGGATCAGAGTGGAGCACAAGCCAGTCATTCTAGTAGCTCCAGCTTGGCCCCGGAGGACATGGTACTCACTAGTCCTGAAGATGGCAGTGGGAGACCCTTGGACTCTTCCTCTACGACCAGACCTACTCTCACAAGGTCCGATCCTCCACCCTACATTACAGCGTCTAAATTTGACGGCCTGGAGGCTGAATCCCTGATTCTCAGGGGTAGAGGTCTGTCTAGGCAGGTAATTCCTACCCTGATTAGGGCTAGAAAGCCGGCCTCCAGGGTGATTTATTACAGGGTGTGGAGGACCTACGTAGGCTGGTGTGAATCCAAAAGATGGAATTCCCGCAAATATACCATTGATAGGGTGTTAAGTTTTCTCCAGCTAGGAGTGGATAAAGGCCTGGCATTAAGCACAATCAAGGGACAGATTTCAGCTCTGTCAGTGTGGTTTCAGAGGCCGCTGGCCACCCACTCGCTGGTAAAAACCTTCATACAGGGGGTCTTACGTATTAATCCTCCTGTCAAGTCACCAATTTGTCCATGGGACTTAAATCTTGTCCTGTCCACTCTACAGAAACAACCCTTTGAGCCGTTGGCTGAGATTCCTTTAGTTTTACTGACAAGAAAGTTGGTATTCTTGGTCGCCATAGTTTCGGCCAGGAGAGTGTCAGAGTTGGCAGCCTTATCGTGTAAGAAACCATATCTCATTCTACATAAGGACAGGGCAGTTCTCCGGCCCCATCCTTCCTTTCTACCAAAGGTTATATCCAATTTTCACTTGAACCAGGATTTGGTACTTCCATCCTTCTTTCCGAAACCCACATCTAGAAAGGAGGGGTTGCTGCATACCTTGGATATTGTCCGGGCCATGAAGGCCTATCTTAAAGCTACAGAAAAGATCCGGAAAACAGAGGTGTTGTTCGTTTTACCAGATGGCCCCAAGAAGGGGCAGGCAGCTGCAAAATCCACCATCTCGAGATGGATTAGACAATTAATCATTCAGGCCTACGGTTTGAAGAGGTTGCCTCCTCCTTTGTCGGTAAAAGCCCATTCTACCAGGGCCATGGGCGCCTCCTGGGCAGCACACCATCAGATCTCTATGGCTCAGATATGCAAGGCGGCGACGTGGTCATCAGTCCACACGTTTACAAGGTTTTATCAACTAGACGTGAGAAGGAATGCGGATTCAGCCTTTGGGCAGGCAGTACTACAGGCTGCGGTTTAAGATCCTCGGGATCAGGGGCACCCTTGGTTGTAAAAGGAAAAAAAAAAAAATATATTTTCTTGACTAAGTTGGATTTATTATTATTATTATTATTATTTGAGTATACCTCTAAATTAAATCTCTTTTGAGAAGATGTCTCCCTCCCCTCATTAAAGCATTGCTTTCGGACATCTCATATAGTAATGAATATGCCGCTCTGTGTCCCGTGATGTACGAGAAAGAAAAAGGGATTTTTAAATACAGCTTACCTGTAAAATCCTTTTCTTGGAGTACATCACGGGACACAGAGCTCCCGCCCCTCTTTTGGGGAACATTTTTGGGAGGCATACTGCTTGCTACAAAACTGAGGGACTCCCTCTAGGGGAGGGGGCTATATAGGGAGGGGACTTCCTGTTTGAGATTGCCAGTGTCCACACCTGAAGGTACTCCATATAACCCATATAGTAATGAATATGCCGCTCTGTGTCCCGTGATGTACTCCAAGAAAAGGATTTTACAGGTAAGCTGTATTTAAAAATCCCTTTTTTTTTTTCTTTTTTGTTTTTTTTCTTTTTTTCTTGAAATATCTTCAATATGTTGTAAGGACTGCATTAACACTACTCTGTAGCGTTGTGGTCTATTACTGCACAAACCACTAACCTACAGTACTTTCACTGTGTATTAAAATTGCAGTAAGGCAACCCATTAATTTCAATTGGGGTAGCTAGCACAGAGCAGGTTATTATTATTCTTATACAGGATTTATATAGCGTCAACAGTTTGCACAGCGCTTGACAAAATTAAGACAGACATTACAGATGCATTGCAATTTGGTACAAGAAGAATCAAAGGGCCCTGCTCATTAGAGCTTGCAATCTAAAAAGGAAGGGTCAATTGATACAAAAGGTAATGACTGTGGGGGTGAGCTGATGGAGGAAGTAAAACGGTGTTAGAAGCAGGATAGGCTTCTTTAAAGAGAAGGATTTTCAGGGATCGTCTAAAAATGGATAGATTAGGGAACAGTCTGACAGATTGGGGTCGGGACAGAAGGTTTGGAAAAATCCTGGAGGTTACCTTGGGAGGAGGTGACAAGGAAGCTAGAGAGCAGGTGGCCTTGGGAGGAACGACAAGAGCGGCATCGTTGGTTTTTGTAATTAGGTTAGTGATGTGGCCTGGGGCAGAGTTATGGAGTTATGGATGGCTTTGTAAATTATTTTTAGTACTTTGAATTTTATTTGTTGGGTGAGTCAAAGCCAGTGGAGGGATTGGCAGAGAGGGGTGGAGGACACTGAATGGTTGGTATGGTGGATGAGTCTTGCAGCAGCATTCATTATGGACTGAAGGGGGGGATAGTCTATGTAAAGGTTATCCAATGAGGAGGGAGTTGCAGTAGTCAAGGCGAGCGATAACCAGGGAGTGAATTAGAAGCTTGGT
This sequence comes from Rana kukunoris, assembly GCA_029574335.1. NCBI lineage: Eukaryota > Metazoa > Chordata > Amphibia > Anura > Ranidae > Rana > Rana kukunoris. Next base: position 298,154,689 of record CM056049.1, read on the forward strand.
AGTGTCATTAGTTAAAAAGGGGTGTATTCTTGAAATGTTGTGGAGGCTAAAGCGCCATAATTTGGACAGGGCTTGAAAGGATAGTTCAGGGTCTAAGGTTACCCCTAGCAGACTGGCATGTGGGGACAGACTGATAGATGTGCCATTGATCTTGACAGAGAAGTCAGGGGGAAGGAGCACGTAGGGGAGGAAGTATTAAGAGCTTGGTTTTAGATAGACTCAGTTTGAGGAAGTGGTTTGACATCCAGGTTGATATGTCTGTTAGTAAATCAGTGATGTGTCAGGAGACTGATGGGCTGAGCTGAGGGGCAGAGAGATGGATTTGGAGGTAACATGCATATAAGTGGTAGTGGAAGCCATGGAAGGCTATCGGCTGACCCAGGGATGACGTGTAGATCAAGAATAGTAGAGGTCCAAGGACAGACCCCAATGGTAAGAGGCGTTGGAGAGGAGGAAGTGGAGTTGCAAGTGACACTAAAGGTGTGGAAGAGATGGGTAAGATTTGAACCAACGGAGAGCCCAGCCATGGAGACCAAGCAAATTTAGTTTTTTGAGGAGGAGGGCGTGGTCAACGGTATTAAAGGCAGCGGAAATGTCCAAGAGTATGGCCACTTTCACACTGAGGCCTCGGCGGTAAATCAGGGCTATTTTTAGCGGTGCTTTACTGTCCTTTCGCGGCACTATTTGGCTGCTAGTGGGGCACATTTAACCCCACTTTCAAAGATGCGGCTAGCAGGCCGTTCTTTTACCGTCCTGCCAGCGCACCTCTCCAGTTTGAAAGCCCTCGGGCTTTTACACTGGAGTGTAAGGCGAGGCTCTCTCAGGGCGCTTTTCAGGCGCTATTTTTAGCGCTGTAGCGCCTGCAAAGTGCCTCAGTGTTGAAAGCAGCCTAATGCCTTGTACACACAATCAGGCTTTTGCCTGGCCAAATCGCATCGGAATTCCGTCTGACTTTTTCCATCGGAAATTCAGATCGCGTGTACAAGGCATAAGAGTACGGAATAATGATCGTTGATTTTGGCTGTTAGTAAGTAGTTTGTGAGTTTTAGGAGGGCGGTTTCTGTGGCGTGCTGTGGGCAAAATCCAGACTAAAAGGGATCAAGAAGGTTATTCTTAATGAGCTGGTTGCTCAGTCGGTTGTAGACTAAACGTTTAAGGAGTTTTGAGGCAAAAGAGAGTAAAGAGATGGGTCTTAGATTGTTAAGATTGATGGTGTCCAGTAAGGTTGTACTAGGCCCAAAACATATTTATTTTATTGTGGTGTACCACATCTATGCATTTGTTTACATCTGTATGTTGTGGTGTGCTGCATAGATGCGTTTTTGGTTTGGCATTCAAGATGAATTGCAATGCACAAAGTATCAAACTGTGCAGAAACACGCAGTACCATAATGCACAGGTATGAATGTGACCTGATGATTTTAAGTACACTAGGCAATCTGGTTCTACCTGCTATTTGGAGTCTAGGCTGGTTGTATTGGGTCTCTAATGTTGGTGCTGTTAAGAAGAGGAAAGTATCTGTTCTGAAGTTCCTAATTATGCCCTACACCAGTGGTGCCCAACCTTTTGAATAGCGAGGGCCACTTAAGCGACTTGGTAACCAGTCGCGGGCCACAATGAGCGGAGCGGACGGATGACAGCTATGTGTCCACTTTGCATATGTAGAGTGAGCCCAGACACAGCCCCTTCTTCTCTATGGGCCCTCTGATACGATCAGATGGAAGGGGACTGATCCACTTCTGTTTTTTTTTTAGCAGATCACATTGGAGGTAGGCGGGTGTAAACGGGCACAAGTCTCTTTACATCTGCCAGTCCATATAGGTGAATGGAGGGTCCAATTGGGTCAGACCGATAGTGTGAAAGGGGCCTGAGGCTGCTTTTACACTGATGGTCTGGGATGGCAGGTGGTCAACCTGCAATCTCTGCTTGTCAACCTGCCTTCCCAGAGCAGGAGGTTGCAGGCCACATCAGAGGGCTCCGCGGGCCACTGGTTGGCTACCCATGCCCTACCCTGAAGTCCCCCATAGAATTTAACCTTCCCTGACCCTGACCCCTTAGTATTTCTTCAACCAAGGTCTGCCAGTTCCCACAAATCTGCCATTTTGCTTTACCCCTTAACACTTGCCTACCATTTACCTGACCTCTTGGCACTTCTCTAAACTAGGTCTGCTGGTTCACCTAAATCTGCTATTTGCCAGACCCCATAGCATTTTTATAGCCGAGGTCTGCTGGTTCCGCCAATATTGGCATTTATCAAACCTTCATCTGCTGATTCCCCTAAGGCTGCCATTTGAAAGAAAACAAAAAAATTAAATTCTCTCACCCCCAAATACCTTTTTTCATTTGTCCTTTAGTAAAAAAGGAGATTGCAGAGAAGGCACAGGACTTCACAATTAGACTGCTGAACTACAGAATGCAGGGGAGTGGCTTTAGTACTGGCTATACCTATCCCATAGTGAACTCCCATAAATTGGACTTCAGTCTCAGGTGGTGGTACAAGCAGCATTGACAGGACAAACAATGTAATATAACCACTGCCATGTGCTCTGGGTCCTGTCAAGGATTCAATATGAATTAAAAAATCCTGGCAGCACTTCTTTAAGGTGTTTGTAAAGGCAAAACCCAAACCTTCAGTAAACTTCCGAGTTGTAAAGTGATCTAGAAATTAATTGTATGAACATATAAATATGCTAAATACATCCTGTATTGGCTATAAAAAAAATGTTGTCGTCGTCATAACCATTGATAACTGCATCGCTTGGTAATTTTTCATGGAAGCTTGGAATGTCGCCTGGTTAAATCACTTTGCTTGAGTATTGCACATGTATTTAGTATTGCACAAAAGAATGTTATTGAAGAAATCTATACTTAACATTTCAAAAATGATTTACAGTTATGAATTTTCACATGTGCTTCAGGTAGCTGTACGTCACTTAACGCTGAAGTATCTAGTTTTAAATACTGCATGGAAGCTGCTTTAACAGGTATCCCCCTGCTTGTGAAAACTCGCATGTTGCACAACTGTATGATATAGTAGTGGTTCTTTACTTAGGAATTGGACAGGTTGGTCCAAGCTGGGCAATTGTAACTGTGCAAAAAACACCATACCTAGAATACCACTTTATTTTTCAAAAATGTAAACAGGAACATGTATAAAATGTGTTTATGGCAGACCTCTTAGGTTGCATTCACACATGATCGCATGTGAAATGGATGCAAAACTTCTAATGGCACCGCAATTGTCGCATTATAAATAGCGCTGCAATCATTGCGACGCTGTTGTGATTCCAGCATGATTTACCGAGCGATAATCGTGGTGTTATTGGGGTGCAATTAGAAGTAATGGCATCGCAAACGCATCCAGCGTTTTGCAGCCATTTGAAATCACAGGGCGGAATTGTGGCGCTTCTGCCCACAATCGTGTGACTGCAGCCTTGGGTATAACTGAAGGCAGGGCTTTTTTTTGTTTGTTTGTTTTTTATGTTTTGTTTTGGATATAATAGAGATAGATTAGAAGACCTGTCAGGTTCTGTTGCTGTCTGTGCCCCCATTAGGGACATCTACCCTCTATTTGTCCTGTTTACCATTCTTATTAAAAGTAAAAGTAAGTTCCAGATTTTGGATTGTCCCCAGAACAGAAATAGAGAAGAACTCTTTCAATGGTTTGGAGGAATTTCTTCTCGCTTTCTGTTGTGATTATGGGACAGGAACAGGAAGTGAAGGGAAATCTACCCATTGTGACACAAATGTGGAAAAAACCCTCCCTTACTCTATCCAAAATGGGATATCCTTTATGGGCTGCTCTCACCATAAGAGATGGTAATTATTTCTTGGATGTGTTTATCACTTTGGTGTCTGCAGCTACAAGTTACGGAGACTGGCATGCAAACTGTATTGAATACTGAATGCCACAAAAGGTGCATTCAGGCACGTATGTTTCTGCTAACCCTTTAACTTCAGTGGGCTGTCAAACGCTGGAGAATGCAAACGCTACAGCAGGCACACATTTTTAAATGCCACCTAACCAGACCCACATGGTACTGGCAGTGAATGAACCTGCCTTTCCTAGATGCTTGGGGTGCTATTAAGTTTAGCATGCATCTGCATTAGGCAGCACATTTCTATGCGGTTGGGAAACGTGTGCCTCCTGCACTGCGAGTGCTGTGAACTGGCCCTAAGTCCTGGTTCTCACCAGTGCGGCTTTAAAATCGCACTACTTCAGCGTGATTTGAAAGCTGGTGATTAGTGCAATTTTGATTTGTGACTTCATACGACAGAATTCAATACAAGTCGCAATGAAATCACAGAAAAGTAGTGTAGGAACCTGTTTTAAAGTAGCGACTTGTTACGACTCGTCTTAACAATTTGAATAGTTCCATTGCCGCAAATGGGGTGCAATTTGTCATGCGATTTTTTTTTTTAATTGTCAAATCACATTGTTGTGAACCATTGATGTTAAATAATTTACTTTGTTATGGGCAAGTCCTTACGTTGTACGTTTCTTTTTTTTTTCTCTGTCTCTCTCAAGGGCCACGCACTGTTAATCAGAGAAGTTGATGTAGAGAAGGTGTCCACATTTGAGATGCCCTATGTAGATGCAATAAAATATCTATGGAATGATCCTGGAATACAAGAATGCTATGACAGGCGACGGGAATATCAGCTGTCTGACTCTACTAAATAGTAAGTATTTTGACTTGTGATCAGTCCAAATTTCTCATAGCTATACCATACAATAAAGTAGTTGGTAAAAACTGTTCTATAATCCTGTTCTTCACTAGGCTTCTCCCACTCTTAACAAATACAGCCTCCTCACAGGAAACGTGGCATGTGTTTGACCTAGATGAAGCATTTTTTTCATATAGGGTTGTACGTTAGTGTAGATGGGAATGTGACTGCTGTCTTTCTTCATAAAAAAGAATCAATATGATGGCTCTTTGGAAGCACCAGAATAACGCCCATTTTCTTTTTTTTTTTTTTTCTTTTTTTTTTTTTTTGTTATCCAGCTTCATGGTTTCATAGTGCCACTTTATACGAGTCACATTTCCAAGTTCATTTGTCACATGCCTGTTGTGCAAACATGACCTCTTCTGTGATAAAGACAAGTTAAAAAAAACATTTAATAGCAAACAAGCTGGTGAGGTTATACAAGTATTATTAGATTTTTCTGGGAACAGTTTTCTATATGGGCTTATTTCTGCAGAATGAAAACTACAGGTGAGCAAGATGCATCATTGCTTTCTCAGCAGTGCCTTGCATCAGAAAATGTACTGTGGTGCAGGAAGTTAAGAACCATGAACTATTACAGGGAAAATTGCAAAAGGTAAATATTTAATGATCTGATCTATCAAACCTGTTAAAAAAACTTTATTTGTATTTTTTTTTTCCCGGTAAGGATCCCATACAACTGGCACATTTGTGTGTCTTCATTATTCTCCTTTTTTGGAAATCTAGTTGCTCAGTCGTCATACTAAAAAGGGGCTATGGTACGTTTGATGTGAAGCAAGTTTGCAGATCAGGGGTTTAGCTCGGAAGGAAACTAGAATCTGTGTTTAGCCACTGTTCACCACGTTCAGTGGTAGTGGCAGCCAAAGTTACAGCATAGCTTGCACAAAGAAAACTTGAAAGAAACTTTTGAAGGTGCAGAATGGAATTTTTTTTTTAACAAATTTCTAACAGTATATGTGGCTTTCATTTGCTAAAGTCCATTCATTCCAAAATCAAATGCTGAAAGCAAATGAAATCTTTTAAACAATATCTAAATGTTGTGATCATTTTTGTATATATTTTCCTAGGACCTTTGTTTTTAAATTCTATCCATCTATTGCCAGCTTTAGAGGATTAACTCATGTGTATTGTAATATAAGGAGAGCGGGATCACCTGCTAGCTGCTTGTAAAACTAAGGCTGCATTCACACCTGAGCGACGGTCGTTTGGTCGTTTTTTGGGCGTTTTTTTCCAGCGTTTTGTCGCGCGTATTCATGCTTATTTGCGCGTTTGCATACAGCGTCGTCCGACGTTTTTGTACTTTTGACGTTTTTTATTTTAGCCAATAGGAAAAATTATCATCTTTTCATCACTTGTTGCTATGTTGGTAGATTTGTTTAATCTTCTGCCTGGGTGAAAAGTTCTATTGTTTAAAGCGACAAAACGCCTGTAGCAAACGCTCGTTGTCGCGCTAGTCGCTTGAATCGAGCGTTTCCATTACTTTCTATGGGAAATGGAAACGCTCAATACGCCCAAACCACCCGATACGCGCGACAAAAAAGGGTCCGGAACTTTTTTTAACTACAGGCGATGGGCGTCGGGCGCATTAGCGTTCAGATGTGAACCATCTCCATAGGCTTTCATGTATTTTTCTCCCTCTGGCGTTTGTGAGCATCGCGCTACAGGCGACAAAACGCCTAGGTGTGAATGGAGCCTAAACATTCTCTGTTTTTTCTTTTTTTGTACTGTCAAAAACCAGCAAACAAAACCACTTTCTTCTTAAAAATATAGAACAGTCCAAATTTCTGGTATAATGAAAATAACATAATGGTCCCACTGCTAATATATCAGTTAAAACAGCAGGGGCTAGGGTTCCTATCTGCTTTACCACAAAGCCAGGCTGTCCACACTTTCTTGTCTATGTAAACTACTCCTCTCCACCTCACCAATAGGTGCGGACTCCCTTCCTTCCTTCCTTTAAAGTCTTCAGATGAGTTAACCCTTTCCAGGACCAAATTTTATGAATCGCCCAAACTCAGTAAATCTCCAGATGCTCTAACCCACAACCATTCACCTTGCATGGTTAAGAACCCCTAAGTAGTCCAAATGGCCTCTTATCATTCCCCTTAAAGGGACAACAACCCAATAATGGGGAAACCTACCTCTCATCCACGACCTATCCTTTGGTGTATCCTGTTTAGTATATAATCAGATTTTTCAGATGTAGGAACTGAGAGCAAAAAGGCAAATGAGATCTAAACCGCTCCTTCAATACAAACTTCCAAGTGTATCTATTTGAACCAAAGTTCTTTTGGTAGAATCCAGTGGCGCGAGTCCACGTTTGAGCCGCCATACTGGAAAAGGTATGTTTTCAGGTACATGGGTCCTCTAGTAGAAGCAGGGTGGGTTTAATCTTAATGCATTAACCCTAGCACCCCTTAATTATCTACCTGAGCCCCTTCTCTCTCAAGCGATGTCCACAATCCCCTCAGCCACCCGGCTGTCAATCAGTCAACCAACCAATCAGGGGAGAGGGGGCGGGGCCAGTTCGGGCTGTGTGTCTTAATAGATACATGGAACTCTGACTCTGCTTGAGTGACCCTGGTAGCAAGCTGCTGGCTGAGGGGCACTCAGAGGGAGGGGCTAGGAGCAGCAAAGAGGGACCCGAAAAGAGGAGGATCCAGGCTGCTCTGTGCAAAGTTGTGTCACTGCCACATCACCAGCCATCCCATTAAAGTGAATGGGAATGTCGGTGAGTCAAAGGCGGGTCATCGAAGAAGGTGCTGCTGGACAGAGATGACAGTTGCTCTTTAAAAATGATGATTTAAATCAAGTTGATATAAATCAAGCTTTTTTACTAGTGATTTAAATCAACTTTATTTACAACTGATTGTAAATGCTTGTTTTAAAAAAAAAAAAGCGCTATACTTGCGTCCTCTGTGCAGTTGGTTTTGCACAGAGCAGCCTGGATCCTCCTCTTTTCGGGTCCCTCGTCACTGCTCCTAGCCCCTCCATCCTTTGAGTGCCCCTCAGCCAACAGCTTGTTACCAGGGTCACTCAAGCTGAGTCAGAGCTCCATGTATCCATTCAGACACAGAGCCCAACCTGGCCCCGCCGCCTCTCCTCCGATTGGTTGACTTTGATAGCCGTGGGAGCTAATGGCGACGCTGCTCTGTCTCAGCCAATCCGCCTGGGGTGGCACAATGTGAAAGGGCTCTAAAAATCCTGAATCTACAGACATCCACGATCCAACATGACCTTATCTAGCCCTGTAAAAAATAAATCTATATACATACCTTTTTCTGAAGCCGATTCAACTCAATCTCACGTTGAGCTGTCAGCTGTGGCTTTGCTGTGGAGGCAGGTGCAGAGGAGGCAGCCAACAACGGAAACCCCATAGTAACTGTATGGGTGACGTCCCTCCCCATTCGTTTTGCAGCCATTGTCGGCTGTGTGCTCTGCATTGCTTCCGATTCTGGAGACCGGACAGGAGTGGCTTCAAAAATATGTATACTGGTTTCTATAGATAGGTTAGTTTTAGATTGTGGATGTCTGTAGATGTCTGTAGATGCAGGAATTTTAGTGTTGGGTTGAACTTGTACTTTAAGCCCCATGCTGAGAGATACTGCCAAAACCAATGTGTTTCTTAACCTTCTTACGGTAATAGTCTTTCCACTGCCCTGTTTTTAATTGATACCAGCCAAATGAGTTGCCTCTCAGGTTCTGTAGTGTCTCGAAGACACCTTTTGGTTATCTCTATGCTATTGTACCTGCCATTTTATAATCTTTTTTTTTTTCTTCTTCTTCTTCTTCTTTTTTTTCCCCAGTCTTTTACAAGGAAGGCATATAAAAGACAGATGCTCCTTGTTAAGTTAACTGCTTGCCGACCGCCCACCGCAGTTATACGGCGGGACGGTGGCACTGCTAGGCGAGAGCACGTAGCTCTACGTCCTATCTTTTGCGGCCGCTGGGGCGCGTGCGCCCTCCGAGTCCCGCGCGCTCGTTCGTTACAGAGCGGGGACCGGGAGCTTTGTGTGTAAACACAAAGCTCTTGGTCCTGTCAGTGGGGAAACGCTGATCTCCTGTTCATACAATGTATGGACAGAAGATCAGTGATTCCCCCTAGTGAGGCCACCCCCCCATACAGTTAGAACACACCAGGAACACACTTAACCCCTTCCCTGCCCCTAGTGTTAACCCCTTCACTGCCAATGGCATTTTTATAGTAATTCAATGCATTTTTATAGCATTGATCGCTATAAAAATGCCAATGGTCCCAAAAATGTGTCAAAATTGTCTGATGCGTCCACCATAATGTCTCGGTGCTGAAAAAAAACGTTGATCGCCGCCATTACTAGTAAAAAAAAAAATATTAATAAAAATGCCATAAAACAACCCCCTTTTTTGTAAACGCTATAAATTTTGCGCAAACCTATCAATAAACGCTAATTGAGAAAAATATGTAGAAGAATACGTATCGGCCTAAACTGAGGAAAAAAAATGTTTTTTTCGATTATTTTTTGGGGATATTTATTATAGCAAAATGTAAAAAATATTGCATTTTTTTCAAAATAGTGGCTCTATTTTTGTTTATAGCGCAAAAAATAAAAACCGCAGAGATGATCAAATACCACCAAAAGAAAGCTCTATTTGTGGGGAAAAAAAGGACGCCAATTTTGTTTGGGAGCCACATCGCACGACCATGCAATTGTTAGTTAAAGCGACGCAGTGCCGAATCACAAAAAGTGCTCTGGTCAGGAAGGGGGTAAATCCTTCCGGGGCTGAAGTGGTTAAAGGTTAAAAGGAAGTCCTTCCACTATCCCCTTTTAGTTTTTGTGTTTCCCAAGGAGACACATAAGAACTTCAGTGGTGAAGACTCTGCGAGAAATAGGGGATCTCCTGCTTGCTTCCTGCCCTCCAAACTCCTCCACAGTACTAAGTAGATGGATATCTAGATCCCATTCCATTGTTTGTCTGGGGAGAACACCATTAGCCAGGATAATCCCCCTCTTTATAGTGGCTTCCTCCATTCACTATAGTGGTGATCATGTACTTCTCTCGTTACCTGTTGCCTATCTTCTTTTTTTTTTTTCTCTAGTGGGAGGTGTGCAAGCGGCATTGGGCCACAACCACGTGACCAGCAATTCTGGTTATCAGATGTTTTTTGGCTTACTCTTCCCACTGCATTCTTCGTAATGGAAAATGTAAAGCAAAAGGGAGGGCAGTGCTTAATTTCTGAGAAGTTTGTATGAAAGTCCCTTTTAAAAAAAAAAAAAAATGGCGATGGATTCATCTCCCCAGGATATCAGTTTTGGTTCCACTAGCTTTGAAGTATTTACCTTACTACTTTTAAACTCTAGCTAGCACAAAATGCATTCATACTTTCTCTGATAGTTGGACCATACTGTGCATGGCAAGAGTTATGAACTGGTGACATTGCTCACATTGTTGTTTGCTTTCAAATAATATTTTTTTTCCCAAAATTTTCCAGGTTTATGATATAAATGGAAAACTGTCCATGGATAGTGCATTCGGTTTATTAGTAGCCATGAATACATTATCCTTAAAGCGGAGGTTCACCCTAAATATACTATGTCCCATGTGATCCAGCATCCTGGCGTCAGCGCCAGTATGCTGTTTTTTTTTTTTAATGGTCCACTTACTGTGTAATCCTTAATTTTCATTTATTTCCCCCGCGGTGGATGGCGCCTTTATAGCCCGTCACGGCTTCCGAAAATAGCCGATTTAGGACTCGGGTATTTCCGTTGCTATACGGCGCATGCGCACAGACCTAGGAGCTAACTGCGCAGGCGCCGTATTTCTCCGAGTCCTATGTCGCGTCACGCCCTCCGAAAAAAGCCGAAATAGGACTCGGAGAAATACGGCGCCTGCGCAGTCAGCTCCTCGGTCTGTGCGCAGGCGTCGTATTTCTCCGAGTCCTATGTCGCGTCACGCCCTCCGAAAAAAGCCGAAATAGGACTCGGAGAAATACGGCGCCTGCGCAGTCAGCTCCTCTGTGCGCAGGCGTCGTATAGCAACGGAAATACCCGAGTCCTAAATCGGCTATTTTCGGAAGCCGTGACGGCTATAGAGGCGCCATCCACAGCGGGGGAAATCAATGAAAGTTCAGGATTACATAGTAAGTGGACCATTAAAAAAAAAAAAAAAAACGGCATACTGGCGCTGACGCCAGTATGCTGGATCACATGGGACATAGTATATTTAGGGTGAACCTCCTCTTTAAAGCGGAGTTCCACCCAAAAGTGGAACTTCCGCTTAATCCACTCCTTGCCCCCTTACATGCCACATTTGACATGTAATTTTTTTGGGGGGGGATTTAGGAGGAGTGGGACTTCCTGTCCCACTTCCGCCCAGGGACCGGCTAGGCGATACGTGACAGGTCCCAGGCGATCGCCTGACCAATCGGTGTGCAGCGAGTGCCCGGCTGTGAAGCCGAAAGCTGTCACAGCCGGGTGCACACACTAAGAATGAAGACGCCGGCTGGAGAGGGGGCAGAGGAGTGGAGCCGAGTGTCTCTGGAACGTGGAGCAGGTGAGTGCATGTTTATTAAAAGCCAGCAGCTACACTTTTTGTAGCTGCTGACTTTAAATAAACCTTAAAGGGGTTGTAAAGGTAAATTTTATTTATTTAATTTCCTAAATGGCTTCCTTTACCTTCGTGCAGTCCTCTTTCACTTATCTCATGCTTCGGTTTTGTTTTTAAATGTCCTTATTTCTTCTGAGAAACCCTCACTTCCTGTTCTTCTGTCTGTAACTACACACAGTAATGCAAGGCTTTCTCCCTGGTGTGGAGAAAGCCTCTTGGGGGGGGGGGGGGGAAGCAGGCAAGTCAGGACACACTCTACTTTGCAGATGGAGAAAGGAGCTGTGTGTTAGTGGGCATCCTGACACTCCTGCTCGCCCCCTCAAGAGGCTTTCTCCACACCAGGGAGAAAGCCTTGCATTACTGTGTGTAGTTACATAAAAAAACAAAAAGGTGTAGCGCTAAATAAGTGCAAAACAATAGACTAACAGTCTAAACAATACAAATCATATGGTAATGACACCAATGAGTGCACAAATAAAAGTAGTTACAGACAGAAGAACAGGAAGTGAGGATTTCTCAGTAGAAATAAGAACATTTAAAAGCTAATTCGAAGGATTAGGTAAGTGAAGGAGGACTGCACTAAGGTAAAGGAAGTTATTTAGGGGAAAACAAGTTTACCTTTACAACCCCTTTAAAAAAAGCCTGGAATTCCCCTTTAAGCTGTGCACAATTATGATTCACATAATATCATGATGTAATGTAGCTAGGGATAACAAATGTTATTGGACAGTATATTTCCCACTTTTTCCTATGTGTTTGCAGCCTGTAGCTTGTGAACTGTTTCACCGACATGTTTAATTGCAATCTGTTCTCTTATGTGCAATTACAGCTATCTTAATGATCTGGACCGTATAGCCTGTCATGGATATCTACCTACCCAACAAGATGTGCTCAGAGTCAGAGTGCCCACAACAGGAATTATTGAATATCCATTCGATTTACAAAGTGTCATCTTCAGGTAGAGCTTGATTGAATGTTACTACTAATGACTTACATGCTGTAACCACAGATCGAATTTTGTCGCAAACAATGATGCCAAAAATCATCTCTCCCTATCGGCCTTTAAGTAGGGGCCTTTTGTATTCTGGTCAAAAATGTGATCAAAATGCATTGAATCAAGCCTGTCATTTCAGAATGTCCCGCTACAGTTAGGCCAAAGCAGTACATATGTACAGTGCAACCTTAGTCTATTTCCACCATCTACTTTGTAATGTTTAGGGGAAGGTTACCATAGTTAAATTAGAACTAAAGGCAAACATTTTCATGTTGGATAGGGTAATGCCTGGCAATGCGAGGAGGTCTCTGTACCAACTACAGAGGCTGAGCTGAAGCTGAGCTATTGTGCTCTGGAGGACTGTATAATACACACACACTGCTATAGTCAGCAGATCATGTTGTTTGGGAATCTCGCCAATGCTGATTTGCCTTGCTGTGATTATTATTATTTTTTTCTCAGCTTTAGCAACTTTTTTTATCACATTTTTAAAATCAATCTTTTTTTCAGTTCTCATAGTAATATAATAAGAAAACTACCCTGATGTTTTTTTCACTTCACTTGCAGTGGAAGATATGTTGGCCTTTAAATGTTGGTGCATACTGTTAGTAACTCAGCCTTTCACACTTGTTACATGTTACACCTGCACCGTAGTTAGGATGTAATGTGTAATATGGTACAAATAGGACCACCCACCTCCAAATTTCTCTGGGGGTGCTTGTGAAATCATCATTTATTTTTTGACTTTGCTCACAAATATGGAAACTGGCATTACTGACCCCCTGTCCTACAAGCACGGTTGATGGGGGAATTCCTCCTGCAGAGCCATTGTGTTCTCCTGGCAGGGGGGGGGGGGGTTTATGTGGGGTAAGCCTTCCCCACCATTAAGAACACAGTGATTATTGCTAGCGGCTTTGCATTCATCACTAAACTGCACTGGCAATATCAAGTTAACCTTGCTTGTGCAGAAATAGAGTAGAAACATTTTTACTTTGCAGGCATATTTTTCATAATATAAAAAAAAATATAAAAAGTTTATTGGTTGACAAAACATCAATGAAAAAAGACTAAGACAAAGATAAAAAAACATATACAAAGTGGTTTAAAACCTGCCCGTCTCAGTGACCAACTATATAATCCAGGGTTCAAACTGAACCTACCCAATCAGGTTGAGGAGTTGTGACTAGTTCCTAAGGCTTGACTAATAGACCCTTAAAGGAGAAATACCCGTTGTAACGGTCACCACCGTTTGCGACCTTCCATCCACCCACGACAGCTCATACGACACTCCACAATCCAGCAGACACGATCCATATCAATTCCCCAGAAAATGAGACTGACAGCTCTATCTTCCGGTTTCAAAATGAATGAATGCTTTAATGGTTTCTTAGCTTGCTTATATATCCAGTACAACATATTAAAGTTAATCACAGGAACAATGATTTGCCCTTCAATCCACAGCTTTAGACAGACGTCTGTCTCCGACAGAAGGGTGTTTACACCTGATAATCAAAAGGCTTTAAACAGTGTTATCACACAATAGAAAGGTCTAGGAGCAGACCTGAATTAACACCTCTACAGCCTTACGCAATAGTATATCTTCTGAGTCTATTGACCTGGTTGGGGGTCAGAAAAAAAAGCACCTGTAATATCTCCAGACATCCTGGAATATAAACTACCAGTAATGTCCCATCTTCTGCAATACATGAATTATGATTTATTAGCCACCCTATGCCCAAAAAGGGCACAGGGTGAACTTAGACCCAAGAGTTATTAGTGCCGCTGGCACAGGAGTATCCCCCATCCCTCAAAAGTCTCTGGGCGTCACGGGTCATCCCGTGACACCCGTGTATTTGCATACATAATCATTTCATCATATAGTAACATATATAAGGTTAGGTAAGGTGAAACCAGAGTGGTTCAACTCCAATGCTCAGAAAAAAAGTGCTCAAATTGCTTGACTAGTTTTGTGATTTTTTTATTTATATATATATATATATATATATATATATATATATATATATATATATATATATATATATAAAATATGAGAGAGGGAGGTTTGTTTTTGGCTGAAGCCATTTTAAATCAATCAACTGTTTACTCTTTTTGAATCATGGCAACAGAAACTACCAAAATGACCCTGATCAAAAGTTCACATACCCCAGTTCTTGATACCGTGTATTGCCCCCTTTTACATCCATGACAGCTTGAAGTATTTTGTGGTATTTGTGGATGAGGCTCTTTATGTTCTCAGATGATAAAGCTGCCATTCCTCTTGGCAAAAAGCCTTCAGTTCCTGTAAATTTTTGGGCTGTCTTGCATGAACTGCACGTTTGAGGTCTTCCCAGAGTGGCTCAATGATATTAAGGTCAGGAGACTGAGAAGTTAATCACCTCCCTTTTTTTTCCAGAACCTTCACTTTATTCTGCTGTAGCCAATGACAGGTCGACTTGGCCTTGTGTTTCCAATTATTGTCATGTTTGAATGTCCAAGTATGTCCCATACGCAGCTTTCTGGCAGATGAATGCAAATGTTCCTCCAGTATTTTTTGATAACATATACAGCATTCATCTTGCCCACAATTTTGACCACCTTTTCTGTGCCTTTTGTAGCTCACACATCCCCAAAACATCAGCAATCCCCCTCTGTACCTGTCATCATAGGCCTTGTTTATGGTTGTGGTCAAAAAGCAAAATTTTGGTCTCATCACTCCAAATTACTTTGTGGCAGAAGGTTTGAGGCTTGTCTCTGTGCTGTTTGGCGTATTGTAAGCGGGATACTTTGCGGCATTTGCGTCGTAATTGGCGACTCAACCACGCAGAGTGCCTCTTTTTTATTGTGCATCTTGAAACAGCCACACCACATGTTTTCAGAGAGTCCAGTATTTCACTTGAAGTTATTAGTGGGTTTTTCTTTTCATCCCAAACAATTTTCCTGGCAGTTGTGGCTGAAATTTTAGTTGGTCTACCTGACCGTGGTTTGGTTTCAACAGAACCCCTCCATTTTCCACTTCTTGGTTAGAGTTTGAACACTGCTGATTGACATTCTTAATTCCATGGATATCTTTTTATATCCCTTTCCTGTTTTTTACAATTCAACTACCTTTTCCTGCAGATTATTTTGCTTTCCTATGACTCAGAATCCAGAAACATCAGTGCAGCACTGGATAAAAGATTCAAGGGTCTTTTAGGAGTCCAGAAACGCATTGACCTTTTATACACACGCATTAATTACAAGCAAACAGATCACAGGTCAAGATGGTTACATTTTAATAGCCATTCAAACCCCTTTGTGTCAACTGTGGATGTTATCAGGCCAAAATTACTAGGGTATGTAAACTTTTGATCGGGGTCATTTGGGTAATTTCTGTTGCCATTATGACTTAAAAAGAGTAAACACAGTTGACTGATAAATGGCTTTAGCCAAACATTAACCATGAGTGAAAAAATTTTTTGTGTTAACATTTATATTCTCTAAAAAATGGCCAAGAAATCATAAATTCTGCCAGGGTATGTAAACTTATGAGCACAACTGTGTGTATATATTCGACATATGATATAGAGCAAATAATTATTCTTCCAGAAAAGGCTCACTCTATATAAGCATATATGTTGGGTAGATGCCAAATGAGCTATGATAAGTATAGGCATAAGAGCATTCTTGGATATCACAGGGGGCTGTGCGCTGAGAGCAGCAACATTCCGAGTTCAATGAATGTCACCCACAAAACCTGCCCCAGAGGGCCGGATCCCTGGGAAACACCTGTTCCTGTCTTAACCTTGTGCTTTGAGTGTTGTTTTTTTTTTTTTTTTTTAAATAGAGCTTTCTTTTGGTGGTATGTAATCACCTCTGCTTTTTCTTTTACCATTTTGAAAAAAAAAACGTTTTTTTTTAATGTATTCTATAAAACATATCCAATAACAAAATTGTAAAAAATCAAATTCCTTGATCAATTTACGCCAATATGTATTCTGCTACATATTTTTGGTTAAATAAAATCCCAATATGTGTATATTGGTTTGCGCAAAAGTTATAGGGCCAGATTCAGAGAGCCGTAAGTCCTGTCTAACTGGTGTTAGACAGGAGTACTTTCAAATTACGCGCGCTGTATCACTAGTTTGAATCCTCAAACCATGATACGGCGGCGTTGGGCTTCGATCTGACAGGCTTACGTCTTCGTACGCCTTCGGATCTACGCTGCAATCTTTTTGCGGCCGCTGGGTGGAGTTCGCGTCGTTTTCAGCGTCGGGGTATGCAAATGAGCTTTTTCCGGCGATCCACGAAGTTACGAGCATCGTTCGCAATCGCGTACGTCATTTTTTTGCTACGTAAAGTTAAACCAGCCATTAGCTGGTCTAACATTACGCGGCCCATGTTAAGTATGGCCGTCGTTCCCGCGTCGACTTTCAAATGTATTTTTTTATTTTTTGCGTAAGTCGTCCGGGAATAGGAATGTCCGTAAACGACGCTACTCAAAAAAAAAATGACCTAACGACGTGATTTCGCGCAATGCACGGCGGGAAATTTCTGAACGGAGCATGCGCAGTTCGATCGCCGCGGGAACGCGCCTAATTTAAATGCCTCACGCCCCCTAATCGCGTAGTTTGATTCTGCCGGGAGAAATACACTACGCCGCCGACCATACGGGCCAAAATCTCTCTGAATTCCTCCTAGAGCCAGGTAAAGTACGGCGGCGTAGAGTATCTCTGATACTCTGCGGGATCTAATTCTACCTGAATCTGGCCCATAGTGTCTATAAACTATGGGATATATTTATGTTTTTTTTTTTTTTCTATTAGTCATGGCGGTGATCAGCATTTTTTAGCAGGACTGCGATGTTGTGGCAGATAAATCTGACACAAAGTGACACTTTTTTGGGACCAGTAACACAAATACAGTGCTGCTAAAAAATGCACTGTCACTGTACTAAGGACATTGGCAAGGAAGGGGTTAACATCAGGTGCGATCAAAGTATTAAATGGGGGTACTTTAACTGTGGGGGGGTGCTTTGACTGGGGGAAGACAGAGATTTGTGTTCCTGCTTAGCAGAAACACAAGATCTCCATCTTCCTCTCTCACAGAACGGCGATCTGCCTTGTTTACATGGGCAGACCGCCGCTTTGACCTCTCTCCGGAACGATTGTGGGTTGCCAGCGAACAGACCCACTGATTGGCTCCCGCTGTGTCAAACTCCAGCTCACGCTTTATAACTGGTTGCAGCAAACAGTTTTTTCCTTTTTGGGATAAAGATTTTGCATAAAAAAGAGAACCATCTTAATCACCCTTGCTAGTGTTACAACATACTTGCTGGCTGGATCATCGGAGGAAAATATGCTCAGTATCGGTACCTATACCGGTATCGGGACAACCCTATCCGACACTCTTGTAACTATAAAATGCTGACTTTTTTTTCTGGATACCTTTTTTTATTAGGTTTTTCATGCGTGGAATTGCACATTCTTTTATCTTTCACACAAAGAAATGTTTCCTCTTTTAGGTTTTATTCACTTTTAATTAGTAATGACAACAGCATTTAGGCCAATTTAACATAAAAGGGGCAGATACTATTGAAACATGGACGCAAATACTTTTCACAGTACTGTGTGTGAATGCTGGCATTTTCATAGCTGAAACTACACAGGCTTTTTTTGGGGGTATATTATGGTGTATACCTGTTGTTGCTTTCCTAAATCAACTAATCCTGGTTTTCTTGTTACAGAATGGTCGATGTAGGAGGCCAGCGATCAGAGAGGAGGAAATGGATACACTGCTTTGAAAATGTGACCTCCATAATGTTCCTTGTAGCACTTAGTGAATATGATCAGGTCCTGGTGGAGTCCGACAATGAGGTAAACATATTTAGTTTTATTTTCCAAATCAATGGTTTGGAAAATTAAAGTTGGTTATTATTTTTTTTTATGGGTTTCAGACAGGACTGGTAGTCCCACAAATATTCATACTTTGCGATCCAATTCCTGTGCGATCTGTGAAGCGATCTGGGGGTGTCATTAACAATGTAATGACACCCACAGCGGTTCGCAGAAAGCAGTGTAAACTGCCTTTGGGAGAGATGCGATGCGAGAACCATCGCTGTTATCGTGCCAGTTCCTGCATCGCATCAGTGTTAACTTAGGCTAAAGGATAAGTTCACTTTTTTGTATAAAAGTAAATAAAAATAATACATGCACATCTCTGCAGGTAAAAAAAAAGTGCATCTATTTATTCATTTTTTTTTTAATAGGAGTCTGCAAAGCATTGCACCCACGATCATCCGATCACGGGTGCAAAGAAGGGCTCAATGAAACAAATATGTCAACCACTTGACATATGAAGCTTCGATAAAAAGGATTATTGGAAGTGCAGCCGTCCAGAATCATTTCCTTATGCAGTGCAGGGCTGTTGCAGACTGTCAATTTAAGCTGTCTGCTTGTACCAGGAAGCATCTACTTAGAGCACTCAACAGCGCCCTGGCAGTTTATTGGGAACTATAAGGCCCCTTTCGCACTGGGGCAATATTCGAGCGAAGCCTCATCTGCAATCCCAATGTGCTGGTAAAGCACCGCTAAGACCTAACGTTTTAGGGCGTTTTTGCAGTGCCTCAGTGTGAAAGGTTAAGGCGTTTTTACAGCGCTTTTAATTCATTTCAATGGAGAGGGGCGTTTTTGGAGCTTTTTTTTTTTTAGCACCCAAAAGCTGCTCCAAAGATGCTGCTTGCAGGACTCAGTGTGAAAGGGTCAATTGACATGCATGGAGTGCGCTAAAACACTGTAAAAATGCTTCAGTGTGAAAGGGGTCAAAGTCAACAGCCACAATGCTGTCGGTACATATAGTTCCCCCATTCACAGAACTCTGTGGATGAATGACAGTAAAATATTACATGACTACAGATGTAACATGTTACAAAAGTTGAAATTATCCTTTAATGGACGAAAATAGACTTTCAGACTGCAGCTTTTGCTTCAAACTGAAGAGTGCAGTGTTTAATTGTAGAATTGTCAGATACAGTTGCCGTAATTTAAAACATTTTTTTCCCTTTTTTTTTTTTTTTTTTTTTCAGCCAGTAACCTAAAAAAACGAAATTTTATTAAATAGTGTATTAAAACAAATAATATGATAAAATAGAAATTAGACCAGTTGATCTGTTTTAGTCACAGACTAAGGCATACTGATGCTGATAAATATGGCCTCGGCATGTGGGATTCAAAAACCCCAGGGCAAAAGAAGAGTTCAAGAATACTTATAGAACTCTATAGATTTATGGCCTGTACTCACCATCCGAATATCGGACGAAAACGATCGTCCGAGGAAGAATTGTACGAATTTCACAACAGTTCATCCGATATTATTCAAGCACGAAAATTTTCCTCGTAAGATGCCAGATCATACAATTTCGGTTTAGTCGGTACAGTTGTCGTCCGAAAATACAATACAAATACATTACAACACATGACATCACTTCCGATTTTTTTATATTTTTTTCTGTCGTACGAGAATTTTCGTGACTTTAATAACCTATTTAATTTCAACTTGCGACTATTAAGCGAAAAAAATCGTACGATCTGTCGTACGATATTTGGATCGTGTGTACGGGGCATAAGTTTCAGTCAAGTCTTTACAATTGTGTAAATGGTGCAATCTTCTGCACACTCAAAACATGCGTACACAGATAATGCACTTAAAACCCATTGTAACCCAAAGGAAAAACACGTCTCTAAAAAAAAAATTTTTTTATATTGAAGCTTAACCACTTTTCTATTAGGGCAATAGTTAACTTTTTCACATACATGTTGAAATCTGAATTAGTTAATGGAAAATTATTTAAAACCCCCATTTTCTGAAATCAGAGGTCCTGTAGAATGAAATAGTGACAATTGTTGAAATTTTTTGTCGTCTGATATTTGCACAACTGCTTATCAGATTCATATTTTCAGGAACATGTACACTACTATGAAATTTTTTCTCGCATAAAGATGTGGTTTCTCTGAGTAAATAGATGCCAAATACTTCAAGGCTTAAAATTACCCTTGCCCATGACATCGCAAAAAAGGTACCCAAAATCGTCCATAGAAAACAGTTTAAAGACCTTTTCTGGTTTTCACTTGAAAGTTAACCAGAAACTATGGCCTTAGACCTGTTACTCTGACTCCAACTTTCACGTTTTTTGTTTTTTTATTAATTTTAATACAATTTTTTCATTTAACTTTATTGCAATCATAAGCGGCCTAACACGCCCCATATGTGCTAACATGGGCAGGTGACAGGTCCTCTTTATGGTGAAATCAAGGGTCTATTGGATCCCACATATCTCCCTTGCCCTCCACTACGGCTAATATAGAGTAAGAACTTAATGCAGCATTAAAACTATTAATGGTTAGTTTAACCACTTGGGCACTTGAACCCCCTTCCTAACCAGGCTAATTTTTAGCTTTCAGTGCTCCCACATTTTGAATGACAATTGCTCAGTCATGCAACACTGTACCTACATCAAATTCTTGTCCTTTTTTTCACACACATAGAGCTTTCTTTTGGCGATATTTAATCACTACTGAGTTTTTATTTTTTGCGATATAAATAACATAAAAATGCTAAAAAAAATATATATTTTCTGTTACAAAATGTTGCAAATGAGTAATTTTTCTTCATATATTTTGGCCAAAATTTATACCACTACATATCTTTGGTAAAAATAACCCAAATCTGTGTATATTCTTTGGTCTGTGTGATGGTTATAAAGTCTACAAGCTATGGTGCTAATCATTGAAAATGTATCACACCTAATGTACTGACGGTCTATCTAATTTCTTGAGACACTAACAAGCCAGGAAAGTACAAATGACCCCTTTTTAGAAAGTAGACATTCCAAGGTATCTAGTAAGAGGCATGGTGAGTTTTTTGACACACAAAATTTAACAGGTTTTTTTCTCTCACATACCACAAATTGCAACCCAAAATACATTTTGCTACCACTGAGTATAGCGACTGTGTGAGACAGCCTGGCCACATAGAAAGGCCCAACATGCAGGGCACACCTCTAGGTGTTCTAGGGACATAAATTATATATCTAATTTCCTGACAACCTATTACACTTTTGGGATTTTGAACTTTTTTCCCCCCAGTTTTTTGCAAGATGTGGAAAGAAAATAAAAACACTTTTTTTTTTTTTTTTACACAAAGTTGTCCATTTTATAAGATATTTCTAACACTTAGCATGTGCATACCACAAATTACACCCCAAAATACATTCTGCTACGACCTTTACACAGCCTGGCCACATAGATGCCCAACATGCAAGTAGCACCTCCAGGATCAACTGATAGGGTGGCAATCATAAGCACTCGCTTATGGGCACTGTAGCAGCACTGATAGGGCACTGTAGCGGCACTGATAGGGCCCTGTATTGGTACTAATGTGGCACTGATGGCACAGATGAGCACTGTAAAGCATTGTAGTGGTACTGCAGATCACTGATGTGGCACTGGTGGGCACTACAGTCACTGTAGATGATTTTTTAAAACCCTGTTTCTTTATCGTACATCACGGGACACAGAGTCTTAGTCATTACTAAGTGGGTTATATGTTCCACCTTCAGGTGCTGGACACTGGTGTAATCAATTAGAACAGGAAGTTCCCTCCCTATATAACCCCTCCCATACTGGGAGTGCCTCAGTTTTTTCGCCAGTGTCTAAGGTGTTGGTCACGAGTGAACATGTGCTCTAAGGAGCGCCACTGAAGGGATCCATGCTGGATGTAAAAAGCCTCCATAAATCCGGATCCGTCCAAGGTGCTTCATAGCCAAAGTGGACAGTACCCGGGCCTCGATACAAAGAGCGAGGTTTTGCCTATAATGCCTCTCTCCGGAGGGACAGACCCTGGGTTCCAGAACTTTGTGCCTTCCAAGGACCAAATGTTTTTTCTGCTGCCAGGGTGCTATATAGGTCCCGGGAAGTGGGTTCCTATCATGGACCCCGATCCCTGAAGGTCTTGGACGATACAAACGGTGAAGGGTGAAGATTGGGCCTCTTGCTTGGCAATACCCTGCGGCGTGGAAATGTAAGAGGAGGTACCTACGGAGCTTGGTTCAACAGTAGGTCTTCCTTTGGGGATTATGCTTCTGAGCATGGGCAATGTAAACCACTATGTCTTCTGAGACAGGATGGCTCAAAGCACCCATATACCTACCCTAGCTGGCATGTGTGCCTGGGCAAAGAAACCACTATGTCTGTTGAGACAGGATGGCTGTAGTACCCATATATCTTCCCTTGAGGGAGCTGGTACCCCTAAATCCTATGCAAAATGATTGTCTTCCATGAGTAGCTGCATGTCTCATCTGTTTTCCACCACTAAGGGCAGTAAAAAGACATGCCTGGTGTTTCGCTTGGTGTTTCGCTTACCATGCTTTCCAAAAACGGAAGCTTAGTGTTAGCTGGTCTATTGTGCGGCCCACTTCCTCCGCTTCAGTCTCTGCCACAGTGCTGTGGGGGGGTCCCTCGTAGTCCGGGTCCGCGGCGCTCCTTGGGGCACACGCACACGTGCTCGCCGGTTCATGGTGCAGATGCAGGATGGGCTCTTCAAAAAGGCCCAGACGTCAGAGCTCTGTAAAGCCAGGGGGACACAGTAACTTGGGGCACGAAGCACCTTGTGTGTGTGTGTTGGATACATCTAAGATGCCTACTCAGCATCTAGCTGTGCAGATTAGCAGGCATTGCTTTTTGCCAACAAGTAAATTATGCGCAAAACTCAGAGAAAAAAAAATATATATATATCCCAACAGCGTGATATAAACCAGGGTCCAACAAAAGGTCCAAGTAAAAATTAATAAAATAAAAACAGTTCAGGCTGTTTGGAATGGGGTTTTGGAATAAAATGTTATTTGTTGATGGGGATATACACTCAGGGCTGCCGTCAGTGGGGAACAGAAACCAAGTTCCAAATCTAGAAAAGCAAACAAGGAGAGAGGCGCCTCTGGGTGTAGTATTTTAAAAAGCAAATTTAATTACAAAGCCAAAAATAAGAAAACCACTCACATTTTGGTAGTGATATACAGGCATATCGAAAACATTTTTGATTAGCTTGAGAAAGGAATGCGGCAGCCGTGTCATTCTCTGCCTTAGCATTCGGAAACGCGTCGCTTGCCTGGTGACGTCACCATCCATCGCCCGCTGTTCCTGCTGCACGCCGCTGTGCTTTCTGAGGATTGTCTTATCCATTGCACCCACTTATCAACATCAAGGGAAACAGGACTGACTCCTCATCACACAGCGCTACACCAGTGGACACAAAGTGGATGAACGAGCGCACCAGATGACAGCCACCCCTCCCTTCTGGAGAAATTTTTGATATGCCTGTATATCACTACCAAAATGTGAGTGGTTTTCTTATTTTTGGCTTTGTAATTAAATTTGCTTTTTAAAATACTACACCCAGAGGCGCCTCTCTCCTTGTTTGCATTGCTTTTTGCCAGACTAAGTTCAGCTGTTGATGCACCTGGATTAAGTTCCTCTGCTTTTAGCTTAGGACGTTTGTCTCCCCATAGAAAAAGGTTGGGGTAGGAATATAAAAGGGTATCGCCACCTGAACCTGGTGGCCCTTATCATGCTTGCATGATACTATCCTCCCCTGTAGAGACTTGAGGCAGCTCACAGATTGAGCCATCAGCCCTGTCAGGCATTGCAGCCTCCCCCAACATTACAGCCACTCTGCATATGTTTTTTTGCATTGCATTTGTTTGTCTATAAGAGGTTAACTGCTATATTCGCAGCATCCTCACAAGAAGCAGGAAGAACAGGATGTGCCCCTTTCCCTGCTCTAAATCCTTAAACAAAGGGATTAAAAGACCTGAGGGTGAAGGTTCACTGTCAGAGGACAGGGAACAACGAGGAGAAGCTTTCAGAAGCCCCACAAGTTCTGGTTGCACCTGCAGTCTTTTTTTTCAGAGATTTATACTGCATATCCTTGGAGTTTAAAATGTTTTTCCTATAGGTTGCTAGAAAGACCTCCATAGTGTTTTCATCCTGGTGTTGGCTTCAGGCTAACCAAATGCACAACTGGGGGATGCACAGTTGCTGGTGCACATTGCTAAAGTCTCATGATTGCGGAAACGCACATCTGCAGAGGATAACTTCCTCTTTACCAGTCCGCATGTTTGCATAAGAGACATTAGTTTGGAATGTTCAAAATGCATGTGGGGTAAAATCAAGTAACGGAACATGTTTTATTGTTGATGGGACTGCAGAGGTTGCCTGCGTTTCGCAGGGGAACAGCACTCTCCCCCTGCGAAACGCAGTTGGTGGTCTTGCCTCTTGGGTTAGCCACCGTGCCTGGGTTGACAGGGTGCTAGGGCCCGCCTCTAGCAGGTCTAAAGGTCCAGGGTATAGCAGTAATGGCATACCAAGGCAACCGAGGCAAACTCCTGCTGATGGATCAGTCCGTAGCATGGCTAGACCTAAGGGTGTCCAGCGTGGTCAAGTATCTGGAACTCCTGGGTTAGGATGCCAGTCTAAAGGTACATTCTTTCATTGACAAGAAGCTTGGAATGTTTGGGACACAGCCCAGAAAGGAGAGTTTTTTGGCGTCAGACAAGAGCATCGCTATGAGAAAGCTGGTATATGTGGTCACAGCAAGGAACAGTTCCTTACTTTTGCCTTTTTTCTTAAAGAGGAAGTAAACCCTCTCTGATTTTTACTGCTTTTTGAATGTTTGGTTACACATTGGCATAGCTATGCATACTACATTGATCTATTAAAAAAACGAGTCCCGCAAATACCTTTTTTTTTTAACAGAATTCCTTTCCTTCACTTCCGGGTACTAACAGCGCCATTCTTTCTCCTGTTTCTGGATTCATCTTCTGTCGTCACTTCCGCCCTTACTGTGTCTCTGGTCGAAACCTCGCACATGCACCGAACAGATGAGCCAGCTACTATGTTTGTGTACAACTGTACACTGTGTCTGCGGCTGCTGTCACCCCCCCTTGTGACGTCTTGTTCAGTCACACGGGGGAGTATCAGGAAGGGGAGAAGGAACACAATGCGAGACTTCCCCTCTGTCGGACAGAGGGGAAGTTTGCATAGTGACAATGCGAAAACCATTACAAAGAAATTCGGCAAACTTTAGCTGCCAGTTTTGAGGCACAATAGTGCGCAAGCGCTGTGACGTCATCAGAAATAAAAAGACGAATTTAAAGCTAATGAGAGTGGTGAGTAAACTTTCACAGGCAGCGATCAGCTACTTTTTAAGCTAATGTTGTCTCTGAGGGTATACAACCACTTTAAGGTGCTAGGGAAGATGCTGTCTTCATTCAAGACGGTTTCCTATGCTAAGTTTTATTCAAGGCTGATATAAACATTCTGTCGGCCTAGAAAGAGTGGATCCTAACCCAGCATTATCCAAAGAGTCTGGTTCCAGAGACATGCTGGAATTTCAGTTGATGCTTCTTAACTAAAGGATTGCCAGGCCTGGAAGAGACCACGGCCCAGGGGAAGTAGTCAAGCTCCAAGTGAGCCTTATCCATCAGCATTCTAGAGCTACCGATGGAGCATCTGGCTTAAAGGCCTGAACGTTTAAGTGCCAGGATTGTTCTGTCAGAGTACATTCAGACAATGCCATACTAGTGATTTACTTAATTTTACCAAGGAGAAGCTTGTGCCTTGCCTATTGACAATCGTCATTTCATGGAATGCAGAATTGGCAGGCAATTCGCTGGAGCCGTCAACAATTGTTTCCGGGAGAATGACCTCTACACCCTGACTTTTTTCTGACCAAATGTCACAGAAAGGTGCCCTGTACATAAAATGTATTGGCGTCCAGGTTCAACAAGGAAATTGAACAGCTTTGTGTCAAGGACAAAGGATCCACCCGCATGCGGGACAGATGTGTTAGTGATCCTGGGGGACCAGTTGTCACTGGTTTGTGTGTGTCTCCCCCCAGTTCAGCATTTTTTGTGTCTTCTATGCAACATCAGAGGATAACGGAAGCCGGCCTGATTACTCCAGCATAACCCAGACGACCTCACTGTGCAGGAACAGTAGGGGTGGTAGTAGAGGACCCAGGGTCCCTTTCATCTTGTCCAGGCCTACTTTGCAGGGGGTATTACATCCTGTCTTGCAAACAGGTGAATTAATGGTCTGGGTATTATAGCCCACATTCTTGAGGATCTGGGCTTTCAGAATCAGCGGCAATTACCTTGATTCATACAGGAGAGCTGGTCTCCAGGACCAGATACCCTAGGATCTGGAAGGCCCATGTTCCTGGTGGGAAACCAAGTGGTGGCATCCTTGGAAGTATGTCATAGGTAAAATTCTTGCCTTCCTACATTTGGAAAGGAGATGGAGCTAGCCTTAAGTTCCATCAAGGATCACATCTCGGCCTTCTCAGTATTTTCAAAGGTCGCTGGCTTCACAATCTTTGATCCAGGCCGTTATGCAAGGGGTAACGTGTACAAGTCCGCCAGTTTGGTCGCCCTTGTGCTTGGAGGATTGGGTCTAGTTTTGTCGGCTTACAGGGTCAGCTCCTTGGGCCGATGCACCATATTTCCCTTCATCCTTCTAACAAGGGAATTGGTGTTCTTGGTTGCGGTAGCCTCCGCAAGAGTTTCAGTATTGGCAACTTTCTTTGTATAGAGCCATACTTAATTATCCTTACAAGTAGGGTTAATCCTCACCCAGCCTTATTTACTAGAAGGATCTAGTGTTCATTTAAATCAAGATATTGCTTATTGCTTTTCTCTCAATAGAGATGAGAGCAGTTAAAAGATCTATCTGAAGGTTTCAGATATAGAAATCTGACGTTTTGGTGTGCTGCCAGAAGACCCTAGATATGGGCAGGCAGTGTTCAGATCAGCTATTAAAATGGTTATGCTCTCTCTCTCTCTCGTTAGAGTAAGAAAGGTCAAGGCCTATCTAAAGCGGCTGCTCGGATACGGAAAACTGATGTTGCGCTACCAGGAGGCCCCAGGAGAGGGCAGGCAGCGTCTAGATCAACTATTTTCAAATGTTGATTCATCAGGTTATTATTCAGGCTTGTGGTTTAAGGAGAGGGCTCCCCCTGTTTCTTTTTCGGGTGCACCCTACCGGGATAGTAAGCCCTTAATGCGTGGTGCATTACCAAGCCTTTATGACTCAGATTTGCAAGGCCGCAACTTGGTCGTCTGTGCTTAAGTTTACTAATTTCTATCAGGTGAACCTAAGACGACAAGAGGATGCAGCTTTTTGGTGCAGTATGCTGCAGGCAGCATTATAGGTCCTCACGTCTGAGGGCGGTCTGCGTTGTTGGTGTCTCCCTCCCCTCAGTAAGCATTGCTCTGGGACATCCCACTTAGTAATGACGAAGACTATGTGTCCCGTGATGTACGATAAAGAAAATAGGATTTTTTTAACAGCTTACCTGTAAAATCCTTTTCTTTGAGTACATTACGGGACACAGAGTTCCCGCCCCTCTTGTTTGGGGATATTGGGACACTTAGAGCCCTTTCACACTGGGGCGTTTTTCACGCGGTACAGTGCTAAAAATAGCGCTGCTATACCACCTGAAAAAACCTGCCCTGCAGGCTTCAATGTGGAAGCCCGAAGGCTTTCACACTGAAGCGGTGCGCTAGCAGGACCGTTCCAAAAGTCCTGCTAGCTGCATCTTTACAGCGGTATAGGAGCGGTGTGTTCACCGCTCCTTCCCATTGAAATCAATGGGAAACTGCGGTATTAACCCTTTTTCGGCCGCTAGCGGGGGTTAAAACCGCACCGCTAGTGGCCGAATACAGCGGTAAATACGACAGTATAGCAGCGCTAAAAATCGCGCTGCTATACCGCCACCGCGGGTAACGCTGCAATGTGAAAGCAGCCTTATTGCTTTGCTACAAAAACTGAGGTGCTCCCAGTATGGAACGGGTTATATAGGGAGGAAACTTCCTGTTCTAATTGATTACACCAGTGTCTAGCACCTGAAGGTGGAACATATAACCCACTTAGTAATGACTAAGACTCTGTGTCCCGTTATGTACTCCAAGAAAAGGATTTTACAGGAGCTGTTTTAAAAACCCTATTTTCATAAACCTCAGAATTTTTAGGGCAATCCTGACATATGTGGAGCATAGAGCACCCTCTAAAACAGTATGGTGAGATGAGGGGACTAAATACAACCTAGTTTAAGGTTGGATTCTGTCAATTAAATATTCAGGATACCCTGGAAGGAGGATCGAAGGCGAGGAAGCCAGGAATCTAACTCAAGATCTACAGAGGTCTCTGTGCCTGTCTGCCATATATGATAACTTTTGGGAGAAGCTGGATAGGAGCCCATATATCATAGAGATACCACTTGTAGACCCTGATTCCCCCAGTACACCCCTTTTCAGATTCCCTTAAAGGAGGTTCCAACCTGGCTTATTTCATAATACATTTATTTGTGGGGAGCAGAGCCACAGGGGCTCATACAGCCTACCTCACATACCCCCTCCCCCCAAAATTATCAAAAGGTATTTTTAAGAAAAATATTACGAAGATCATTATTGGCGCCCAAAAACACCTCATAACTTACAAAATCCCTATTAAGTCTAAAACAGGGGTCTCAAACTGGCGTTCCCTCCAGATGTTGGAAAGTCCCATCATGCCTCTGCCTTTGGGAGTCATGCTTGTCACTGTCAGCCTTGCAATGCCTCATGGGATATGTCATTTTACAGCAGCTGGAGGGCTGCCAGTTTGAGACCCCTGGTCTAAAAGATAAGATTGTACATAGTTAATAAATAAAGCTCTGTGTAAGAATGCGGTATTGGGGTTCATTCTCATGGGTGCTGTTGCCTGTACAGTATGAGTCCGTTGTTTTTTTTTTGTGTGGCTGGAGCTGTGTATACAGGGCTCGACAAACCCCGGGCACCAGGTCGCATTTGCGACTGGAATTAGCAACCTGGTGCCTGGGGTGGCACAGCTGGGGTATCCTGTCTCTGTGTACATCACCTAACTCCCTGTTTATTTTTTTCATAATTAAGGAAAACATATATTATTATTATATATATGGTTCTAGTCGTCTTTCTGTGTAAATTTAAAATTGGTTAATTTTTATATTGAAAATTAAGCTAGGCTCCTAACTTTTTTAGCTGGCTCCTAGATTCCAAGCAAATTTGTCAAGCCCTGTGTGTATAAACACAGCCGCAAGTCCTAATTTGACAGATATGGGAGTGCACAATGTGAATTTGGGGCCACTCACCCACACCTCAACATCTGTCATAATTAGGGACCTGTAACTGTGTTCACACCCGTGGAATGCTCATTTGCACTGTATGGGCCAGACAACCTATCTGCTTAAGCCCCTTGTTTTTTTTTTAGATTTGGCGTTTACAAGACTAAAACCACCAAACATTATATATTTTTTTCCCTAACACCCTAGAGAGTAAAATGGCGGTCATTGCAATACTTTTTGTCACACCGTATTTGCGCAGCGGTCTTACAAGCACACTTTTTTTGGAAAAAAATTCACTTTTTTGAATTGATAAATAAGACAACAGTAAAGTTAGCCCAATTTTTTTATATATATTGTGAAGGATAATGTTACGCCGAGTAAAATGATACCCAACATGTCACGCTTCAAAATTGCGCCTGCTCGTGGAATGGCGTTAACCTTTTTCCCTGAAAAATCTCCATAGGCGACGTTTAAAAAAGTTCTATAGGTTGCATCTTTTGAGCTACAGAGGAGGTCTAGCGCTGAAATTATTTCTCTCGCTCTAACGATCGCAGTGATACCTCACTTGTGTGGTTTGAACACCGTTTTCATATGTGGGCGCTACTCGCGTATGCGCTCGCTTCTGCACGTGAGCTCGTCGGGACGGGGCGCTTTAAAAAAATGTTTTTTTTTTTCTTATTTATTTTTATTTATTTTATTAATTTTTACACTGAAAAAAAAAAATGGATCACTTTCTTTCTCGTACATCACGGGACACAGAGCGGCATATTCATTACTATGTGGGTTATATGGAGTACCTTCAGGTGTGGACACTGGCAATCTCAAACAGGAAGTCCCCTCCCTATATAACCCCCTCCCCTAGAGGGAGTCCCTCAGTTTTTTCGCCAGTGTCTTAGGTGTTGGTCACGGAATAGCTTTGCTCCACATCCTTGGGATTAAGGGCGGGCTAACCGGATCTGTCCAAGGAGCCTCAGTGCCAAAGTGGACAGTACCCGGGCCCCAAGCCGTGGGGTTTTGCCTATAATGCTCCTCTTTGGAGGGCTGGACCCTGGGCCCAGGACTTGGAGTTTGTAAAAACCATAAGTTCCTGTTTGCCAGGGTGCTATATAGGTCCAGGACAGTGGGTACCTTCATAGGACCCCAGGGCCTGAAGGTCTACTACGCTACCCACGGAGATGGGAGAAGATTGGATCAGTTTGCTGGACAAACATCCTGCAGCATGGAGCAGGTAAGGGGGAGCCTGCGGGACTTGGTTCGACAGCAGGCTCTCCGGGGTAACCTAAAAGGGGGGATAGCCTAAGTATGCTCTGCATGGGCAACCTTGTTCACTATGTCTAAAGAGAGACAGGATGACACCTTTTCCCCCCCATCACTAGGTCCCCCTGTCTAAATATGTGTGCTAGCTAAACCTGCTGTTTCTTCCTAGGGCTAGTAAGGATCCCTAGGGGCCTTTGGAGAGTCCTACCTGGCCGGGGGTTTGAATCTGCCGCCTGTTTCTGCGTTCCTGGATCTCCAGCAGCGCGGCTCCTCCATGTTCCTCCTGTTTCCGGCATACGCGCGCGCGTGCGCGCGCACGTCTTATGGACGTTTTTCGCGCCGTTCACACAGGAGGGCGGGGGGGGGCGTGCCTGCGGCGTCATACAGGGGCGCGCCTTTGTGCTGTTATAGACAGCAGGCATTGTCAGTGCTCAGTCTGAGGCTGATTTTCAGAGGAGAGGACGCAGAGCGGCAGAACAGTGACTCCCGGTGGCGGAAGAGGGGTAGTACATGTGGACTTTGTTCCAATACCTTTTTGTTAAGCCAAGAAATCCCCCTTTTTTTGCAGCGGGTTTGGAGGCTGGCAAACTTAGTTTGGGGTCACTGTATGTTGTCAAAAGAAAATATATAATATATTTAAAAAAAAAAAAAAAAAAGAACATACGGGATCCCATCAGTTTTTGGGCATTAGTGGTCTATTGTCCCCTAAACTCTGATTTTTGTACTCCTGCCCACTACAGTCTGTTGTGTGGGCAGAGTCCCTCGATTTTGTATTATGGCTTCCAAGGGTTCGGGGTCAAAGGGTACAAAAAAGACCAAAAAACAAAAGGGTTCCCTTTCTGATTCTGATATGCCGATACTTTCCCCGCAACTTATTAATTTAAGAAGCGCCTTGGATGAGCCATTAGGGGGATCTGGTGCGGAGGCTGGCCCAGATCAGCCCAGCCCTGTGTTCATCACAGAGGAGATGCTAGCCGTATCCCTAGGGGGGCTAGAAGAGAGAATAGCAACATTGATCGCTAGAGCTATTCCTGGTAAGAAACGGGTTAGATCCCCATCACCAGGAGGTGTATCCTCAGATGCTGAGATTCTCTCTCCAGAGGAATTGGAATCACAGGAGGATCAACTAGACCTGAACCAAGAGGGTTCAGGGATTGAGGGATCTGCCTCTGAGGAACCATTTTCAGACTCCCAGACAGAAAGACTGTGGGTACAGTCTTTGACGGACATGGTCCGCTCGGCATTTAGTTTACCATTGCCAGAGCCTCAGGTTCCTCCGGTATCCTCTCTGGGCTCTTTGAAAGCTCTGTTAAACAACACAGTTTTTCCGGTCCATCCTCTCTTGGAGGAATTGATCTTTCGGGATTGGGTACGGCCGGACAGGATTTTTCTGCCACCGAAAAGGTTTGCGGTCATTTACCCCATGGAGGAAAAGTTCTCCAAGAGGTGGAGGCTCCCAGTAGTGGATGCAGCCATCTCATGTGTGAATAAATCACTAACTTGCCCGGTGGAAAACATACACATGTTTAAAGATCCAGTTGATAAAAGATTAGAGACACTTTTAAAAGCATCCTTTGCTACGGCAGGAGCAGTGGTGCAGCCAGCGGTGGCTGCAATTGGAGTTTGTCAGGCATTAAAAGACCAGACAAAGGAAATGTTAAGAGACATGCCTACCCAACAAGCAGAAGAGTTTTCTGACATTCCCAGAGCTCTGTGTTTTGCGGTAGATGCTATAAAAGATTCCATCCAGCAGGCCTCTCGTTTATCACTATGTTTGGTGCACATGAGAAGGCTCTTATGGTTGAAGAACTGGGCGGCGGAGCCCCCATGCAAAAAGCTTCTGGCAGGGTTTCCCTTCCATGGAGGACGACTCTTCGGAGAGGATCTGGATAAATATATTCAGACTATTTCAAATGGCAAAAGTACCCTTTTACCGGTCAAAAAGACATTCCGGGCTCCTACATTTAAAAGGCAGCTCTTTCCTGTCTCGGGGCCCTCAAATTCCAGGCAGTATCGACGGCCGCCTGCACGATCCAACGTTAACAGTAGATCGCAGGGACAGACCCCTGGGGGTAAGAGGCCGTGGTATCGCAAGCCGTCAAAGACAGCCCCTAAGTCTGCCTTATGAAGGGGCGCCCCCACTCTTGCGGGTGGGGGGAAGGCTTCGTTTCTTCGCAGAAGTTTGGGAAGCCAAGATCCCCGACAAATGGGTCCGGGCATCTGTAACCACAGGCTACAGACTGGAGTTTCTAAGGTATCCTCCGCCTCATTTTCAAGAATCAAGGCTACCAAGGGATCCAGCGAGGAAGGCCTCAATGCTGGCAGCTTTGGATCACCTGCTTTGCCAGGACGTAATTATAGAAGTGCCAGCCCAAGAGCAAGGCCTAGGTTTCTATTCCAACCTCTTTGTCATACCAAAGCCCAACGGCGATGTCAGGCCAATCTTGGACCTAAAGAGGTTAAACGGTTACCTAAGGGTTCGTTCCTTCCGGATGGAATCCATCCGGTCAGCAGCCGCCGCGCTTCAGAAGGACGATTTTCTGGCCTCCATAGACATAAAGGATGCTTACCTTCATGTACCAATCTTTCAGTCGCATCAAAGGTTTTTACGCTTCGCGGTGGGGCAGCGACACTTCCAATTCAGGGCGCTCCCCTTCGGGCTGGCCACGGCCCCCCGGGTATTCACGAAGATCCTAGCCCCAATTCTGGCCAATTTAAGGATCCAAGGGGTCACAGTCCTAGCATACTTGGACGACCTTTTAATCATAGATCACTCACGGCCGGGTCTGCAAAAGGCAGTAAACCTCACGGTTCAGTACCTCGAAGAATTCGGCTGGGTCCTGAACCGGGGAAAGTCAGCGTTCCAGCCTACAAAGCAGTTGGAATACCTCGGCATGAGGTTAGACACAGAACATCAAAAGGTGTTCCTGCCCCTTGTAAAGATCGAAGCTATCAAGGGGTTGGTTCAGTTGGTTCTAAACAAGAAAAGTCCAACTATTCGCCTGTGTATGCGATTACTAGGCAAGCTAGTGGCCACATTCGAGGCAGTACCATACGCTCAGATCCACACTCGCGTCCTACAGGCAGCCATTCTAGCAGCCTGGGGCAAGAGGGCACATGCCTTAGAGTCCCCTTTGACGCTATCATCAAGGGTCCGACAAAGCCTGGCCTGGTGGTTGAACCCTCAGAATCTTCTAAAGGGAAAATCCTTCAGCCCTGTTGTCTGGAAGGTAGTTACCACAGACGCCAGCCTGGCAGGCTGGGGGGCGGTCTTCGAGGGGTTCTCCCGCCAGGGAACTTGGGTGAAAGCAGAGAGGCAGCTCCCCATCAATATCTTGGAAATCAGAGCTGCCCGCCTAGCCCTTCTGGCTTGGACCTCCAGATTAAAGGGGTTCCCGGTGAGAATCCAGTCAGACAATGCCACGGCGGTGGCATACATAAACCACCAAGGGGGAACCAGGAGCCAGGCCGCTCAGAGGGAGGTGAACTTGATTTTTCAATGGGCAGAGGTTCATGTACCCTGCATTTCGGCGATATTCATTCCCGGAGTGGACAACCTGCAGGCAGACTTCTTAAGTCGCCAGAGTCTGTTGCCAGGGGAGTGGTCTCTGCATCCCCAGGTCTTTCAGACAATCTGCCAGAGGTGGGGAATGCCGGACGTAGATATAATGGCATCCAGGTTCAACAAGAAACTAGACAGGTTCGTGTCGCGAGCGAGGGATCCTATGGCCTGCGGAACCGACGCGTTGGTTTGCCCTTGGCATCAATTCAGACTTCTATATGCATTCCCTCCACTACAGTTACTCCCGCGCCTGTTGCGCAAGATCAGAGTGGAGAACAAGCCAGTCATTCTAGTAGCTCCGGCTTGGCCCCGGAGGACTTGGTACTCACTAGTCCTGAAGATGGCAGTGGGAGAACCTTGGACTCTCCCTCTACAACCAGACCTACTCTCACAAGGCCCGATCCTCCACCCTACATTACAGCGTCTAAATTTGACGGCCTGGAGGCTGAATCCCTGATTCTCAGGGATAGAGGCCTGTCTAGGCAGGTAATTCCTACCCTGATTAGGGCTAGGAAGCCGGTCTCCAGGGTGATTTATTACAGGGTGTGGAGGAACTACGTAGGCTGGTGTGAATCCAAAAGATGGAATTCCCGCAAATATACTATTGATAGGGTGTTAAGTTTTCTCCAGCTAGGAGTGGATAAAGGCCTGGCACTAAGCACAATCAAGGGACAGATCTCAGCTCTGTCAGTGTGGTTTCAGAGGCCGCTGGCCACCCACTCGCTGGTAAAGACCTTCTTACAGGGGGTCTTGCGTATTAATCCTCCTGTCAAGTCACCAATTTGTCCATGGGACTTAAATCTTGTCCTGTCCACTCTACAGAAACAGCCTTTTGAGCCGTTGGCTGAGATTCCTTTACTCTTACTGACAAGAAAGTTGGTTTTCTTGGTCGCCATAGTTTCGGCCAGGAGAGTGTCAGAATTAGCAGCCTTATCGTGTAAGGAACCATATCTCGTTCTGCATAAGGACAGGGCAGTTCTCCGGCCCCATCCTTCCTTTCTACCAAAGGTTATATCCAAATTTCACTTGAACCAGGATTTGGTACTTCCATCCTTCTTTCCAAAACCTACATCTAGAAAGGAGGGGTTGCTGCATACCTTGGATATTGTCCGGGCCATGAAGGCCTATCTTAAAGCTACAGAAAAGATCCGGAAAACAGATGTGTTATTCGTTCTACCAGATGGCCCCAAGAAGGGGCAGGCAGCTGCAAAATCCACCATCTCGAGATGGATTAGACAATTAATCATTCAAGCCTACGGGTTGAAGAGGTTGCCTCCTCCGTTGTCGGTAAAGGCCCATTCTACCAGGGCCATGGGCGCCTCTTGGGCAGCACACCATCAGATCTCTATGGCTCAGATATGCAAGGCGGCAACGTGGTCATCAGTCCACACGTTTACAAGGTTTTATCAACTAGACGTGAGAAGAAATGCGGATGCTGCCTTTGGTCAGGCAGTACTACAGGCTGCAGTTTGAAATCCTCGGGATCAGAAACACCCTTGGTTATAAAAAAAAAAAAAAGTTTTTTCTTGACTAAGTTGGAATTATTATTATGATTTGAGTTTATCTCTAAATTGAATCCTTCTTTGGAAGATGTCTCCCTCCCCTCATTAAAGCATTGCTTTCGGACATCCCACATAGTAATGAATATGCCGCTCTGTGTCCCGTGATGTACGAGAAAGAAAAAGGGATTTTTAAATACAGCTTACCTGTAAAATCCTTTTCTTGGAGTACATCACGGGACACAGAGCTCCCACCCCTCTTTTGGGTGACCATTTTGGGAGGCATACTGCTTGCTACAAAACTGAGGGACTCCCTCTAGGGGAGGGGGTTATATAGGGAGGGGACTTCCTGTTTGAGATTGCCAGTGTCCACACCTGAAGGTACTCCATATAACCCACATAGTAATGAATATGCCGCTCTGTGTCCCGTGATGTACTCCAAGAAAAGGATTTTACAGGTAAGCTGTATTTAAAAATCCCTTTTTTTTTCCTTTTACAAGGAATGTATACATCCCTTGTAATATAAAATAGCATGACAGGTCCTCTTTTATATATGAGATCTGGGGTCAAAAAGACCTAAAAAAAGAAAAAAAAGTGTAATTTGAAAAAAAAAATATTGCTTTAACCACTTAAGGACCCCCACATGTACATTTACGTCGGCAGAATGGCACCGACAGGCACATCAACGTATATATACGTTGGTGCCTTGGGGGGGTTCGGGGGTCCGATCGGACCCCCCCCCCCCCCCGTACATGCGGCGGTCCGCGCGACTGTAGGAGCGATCCGACAAGAGGGGGGCGGCTATTCGTTTTTGTCCGCCCCCTCCGGATCGCTCCCAGCCAATGCGCGTGCCCGCCCTGTCACTTCCTCCTCCTGTGTAAACACAGGAAGGAGGAAGCGATGTGATCTCTCCCTCTGCGGTTTTTTCAACCACCGCTGAGGAGAGATCACAACACAGTAAGTCTGCACTAACACTACACTGCACTAACACTACACATAGTCACATTTAACCCCACCGATCGCCCCCCTGTCACAGTGTCATTGAATGCAGTAATCATACATGTATGATTACCCACTTTAGCCCCGGACCATATTGCTGTCCGATGACCAGAGCACTTTTTGTGATTCGGCACTGCATCGCTTTAACTGACAATTGCGCGGTCATGCGACGTGGCTCCCAAACAAAATTGGCGTCCTTTTTTTCCCACAAATAGAGCTCTCTTTTGGTGGTATTTGATCATCTCTGCGGTTTTTATTTTTTGCGCTTTAAACAAAAATAGAGCGACTATTTTGAAAAAAATGCAATATTTTTTACATTTTGCTATAATAAATATCCCAAAAAAATATATAAAAAAACATTTTTTTTCCTCAGTTTAGGCCGATACGTATTCTTCTACATATTTTTTGTAAAAAAAAAAATCGCAATTAGCGTTTATTGATTGGTTTGCGCAAAATTTATAGCGTTTACAAAAAAGGGGGTAGTTTTATGGCATTTTTATTAATATTTTTTTTTTACTAGTAATGGCGGCGATCAGCATTTTTTTTCGGTACTGCGATATTATGGCGGACACATCGGACACTTTTGACACATTTTTGGGACCATTGGCATTTTTATAGCGATCAATGCTATAAAAATGCATTGGATTACTATAAAAATGCCATTGGCACTGAAGGGGTTAACACTAGGGGGCAGGGAAGGGGTTAAGTGTGTTCCTATTTGTGTTCTAACTGTATGGGGGGGGTGGACTCACTAGGGGGAATCACTGATCTTCCGTTCATACATTGTATGAATGAAGGATCAGCGTTTCCCCCGCTGACAGGAACGAGAGGAATGTGTTTACACACATACCTCCCGTTCCCCGCTCTGTAACGAACGAGCGCGCGTGCCCGGCGGCGATCGCACCCGCCGGGCACGTGCGCGGGACTCAGGGGCGAGCGGGGGGCTCGTGCCGCCGGCGGCGTGCACGCGCCCCCTAGTGGCCGCGAATGTCCCGACGTAGAGCTACGGGCTCTCGCCCAGGAGAGCCGACCTGCCGCCGTAGAACCACGGCGCTGGTCGGCTAGTGGTTACTGTATTTAGTGTCAGTGTGACAGTCAGTGTGACAGTCAGTTAGTGTTAGGTCCTGGGTAGCCCCCGTACCCCCCCCCCCCCCAATGAAGTTTTAACCCCTTGATCACCGCCCTAGTTAACCCTTTCACTCCCTATTGCCAGCATCACTAAGCGATCATTTTTCTGATCGCTGTATTAGTGTCGCTGTTCCCGCTAGGTAGCTAATTTATTTATTTTTGCGATTTTTTTTTTTACTAAAGACATGTGGCTAAATAAATTTTGGCCTAAATGTTTGACTAAAATTTTGTTTATTGATTTTTCTTATAACAAAAAGTAAAAAAATATAGATTTTTTTTCAAAAATGTCGCTCTATTTTTGTATATAGCGCAAAAAATAAAAATCGCAGAGGCGATCAAATACCACCAAAAGAAAGCTCTATTTGTGGGAAGAAAAGGGCACAAATTTTGTTTGGGTGCCACGTCGCACGACCGCGCAATTGTCAAAGCGACGTAGTGCCGAATCGCAAAAACCCCTTGGGTCATTTTGCAGCATATTGGTCCGGGTCTTAAGTGGTTAAGAAGCATAGGCATCCGCCCTGCTATGCTATGGGGATGGGTGGGGGCCGTCTTGCCCTCACTCGCATCCACAGCAAGCACAGGTAAGCGGCAGAGGGTGCGGGAGTGGGGGCCCTCTCCCGCCGCCGATGACGGTGATCTCGTGGCGATTCCGCCGCGGAGACCACCGTTATCGTTAATAGGACCGTTCAAGGAAAAGATGGATATCTCGGTTGTGAAAGCAGCTGCTGCCATTACCAAGATATTCATCTTTAAATACAGGACATATATGTACATGAGCGTCCTTAAGTGGTTAAGTGGTTAATTATGTGTTTTTTATTTGTATTATTTTTTTTGTATTTTTTTTGTATTTTTTTTTTTAACAGTCCTACTTGGGGGGGGGGAGCTTTGCTGAAATGTCATAGGCCTAAACAGAACCCCCTGCTGTCCATTCTATAACAATCTACCACAGCAACCAGCAGGAGGGAGAGGAGGAGAAGCCAGCAGCTTTGGAGGTGGGGGGGTGCTGGGGCTGGGCAGCGGAATGAAAGGGAACCTAGAAGGGAGGTGCAGGGGAGACAGCCTTTACTGGAACAGATCCCCTGTAGTTCCTCCCTGCATTAGCAGAAAGCAGCAGGACGGAGAGGTGGAAAAGACAGCTTTCAGCTGCTGCAGAGGTGAACTACAGGGGATCAGTTCCAGTAAATGCTGCCCCCTCCTGCTTGGCAGCTGCCTCGGCCCCCCTGTTCAACTATTAAGGCCCAAGCCCCGTAAAGGAGGACCAGTGGTGTACTCTCTTATTGGCGGCCCTGGTGGAGGGACTGTGTTATCTGAATGTCATGCATTTGTCTTGCGCTATAATCAGATGCCATTTTTCTTGCTTCTGGCAGAAATCATTACAATCCAGTCAGGTATATTTACATTTTATCACTAAGCTTTCACTAATGTCAGGTCCAAGTACATCTCGTTTGGATCAGGTTGTGTTTTTTCTTCCCCTGTGATTTCACATTTTGGATATACAAAACAATTTATAGAAATTAGATCCTGTTGGGCTACTGGCGCAGGGAACATGAGTGAATTACAACAAGCAATTTGTAGCTCTGTAAGGATCACAATATCTAATTATACTGAAATAATTTTTCAGCCAAATGGATGAAGGCTGGTCTTGGCAAATGTTAGCTAATACAGAATAATCCTCAAGTCAAAAGTGCTGAGAGTAAAACAGAACACTGTTCCATGATTCACACGGTTTGCCTTAAAGAAGAAATTATTTGCATTTTCTACTAGGGCAATAGTTACATTTTTGTTGAAATCTGAATTGGTTGCTAGAAAATTATTTAAAACTAGGGCTGTGCAAATTAACTTTTAATTAATCGATTAATCTTTCATTTTTTTGATCGATCAAAATCTTTTTGATCAATTAATTTTCTTTTGATTGGTACTCGCCTCTCCGCTGGCTTCTGGGCCTTCAGGGAGTTCCGTCGGAGATCCGGTAACGTCACGGACACCGGCAGGGCTTGCTGTGTCCATCTGAAGGGCTCCTTTGCTGTGCCTTCATATCTGCATGCCGGCGGGACCTTACTATCTGCCACAACGCAAGGGCTGTTACACTTCCCTATATCACTTCCCTCTATCAACCTGGGATTCTACAACCATCCAATGGGCGTTGTGATAGTTCCCTTCATGGGACATCTACATGCCGACGGACTGATGTTAACCCCTCCTCATCTGGATTCAGCAGTGGTATCGTACACATTTTTATACCAGTATCATACTTAGCTACGTGTTTTTATGACTGCTTTTGGTACCGTTTGGTATTACTCGCACCATTTTTACAGTTTATGTAGCTACGTCGATTTTATCTCCAGTGCAATATTTATTTTGTTACCTACTTGAAGACTATAAAAGTTTTAATGCTATTCCCTTCGAGCGCTGCCTTTGTGTGTTTTTTGTATCCTGCTATCCATTTTTCCAGTGGTTGGGAGCTGCACTGGGAATCAGCCTGCAAGGAGTTCAGCTAAAAGTAGTTGGATCTGTATGTGCGTTATAATTAATCGAAATTAGTTGATTAATCGATTAAAATAAAAAACGATTAATCGAACACACAAATTTTAATCAGTAACAGCCCTATTTAAAACCCCCATTTTCTGAAAGCAGAGGTCCTGTAGAATGAAATGGTGACTTTTTGTGGCCTGATATTTGCACAACTGCTTATGAGATTCATATTTTCAGGAAAATATACACTAATATAAAATGTTTTATCACAAAAAGATGTGGTTTCCCTGAGTAAATGAATGCCAAATACTTCAAGCCTTTAAGTGGAGGTTCACCCAAATAACATTTATATTAGACCAACTTCTTTATACTTCTAACGTGTACAGTTTTTAATTTTTTTTAGGTTGTACATACCTTCTAATCTATATTTGCAATACGGCTTCCGGGTACTTCTCCCCGCGGGAGTAGGCGTTTCTATGCTGAGGAGGCATGTCATCTGGGAGGTCACCCAAATGATTGACATCCTTTCAGAAAAAGTTCCCCCGGCCGATAAGGCCGCTCCCCCGTATTGCATAGGCGAGTCACGGCGTCTCCGAAAGAAGCCAAACATGCAGAGCTGCGAGTCTGCTCTATACGGCGCCGTATAGAGCTTCTTCATGGTCGGCTTCTTTCGGAAACGCCGTGACTCGTGACACGCCTACGCAATATGGGGGGCGGGGCCTTATCTGCCGGGGAGAACTTTTTCTGAAAGGACGTCAATCGTCTGGGCGGGTAGAAGTACACGGAAGCCGTAGTGCAAATATAGATTAGAAGGTATATACAGCCTAAAAAAAAAAAAATTGCGGACTGTACACGTTTGAAGTATAAAGAAGTTGGTCTGATTTAAATGTTATTTGGGTGAACCTCCGCTTTAAAATTACCCTTGCCCATGACATCGCAAAAAAAGCCAAGGTACCTAAAGAAGAAATTATCTTTTTTTTTATTTTACATTGGGAAAGCGTGTTTACCTGTAACTATGTATTGTGTACATCTGGAGGACTGCAGGGGAGTCCCAAAATCACTGAAGTAGTCTATATCACATACAGGAAGTTCTTTCCTGTTTTGGAGGAAGTGAATTGACTCAGTGTTCAGTTTACCCTATGGTCGCTTGTGACACCTCGACTGTTTTAAAAAACATGTGTTCTTTTCAGTGAATACAAAGTGTTCTTTAATTGGACAAGTGTAAATTGTGATGTCATAGGCTCCTCCTCCCCATTATTTTCAAAAAGACTGCCTTGTAAGCACAGAAAAGAATACAGCGTGTTTTATGAATAGGTGTCAGAACAGGAAAGCGCTTACTGTATGTGACAGACTTACTATCCCAGCACCCCTTTGTATGTGGCATATTTAATAATTACAGGTAACCAAGATGGCCCAGTGAACATTTAGATAAAGTAGAATATTCCTAGAGTTCAGCTTCAAACTGTGCAGTGCAATTGAGTACTTTGAGCAATAAAAATGCACAGAAAATGTTGTTTCTCTTATAATGTGGTTTACACTCTCTCATAAACATCTACCCACTCCTCCACTGCCTTATTCTGCTTGTCACCTCTCACAAAGGTTTTACGCAGCCCAAATCATAAGAGGCTGTTTTTTTCTTAGCTTAGACCTGCTGAACGGACATGTTGGGTGGGAAGAGTAAACATGTACAGGAGCTTAGATTCTAAACTCTGCATGTTGATAGCAGGACATGGGTGCACCACCCAAAAGTCTGTCGTCTTTGAGCTGTTTAACTAATTGCCGACCGCCCGCCGTCATATTACTGCGGGACGGTGGCACTGCTACGCGGGAGCACGTAGCTCTACGTCCTCCCTTTAGCAGCGTCCCGCGCGCATGCCCGGCGGGTACGATCGCCGCCGGGCACCCGCGATTGCTCGTTACAGAGCGGGGAACTGGAGGTATGTGTGTAAACACATACCTCTCGTTTCTGTCAGCGGGGGAAACGCTGATCTTCTGTCCATACAATGTATGGACAGAAGATCAGTGATTTCCCCTAGTGAAGCCACCCCCCACATACAGTTAGAACACACCAGGACCACACTTAACCCCTTCCCTGCCCCCTAGTGTTAACCCCTTCACTGCCAATGGCATTTTTATAGTAATACAATGCATTTTTATAGCATTGATCGCTATAAAAATGCCAATGGTCCCAAAAATGTGTCAAAAGTGTC
The DNA here is from genome assembly GCA_029574335.1 of Rana kukunoris. Taxonomy (NCBI): domain Eukaryota; kingdom Metazoa; phylum Chordata; class Amphibia; order Anura; family Ranidae; genus Rana; species Rana kukunoris. Next base: position 298,197,286 of record CM056049.1, read on the forward strand.
CGATGTGTCCGCCATAATATCGCAGTACCGAAAAAAACGCTGATCGCCGCCATTACTAGTAAAAAAAAAATAATAATAAAAATGCCATAAAACGACCCCCTTTTTTGTAAACGCTATAAATTTTGCGCAAACCAATTAATAAACGCTAATTGCGATTTTTTTTTTTTTAACGAAAAATATGTAGAAGAATACGTATCGGCCTAAACTGAGGAAAAAAAATGTCTTTTTATATCTTTTTGGGGATTTTTATTATAGCAAAATGTAAAAAATATAGAATTTTTTTTCAAAATAGTGGCTCTATTTTTGTTTATAGCGCAAAAAATAAAAACCGCAGAGATGATCAAATACCACCAAAAGAAAGCTCTATTTGTGGGAAAAAAAGGACGCCAATTTTGTTTGGGAGCCACGTCGCACGCGCAATTGTCAGTTAAAGCGACGCAGTGCCGAATCACAAAAAGTGCTCTGGTCTTTGGACAGCAATATGGTCCGGGGCTAAAGTGGTTAAGGTTATCAGGCACTTATTCTTGATACAACTGTGCTCAAGAGATTTGAACACAAGTGACAGGTGGAAATTCAGAGGCCATAAGTAGTCTTTCAGTGATAAAAAAAAATGTGCTATGTGAAAATTGGCTGCTTGTATGTCCAGACTTTTTCATATTCATCCAGATGTCTGTTGGGCTGAAGCATCATTTTTGTGCCAGAGGGAGGATTTCCAGTGGTTGCGCATGATAGCGGTAGTAGATTGCATATGTCAATTGGTAACCCAATATAGGGCCATATTTATAAAGTAGTACGCACTGCATGTGAACCAGGGCTGGACTGGGACAGAAATTTGGCCCTGGACTTCATCCAGACCGCCCACTTTAATTTTAAGTGTCCCCCCTTGCATCAGAGTGTCCCCCCTTGCATCAGAGTGTCCCCCCTTGCATCAGAGTGTCCCCCCTTGCATCAGAGTGTCCCCCCTTGCATCAGAGTGTCCCCCCGTCCCTTCTCTGTACTCATTCACAGCTCTCCAGAAAGGCATCATTGTTCCTCATGTGATAAGTGATAAGGGGAGAGAGGAAGGAAAGTCTGCCGGCTGTCTATCTCCCCCTATAGAGCGGGAGGGAGCAGAAAGGCGAATACTCACTCCAGCAAGTGACGGCTGCTACTTCTCTTGACAGGAGTGAAATCGCGATCACTCACTGTCATAGAGGAGCTGCTCGAGGACTGCACCTGACCGGCCCACCGGGAAAGTCCCGGTAGTCCCAATGGCCAGTCCGTGCCTGATGTGAACATTCACAGGGCATGTGATTTACTGGGAATTATTGACCGTATGAATGACTCGTGAATGTCACATTCACCATTTTATAAATGTTCTATAGTGTTTACTGGAACACAGTGTGTGTAACACATGTCTCTTTTGTTGCAGAACCGGATGGAAGAAAGTAAAGCACTATTTAGGACGATTATCACATATCCCTGGTTTCAGAACTCCTCAGTCATCCTCTTTCTCAACAAGAAAGATCTCCTGGAGGAGAAAATAATGTACTCTCATCTAGTTGATTATTTCCCTGAATATGATGGTAAGTCAGTTAAATAGGTCCTTTCACATTGACTATTTATAGAGGGGATAAGCTGCATTGTCAAACCAAACACTGACAATATAGTTTTTTTTTCCACTCCAGCATGGTCTGATGTGTTTGCTTAGGGAAACGGTAGTCCATCTTGGTTGTTCTAGAGCACACATTAAACATTTTTTAGCCCTGTAATCAAGCTGTGGTTTGAATACCTGATTCCTAACAGTTAAAGGGTTTGTTTATTTATTACAGGTACTTAAATAGCACTGTCAATTTATGCACCCCTTTATATATAGTACATTCACATCAGTTCCTGGTATCAAAGAGCTTACAATCAAACGTTTCAAAGTAGTGCCGTGCTTGACATAAAAATGTAAGTAACGTAATCAACTCAATCTTGCAGTAAATTACAATGAAAAATTAAAGTGGTGGTTCACCCTCCAAAAAATTTCTAGCAGGGCATGGAGCCCACCCACCCGACCGGAAGTATGCCGGTGTGTTTTTTTTTTCTGTAGATACCTTTTTACGGGCTCTCTTCCGATCCGGCGGCTGTGATTGACGTCCCCTCAGCCCGGCGCATACAGCGCGTCACGAGATGCCGAAGGAACCCGAACGTCGGTGTGGCCCTATACGGCACCTGCGCACCGATGTTCGGGTTCCTTTGGCATCTCGTGACGCGCTGTATACACCGGGCTGAGGGACGTCAATCACAGCCTGTAATTGTAAACGCCCAGTACCGCGGGATCGCCGGAGGGGTAGAGAGCCCGTAAAAAGGTATGTACGAAAAAAAAAAAAAAGAATTTTTTTTGGAGGGTGAACCTCCACTTTAAGTATTATGCCTCATGCACACTGGATGGTATAAAAACACCAGTAGCATTGGCTGTAGAATTAGTTTTGCAGTGTTTTTGCAGTAACGTTTTTCAGCTGTAGAGTTTTGTAGCTTATTTTAAGCAAAACTATACTCCCACAAAAAAAGCTTATGGCTCAAATATGCTGAATAGCCACGTTTTTACAGATGAAAAACTCCTCTTAGAACACACTAGTTCTGGGGGTTTAATTAATCTATCCTCAGCTCAGGCATGCATGCAAAAGATGTGATAAGCTGAGAAAACTCCTCCTCCAGTCCTGAAGACTCCTGGGATGCATTACATAAAAAAAAAAATATTAACAACTTTAACAATATTAACAAAAGCTAATTAGTGCAGCCTCATCCGTGCCCACTAGCGCAGCCTCATCCATGCCCATTAGAGCAACCTCATCGGCACAACCTCATGGCGGAGATCTGCGATTTTTATCGGTATTGCGTCTTTATGGCGGACACTTTTGACACATTTTTGGGACCATTGGCATTTTTATAGCGATCAGTGCTATAAAAATGCATTGATTACTGTTAAAAATGTCACTGGCAGGGAATGTGTAAACAATAGGGGGTGATCAAGGGGTTAATTATGTTCCCTCATTGTGTTTTAACTGAAGGGGGGGTTGGACTGACTAGGGCAAATGACAGATCGCTGTTCATACATTGTATAAACATGCGATCAGTAATTTCTCCCCCACACACAGCTCCCGGTTCTCGCTCTGTAACGAGCGATCGCAGGTGCCCGCCGGTGATCGCGCCCGCCGGGCACTCGCATCGGCACCAGGGGCGAGAAGAGGGCGCCCCTAGTGGCAGCAATGCAAAATCATGTTTATATTACGTGATTGTGCACAGCCGAGCCAACCTGCCACCGTTAAAACTACGGTGGTTGGTCGACAGGGGGTTACCGTCAAAGTAGCAATGTATAACGACGGCAGCTGGTCCTAAAGTAGTTAAAGGGAACAAGATTTTTTTTTAGGGTTTTAAGCATTCTCAAAGTTACAGGTCGCGGCCTTGTCCATCCTCTTTCAAGGGCCTCTGGCTTTGCTCTACCTTGTAAAAACTTTTCTTGAAGGTGTATCTCACATTCAGCTTTGCTTGCAGCACTATGTGCTTCACTGGAATCTCAACTTGGTTATGTCTACCCTGCAGAAACCATCCTTTGGGCACATCTGGGATAGAGAATCTCTCCTGCAAAGTAGCCTTTTTGGCTGCTATCTCATCTATTAGGCATCTCTCTGAGTTGGTGCCCCCTCATGTAAGAAGCTATTCTTTATATATCACAAATAAGGTTTTCTTACACCCAAGATCATTTATTCCTAAGGTAGTATCTGCTTTCTAACTAAATAGGGATATAGTCCTACCATCCTTGTGTCCTGCTCCAAAGCATCCAAAGAAAATCTCTTTATTGCTTGGACCTAGTTACAGCTCTCCTGGTCCTTTGCTCATACTTTCTAAAAGTTCTACCAGGTGGATACAGCTTTTGGCCATTCTATACACAGAGGGAGGAGGAGATGAAGGGCTTAATGTGCAGGTCATGTAAAGTGGGATGATGGAGATGAGGGGTAAAAAAATGCAGGATTTCCAGGTCACATAGAGGGACAGGAAAAATATGATATGATATATACAAGAGAGCAGTAGTGTGAGAAGGTTAAAATATAATTGCACATTAATATAGATCCAAATTTTGAAGTCTGCTGCTGCCTTTGATCGATGCTCATTTAATTAAATCTTCATTCATAAGTTACCCCTTTTTCCCCTTCCTCTGTTGTGAACTGAAAGTGAGTACTCTCAAATGTATGCAGTAGTGCTGTTTTATGTTTGTGATAAGCGGTCAGAAGGCACAACACCATTCTCATTGGCTCTATGCATTTTGCCTATAATCATCTGTTTGTGGTTAAAGTGTGTATAAATCCTTTTTTTTTTATTGTACACCACGGGACACAGAGCCATTCATTACATAATGGGTTAAGGGTCACCAGCGGTGATTGGACACTGGCACAACCAATTGAAGACACTTCCCCTCCATATAACTCCTCCCATCAGGGAAGCACGATAGGATGCTAAAAGGAAAGCTCTGCCAAAGAGACCCTCTGGGGGTAAAAGAGTTATGCTTCCGGACCCACCCAAGACGCCTAAAGTAGGTCAAAATTGGATGGGACCCAGACCTCATGCACGAGGCGTCGCCTGTAATGTCTCTCTTTTGGAGGACTGGGCTCTGAGGTCCAGCACTTTCGCTACTTCGCTAAAAGTCCTGGTCAGAGTCTTTTACAAGGCCCAGGGTAGAGGTATCCTTTAAATAGGAACCCATATCCCTGAATGTTGGCACACAATGCCTGCTGTGAGGGGCGAAGATTGGTACTGTCTGATCTCAGAACCTGCGGCGTGGATAAGGTAAGAGGTCAGAGTCCTAAAGATTTTTTTAAGGACCTTTCCTATATTTTAAGTGAAGTGTCTTCTCTAAATGCCGCCACTGGGAGGAGTAAAGAGTTTTAAACTCACCACGTGTCTTATGTCAGCTAAGCTAATTTCCCTGCTGCAAAGCCTGGCTTCAGCATCTCCTCCCTCCCCCCTCTCAGAACACTACAGGTGGCACAGAGGTTAGTAATGGGGAACAAACTACACAGGTTTAAACAGCCATTACTATGCTAAGCTAACGGCTTGAAAGGACAGGGGAGAGAAAAACTTACCTATACGATCACCGCCATTACAGGGTCGATCGGAGTGGTGGCACGAGCACGAAAATGGCACCAATTTAAACGCCATGTAGGAACTACAGATGCCATCAGGCTTTCTCTGTGAATGGATGCAGCAGAACTACAGGGGACACGTGAGACTCCGTACACACCAAGAGAGACACTCACTTGGGCATTGAAACTGTGTGTTTGAAGTTGCATACTTTATGTAGATTGCTAAACTAAGCACAGTAGTAAAAGCAAAGCCGAGGTACCTCAGAGCATAAACCGTATGTTTAAATAAAAAAGGGCATCGCCACTTGAGACAGAAGGCTCTAGCAATACTGGCTCAGTACCTTCCTCACCGGTTTTAGCTGACGCACCTGTACAGGATGAGCCATTGCCGCTATTAGGAATAGCGTCCTTCCCGGTGAGGTCTGGGCCTACATATGTCGCTGAAGACACTTTGGCAGTAGCCAACCGCACATTAATCGCTAAATCCACAAAAGAGGCTAAATGGCGAGACAGATCTCCTTCTGTGGTGCCGGGTGTTGTGGCTTGCATCTGTAATCCCAACTACTTGGGAGGCCAACGCTGTTGGACTGCTTGAGTCCAGGCGTTCTGGTCTACCCTGTGCTATGTTGATCAGGTGTCCATACTAAGACTGGTATCAACATGGTGGCTCCAGGAGAGCCTGGCAACTGCAGAGGATGAGGAGTCTGATGGATCATGGAGATCAGAGGAGCTTTCTCTGTGTCCCAGATTCTGAAATCACAGGTGCAATGCGATGCTGAAATAGTGATTTCCGCATTTGTTACCCTCCTTGGAGTTAACTGAGTCACCTGTCTCCTCCCTGGGTTCATTAAAATCCCAGCAAGGTGCATGCTCTTCCCAGTTCACCCATTACTAGAAGAGCTAATGTATGCAGATAAGCATTTCTGTATCATATGGAGAACTTTTCCAAGAAATGGAGCCTGCCTTCGGTAGATGCAGCTATTTCTTGTAGAAATAAAAACCTGACCTGCCCGGTGGAGAATGCACAAGTGTGTAAAGATCCATCGGAAAATAAATTTGAATCTTAAAAAAAAATACTCATTTATTTTGGCAGGTTCAGTTACCCAACCTGCTGTAGCAGCAGTTGGTGTGTGCCAGGTTATCAAGCAAGTAAAAAAGGAGCTAAAGGATTTACCCCCGGAAAAAGCCAAATTTGGGATAATTTACTTAAGGCTTTATGTTCTACAATATATGCCATGAGAGATTCTGCTCGACAAACATCGCGCCAGCTGGTGCATATGCGCAGAGTTCTTTGGTTAAAGAATTGGCCAGCAGAAGCTCCATGCAAAAAACTTCTGGCCAGTTTCCCCTTCCATGGCGAATGTCTCTTTGGGGACGACCTGAGAAACGTTCTCTTTCCCCTGTTATGGAAAAACCTGCCTCCAGCCAGTGGCAACAGCCTTTTCAGCCAGCCACAAAGGCCAAAGGAAATCAGGCTCAAGAAGCCGTGGGGTTCAAGAACTAACAGGCAAAGACCCCAAAGCCCCTCTGTGAAGGGGCGCTCACGCTCGGCCAAGTGGGGGGGCGACTTTGTCAGTTTTCAGCGGCATTGCAGACAGAAATCCAGGACAAGTGGGTAGTATCCACAGTATCCTCGGGGTACAAATTGGAATTTCGAGAGATCCCTTCTTCTTAGTTCCGAAGTTCAGGACTCTCCAAAGATCCACGAAAAAGAGGATCCTTCTTCAAGAGTTTGGATCACTTGCTGTCTCAAGAGGTAGTTACAGAAGTACCCCCGAAAAAGAGCAAGGTTCAGGTTTTTATTCAAACCTCTGTGATCCCATAACCAAATGGAGACGTCAGACCCATCCCAGATCTAAAATCTCAAACGATTTCTGAACATTTGCCATTTCCGAATGGAAACGAGTCAATCTGTGATCCCCACCCTACAAGGTGTAGAATTCAGGATGTCCATTGCGATTTTTTTTATTTATTTTTTTTTTTTACCAAAAATAGGTAGAAGAATACGTATCGGCCTAAACTGAGGAAAAAAAATGTTTTATATATATTTTTGGTGGATATTTTTTATAGCAAAAAGTAAAAAATATTGCATTTTTTTTCAAAATTTTCGCTCGATTTTTGTTTATAGCGCAAAAAATAAAAACCGCAGAAGTGATCAAATACCACCAAAAGAAAGCTCTATTTGTGGGGAAAAACGCCAATTTTGTTTGGGAGCCACGTTGCACGACCGCGCAATTGTCAGGTTAAAGCGACGCAGTGCCGAATCGCAAAAGGGGGCAAGGTCCTTAACCTGCATAATGGTCCGGGTCTTCAGTGGTTAAAGTGTGGTTTTTTTTTTCCCTCCCAAAAAAATTGCATTTGAAAGACAGCTGTGCATATACTGTGTGACATAAAATATTGCAACAACCGCCAATTTTTTTTTTTTTTTTTTGTGAAGCAGACAACAAATAGGACAAAATAACAGAAAAAGTCAATGTGCATAACTATTCACCCCCTTAAAGTCAATACTTTGTAGAGCCACCTTTTGCGGCTATCACGGCTCCAAGTTGCTTTGGATAAGTCTCTATAAGCTTGCCACATCTTACCACTGTGATTTTTGCCCATTCCTCCTTGCAAAACTGCTCCAGCTCCTTCAAGTTGGATGGTTTACGCTTGTGAACAGCAATCTTTAAGTCTGACCCCAGATTTTCTATTGGATTGAGGTCTGGGCTTTGACTAGGCCATTCCAACACATTTACATCTTTCCACATGTTCACTCAAGTGTTGCTTTTTTTTCAACTCTGACCAGTTTCCCAGTCCTGACTGCTGAAAAACATCCCCACAGTATGATGCCGCCACAACCAAGTTTCACTGTGGGGATGGTTTTCTTTGGGTGATGGGATGTGTTGGGTTTGCGCCAGACCTATAGTTTTCTTTGATGGCCAAAAAGTAAAATTTTAGTCTCATCAGACCAGAGAACCTTCCTCCATACATTTTGGGAGTCTCCCCCCATGCCTTTTTGCAAACTTAAAATGTGCCATTTTGTTTTTTTGCTGAAAGTAGTGTCTTTCTTCTGGCCACTCTGCCATAAAGCCCAACTCTATCGAGCGTACGGCTTATTGTGGTCCTATGTACAGATACTCCAGTGTCTGTTGTGGAACTCTGCAGCTCCTCCAGGGTAACCTTAGGTCTCTGTGCTGCCTCTCTGATTAATGCCCTCCTTGCCCGGTCCATGAGTTTTGGTGTGCAGCCGTTTCTTGGCAGGTTTGCTGTTGTGCCATGTTATTTCCATTTGGTTATAATAGATTTGATGGTACTCCTAGGTATCATCAAAGATTTGGATATTTTTTTTATAACCTAACCCTGACTTGTACTTCTTAACAACGTTGTCCCTTACTGGTTTGGAGAGTTTCTTGGTCTTCATGGCAGTGTTTGGTTAGTTGTGCCTCTTGCTTGGGTGTTGCAGCCTCTGTGGCCTTATAAAAAGGTGTGAATATGTAATGGCAGGTCATGTGACACTTAGATTGCACAAAGGTGAACATCATTTCACTAATTATGTGACTTCTGATGGTAATTGGTTGCACCAGAGCTTTTAATGGACTTCATTTCAAAGGGGGTGAATACATACGCACATGCCAATTATCAGTTTTTTATTCCTGGAAAAAAAAATGTATGTATATATTCTAATTTTACTTCACCAACTTAGATTATTGTGTTCTCATCCATCACATATAATTCAGATTTAAAAAAAAACATTGAACTAAAGGCTGTAATGTAACAAAATATGTAAAAAGCCAAGGGGGTGAATACTTTTGCAAGGCACTGTATATAATGTTTTGGGGTTCCAAGTAATTTTCTAGCAAAAAATACAGATTTTAACTTGTAAGTAACAAATGTCAAAAAAAGGTTTAGTCTTTAAGTGGTTAAACTTCCTAATTTACAGACCAAAATTCATCCCTTTGATCTAAGAACAAAAGGTTTACAATGTATCTGTTTATTTCCGATGTTGAGATAAAGTTGGCAGGTTCCTCACTGAAACCAAACCATGGGTGCTGGCGATGCAAAAATACGAAGAGAACTTAGGACAGCCGCACTCCAAAAATGTTCTTTTAATAAAATCGATCACAAAAATAAACATGCCACAGCAAAAAGATTGGAACAAAAGCTAACGTTTCGCACTGTAGCTTCAAGTGCTTAGTCATAGCTAGTACACACACCAAATGAATGTTGAAAATATATACCTCACCTCGCTGGTCACATGATCAGCAAAATGATGATTGGTGGCCTAGTAAACGAGCAATAGACTGGTAATCTAGTTTCTCCTGTGAACTCAGAATCAAGATATGTGATTGAAAAACCTTTTCCCCTCCACACACCCATACACTATCAATAAATGTATGTGTATTGTTTGTTTAGATGTTATGATAAAACAAGGTGAAAAATTAAAAGATATGTAATGAATATGAATTAAATCTTAATATGTTGTGTGAAGTGACTGTCAGAAGTGAGAAGAGAACTTTCTGCACTTTTTACATAGAATCGGGAAATGCTGTTTTAAGATCTGATGGGGAGTAGAATTGCGATTTCTTAAGGATTAATTGTGCAGCTCTAACCCGCCAACATCCTATCGGCTAAAAACAGATCGGATGACAGTCGGATGGAAAGTGGGCTGTGTCTGTGTCCATTATGCATAAGCAGAGTGGATACAAACCTGTCATCTGCCTGCTCAGCGGACAGATTCCCCCCCGAGAAGGCGGCTTTGCCGGCGGAGTCCACCAGTCTCCATACTAAGGTCCCTTAGTGTTATCACTAGAGCAAGAAGTGAGGATACATTTCCAATGGTGGCATTCAGTTGGCAGCTGTCTAAGAGGGGATATCCCTTCACTTTGGTGAGCATTTCTATTGCATCTCCAGGACAGGAGGCAAAAGAAAATCTCCCCAGCAGGATGGAAATCAAAATAACTACTTCATCGAAAATAAAAATAGGCTATGCATAACATTAAAGTAAGTTAAACTTCATGATTTTTGTGCAGATTCCACGTTAACCTTGACCTAAGATCCAAGGGGTGCCCCACAGGGGTCATTCTAAAGGCTATAAGTGCCCTTTTACACCAGGGTGTTATCTAAACTGATGTTTCTCAACTCCAGTCCTCAAGTACCCCCAACAGGTCATGTTTTCAGGCTTTCCATTATTTTTCACAGTTGATTTGATCAGTTTTACTGCCTTAGTACTTACCACAGCCATTTCATCTGAGGGAAATTTTGAAAACATGAACTATTGGGGGTACTTGAGAACTGGAGTTGAGAAAAATTGATCTAAACACAAATGCGCATTGAACATGTATCACATTGGGAAGCCCAATGATTTTAATTTGCCCTAAATTCATACATGCCACAATTCCACCAATCATTCACATCTGTGCTGTATGCAACACGGGTACGCTGCAGTGTGTTGTGTTAATGCACTGGGGTGCTATTTAAAATTATTTGCAGATACCAGCCCTTTAACTTCTCATTGTGCATTTATTCAGATCTGGTCCAGCAGACAGTGGGGCTTGAAAGCAGATTGTATTATGTCCCCGCATCCATCTGCCCTCTCAGCTTTGAAGGCACTTTAAATCCAGCAGAACTCAAGGAACGAATGCAACATTTGAGGCTTTCCAAATTCCATAGAGTTGAAATTGCTTGTAGACCATTTCTAAGTAAATGTATGCTTTCATTTCTCTTCTTAGGACCCCAACGAGATGCACAAGCAGCAAGAGAATTCATCTTAAAGATGTTCGTAGATCTGAATCCAGACAGTGACAAAATAATCTACTCTCATTTCACCTGCGCCACAGATACAGAGAACATTCGCTTCGTCTTTGCTGCTGTCAAGGACACTATCTTACAGCTGAATCTGAAGGAATACAACTTGGTCTAACTGTGCCTGCTAGTTTTCCCAATCTCCTTTGGGCCATTGAAGAAATTCAAGAAGGACTGTATTATCTATAAGAAAAGAAACAATTTGCATAATACTAATTTATTGCCGTCCTGAACTCTGTGAATGTCCACAGAGTTTGTAGTAATTATTATTATGATTTTATTTAAACTATGTGGAGGGAAAAATGCTGCAGTAACCAGGCAGCACCATTTTCTAGGAGAAAACGACTTGTGTTTTGATATGTAAGTCGTGCACTCACAAGGGCCGGTTTCATTTTTATTGCTTCTTATTTTTTCAAGGAGAACGAGCAGGATGCTTTAGTTCTGCATGATGCTCAGAAGCTCCTTCTTTGTCTTTTAATCCTTTTCAAGTTAAGGTCTCCCCTTACAATAATCCCTTTCTGAGCCGCTTACACTAGTAAACAATTAGGCATAACTTTTGTTTATTTTTTTTTAATTCAAGCCATCCTCTTTGCTAATTTATATACTTTTTTGAAGGATAAAAGTATTGATACTGTGATTTTTAAATTATTGACATGTATAAAGTAGATTTGGTTTTTGGTACTGTCTTTTGTCACTTCAAGGAGGATTTAAAGAACTCATATCAAGCAGTAGGTACATGAGTTCAATCATTAGCCATCTACTCATTATGATGACAGACAAGATTGCATACTGGTGATTGAAATGTCTGTGCAAGATAACCAAGACTAACAAAACAGAAAAATGAAGGGGTTCTTGTTGTATAGTGTGCAATTTTTAACTTGGAGATGGGCTTACATAATCTTGGTGGTATTTTATGTTTTACTTGCACATCCAAAATGCCATGTACACTACACATTTTCCCCCCAGCTTTAGTACATTATGTTTGACTTTACAGATGCATTTTTCTTAAGGTGATATTGTAGAGCTGACTGAATAATTTGTGCAAAACCAGTATCTAGTTTGCCAAATCTGGCTCTTTTTTTGTACTGTACATAGACAATTAAAATGCCAAAACTGACTGATTAGGTTCTAATATCATCTGATGCCTGCCAAAAAAAAGCCATTTCAAGTAGGTATTTAATTTCTAGTGTTCCATCCTATTTGCCAAACAAACAATGCATGTATTATCCGTTAAGGTGGCTTTGTATTTAAACACATTTTCTGGTGCCCTTTATGGTTAGGAGAAGAGATGCCATATACATAATTTTTTTCTTTATTTTCCAAACACCTTAAAGAGACTGGATCACAATTTAAGTGCATTGGTTTACTGAACACCTTTCTGATAACAACGGTGGTTAAAAATTTATAAACCAGGGACCTTTTAAATACTTTTAAGAGCTGCTATTATGTATTTTCTGCAAGATTAATAACACGTATAAGAGGTCAAAGGATTAGTCCCGTAGTAAAAAAAAATCATGTGCAATTACAGCCTAGTAAAGTGTTTTTTTTACATTCGCCCTTTAATATTTGCAAATTGTCCGTCCTAAACCATTGGTGACTTTTTTTTTCAAGCCATGTAGATGGAGAAAAGAGGCTCAGCCAGGCTTTTTTTTTTTCTTCTATGCAGCATTAGCAGGGAAGGGGGTTACGGTGGATGGTTGTGATTGCTGAAGCCACTGCCTCAGGGATGCAGAGAGGAGCTGAGAATCAAGTGAACACCAATTACAGATGTTTACATTTAACCCATTCGGTTCGGACATATATATCTGTATCTGCCGGACAGTTGGAAGGTTTAAATGTCTGGTTTAGCACACGCCATTAAAAAGTTGGCTCCCTTGTCCAAAGTTTCCTTATTTTCTCCCTCAAAATATACATGTAATTTAACAAGCATAGTTTAAAAAAAAAACTGTTTGTAGGTATAGTGCAATTATAAATGCTATAATCATTGTACATACATCTCTATATATATATATATATATATATATATATATATATATATATATATAGCAGCATCCATATTGGCTTTGTAATCATTCGTTTTTGGCAGACTGAATGTGCTGTATTGATAAATATGTATCTATGTAATTGTATTGTATGTCTTATAGCTTATTCACATTTTGAATAATGTTAATTATGTTTTCTTTTCATTTTTTTTTTTTTTAAATGAGAATGTACAATTTATTAGTTTATTAATGGTAGGGATTTTATTTTTCTCTCCATTTAATTACTGAATTTAAAGTTACTCTGGTACCCAGTAGTAACAACTGTTACAAAAAATTTCTGAACAGTACACTTACAATGGTTGTCTTTGATAGAGAAAAGTGTTCAATTCTAAGAAATGTAAAGTTTGGAGATACCATTGATGTGCATCCTGTTGGCTGATGAGCATTCAAGATTCTGATTTCACATAGTAAATGGTTACTTATTAACCTATCAGCACAAGATGGGAGTAAAACTCTTGGAATTACCTTTTCAGTCCAAGGACGTTCAGAAATCTATAATCTATGGAATGGCCTGGACAATTATATTACTCATTGGCTTTTTTGAAGGGTAAAAAAATAATCATTAAGGAAAAAAAAATTAAAAGCATATATATATATATTTTAATCTAAACTTTTTTATGGTCCTAATTGCACACCTATTGCTTTTGCAAAAAAAAAAAGAAAAAAAGTATTTCAATGCATAACAAACCTAAGTATATCACTTACGTACAGTATATTATACAAGGTGTTAGCACACTTCAAATGTATATAATTGTCACCAATGTTGAATTTCTAGTCAGTGAAAATATAAATATATATTTGTTTTTGTTCTATTTTATTTTTAATGATGCTGTGACAGAAATGAAAATTGACACTGAAGCTTCACAAGATTTTAGTACTTGTAGTTTTTGTTTTGGGGTTGGGGGAGAATTAATATTACTATGCACCAATTTATTTGCAATTTTTGTTTTACAATAGGATGATGCAAGTATGCCATTCTATAGCAAATTGCCACAAAAAACTCCTTGCGCAAGAGTTGGCTTAAAAGGCAGCCATATGGTCGTTGTCCTTTTTTTTTTTTGCTTTTTATTCTAGCCATTGAATTTGGTAATTTTTTTTTTTTTTTAAGTGCATATGCCTGTTCGAGCATAGATAGATACTTTATGTGGAAAATCTTGCAGCTCTAAAGGTGTAAATAACGTAAAATAACAATCTTTACCATATTAATGCATTTTGTTAAATTGCCACCTCACCCCCCTTCCCCTATCCGCACACACACCCTTTATTTTGACATTATACCTTTGTTTGCACAACACTAAAATGAACATTACAAGGGTTCCCATTAAGAATGTGTCAGTATTTCCAGATATTATTGTCTTGTCTTGCCTTATAAAATTCCACATCAGACATTGGTGCCTCAAAGCCAAAGCTGTAGGCAAAGGAAAACCAGAACCATTTTTTTTTTTTGTATTTGCCAAATTGAAGTGCTTTACTGAATGTCCTGCATGGGAACCTAGTCCGTTGATAGCACAAGGAAACTGTAAGATGTGTGCTTTTGAAATAAATCCTTTTTTTTTTTTTTTTCTAAATAAAACTATTATAATTATCTACTAATGCGCTGTACTGCTGTGGAGAGGAAGGATTTCTTTACATATTTAAGTGCAGACTATTTCTGCTGGTGTTTTTAAATTGTTTTTATTTTGCCCACATAAATGCCTCTAAGTTGAGGAAGTAAATGTGTTGGGGGATGCATTTTTATGCGTTGCTGGTCTATACAGCACTTTACTGGGTGACCTATATAGTTCTCTAAATGTGCAAGTTATTTTTTAATTGTTTTTTTTTTATAGGGTGTAGAGGTTTGGGTCAGTATGAGTAAAAATGAAGGAAAACAGGGCAGAAAGGCTGCAAAATGTGGCTTTTTGTAGCCTATGTTGTATACAACTTAATGCTCTTCCATTACTAAGGGTCAACATGTTACTACTCCCAATAAAAATTTAACTCTGCGCTTTTGGATTGTATGCTGTTTTTATTTTAAAAACAGGTGTATCCAAAGCTTGTATTCTCTTAATACTCCTACTATTACAGAAGTATTTTCTGACTATACATCCAACCAAAGATCCACAAGTTGTGCTTCTGGGTGTATATATGTATATGTGAATTTAAGGACACATACACTTACTTTGGATGTATGTGTATTCCTTTGTAATGCTATGTTATTGGTCTTTTACTCTGGAATGTCATCTTATTGCCACATCTTAAGCTAGACAGAAGACAGATGTTGGTATGTGGTACACCTTTTGAATAATTGAACATCTGTTTTTTCAGCATTTTGTTTATTTAGCTTACATTTGGAAGTTTTACTTTTAAAAAACTTATTTAAATTGTTTAGTATTAAATTAAACAGTGATGCATTATGCCTTTTCTGTGTCATTAATCCTAATTTTACATGATAAATTTATAATACGGAGAACATATTGGGGGGAAAAATGGCTTCCCTACTCTGGGAGTTCTTACATTAGGGTACATGTGAACAGCACACTAACTATTAACATCCAAGTCTAGGTATTCTTGATTTAAGCATGTTACAGCCAAAAACGATTCTGTGGACGCAAACCGTTTCATGAAGATTTGCAATGCATATCTTTAGACTTGCAAGGGCAAAATGTGTGCCATAGACAAATCTATGAATCTCAATTGTTTAAATTATATAATTGAGAAAAAAGTATAGCATAATGTTTTGTGTATATTTCTGCATCCTGATCTTAAAGCCCAATGAAACTTTGGGCCAGATTCTCTAAGAATTCCGGCGGCGTATCGTAAGCCAGTTACACTACGCCGCCGCATCGTACTAGAGCAAGTGCTTTATTCTCTAAGCACTTGCTCCGTAGGTTTCGCCTGCGTCGCGTAAATCGTGCAGCGTAAACCCGCACAATTCAAATGGGGCGGCTTGTATTTAAATTAAGCGCGCCCCCGCGTCGAATGAACTGTGCATGCGCCGGCCGGGGAAAAAGCCCAGTGCGCATGCTCCAGCTCACGTCGGAAAGCGTCGTTGAAACCGACGTCAAAACGACGTGAGCGTCATTTACGCAACTCCCTATTCGCGAACGAGTTAGTAAAACGACGTAAGCGACGGAAAAAGCCGACGCTGACCCGACGCCATACTTAACATGGCATCCGACGGGACCCGACGGTACTTCGTAAGTTTACTCCACATATAAGCTGGGGTAACCTTACGCGAACAAAAACAACGTACGCGACGACGGGGCGGCGTAAAAGCGATCGAGAATCGGCGTACTACCTCATTTGCATATGCAAATGCGAAAACAACGTAAAGGCCACCTAGTGGCCGGAGTTGTCATTACACCTACGATCCGCAAGTGTAATGGTTTTACACTTGTCGGATGTAGAAGCGTATCTATGCCAAAGTGATGCTAAGCATCACTCGCATAGATAAGAAACAAAAAAAACGGCGATACGACGGGGTATCTGAGATACTCCGTTGTAACGCCGCTGAGAATCTGGCCCTTTGTTTCCATTGGCCAAATACAGTCCAGGTACAGTATATCAAAAAAAATGATGAGTAGAGTCTTTCAGCAAATTTTCTTTAGAAACCCACCATAGCCTGGGTAGAAAAGCTTTCCCTCGTAAGCATGCTTTAGAAAAGCACTCTTGCTCTCTGTGTGCAAGTGCTTTCTTGGCAGAGATCTGACAGTCCCCTTGCTGATTCAGAGCTAGAGATCTCCAAAAATCAGGAGCAAGAGCTTTGCTGATTGGAGGACTCTATATGTGACTCCACAAGGGAATGTGTTGGACCTCTGCAGAGCGATTACTGCTTACACCAAGCAAGGGTTGTTATTCAGAATGTTGGCAGAGGCACACTTTTCTACTCGGGCCGTGGCTCTGTTTTCTGAAGAAAAGCTGTCAGGCTTGGTGCTCAGTTTGTTTTGATCAACCTAGAATTTATAGAGTAGAGTAATCTCTCAAAAACTGCAAGACATGCTAGCTGAGGAAGCAAAATGGCACCCCATTAATTTATCTCCTTAACCACTTGATCACCGGGTCTATTTTGGCACTTTTCTCCTTCATGTAAAAATAACAATTTTTTTGCTAGAAAATTAATCAGAACCTCCAAACATTATATATATATATATTTTTTAGCAGACACCCTGGGGAATAAAATGGCGGTCATTGCAACTTTTTTCACGCACGGTATTTGCGCAATCATTTTTCAAACGCCTTTTTTTAGGGAAAAAGTTTCATAAATTAAAAAATAACAAAACAGTAAAGTTAGCCCAATTTTTTTGTATAATGTGAAAGATAATGTTACGCTGAGTAAATAGATACCCAACATGTCACACTTTAAAATTGAGCACACTCATGGAATGGCGCCAAACTTCGGTACTTAAAATTCTCAATAGGCAACGCTTTCATTTTTTACAGGTTACTATTTTTGAGTTATAGAGGAGGTCTAGTGCTAGAATTGTTGCACACGCTCCAACGCACGTAATGATACCTCACATGTGTGGTTTGAACGGTGTTTACATATGTGGGCGGGACTTGCATGTGTGTTCACTTCTGCAGGCGAGTGAACGGGACAGGGGTGTTTTAAACATCCCTTGTAATAGGAATCACTGTGACAGGTCCTCTTTATGGAGAGATGTGGGGTCAATAAGACCCCACATCTCTCCTCCAGGCTTACAAGCATGAAATCGGTGAAAAAAAATCACCGATCACATGCCGACAGCCGCGATTGCTTTGTTTACTTCCGGGTACCGGGCGTGACGTCATAACATCGCGCCCGGTACTCCAACGGTCATAGAGATGACTGTGACTGTCTGGTCACCAGTCATCTCTATGGTTCTTCAGCGTGCGCCGGCCGATTCGCTGTCAGGGCCCCCGATGGCACGGGAGAGCCCAGAGAAACACCGGATGGCGGCGGGAGGGGGGGGGACACGTCCCCTCAAACTGCCGCTTTGATGGTTCTTATGGTGCACAGAATCGCCAGCTGAAGACAGTGATATTTGAATGATGCCTGTAGATGCAGGCATCATTCAGATATCCCCGCACAAAGCCAAGGACGTCCATGGACATCCTTGGTGATTGTGGTTAAGGTTTCACAGTTGTGATGCATTTAACAGGTTGATTTTTATTTTTTTAACTACATTTTTATTTCTGTAATTTGAATGTACAGGTGGCCTTTAGGAAACAGTCGGCAGTGTTTGTTTTTGGAGAGCGCTGGTTTATTTCCTTGTAGTCTACAATAAACACCACATTAATTGCTTTTCTTATGGTAGAGTCCTAAACTTAGATGTAATCAAGCAGATGAAGTGCCTAGGTGTAACTCTAGGTCTTTGTCTTCTATATGTAAGCTGACTGACTGTGTACAGTTGGAGGCCAAACATTTTGAAACTCCAGTTGTAAATCTTGTCAGTCCATGAGATTCAACATTTTAAAGGTCATTGGAATTTGCTTCTGCTCGAGCAGTATTGCATTTACAACAAGATTCTGGTGTGAAAAGCCAAGTAATCACACTTGTTTTGTGTGCTCCAATCATCTGAGTTGAGTCGATTTTGATTATTCTTTTTATAAATACATTTTTTCCATCCGTAGTCTTAAATGCTTAAACCAGTTAAAAAATAAAGATACAGTAATATAAAATGATGTGTGTGTTTTGTTAAATAAGATGGCCTTTAAATATATCTGACCTAGATTAAGATTAGATCACATTTTAGTAGGCATCTGTGACCAAATCTAGAACATACATAACAGTATAAAATCTATTTTATTCCTTAACCTTTCATGAATGAATGAATGAATGAATGAATGAAAAACTTATATAGCGCGGCACATGCGAACCAAATCGCCTCTGGGCGCTAGTTGTATCCGTCTCTCTTGACATCAGAAGAGCAGAGTTTTAATCCGTCTTCTGAAGGTCAGGTGGTTTTCCTCCAACTGAATGCTGGTTGGTAAAGCGTTCCAGAGTCTGGGACCCTGGACAGCAAACCTTCTTTCTCCTTTGGACTTGAATCTGGCTTTGGGTACTTTGACCAAATTTTGGTCACTGGATCGCAGAGCGCGATTGGGGTTGTGGGGTATTATTTTATCGCAAAGATATTGCGGGGCTTTTCCATGGATGCATTTATGGGTCAGACAGAGTGCTTTAAAAGCAATTCTGTCTTTTACCGGCAACCAGTGCAGGGATCTCAGCGACGGTGAGATTGATTCCCAGGGTTTTTTCCCAGTCACCAGTCTGGCGGCCGTATTTTGTACGACTTGCAGACGAGCGATTTGGTACTTAGGGAGTCCGAGGTAGAGAGCGTTAGCATAATCCAGTCTGGAGTTCACAATCGCTCCCACCACGGCTGCCACATCTTCTTTGGGAATAAAAGGGATCAGTCTGCGGAGTAGGCGCAGCAGATGGTGAGATCCGCTGACTACTGACCCTATTTGTGCGTCCATAGTCATGTGGGTGTCAAAAATGATCCCAAGACTTTTGACTTTGGCGCTCGGGGAGATGATCTGGCCCAGAATGGGCGGAGGTGTCCAGGTTGTTGTGAGTTGACTCTTGCGAGTGGCCTGAAACAGAAGAAGTTCTGTTTTAGAATTGTTGAGTTTGAGATAACTCATCGTCATCCACTTTTCTATTGAAGAGAGACAATTCTCTAAGCTGAGATGACGATCCTTTCTATTGCAGATGCGAAAATACAGTTGCGTATCGTCTGCATATGAGTGATAAAGTAGTTGTTGACTTCAAAGAGAGGTCGAAGATAGATGTTGAAAAGCACCGGTGATAGAGGTGAGCCTTGGGGGACTCCACATGACACCGTGCGTTTTCTAGAAATGAACGGTCCTAATTTCACCGTTTGAGATCGGTTTCCCAAAAAAGAGGAAAACCATGGTAAATCATTCTCTGTGACTCCGGCTACCTCAGTCAGCCGAGTCAGTAACAGTTTGTGATCTACGGTGTCGAAGGCTGCGCTTAGGTCCAGCAGAACCAGGAGGGAAGATTCTCCTTCGTCTGCGGCCTCCAGAACGTCGTCCCATATTTTGAGCAGTGCCGTTTCCGTCCCGTGTCCGGGACGGAATCCCGATTGCAGTGGATCGAGTAAGTTGTGGGTATCTAGATGCTGTTGCAGCTGTTGTACCACCACCGCTTTCTCCATTACCTTAGAGAAAACGTTTAGCATTGTTATGGGACGGCGGTGATTTGGGTCCTTGGGATCCAGGGTAGGTTTCTTCAAGATGGGCTGGATTGTGCCCTCTTTCAGCAGGGAGGGCACTATGCCTTCCTTAAATGACTGGTTTATAAGCTGCGTAATGGGAGGCGCCAGGATATCGGCACATTCCTTTAGCAGCTTAGTGGGGATAATATCATTAGGCGCAGTGCTGTTCCGCAATGCGCCGATGATATTTTCTGTGTTCTCGATGGAAACGGGTTCCAAAGAGAACTTTGTTGGTTGTAGTGTGTTCCTCTGGGTGCTGTGTGGTAGCTTAGGGGTATTATTTTGCGAAATGCTTTCCCGGATTCCCTCAATTTTCTTGATGAAGAAATCCGACAATTCCTCGCAAAATTCTTGGGTGGCAGTGTTGGGGGCTTCAAGACAGTGTGGATTCATGGTCTGTGAGACCAGCTTGAAGAGCTCCCGAGGGCGGTTTAAAGCGCTGTTGATAGCCATGGAAAAATAGTTTTTCTTGGCTTCGAAGATTTCTATGTGGTATCTTCGAGTTGCTGCTTTGTAGAAGGCGAGGTTCGTCTCGGAGGCGTTTCTTTTCCAGGCGGCTTCTGCCCTTCTACGCTCTTGCTTCAGTAGCGATAGCTGGTTGTTGAACCAGCCTGCCTTGTTTTTCCGGGTACGGACTTTGTGTTCAGGCGCTACTGCGCGTCGGCTGACTGTAGTAGGGCTGCATTTATGGCATCCAGAATATCTGTGGCCGTTTGTCTTGGTTGCATTGTTTTAATTTTATTTTCCAAGGTAGATTTGAAGAGTTCCGAATGGAGCTTCTTCTGAGATCTAGACCAGTGTGTTGTCACTGGCTTGGGTGTTTTTATCAATAGGGCCGTATTGGAAATTATGAATTTAATTGCATGGTGATCTGTCCATGGCAATGGTTCATTTTCCAAAATACTTACCTTCAGATTTTGTCTGAAGATAAGATCGAGTGTGTGACCTGAAGCATGTGTGGGCTCATGTACTAGTTGCTGAACGCCTAATCCTTCCAGATGGTCGATACAGGCGTCGGCCACGGGGTCTTGTGAGGAGTTGGCCCAGAGATTGAAATCTCCGAGCAGCAAAAGGTGTTTGCTGGTTATGGCATAAGTGGAGATGAACTCTGACCATGGAGGTAAAAACTGCGATTTAGGCCCTGGTGGCCTATAGCAGAGCAGAATACGGACGGTCTCCTGGGGGTTAGTTTGCAGCTGCAGAGTAAGGGTTTCCATAAATGGAGGGGGGGAAGTGTGGTCGGGTGGCGATGGGGAGTAGATTCCTTGAATCCTTTCTCCTGGATATTTTTATTTGGTCCAGAGGAAGGCAAAAAAACCCTGGTTCAGCTAAGCCAATCTGCTGGGCAGGGAAAAAAATTCCTTCCTGATCCCTCAGAGGCGATCGGTTGAGCCCTGGATCAAATCTAATGAACTGGTGAGGGGAGTGATGTGAAGGGAGTAGATTCCTGCTTGGGGGGTGCACCAAGCTGGTCCACCAATCTGGTGCAAATAACCCCAGAGAGGGGGTAGTTGGCTGCTGGGGAGGTGGATGGGGACCCCTGTGGGTAGGTGGGGTGAGTTGGGTGAAAGTCCTAGGGCAGACACAGCTTGCTGTAAACCGCGCTCCGCTAGGCCGCAGTTGAAGCCGCGGACTTTCCTAGGCCGCGGCTCCCGCGGACCTAGCGTGGCTGGCGCGGACCGGCGAGAAACAGGCTACAGGGGGAGGGATGTGAGGATGGGTTGGGGGTACCTTGAGTCTGGGGCCAAAGCACCGGGGTGAGGCCAACAAGCTGAGGCCGAGCGCCGCTAGGCCGCCGTTGAAGCCGCGGACTTTCCTAAGCCGCGGCTCCCGCGGACCTAGCGTGGTTGGCGCGGACCGGCGAAAAAACGGCAGGGGAAACAGCTGGGGGGATGTGGGTACGGGCAGGGGGGTCTCGATTGCGGCCTGGTTTGGGCGGTTATCCTGAAAAGGACTGCCGACCTTGATTCTGGGGGGGACAGGCTGGGGACAGGCTGGATTACCTGTGTGAGGCTGTGTGACAGCTCAGATGCTCAGATGCTCCAAAGAGGGGGGGGAAGGAGTGCTGGAGGAGTGCTGGAGGCGGCCAGAGGTGAAGGAGATCCGGGATCCAGGTAAGATGCGGCTGGCTGGCTGGACAGGGGAACCCTGACTACCTGCTGGACTACACCTGCCTGGAGCTATAGCTTGCACGCTCCTACTCCTAGGAGAACGTGTGCCGTGTGAGCTCCTGTAGCTAATCCTCTGCCTCACTCTCGCTCTGGATGAACCAGCTGTATTATAACCTCCTGGAGGACTTCATTTAAGCCTTCTGAGTTTTAATTTTAAGACTAATTTAGTGTCAATTTACAGCTGAAGCCCAAGTCTGCAACCAAAAGCCAATTGGATGAGCTCTTGCTTAAATGATCACTGCAATACCCAGATGTAGTCATCCATTTTTACTATTGGTGGTATGCAAATGTTTTATTTGTTAATGTTCATTTTAAAAAGTTGTAAAATTATACAGAAATATTTTTTAAAAAAATGAACACCTTTCTTTTTTTTGTAAAAAAAAAACTTTACTATACATTGTATCAGCTACATCATTTGTGATCAACAGGAAAAGTTGCAGAATAAAATTTGTACTTTGTGACGGTAGTTGTTTTAACACTGACTGGTGAGAATTGTGTATGATGATAGCTCCCACCCTATAATTTACATGGCTTTAAATATGCAACTGTCACACTTATCTTTGAGATAGATAGATATAGATCTATCTATATATATATATATATATACACACACACACACAAAGGTACTTGCTGTAAAGTTGCACAAAACAACATGCCAATAATTTCCTAGTGTTAAAGCATGGAGGATACATATATTTCATCAAGTACATTTTTATACATCTCCAGATATTTTTGCAGTTCCAGAATAGTTAAACCCACACATCCAAGTGTAAAAAAAAAAAGTAATACAACATGTTAACAAACATATAGGAAACAACTATAGCAATTATAGTAGCATTAAATTGTATAGTGGAGGAAGGACAACTGGTGTTTGCAACTGTAGCCACTAAGAGTTGTAATCAAGGAAGGGGAAGCGGTAGAAATATTGGCTCTAGACCCCCCAAAAGAGTAAAGCAAAGAGGGATTGTAACGGTCACCACCATTTACGACCTTCCATCCAACCACGACAAGCTTATCTGACACACTGCGACAATCTTGCATACACGATCCATTCCATTTCCCATAATCAAGACGAGACTCTGCTCTGTACTTGTTTCCAAAGATATGAACACTTTAATGGTTTCTTCTCAGCTTTTTATACAGTACAAGATGTTACAGTTAATCACAGGACAATGCAATCTCCACCCCCCTATTCACACACTGAGGCTAATTATCTAATCAGTGGCTAGACATTTGGGCACCGCATCATCAATAGACTTCAATTAACCTTTTGAATAATACACAATCACAGATAATCTTCACACACATACAAGGAACCTCAATCACATTCTAAAAGGCATTCAGGTAAGCTAATTATCTCCCCGAGACATTCCATCTCTGACATCTATTCACCTGCAGAACACAATGGAAAGGTATTTCACAAGACCGGCTTCACTTAGCATTTCAAAAGCCTAATATACAGAGGGATGAGTCACTGTCTTGTTGACCTGGTCTCAAGTCAAAATGGACCCCTTGTAATATTCCAGTCCTGCAATATGAATGATTATTAATGTCCCATCTCATGTAATATATGAATTATGATCCTATTTGCAACCCTACGCCTACAAGGGCACAGGGTGGACTTAGACCCAGGGGCTATTAGTGTCCCTGGCACAGGAGTATCTCTCATCCTTCCAAAGACTCTGGTTGTCACGGTTTATTCCGTTACAATAAGATTTCCTATCATCTGTGCCCAGTCTTGCCACACAGTTAATCCAGCTCTGAGCAATCCTCTTTTATTGTTCAGTGAAAATGAATAGCCTTCCAGATAAAAACCTGTCTAAATAAAAAGTCCTTTCCTCCCTCCTTGCTTTGAGTTACAGATTATTTACATATCTAGCTTGGACATGTTTATCATATGTTATGTTTGTTTATCATAATATGAGGTGATCCACAGTTCATTGTATAGTACCAGGATGTGTTATGTGGGGGAGGGGTGGATTTCTCACTTTATACTGTGGATCACTTCATATTATGATAAACATAATATAATATGACATAGCCATGTGTCTTAAAGCCTGTGTGCTGGTGCATCCCAAGGGAAATTTGAATTACTCAGGAGAAAATAGGAGGGGTTATGCAGCAAGATGAGTTTGTTGTGTTTTTAAATGCTTTTATAGTCGCAAAGAATGCTCGGTGGTAATAGGGCATGTTAACATTGTTAAATGGCTGCTAAAGCAGATTGGCAATCGTGATATGGGCTCAAAGGTACGCTTCTAAAGAAACGCACAAAAGCGTAATACTCATTGATTGTTATTGTGCCACTTGAGCTAAGTATGCTGCCTAATGGTGCTTATGAAAATGTGGGCTTCAGTTCATTCATCATGCAACAATGATTTGGCCACCCAAAAGGTACCTTTCCAGACAAGTTTTAAGATTGGCCTTTTTCAGCAGATGTAAAGATCTGAAAGATTAAAGTGGCATGTAGACATTCAGAGCCTTCAAATTCACTTCATTAAAATAAAAAATAAATAAATTCAGATCAAACACTGGTAGTAATGGGGCATTACATTTGGGAGAGAATTGACAGATTAGATTAGAAGGGCGTTATCCGTAAATAGATTGTGTGTGTGTGTGTGTAGCTCGTTGCCTCAATCCCCTGTGTATCATTTTGCAGGCAGGTGGTGTAGACTGAAAGCTTGATTGCAGAAACAAAAAAGCAGGTATTAGTGGCACCCTGTGTTGGCCCTCAATCAATAGGAATCATTCCTGACTGAAATCCAGAATATCTAACGTAGTAGTAGGGAGGAGTGCAAAACCTGGATTGCCATTAAGGAACAAACTCATAACATAACACAAAATACACATAACCGTCAAATTTTTTTATATTCAAGGAAATTAACGTTAAAGGGCTTTTTCTTTGGCTCACGATACAGAGGAGAAAAGAGATAATACGCCTGCTCAGAATGAACCCAATCTGGTCTTTGGAAATTTATTTAGGCAACACAAGATCCGAACTGACTGAGTTTTAAACCAAGAACTTTCTCACAAAGTATTTTGTATTCTGCACAGAATTACTTGCATTTGCACAACATTATATGTCACAGCTTCTGGCAGAGCGAGAGCGGGATGTCCCCCCCCCTCCGGTGCTTCTACCGACTTACTGCTGCGATCGGTAAATCGGAGAATGGATCTGCCAGCCCCAGATGTTGACGATGGAGATTTCTGGCGGACCAGATGGTTGCCAGAGTCTCTATGATTATCGGATGTTATGACGTCACACCTGGCCTCTGAATGCAAAAAAATTGGCGCCGTCTCGGCTGGGAAGCTGAGATCAGTTTATTTTTTTTTTTACTTCAGGCTTCCCAGCCTAGAGGTGAGATGTGCGGTCTTATTGACCCCATATCTCACTGTAAAGAGGACCTGTCATGCTTATTCCTATTACAAGGGATGTTTACATTCCTTGTAATAGAAATAAAAGCAATCAAAATATATATATTTTTTTAAAGTGTCAAACTAAAAAAAAAGAAACTATAATTAACAATAAAAAAAATTAAAGGCCCCCCTCCCTGTGTGCTTGCACGCAGAAGCGAATACATACGTAAGTCCTGCCCACATATGAAAACGGTGTTCAAACCACACATGTGAGGTATCGGCGCAAACATTAGAACGAGATCATTTTTGCCCTAGACCTCCTCTGTAATGCAAAAGATGTAACCAGTAAAAAAATTTAAAGCGTTGCCTATGGGGATTTTTAAGTGCCAAAGTTTGTGCCATTCCATGAACGTGTGCAATTTTGAAGCGTGACTTGTTAGGTATTTATTTCCTTGTTGTAACTTCATCTTTCACAATATGCAAAAACATTCGGCTAACTTTACCGATTTTTTTTTTCTTTTAAGCACAAAAAACGTAAAAAAAAATTGCTGCGCAAATAACGTGCAAGATAAAAAGTTGCAACCAACCGCCATTGTATTCTTTAGGCCTCGTACACACGAGGGGATATGTCCGCTGAAAACGGTCCGATGGACCGTTTCAGCAGACATCTCCGCTCGTGTGTATGGGCTAGCGGACAGATTTCTCCACCCAACAGATTTCAAAGCATGCTTTGAAATCCATCCGGTGAAATCTGTCCGCCCGACATGTCTGCTGGTTAGTACACTTACCAGCAGACATGTCGTGCCCCACCGCCGCTGCGCCGCCACCGAATGGATTCGGCGCATGCACGGAAGTGTTTAACTTCCTAGTGCGGTGACAACGTCACCGCCGCGTCACCGCGCCGGCCGGCGGCGGGGAATTTGATCCGATGGTGTGTACACGCCATCGGATCAAACTCCCGATCGGACATATCCGATGGAAATGGTCCACGGACCGTTTTCATCGGATATGTCCGATCGTGTGTACGAGGCCTTAGGGTCTTTGCTTGACCACCGGCCTATTTTGGCACTTCATGTAAAAATAACTTTTTTTTTTTTTGCTAGAAAATTTATCAGAACCCCCAAACATTATATATATTTTTTTTTAGCAGACACCCTAGGGAATAAAATGGCGGTCATTGCAACTTTTTTCTTGCACGGTATTTGCGCAATCATTATTCAAACAACTTTTTTGGGGGAAAAAACAGTTTCATGAATTAAAAAATAAAACAGTAAAGTTAGCCCAATTTTCTTGCTCCATAGACGCGCCATTCAACCGCGGTAGGGACAAAATAAAATTATCAATTAAACAGTAAGTACAAAGATTGGCTGATGCCAGTATGCTGGATGGGATGATAAGGACTTGTTTTAAGGGTGAACCCCCGCTTTAACACTTGTTTAAAAGGCAAAGAACTCATACACACTTAAAAACGTGTGTGACAACATCACTTTGGATGGGAGAATTAAGCTACACCAAGAGGGATCGATGAAACCCTGACATCACTTGTTTTTTTTAGTGATTGGCACCCCTGTAATAAACTAGAATTCCCATTGTGCAATGAGAATTACTACAACCGATGAGAGTGTCGGTGAGTGGGTTTGTGGCTGAGCTAAAGTGAATGGGTCTGACAGACCAGGAATTGCCTGGGCCTGTCAGTCAAAGTATAAGTAAGGGTGGGCGGGACAGACAAGGAGCCTCATGACCTGTCAATCAACTTAGGCAGTGAGAATTAGCAGGACAGACCAGAGTCAGAGACACCTGGGTCCTCTCGCTACAAGTGGTGAAGAAAAGATGCTGCACTGTTAGAAATTAACTACAATGGGGAAGTTATATGTGAAGGGCACAGTACCCAATGGTCTTGCAATAGTCTGAGCCCTGGAAATGCTGAATTAAGATTGATGCGTGGTTGCTGCTTTGTTTGAAAGCGGAAGACAGTATCTGTTAAAATCATAAAAATAATAATGATGATTAGAAATGTCCAACTGTAGTTCATTTAAAAGAGAAGTGCTGGAATGGAAAATAACCAACATTTATCTCTTTTGTGCTTAAGCCTTATTTCTGACATTTGGTATTTGCAAGTTAAAATAAGTTTTTGCTAGAAAATTACTTAGAACCCCCAAACATTTTATATATATATATATATATATATATATATATATATATATATATATATATATATTTCTAGAAGAGAATCTAGAGAATAAAATGGCAGTTGTTGCAATAATTTATGGCACACGGTATTTGTGCAGCAGTTTCTTAAATGCAACTTTTTGGGGAAAAATACACTTTCATGAATTTAAAAAAAAAAAACAGTACATTTGTTTGTATAATGTAAAAAGATGATCTTACGCCAAGTAAATAGATACCAAAAATGTCACACTGAGGGGAGCCGCAGCTGGCCAAGATGGCTGCTGAATAAGGAGAGCATGCTGCAAAGCTAAAGCAACGCAGAAAGCTGGATGGTGATATGATGCCTATTAATGCTATCTACATGCCTATGCCCAAATGCCTCAAATTATTAATCCCTATGCCAACGTTTATGCTTATGCCTAAGTATGAAGATAACATGCTGGGATAATATCTTAACCAGGAACCAGTAACCAACTACTAACCACATAGCAAGACTGTTTATATGAGCTCTTAGAAATGGAAGCTGTGACCGCGGGTTGAAGGTGGATGGACTATACCAGGGATCTGCAATTAGCGGACCTCCAGCTGTTGTAGAACTACAAGTCCCATGAGGCATAGCAAGAATCTGACAGCCACAAGCATGACACCCAGAGGCAAAGGCATGATGGGACTTGTAGTTTTACAACATCTGGAGGTCCGCTAATTGCATATCCCTGGACTATACTGACACTGACCTGTAAAAACTGCAAGAGAGGCGGTGGTGCGGCACGGATAGACCTCCGAGACTGGCTGAGCTGGGAGGACGGGTCTGTGGGCTCGCAGATCTGTGTGGAGCTGTACAGAGCAGCCAGTGGAGTGCGGAGAGTGTCGGAGACCTGTGCAGAGCAGCCAGCGGAGGATAGAGGGTGGACTGTGTCCGAAACTGAGGGTGTACGGCGAGTGGCGAGTGACATGCTCGAATGTTCCTAAGCGATCCACGGCTGAAATCGGAACAGCTCGGCTGAATCCAACAAGGCTTGACAGTTCTCTGCAGCCAGGGAAGAGAGAGGAGCCGTTCAAGCAGTGGAGAAAGAAACTGTAAGTGGAGACATTTATGCCTTGTACACACGATCAGTTGGTCCGATGGACCTTTTTCATCAGACGAACGGATCGCGTGTGGGCCCCATCGTTTTTTTTTCCCCATCAGTGAAAAAACGTAGAACCTGTTTTAAAATTATCTGATGGTTAAAAAAACTAAAATGTCTGTGGGGAAATCCATCGGTCAAAAATCCATGCATGCTCAGAATCAAGTCGACGCATGCTCGGAAGCATTGAACTTCATTTTCTCTGCACGTCGTTGTGTTTTATGTCACCGCGTTGGACTCGATCAGATTTTTAACTGATGGTGTGTAGGCAAGACTGATGAAAGTCAGCTTCATCGGATATCTGATGAAAATGAAAAAATCCATCGGTCCGTTTTAGTCGGACGAACCGATCGTGTGTACGTTGCATAACAGTGGAGGAGGAGGAAAACCTAAGGAAAGTATTCATAATGTATCGGTATTTCTGAGGGTTGAAAGCCTGGAAGCCTTAAATCCTGTTCTAGGAAGAACGATTCAAAACAAAATCCATCTGTTTGTTATCCTAGAAGGTAAAGAGAACTTATCTAACAAGAGAGACAACTTTTCTCTCTTTTGGTGAGGATATTTTCTGGCTTTGTTTCTTTAACCAGAGTAATTTGGTTGTACTAATAAAAGGAGATAATATCTAATATATTTTTTCAAAATTATGGCACCCAAAAAGGGTAATAGAACACTGCAGTCACAAAAGAGTAAAAATGAAAAGAAGGAAGAAAAAAAAAACTACAGGGGCTCAAACTCAAACAATAGACATTAAAGATTATTTTCAGGGGGCGTGACCGGAAGCCAGCCTGGAAGGAAGCATCCCTTGAGAGCTCCTCTCCAGCCCGCAGCATATCGGCAAAAAAACGGGGGAAACTGTAGCCGTCCATAGGCGGATCGCGGACCACCAGATACAGCAAGGCACGGGGGTCATCCCAACCCCCGCCAGGCTCCTCCACGACCTTTGAAAGGTACTTTAAATCACCCGACATGCCGCCGGGTGGAGGGGACAAGATGGCGCCAGACGCAGCCACCTCCAGCACAGGGACATCTCCCCCACGCTCACCTCAGCATCGAGAGCCATCCCCGATCCGCTCCCAGACCACGGCTACATCCCTGAGCCCAGATGGCTCCCAGCAACGTGTGAGTGAATCCCCGCACCCCTGCCCTCCCACTGCGGACCACGAGGCACAGGCCGTGGCTCTCCATAGCCCCCTGGACCGAGACACTCAATACACAGGGGCCCTCCCCCGCCCGCCCCGCACTGCCTCAGACCCGGGACCACAAAGCGGAGCTCAGCTCTCCCACGTTTACACGGGAGGACTTCCCGGCCCTGCAAACCCCCGCCAACTCCCAGGCCTCTATGGGATCCCCAGAACATGGCAGCCCCTCTATCAGTGCTAGGCCGCAACCCACCCCCTCTGCAGCCTGGGGACAAATCCATCCGGCCATCCATTCCGGGATCGGGGAGGGATCCCCCCCCCTCATATGCCTCCATGGCTAACACTAACGCTCCGTGACACGAGGGAACCACTGCCCAGCAGGGAGAACAGGCTGAGGCCTGGTCCATGCCATGGGATTCCTCCCAACAGCCCCCCCTTGGGTCCAGAGGGCATGGAGAAATGGCTCCCAGCCACCAGCTGTCCCCCTCTGACACACTTCACCCTCCGCATGGCGCCAGGGGACCCTCTCACTACCCTCCTCCGCCATGGCAGTCATATCTGCAGG
Source organism: Rana kukunoris (assembly GCA_029574335.1). NCBI lineage: Eukaryota > Metazoa > Chordata > Amphibia > Anura > Ranidae > Rana > Rana kukunoris. Next base: position 298,227,941 of record CM056049.1, read on the forward strand.
CCTTCCCCACGAAAGACGACTTTAAACAACTAATTGAAGATGTTAAGGCAACATGCCGCGCTGAAATTCAGGCGCTCCATACAGGCCTCAAACACCTAGCTGACAGAGTGGAGATGGCAGAGGAGGAGATCCAGGAGACCAAACTGGCGGTACATCGCACCCAAATTCAGGCATCAGACCATCATCTTATGCTTAGAGATATGCAGTGGCACATTGAAGACCTGGACAACAGGGGGCGCCGAAACAACGTCCGCATACGCGGTCTTCCCGAGGTAGACGGGGCGGAAGACCTACAGCTTACCCTCCAGAAATTATTTAACAACATACTGGGCGAACCAACAGAAAAGCCTATTGAGATGGATAGAGCTCACCGAGCCCTCAAGCCAAAGGGCCCCGCCTCCAAACCGCGGGACGTCATATGCCGGGTAAACTCATACCCGCTAAAGGAAGCCATTATGCGAAAAGCTCGCCCCATACGTAACCTAGTCTTCAACAACAACCCATTACAGCTCTACCCGGACCTTTCGTGGATCACCCTGCAGAAACGACGTCTCCTACAACCCTTGCTCCGCACCTTACAGGACAGAGACATAGTGTACCGTTGGGGCTTCCCCTTCAGCCTCTCCGCCAGCCACCAGGGGACTTCCACCACCTTACGCTATCCCGAAGACCTGGATGTCTTCTGCAAAACACTGGACATTCCCGTTCCCCAGCTGCCGGACTGGGACCTCGTGGCAACGCCACCCCCTCCACCTGCGGTTTGGCAGAGAGTCCCCCCACCCAAGCGCCCTAGGAGCAGGGACCCTGTCCGCAACTCCCCCAGGCACAGGCCCACGTGAGACGGTCATCCTGGCCACAAGAGCCGCCCTGAGCGCTGCATGAAGCCCTCCTGTTTTGTTTTGGCCTTCTGTTTCTGCTTTTTTACCTTCCCCCGGTTGCCCCAGCCTTACTCCAACACTACATATCGGGCCTGTCTTGGACAAGACCCCGAAGAGGCTGCCCTTCTGTTTACGGACCCCCCCCCATGGCTGATAGCCTGAGAGTTCCTTCTCCCCCAACCCCCACGGTGGAGTTTCTCCACACCACCCCCCGCCCCCCCGACCCACATTTTTGGACTGTCAGGTCGGGAGGTCCATAAGGAACTGTTGGGACCCGAGGGCCCCCATTGTTGAATGATGTTGTGTTTTTCTTCTGTTTTTTTTGCTCTCATCTCTCTCTTTCTTTTCAGATACCTCTCTCTCCCCTTCCACGCAGGCAGGACCCAACGGTGGCTGTCGGCTCAGTGGCCCCTCCGCTCGCCCTCCCAGAACCGGACGCAGCGCGCCTGACTCCAGCTAAGTATAACCCACGGTCACTCCACCCACAATATGGCTAAGTTACTATCTATGAACGTCCACGGGCTTAACTTCAATAGGAAACAACATCTAGCACTCAGGGAATTCAGGCAGTCAGGGGCAGAGATTATAATAGTACAGGAGTCGCACTTCTCCAAGGGCGACTCCTTTACGTTCGCATCCAGATATTTCCCCTTAACATACCAGGCCTTTAGTTCGCGAAAACGGGCAGGGGTCGCAATCCTGGTTAAACGGGGCACCCCCTTTACCTGCACAGACTCCTACATTGATCCCCTGGGCCACTTTATCATCCTGAGAGGTACATGGCACTCGCGGGACATAACCCTGTGTACCCTATATGCCCCCAACACACACCAGCACAGATTTTTGGGCCGGGTTCTCGCCCGCCTAGCCCGTTCCCCTCACGATCTATTGGTGGTGGGGGGGACTTTAACTTACCCCACTCAGCGGCCTGGGATCGTCTGGTTGTGAACCCCCGGGCCCCCCAGGCTAGGGCTCTGCAGGATTCTAAGCTTTTCCACCAGCTAACTAGGAAGCATGCTCTATTTGACGCATGGAGGGCGCTTCACCCGGGAGATCGCCAGTTCACCTTTTACTCATCCCCTCACCACACACACTCGCGCATAGATTATTTTCTAGTCAATAATACCACACTACGCGTTACCAACTCCGCACGGATCCTGCCCATCTCCTGGTCCGACCACGCCCCCATCACCATGTCCCTTGACCTGAACTCCCCCACCCACTCCAGGCCCTATAACTGGCGTCTGAATGATTTCCTCTTGAAGCACACCCCCTCCAAAATGGAAATAGAATCTGCCCTGCAACTTTATTTCAGCGAAAACAACACGCAGGACATCTCCACCACCACATTATGGGCCGCTCATAAAGCGGTAATCAGGGGACGTTGTATAGCCATCTCCTCGGCCCTTAAGAGGAACGCCGAGTCGGCTAGGAAGCAGGCGGAAGCGCAGCTTCATGACCTAGAAACCCATCTACAGGCCTCACCTTCCCTGCCGCTTCTTAAGCGCATTGCCCTAGTAAGGTCGACACTCCGGGACCTCGCGCTGGGTCGAGTCGAGAAAGCCCTGGTTCGCCTACGACAGGTATACTACGACAAGGGCAACAAGGCGCAAGCCCTATTGGCAAGGAAACTAGCTGACCGCTTGGTCGCCTCCACCCCGCACCAGGTCCAGGACAGATCGGGCAACGTTTTATCCCACCCTCAAAGTATTGCGGATGCATTCGCTGCTTTTTACACAGACTTGTACAACAGGCCAGAAATCCCACATAATCCACCCTCCCCCGACCTGTTAGATAGGATGACACAATACCTGACACGGGCGGGCATTCCCCGACTGCAACCGGACGACCTGGCCTCTCTTAACGCCCCCATCACAGGTGAGGAGCTGACCCTGGCCATTTAGGCCCTACCCGCCCACAAATCCCCGGGCCCAGATGGGTTCCCATACGAATATTACAAGACCTTCCTCCCCACACTTCTCCCTCACATGACAAAGCTTTTCAACGCCTTTCTACAACAGACCCCCATCCCGCAGGATATGCAGCGATCATTTATTACCCTCATTCCTAAACCAGACAAGGACCCCTCATTATGCGCTAGCTACAGGCCGATAGCCCTATTAAACTCAGACCTCAAAATATTTACGAAGGTCCTCTCCCTCCGCTTAAATGTAGTTTTGCCCTCCCTGGTCCATAAAGACCAGGTGGGCTTCGTCCCCCTCCGTCAAGCGGGGGACAACACAAGAAAGGTAATTGACCTGATCGATGTGGCGGGTAGGGAGGGCTCGGAGTCTTTGCTCCTGAGTTTGGACGCAGAAAAGGCGTTTGACCGCCTTGGCTGGCCCTTCATGCTCGCCACATTAAGACATATGGGGTTTGGAGGACCTTTTCTTCAGGCGGTCCGACACCTCTATACCAATCCGATATCACAGGTGAAAACTCCCTTTGCCACCTCATCCACCTTCCCCGTCACCAATGGAACCCGTCAGGGGTGCCCCCTCTCCCCCCTTCTTTTCGCTCTCTGCGTCGAACCTCTAGCAGCGACGATCCGAGGCAACCCGGATATTCGGGAATTTAAGGTCTCCCTCTTTGCTGACGATATCATTCTGACACTGACGCGCCCCCGCATCTCCCTGCCCAACCTACAAAGGGAACTGGAACGCTACGGGGCCCTCTCGGGATATAAAACCAACGCCTCCAAATCTATGGCTATGCCGATTAACATGCCCGAGCCAGAGACCCTACACTTACAGTCCGTCTTCCCGTATCACTGGGAGCGAGCCTCCCTGAAATACCTGGGGGTCCATATGACCCCGAACTTTGCATCCCTGTACCAGGCCAATTTCCCTCCCCTCTATAGCTCGATCAGGGCGCTGATCCACAAATGGAAGTCCCATCAGATATCCCTCCCAAAACTGCTGTGCCTTTTCCAGACCCTCCCTGTCCCAGTCCCATGTACTCACCTACGCGCCCTGCAAGCGGACCTCCTCCGGTTTGTGTGGAACTACAGGTGCCACAGGATCCCACGCTCGGTCATGATGGCCGCGCGAACTGAGGGAGGCCTGGCCTTCCCAGACCTGGTTAAATATTACCAGGCCTCACAACTCCGAGCGGTGGCATCGTGGTTTCCCCAGAAGTCCTACAATAGGTGGACGGAGGTGGAAAAGATCTGTCTGGCACCAATACACCCTAATAATCTCCTTTGGAATGCAAACGCGACAGTGGAGCCCGGACGTTTACTGGGCTCCATGCAGCAGCTCCAACGCACATGGAGGAGGCTAGCCCAAGACTGTCGACTCAAGTCCGATAGTTCCCTGCTGACCTCCTTTCTCTATAACCCTAAATTACCGACGAGTCTTTCCCACCAGATGTCATGGCCCTGGGCCTCACGGAATCTCTTCCACTTCGGTCATTTAGTAGACCCCAGGTCTCGCACCCTGCACTCCTTCACCGAACTCCAAGCCAAACACGACATCCCAAGACAAGCTTTTTTCAGCTACCTACAGATCCGTCACTACGCCCACACAATAGCTCCCCGACTCCTATTCTCGAAACCAACCCCATTTGAGCGTATCATACTCGAGGGCACAGCCCGAAGGGGCCTTATATCAGATATATACCAAATCCTAAACGAATACCCCTTTCAAAACAAAGGTAAACACGCCTACATGCTCCGATGGGAGAGGGAGCTGGGGGAGGAGCTTTTGGAGGAGGAGTGGGGAGCCATTTGGAGGCAGGCAGCCAAAAGCTCAATCTGCACCCTTTACAAGGAAAATACGTATAAAGTGCTGTTCTTTTGGTACCTGACCCCGGACGTCATCCATAAGATTTACCCTTCCACCTCTGACCGATGCTGTCGCTGCAACCAAGCCAAGGGCACACTGTTCCATATATATTGGACTTGCCCCATGATTGTCCCGTTCTGGACCCAGACCCAAGAGCTCCTGAGTCGCCTCCTGGAGGCGCCCGTACCCCTCTCCCCGAAGCTTCTATTGGGCCTATCCCAACCTCACATAGCTAAACCCTACAAGAAACTCCTAAGACACATAACCACAGCTGCGAGGTGCTTGATAGCACTCCATTGGAAAAAAACAGTGCCCCCATCCCAAGAGGCCCTCTATGCTAGGGTCAAGGATGTAGAACTCATGGAAAAGATGACGGCTAGGATTCGGGACAGGTTGGAGGAACATGATCTGGTCTGGGAGAGGTGGCATGTAGAGGAGGACTCACCGTGAGCCGACGACAGGTCACCGAGGTACAACACTACCCCCGCCCTTCTTCCCTGCCTCCCCCTTCCCCCCTTTCCTCTCCTTTTTTTTCTTTTTTTCCCTTCGCTCTCGCCTCTTTCTTCTTTCCCTCTTATTTGATTTATGGCTATTTTACAAGTTACTGATCGTACAAATAACTATGGAACCACTGTGTAAGCTCATTAAGCTGGAATTTTGTACCTTCTATTTTCTCTTACACCTGATATGCTGTTATATTTTGTATTGACCCTTTAAGGAAAAAATAAATAAAAAACTGCTATTTGAAAAAAAAAAAAAAAGATTATTTTCAGCAACTGCAAGCATCACAAATATCACAAACATCACAAGAACTGCTGAATATGGCGGAATCGACCACAAATTTGGGAATATCTGGGGTTGAGGGGGGTAGCCATCCCATGAATAGTTCACCTTTAGACATAATAGATATAATCAGACAACCACTCAACAAAAAGAAAAGGAAAATTGGGACATGCAATCATATATCCGATCTCTCCCCACCAGAGGAGATATGGATAAATATGTACACCGATTGGAAACAACATATAAAGTTGAGATACAGGAATTGAAATTGTCTATGCAGGATGCACAAGAAAAAATAAGTACAATGGATACAATAATAACTAATGTGGAACAAAAATTGAAACAAATAGAGGATAGATTGATGGAACAGGAAAAACAACTAAAACTAAATATAAATGTCCTTGAGCAAGAAACAGAAACAAGAGAAATACCATCCGAATTAGGGGGTTATCTGAAGAGGTGCACTCAAGGGACTTGTCAGTAACATTGCAAAATATATTTAGTGAATTACTACAGGAATCCAATGATACAGCCATTGATCGTGCTCATAGAATAACGGGAACAAAAAAAAGTAGATGAGAGCAAACCAAGGGATGTTATATGCAGGATGCATTACCCTCAAACAAAAGACAAAATTATGCTAGCTGTACACCAACAAAAGAACATACAATATGAGGGAACACAATTAATGTTTTTCCAGGATCTATCAAAATACACACTTGATAGGAGAAGAGCACTAAAACCTCTGCTGGAACAACTCGTAAAGAAAAACTTTCAGTATAGATGGAAATTCCCATTTCAGTTACAGGTCCAACATGAGGGAGGGACAGCAAACCCTTTAGAGATCTGGAGGACCTGCCCGAATTTACGAGAACTCTTCAACTCCCCGAAGTAGAATTGCCAGCTAGGCCTAAGATGGACATGGAAAAACCCAGAAAATCTTAAAAGGGATATGAACAATGGGGAGGTGGGGGGAGGGCAGGTAGATAGCTGATCACATATTCACTTTCAATTCACTTACAATATATTAAATACACACGAGTTAGAATGCAGAGAGGAGAGGGAAAACAAATTTCCTCTCGCCAATGAGTTTGTGAGTTTTTGGAACCCATCATATTTTCACATTAATTGTAATACACTTTAATAATTAATATTATATATTTTTTATAGTTCTACACTAACATATTAATAGGAATACACTTAAATTAAATAATGGGTTTTTGATCTCTGAAACCCATCAAAAAAAATTAAAAATTCCTACACTAACATATTAATAGGAATACACTTTAATTAATTTAATTAATTAATATTAATGATATGTTTTTAAATGTTTATTTTTTATTTATCTCACCAATTGGTTTTTGATTCCTGGAACCCATCACATTTTCCTTCTTTTTTTTTCTCCATCCCTCTGCTCCCCATCCGTCCCCTCCACTCCCTTCATTACAACATGACTTATTGTCCCCCCTCACTTCCCATTTATTGAGAATAATTTTCTCTTTCCCTTTTATTAAATAATGAAATGGATAATATTTATGCCTTGGAATGTGAAATAATGATTAATAATTTATACAAATTTAAATGGATAAAAGATAAAATAACTAAATCAGAAATTTGTTAAAGAAGAAGAAGAAAAAAGAATGCGGCATGTAGTATCTCATAAAGCAGCGGATCGGGTACAGCTGCCCCGGGTTACCCCTATTTCGGGACCTTACAATAGTAAGAGAGACTTATAAAGTCAATTAGTGTGAGAAAGAGAGTTTGATGTGATAGGTGTATGTGTGTAGTGAGAGTGTGTATATAGGATTCAATATTCCTTTTTTTTATTATTCAGATTCCTTCTCGCCCTTTTTTCCTTGATACATTAGTTTACCCTCCCCCCATATTATTTTTTATGGGAGGGGCAACATTTTGTTCCTTTTAATGCAAGAGGCCTTAATTCACCCTTTACAGATCACAATTGTTAAACTCATTAAACAAAAGATCGGTATTACTCTGTTTCAAGAGACACATTTTCGTTCAGATCACATTCCTAAAATAAATAATAGTCACCTGGATTCATGATACATTTCCTTATTCTAAAACAAGAGGAATGTCTATTGCATTCCACAAAGATATACCTCACCAAATAATACAAAGTTGGAAAGGTAAAGATGGAAGATCCTTAATTATAAGGGGCATGCTCTATGGAAATTTTTTTACAATCATACATTTATATTTACCAAATTATTAACAAATTAAGTGTGGAAAAAAATCTGTCGTTGAAGCAATGGAAAAAGTGGAAGGTACAGCAATTATGGGCGAAGACTTCAATTTTATACTGGATCCAACAATAGATACAACTAGTATTCATTCCCATAGGAAAAATAATCAACTAAATAATTTAAACATTTACTGCAAAGACATCAAATGATAGATATCTGGAGGGCTCAACACCAGATGGAAAAAAAACTATACATATTATTCAAATGTACATAACTCATACCATAGAATAGATTATTTCTTTATCAACCAATCTGCTCTGATGATGACTCCATCATTAGATATTGGTAATTTTACCTGATCAGATCACGCCCCGATATATGTGGAACTTAGGATGGTCAAATGTAAAAAATCAACAGGGGCATGGAGACTGAATGACAATTTAATAAAAAATAAAGAATGTGAAATTAATATACTACAAGTAGTGAATGAATTTTTCTTAATCCATCAAGAGGATGATACCTCAATCCCCATACAATGGGAAACACTTAAATGTGTATTGAGAGGAATCTTGATCAAGACTGAAAAAGGAAAAAAAACAGAAACAGTCTCAACTTATGAAGGAAATCATAAAACTTGAGAATAAACACAAACAAAGTCTTAAAATAGGAGATAAAATAGCATTGGAAGAAAAACAAATGCAATTACAAAAGCTGCTTGATCTGGATTCCCTCTGGGTAAGGGATAAAAATGAAATAGAATGGTATCAACAAGCTAACAAAACAGGGAAGCTATTAGCCAGAACTTTAATAAAATCAACAACCTACGACTTCCATAGTTAAAATTTAAAAAAACAATGGGGAATTGGCATACGACCCTACTAAAATATTAAAAACATTCCATACATATTATTCTAAACTATATAATTTGAATACTCAACATGAGAATAAAGATAAAAATAGGAATGTGGAGGAAATTCGTAAATATATAATAGATACATCTCTACCAAGATTTCCAAGAGTAATAATGGAGGAACTGTAAAAATAAATTTCAACACAGGAAATTTAACATGCTATCTCTCAATTGGCCCTGGGCAAAAGCCCCGAACTAGACGGATATACCTCTAGATTTTATAAATCATTTCAAAACATAATAATACCTATTCTTAACACAACATATAACTCTTTATCCAGAACACAAATTTTTACACCACAAAGTATGGAAGCTCACATTGTATTAATACCAAAACCTGAGAAGGATCACACATTATGTAATAACTATCGACCACTCTCGATATACGATTATATTCAAAGCAAAGACCATTTCGAATAGATTAACAAGGGACAACATTATAAAAACCTGTACATTGATTGAATATGTCTAGAGAAATGCAACCCCAACATGCTTATTACCGTATTTATCGGCGTATACCGCGCACTTTTTTGCCCAGAAAATTAGGGCAAAATCGTGGGTGCGCGGTATACGTCGATACCGGCTTTCCCGCGGCGCTTTCGAATACTGCGCCTGCATATACCGAGCGCAGTACACTTGGGTATAGTCAGGCAGACTCGGCTCCTCTCGCGCTGACGTCCTGGACGTACAGGACGTGAGCGCGAATGGAGCCGAGCCTGCCCGACTATAGTGAGTGTACTGCGCTCGGTATATGCCGGCGCAGTATTCAAAATCGGCGCGGGAAAGCGAGGATCAAGCGGGGAGGACGCCGCAGAAGGACGCCGGACCCGACGAAGAGGACACTCGAAGCCGCCGATGGACGCCGCGCAAGACACCAAAACTGTAAGTACAAAAAACTTTTTTTCCACAGGAATGGGGGCCACTTTAGGGGTGCGCGCTATAAGCGGGAGCGCGCTATACCCCGATAAATACGGTATCTATTGATACTGAAAAGGCATTTGATAGGGTGGGATGGCAGTTCTTGGAGGAAACATTAGTTTAGATAGGATTGGGCCCAAACATGCTTAGTAGGATTGTTGCATTGTATTCTAATTCATGAGCTAAAATTAGAACAAACTGGAATGTTATCAGATTATATAGAAATTTAGGGATGTCCATTATAAACCTTATTATATATACTAGTAATGGAACATCTCATACAAGCAATTAGGAAAAATAAAGATATACAAGGTATTAGCATTAAAGATAAAGAATATAAAACAGCAGTCTACGCAGATGACTTGTTAATATACGTGACCAACGCGGCACTGTTGGGATCTTACAAAAGCCTGAGGCTTGCTTTGTATAGAGGCCCTAAATCCACCTTACCTTTGACTGTCACTATGAAGGCTACCATCCGGGCATGGGAGGTCGCTACCACCATGATGTCGCCTTCCTATTTGGGGGTTTCGCCCTCAGCTCCGCTGTGGTTGAATCCGAATTTGCCGGACTTTTTCTTTCTCCCGGACCCAATTATTTAGGCTTGTGGGGGGTGTCAAACTGCTGGAACACGTCACTAGAGAGGGTGAGCTTATCTTATTTGACCAACTGAAGGCTAGGCATGATTTGCCGAATTCCTTTTTCTTTCGATACCTGCAGCTGCGCCATGCCTTTCGGGTGCAGTTCCTTCTCTTGGCGCTGGAGAATCTATTAAAGGATGAGGAATTGCCCAAAATGTTGTCTACGGTATATAAATCCCTGTTCACAAAAACGCCATTTGGAGTTTCCAAATGTAGGGAGAGGTGGGAGAGGGAGATTCTTGACATTTAAGGGGAGGACTGGGAGGACATGTGGGATCGCCCCTTTAAGCACCTGGTCTCTGCTAGAGATCGTCTAATACAATTCAAAATCTTGCATCACATCTACTACACCCCAGCCAGGTTGTCTCGTGTGTACCCATCTACTAATGGTCAGTGTTGGTGGTGCAATTTTTCTCCAGCAAACACATTTTCTGGACATGTCCTTACATCCAAAACTTTTGGTCAGAGGTGGTAGAGTGTCTGTCGGGGGTGCTCAGTATTCTGGTTCCCCTGACCGCCAGGGTTTGTCTTATTGGGCTGGTGGAGGAGGTTGTTCCCTCCCTGGCACATCGTACTTTACTAAATATTGTGCTGTTTTACGACAGGAAAGCTATCCTATTGAACTGAAAATACTCCAATGTTGTCATTCTGGAAGGGGTTGGTCAACTCTGTAATACACATGTATAAGGCTACTTACAGGTCAAGGGGTTGTGATAAAAAATTCAAGCGAGTTTGGCAAGCTTGGCTAGACTCCTCGGACACGAGATTGAGGTTGTTAGTTTAATATTCTAGGGTTCCATTCCCCCCTTGGGGTTCTTCTGAATAGAGTTGTCTTATCAGTAATAGCATAATCTTGATATGAAATGACAATTTAATTTTACTTCATTCTAGTTCATTTGTATTTCATATTGTTTGATTTGACTTGATCTAATCTCATTAAGCCTTATTTGTTTGGAGACTTTATACTTCCTGGATTGTACTTGGTGCTTAGTTATATGGCTGTATGGGCAAGGTGGTTGGTTGGGTTTTGGGGCAGGGAGGGGTGGGAGGGGGAGGTTTAAGGTTGCTGGTTGTACATGTTAATTGTTTGTGTCGCGGCCCCCTTGTGGCCTAGTACAGTGTAGGTATGTTGCCTACCTTGTTTGTGTTGTTTGTATGAAAACTCAATAAAAATAATTTTTAAATAAAAAATATACGTGACTAACCCCATTATAACAATACCTATCTTAATAAAATAATTTAAAAGATTTGGGGAATTTAGTAATTTTAAAGTTAAGTATGAAAAATCTGAAATGCTAAATGTATCATTAACAGAAAAAATACAAATATTATTGCAGAAGGATTTTTCGTTTAAATGGCGACAAATAGCTATTAAGTATCTGGGAATTTATATTCCGAGAGACTTGAATAAATTACAAGAATTGAATTATAATGTGATTGTCCGAAAAGTAATAAAACTATTACAAAAATATGAAAAGGTAACATACTCATGGATGGGGAGAATCAATATGATAAAAATAGATATATTGCCAAATTTGTTATAAATCTTTCAAACAATTCCCCTAGTCATTCTGAAAAAAAAATTGAATTTAGGAAAGCGATAGGAAACTTTATATGCACCAATAAAACACAGCTAATTAGAAGAGAAATTGTATTTAGAACCAAGAAAAATGAAGGGTTAGCATTTACAGACTTCTCGAAATATCTACAAGCTGACTCCTTGACTAGGATTATAGACTGGTATCATAATGGCAAGGATAAACAACAGGTTAAACTAGAAGAAGATATAATAGGAACTCAACTCAAAGCGCTTCCTTGGATAAAACCTTATCCAAGACCTGGAAACAAGAAATTAACTATTTTTGTAAGAGCCACATTAAAAATATGAGCTATAGAATTAAAAAAGGGGAACCTATCCACTATGATGGGACCAATGACCCCACTGTTCTCCCATCCAGAATTTCAGCCAGCTTTAGCAACCACAAAATACTTAAAATGGAACATATTGGAGAACGCAAGGGACTCTCGCTCTGATGATCATGGTGATACCTCACATGTGTGATTTAAACACCGTTTACATATGCGTGCACGACTTCCATATGCGTTTTCTTTTCTGCGAAAGCTCGCGGGGACGGGGCGGCTTAAAAAAAAAACGTATTTATTTTTCTGTTTTTACATTGTTTTAAAAAAAATGTATAATTTTTATTGCTGTCACAAGGAATGTGAACATCCCTTTTGACAGTAATAGGTGGGGACAAGTACTCTTTATGGAGGGACCAGGGGTCTAAAAGACCTCCAATCCCTCCTTTGCTCTTCAAAGTATTCAGATCGCTGAAAATGGCTATTCAGAATACTGTATATTTTTTTTAAATCTGGCTCCCTTGGCAGCTGAGTAAACCTGAAGTGACGTTGTGACGTCGCTTCTGTGTTTACATACAGGAGACTGGAATAAAGCCGTTTCCGGCTTTGTTCCAGTCACTGTCTAAACACTAGAAGAGGCGGATCATAGATCAGGTCTCCTGGTGGGACGGAAGCCCGGTATGAGCAGCGAGAGGGGTTGATGTGCCCTCCCACTCCTACGGGATAAAAACCGAGTGGCTTTTAGCAGCATCGGTTGTTATCACTCGAAAGCTGCGGGCATCATCCAGTATAACCCCCTAAACCCGAGGACGCATATGTGCGTATGCTCGGCGGGAAGGGGTTTTACTTAATGTACCTAGATGGCTGCAGTATCGATCTGATGCTGCAGCTTTTCCTCACTGACTCTACACCAAGAACTAAGCAATCAAAGACCACTTATCACTTAGTTCTGGGGTCTGCTCTGAACACAGGGTGATAACTATCTGGGGGGCTGCTGGCCAGGCATCTGGGTGGATCCTGGCATTATTGTCAGAATCCCTGAAGAGCCTGGACCAGATGAGTGACATCAGCCAACAGCAGGCTTTAACCAAAAGAGGCTTGGCCATACTTCTCCATTAAGTCTGACAAAAACTCTTTCCTGTGAAAAATACCCAGATTGGGGTGGTTTCCTCCTAACCAAAACAAGTGAGAAATGGCGTCAATTCCACTGAACCAATAAGTCAGAATAAGTCAGAACAGCAGCTTCCATCTAAACTTTCTCACTTGAATAATACGCTCAATTAAGCAAAACCTTAACCCTTTAACCACTTCAGCCCCGGAACATTTGGCTGCTCAATGACCAGGCCATTTTTTTTGCGATACGGCACTGTGTCGTTTTAACTGACAATTGCACAGTCGTGCGACACTGTACCCAAACAAAATTTACGCCTTTTTTTCTCACAAATAGAGCTTTCTTTTGGTGATATTTGATCACCTCTGTGGTTTTTATGTTTTGCGCTAAAAGAAGAAAGACAATTTTGAAAAAACACAATATCTTTTACTTTTTGCTATAATAAATATCCCAGATATTTTCCCCAAACCAAGGCCAGTACACAAATTGCCTGTATGTTTTTCCAATTCAGAATGACTGATATATGGAGGGAACTAAACCCTAAGGAAAAAGATTTTACCCACACCAATCTTATTCACGCATAGACCATATAATGATATCTACACAACACATTCCTTCGGCCCTTACATCTTCTATTATAGATGTCGCATGGTCAGACCACTCTATGGTTCTATTAGATTTGAGAGATAATGATTATAGTCAAAGAGTATCTCATTGGACTCTAAACCAATCTATACTTCAAGATCCTATTGTAGTAGCTGATATCAAACAAGATTTGAAAGAGTATTTTGATCTTAATGACAGGGAGGAAATATCTCCAGAAACCTTATGGGCCGCTCATAAAGTTACAATCACAGGTAAATTGACACAGATTGCTGCTAGACAGAAGAGGATGAGGGGCTTGGAGGTGGAAAAATTGGAGAGAGAATTTATGGACTTGAGTAAAAAACATAAAAAAGACCTGTCTGGAGTTCCAATCCCCAAGTTAGACGCTGTTAGGGTAGCCCTGAACCTAGCTCCCACCTTGAAAGCTAATAGTTCTATCAAATGGACTGTCTGGAGCCAGATTTTATCAATTGAGAGACAAGATAGGTCCCATGTGTAAAAAATGGAAGGTTGGGACTTTAAATGAGATGCATCTCATTTAAAGTCCCAACCTTCCATTTTTACACCCTTACAGGGATGGAGGACTGTGGTGGTGCATACCACATGCCTCATACAAAGTCCCAACCCTATTTTTCTAAAGATAGGTCCCATGTTGGCCCACAAATTGTCCCCTAGACTTCGATCCAGGAATCTCTCGATGGCGCTTTTACCTTGAATCCTCAGCCTATAATGGAGGCTGTCCAGAATTTCTATTCAAACCTATATCAGCCGGAAGGTCTTTCTACTCCCACTAGAGTGGAAGAGTTTCTAGATAGCTTACATTTACCCAAATTGGCTAAGGTTCATAGAGAGGAAATGGAAGCTCCCATATCTTTTTTTTTTTTTTCTAATAAGACGAACCATGCTTTGAGAAAAATTAATCAATTCATTATTAGATGAAACCATAAAATTTGAACCTATCTGGGAACCCTGGGCTCGCTTTTTGGGTGTTTCTTTACACCCTTTGTAATTAGCAGTGCCGATCGTTGTGTATTGAATGATACATTGAGCAGGTAGGCTTTCTTTCTTTTCCCCCCTTTTTACTAAATGTATCTATTCTCTTTTTTCTCTCTTTACTTCTCTTTACGTTTTGTCGATTCTCTGAAGGTACATGACTTGGTTTTGTAATGAGTTATGGTATAACTTTTCACATGTTTTCAACAATTTAAGGTTCTTAGGGTTAGTACAGTAAAGCAGTTGCAATGATTTGAAAATAGAATGTGCATCACTTCTATTTCACAGGTTAATCCTGAAATTGAAAATTATTTTTGATTTTGCAAATACTTGACCCTCTTCTTCTTTATTATCTATACCGGGGGTCACGTAATGTTTTATTCAGAGTTGGGTGTGGGGGGGCTTCCTATTTCTTCGGACACAGTTAGATCCCTTTAGGGGTTTTTAGGGGGGTTGGGTGGTCTCCTCACCATACAATGTTTATACACATGAAATAGCTGATTACCTCTTATGTAGCGATTCTAATATCCTTCAATATAGTACCTTTTTTTTCTTTTATCCTCTCTTCACATTTAATTTTTGCAATTGCTATTGTTTATGTTTTAGTATCAGATCTGTGTGGATATTTCTTTCCTTGGAAGAAGTTCTTTCTTTTGACCTAATACATTTCGATTTCACTGTATATTTTATATACTGTAACTTTATCCTACAGTTTTTATTGTAATGACTCTATTTTATTTGAAATAAACACAAACTTGAATGAAAAAAAAAATACTTATTTCATAAACCTGGCATTTGATGCTGGTTACCACTAGAGGGAGCTCAATATCTAAAGTTGATTTATCTGTGCTCAAAACTGAAATATCAGATTTTAAACCGGAACTTTCTTTTTAGTTAAAGCTGTA
Organism: Rana kukunoris; assembly: GCA_029574335.1. Taxonomy (NCBI): domain Eukaryota; kingdom Metazoa; phylum Chordata; class Amphibia; order Anura; family Ranidae; genus Rana; species Rana kukunoris. The sequence continues at coordinate 298,243,535 of CM056049.1, forward strand.
GTGTAGGTGATTATTTTTTCTGATGATAATGTGGCAGATGGGAATGAGATATTCAAATTGTATCAAACACAGACAGTATCTAACATTAGGTGTCCATGTGCCTCTAAATGTTATCAGAAACTGGACCTCAAATAGAATACTTTTTTTTTTTTTTTTTAATAACTATGGTGTTTTTTTTTATCAGTTTAGATACTGACAGTACTTAGTCAGTTAGTAATGGTACTGGTGGGTATACAGGTGTGAGAGTTCAGTAGATTCATAAATAAATAAAACAAGACCATTTTTTTTTTTTTATATATATATCCCAAATCTCCATAACTGGGGGTTGTCACGTGTCATTGAAGTCTTCTCAGTTAGCTTCATCCTGCATCAGGTCTTTATCAGGGCAAATTACTATTGAGAGCAGTGGCAGCTGGTGGGTTTTTCTTTTGGGGAGTGGCAAATAAACAACACCCCCCCACCCCCCGGCAGCAAGTCAATGAGAGCAACAACGCGCCCCCCCCCGCCCCTCATGTGGGCAGTCCGCCACTTACCGGGCAGTGATGTCCTTACTTCCTCTCTTCTCTTACTCAGTGCAGGCAGTGACAGCTCCGGTGTCTGCTTCTAATGCTTTCTCTGCCGTGTGTCTCCTCTTCCACCAAAGCACTAGGCAGCCAATAGGATAACCTCAAGCTTTGGCCAATCGGGCGGGGAGATCACTGCATTAACTTTGCATGGTTTGTCAGCTCCGATCGGAGGCGCTTTACTGTTTGTTTGTTTTTTTCATTCAACCCTCCGGCCTTTAGGTTTTGACCGAAAAGTGGTTTTCAAAAAGTCATTGGGCCTGATTTACAAAGCTGCTGCGCTTTGTGAGTCTAACCCATGTACTCTACGCCGCTGTAAGTAACAGCGGCGTATTACTTATCCTCAAAGAAATAGCGCTGTTACTTACGGCGGCGTAGAGTAATTGGGCCGGTGTTCGCGGGTGTAATTCAAATAGGTTGTTGGTGGGAGTGTTTTATTAAAATGATCAATGACCCGACGCAAACTACGCTTTTTTTACACTGCGCATGTGCCGGCAGTGGACGTATCTTAGTGCGCATGCGTGAAATCACGTCGAAAATATTCAATGAAAACACCGTGTACGTAATTTACGCAATTCTCTATTCGCGAACGGGTTACGCAAACGACGTAAACGACATCTAATACGACGCGGTCCTGACGTCCATACTTAACATTGGCTGCGCCTCACTATAGCAGCTTTATCTTTACGCCGTACAGACTCTTACGCAAACGACGTAAACACACTGCGCCGGGCGTACGTACGTTCGTGGATCGCTGTACCTACCTCATTTGTATATTTTACGTGGATGCACCCCTAGCGTCCAGCGTAAATATGCATCTAAGATACGACGGTGTAAGAAACGTACGCAAGTCGTATCTTAGCGTAAGTCGGGCGTATCTTGTTTTCTAGATAGGAAACAATGACATGCCGGCGGGAAATTCGAATTACGCCGGTGTATCTGTAGATACACCAGTGTAATTCTCTGTGGATCTGGCCCATTGTCTTTTTATCAAAAAGACTAAAAAGAACAGCCTTTGCACTGCAATTAGCTGAAATAGAAATTGTGTTAGATTCAACATCTGTGCTTTATTGAAGAGTTATGCTGCCTGTGGATGGTGCCAAGTCAGCAGGTGACCATACAGACAGGGTCTAAGGACATATGTCAATACATAAAGCCGCATTTGAACCAGAACAAGGAGGTTTCATGATTCTTGGTTTAAGGATTGCAGATCAAAAGTTAGGGGTGTCACTGCAGATAACACAATGTAGTGGTTGTCCCTGCACTTAACCTAAAAACACAAATCACTTCACTGAACAGCAATATGTAATAGGTGTTATTACACTGAGCACACATTTAACTGGTGTCAGCGCACTTACCATTCATATAATGGGTGTCACTGCACTGGGTACACATGTAACTGGAGTCACCACACTGGCCACAATGCAATAGGTGTGTCCATAATGACCACAGTGTAACGGGCGTGTCGTATTAAACACAATGTTAAAAATATAATCACACTGATAAAAATGTAATGGGTGTCATCACCCTAACCACACATGTAATGGGTGTCACCAGAGCTTTTTTTCTCAGAAAATAGGTGCATGAAGTCAACTACGACCCTATTCAGTTTTCACAAACAGTAGAAGGGTCTTAAAGGGTCATTAAATACCAGGATTGAATAACATACATAGTGCAGAGTTTAGGGGGGGGTTACACACAGAGTGTAGAGCTGTCACTTGTAAACACAAAAACCGGACTTCTGTGTTTACAAGTGATTTTGGTGAGTGGGTACCAAAGGGTCTGAGCCAGAGGTGGTGGAACTGAGTTCCCCCAAGTTCCCCCTGAAAAAAAGCCCTGGGTGTCACTACACTGACCGCAATGCCTTGGTTGTCATTGCACTAAGCACAGTGTGATGGGTGTAAACAAGCACTGAGCATCCATGTAGCAGGTGTCAATACATGGACTTGCACTGCACTGATCATGGTGTAACACATATTACTGCACCTAGACAGGTGTCACTGCACTGACTACATGTAATGTTCTCACAACTATGATCACAAACACACATCACCCCAACGATTATATAACCGCTTGGACCAACACGTGTCACTGCACAATAATGGTTATCATCACAGTGACCATCATAAAAAGTTAAAAAAAAGTTAAAAAAAAGCTTACACAAAAAACAACACAGTGTTCTCTTGAGATCAATTTCTGAGTTTTATCTGAAAGTATGTGGAGACTATGGCCCGGATTCAGGTAGATTGGCGTATCTTAATGTCGTCGTAGCGCATCGTCTTTACGCTACGCCGGCGCAACTTTGAGAGGCAAGCATGCTATTCACAAAGAATATGCGATCAACGTTGCGCCGGCGTAGCGTATAGTTGTCGGCGTAAGCCGACGTAAGTCAAAGTAGGTGGAAGTGGGCTGGAAGTGGGCTGGAAGTGGGCGTGATATATTGTTAATGAAGCGTGACCCCATGCAAATGATGGGCTGAGCTTCAAAAAACAAACTGCGCATGCGTCGTCTCTAGGACGCATTCCAGTGCGCATGGTCACAGTTACGTCGAAATAGCTGCCTAAGATACGTCAATACACTGCCTACGACATGAACGTAACCTACGCACAGCCCTATTCACGTAGTACTATGTAAACAACGTAAAAAACGACGGCTGTTCCAAAATCTATACCTTTGCATGGGTTGCGCCACCTTTAGGTGGAATAACTTTACGCCGGATGTATGCCTTACATAAACGGCGTATATTACAGCGACGGGCGCAAGTACGTTCGTGAATCAGCATATTTCGGTCATTTACATATTCGACACGTAAATCAATGGAAGCACCCCTTGCGGCCAGCGTAAATATGCGCCCAAGATACGACGCCGTAGGACACTTACATTGGTCGTATGAAGCCAAATTTCAGGCGTATCTTGCTTTCAGACTCAGGCGCATAGATACGACGGCGCATCAGTGCACTTACGTGGCGTATCTGTAGATACGTCAGCGTAAGTGCTTTCTGAATCCGGGCCTATATGTATGTAAGTCATTCTGTTCCTGATTTTCACCATGTGATGGCGCTCTTGTCTTGCTATTTGAATTTACTGTTTAGATTTGTTTTCTATGCAAACTTTTTATTGGAATAATCATATCTTACTTTTTCATTGCCAGACACATTTTGCACACAAATTTAGCCCAGGTTCACACTGGGTACGATTTGAGATGCGATTTCACATGTGAAATTGTATCTCAAATCGGCGGCAATTGCCGGCAATGACACCGTCCTAATCGGTGCGACGCCGCATCAGCGGCGCTGCATCGATTTCAAAAAGTAGTTCCTTTACTACTTTTTGGAATTTCGGGCCGCGATTTACATGAACATCTGTGCAGAAACCTGCACAGATGTCTCTTAAATCGGGGCCAAAATCAGGACTGCCAGCGGGAGTGAAATCGTGCGAGTTCAGCTGAACTCGCACGGCTTCACTCCTGCAGCCCAGTGTGAACCAGGGTTTAAGGTGGTAATAAACCCACAAAAAAAAAAAAAAAAGGTGATGTATTGCAGCTTAGCAATCCTTAGAGGTGGTGGCCATGTTTTAGTTTTCTTTTTCCTTTATTTCACCTTTGGACAGCAACGGAAGCTGCACGTTGGCTTACATATTTAAAGCACTGGGGGACAGATTCAGTAAGAAGTTACATGGCGTATCTCGAGATACGCCGCGTAACTTCTTAGATGTGCCGGCGTATCTTTTTTCTGTATTTAGAAAACAAGATATGCCGGGATTGAGCTAAAATACGAGCGGCGTAAGTCTCTTACGCTGTCGTATCTTAGATGCATATTAACGCTGGCCGCTAGGTGGCGCTTCCGTCGATTTTTGCGTCGAATATGTAAATTAGCTAGATACGCCGATTCACGAACGTACACCCGGCCGTCGCAGTACTGATACGCCGTTTACGTAAGGCGATTTCAGGCGTAAAGATATTCCAACAAAAAGATGGCGCAGCCAATGTTAAGTATGGACGTCGGGACCGCGTCGAAATTTATAAATTTTACGTCGTTTGCGTAAGCCAATTCAGAATGGGGCTGGGCGTAAGTTACGTTCACGTCGTTTTCATTGACTTTTTGCGACGTGATTTGGAGCATGTGCACTGGGATACGTCCACGGCTGGCGCATGCGCAGTTCGTGGGGTCACGGTTAATTTAAATACAACACGCCCCCTACCTGCCTAATTTGAATTGCGCGCGGATACGCCGGTCCATTTACGATACGCCGACGCAGCTTATGGAGCAAGTGCTTTGTGAATACAGCACTTTCCTGTAAAAGTTACGGAGGCGTAACCTAAATAGGATACGTTACACCCGCACAAAGATATGCGCTCCTACGTGAATCTAGTCCTATGTTTTTTTTTTTTGTTTTTTTTTTAGATAAAGGTTTTACAAAGTGGATAAAAGCTGACCATTGTAATCACCTCTGTCAGTGGTAAATTTTTTATCTCAACCCTCTAACTGCTGTTTTGTCTGGACAGCTTGGTCTGGTAAAGGAAGTTGAAAAAAAACCAATTACTAGCTGGATCACCAGAGGAAAATGAGGGATAAAAAGTCTAAAAAACAAAGTGAATACAACCACCATAGCTAAGAATCAGGTTAGCTTAATTTTATTAAATGTTTATTTTGGGTCTAATACCGTTTTAAAGTGGCATTAAACCTAAAACAAAACAAATGTGATATATTTCAGCTTACTAACCATTATGCCGCGTACACACGGTCGTTTTTTGCGATGAAAAAAAACGTCGTTTTTTAAAACGTCATTTAAATTGATCGTGTGTGGGCAAAACGTCGTTTTTTGTCTTAAAAAAAACGACCAAAAAAAAATTCCAACATGCTTGAATTTTTTGTGTCGTTTTTCAAAACGTCGTTTTTTGTTTCACAAAAATTCACCGTGTGTAGCAAAAACGTCGTTTAAAATGACGTTTTTCAACCCGCGCATGCCCAGAAGCTAGTTATGAAGCGAGCTTCAATGGAAAAGTGTGGTGAACGTAACCTCGTTTTTTGTGAAAAAAACGATGGTGTGTATGCAAAATCGTCTTTGAAAGCGACATTTCAAAAACGTCGTTTTTTACTTCACAAAAAACGTCGTTTTTTTTTTTTCATCGCAAAAAACGACGTGTTGTACGCGGCATTAGATGTGGTGGCTGCATTCATTTTTAGTTTTTTTTTTATTAGGCATTTCCACTTAGTAATCTAGCCAGTAACACACCACCTGTATTGAGCCTCATACACACGATTGGACCTCCGAAGGGGCGTTGGCCGTGAACTTGGAATGCATACAGATGGCAGAACATTTTCAGCCAACATTCACCAAACCACATGCTCTTTACCCTCATGCCGCTGGTGTTTAACATTGGTTCGGAGCATGCGTGTTTGTACTTTGGATTTAAGTCCGGTGGATTTGTGTACACACGATCGGATGATCCGACGGAACAAATGTTTTGTTGGAAAATTTGAGAGCATGCACAGCCAACATTTGTTGTTAGAAATTCCGACAACAATTGTCCGATGGAGCATACAGAGAGTCGGATTGTCTGATAAAACACGTTCGTCGGACCATTGTTGTTGGAAAATCTGATCGTGTGTATGGGCCTTTAGAGTGCCTCCACTCTGGATGAAGGAGAAATAGACAATCTTTTGGACAGAAGCATTGTCAGTCTAGAGGAGGGGAGTGTTGGTTGACACTGTCGCGACTTGGGATGAGTTGTGTTACCCCAAGTCTTATGACATGTGAAATACCCCACCATATAAAATTCAATATACTAACCACAACATACAAGGCCATCCACAATATCACCCCCATCTACATCACCATCCTCATCTGCAGATATTGACCTAATCATCCCTTTCATCCCACCCAGGACCTCCTGCTCTCTAGCTCCCTTGTAACCTCCTCCACCCTCTGGAACTCCCTGCCCCAGTATGTCCTGTCAGCCTCTACCCTGCCTTCTCACTTAAAAACTCACTTATCCAGGAAAGCCTATAGTAGGTGACTGCGATATTGTGTCAATCTCGCTCCCTTTCTCAGCGAGATTGACCACCTACAAGCTCCATCGCGGGAGCCAGAGCCGAGGCGGCTCGCCGCGATGGCAAAAAGCCAACATAGAAGCGACGGGGATACGATTTGGATTCTCGCCAATTCTAGCCACGGCGTTTGGGATGATTCATGAGGGGGAACTCCACGCCAGTTTTTAAATAAAAAACTGGCATGAGTTCCCCCCTGGGGGCCTACCAGGCCGCTGTAATGCCAGATGTGTGGTGCGCGGTGATTTATATAGGCCTCTTATGACGTCACAGTCCCAGCATGCTTCGTGGGTCCCGGAGCATGCTGGGACTGTGACATCATAAGAGGCCTATATAAATCACCGCGCACCGCACACCCGGCATTACAGCAGAAAAGAATGTCAAGTCAACATCAGAAGAAAAGAAGAAGGCAGAAGGCGGCAAAGAAGCCTGGGCTGGCCGTCGCTAGTAAGATAGCTTTAAAGAAGATGGCGGCGGCCAGCCCTGAAGAAGGCACCGGAGAGCGAGCGGGAGAAGAAACGGGGAGCGCCGAGATGACACTGGAGAAGACAGAAGAAGACCCCCCCGGAGAGTGGAGAAGACCCCCGGAGCTGACTAATAAATTATTTTAAAACCCTGTGTTGTGTGTTTATTTTATTGACACTTTTCCTCCAGGTGAATGGATGTACCCCATACTCATTTACCTAGGGTGGGGGGCCAGTATCTGGGGGCCCCCTTATTAAAGGGGCTTCCAGATTCCAATAAGCCTTCTGCCTGCAGACCCCGACAACCAACAGCCAGGGTGTCGGGAAGAGGCCCTGCCCTTATCAACATGGGGACAGGGTGCTTTGGGGGCATGTTGAAGGCATGTGGCTTGGTACGGCTCAGGAGGGGGGGTGCTCGCTCGTCCCCACTCCTTTCCTGACCAGCCGGGCAGCGTGCTTGGATCCGGGTCTGGTATTGATTGTGGGGGAACCCCATGCCGTTTTTTCGGCGTAGGGGTTCTCCTTACAATGCATACCAGACCTAAGGGCCTGGTATGCCCCTGGGGGGGGGGGGGGACCCATGCCGTTTTTTTATTTAAAAACTGGTGTGGAGTTCCCCCTCATGATTCATACCAAACGCCGCAGCTAGAATTGGCGGGAATCCAAGTCGGATCCCTGTCGCTTCTATGTCGCACTTGCTGGAATGTGCTTTTCCTATTCCAGCGAGTGCGAGATGTCGGCGCCCTGTCGCCAAGAATTAGCGCGATGCCGTCGTGCTGGAAACACTGTACTGTACCTCACCTCCACCTAAGAAGAGTACAGAAGTCACCTGAATCAGTTTACCTTTTGTACCAGCTCCCCGTCCCTTTAGATTGTAAGCTCCATGAGCAGGGCCTTCCCATCCCCTCTGTATTGAACTGTATTGTAATTGTACTGTCCCCTCTTCTACATTGTAAAGCGCTGCATAATCTGTTAGCACTATGTAAATCCTGTATAATGATAATATAAATGTTTGCTTTAAAATGTAATACTGCTTTAAGTGACCTCACAGTAGATATGAAATTAGAAGCATATTTTGCCATTAATTCCCTGCCTCTGCAATCCCCACTTACCCATTCAGGAAGCACAGAAATTCCAGATGCAGCAGGTACCACAGAATTTGTCTTTAGTTCAGTCCAAATTAAAGGGTTAGTTCACCTTTAAAAAAAACTTCCTATGTTTCAGATAAAGGGGTCCTAATTACCAATAAACACTGTGCAGATTATAAAAAAAAGCAGCTCCTTTTATTATGTTTAGTCCCTGCAAAGCTGCTACTTCCGGTTGTAGGTATTTCAAAAGATGCATTTAGATTACCTGTCTTCAGGAAACAAAATGTCTTCTGTATAGAAACAGAACTTAAAGGGGTTGTAAAGCAAAAAAAAAATGTTCCCTAAATCGCTTCCTTTACTTTAGTGCAGTCCTCCTTCACTTACTTCATCCTTCAATTTTGCTTTTAAATGTCCTTATTTCTTCTGAGAAATGCTCACTTCCTGTTCTTTTGTCTGTAACTCACCACAAAGCTTTCTTCCTGGTGTGGAGAAAGCCTCTTGAGGGGGGAGGGGGCGAGCAGGCAAGTCAGGACACTCTACTTTGCAGATAGAGAAAGGAGCTGTGTGTTAGTGGGCGTCCTGACACTCCTGCTCGCCCCCTTACCCCTCAAGAGGCTTTCTCCACACCAGGAAGAAAGCCCTGCATTACGGTGTGGAGTTACAGACAGAAGAACAGGAAGTGAGGATTTCTCAGAAGAAATAAGGACATTTAAAAGCAAAATAGAAGGATGAGGTAAGTGAAGGAGGACTGCACTAAGGTAAAGGAAGCTATTTAGGGAAACATTTCTTTCCTTTACAACCCCTTTAACTTTTGATTTACCACTAAGCAGAACACCAACTCCAATAAGCACAACATAGATTTTACATAAAAAAAAGTAACAAGCCAGACACTGTAGGCTACTAGAGACCCTATAAATGTAAAACAAAGTTTTGACTGAATAGCCTTTCCAATAAAAACTGCTAAAATGGCAGAACGGAAGGAGGGCCTATCTAGTGACCTGAATGTCCCCCTCTTTCCTGGTCAGCCAGGCTGTGTGTTGTCCAGGAAAGGCATTTTTTTTTACATTTTATGCTTTACATTCTGCTGTCAGCGGTGAAAGTCGCTGACAGCAGATCATGCTGCTGTGGACGCTACCGGCTGCTGACTCCTTGACAACCAGCTGAAATTAACTACATTCTTTATTTATTGCATGTCTGGATTACTACTATTACTCCTTTAGTGAATTAACTTTGATAAATACCGCAAAAAGGGATAGTCAATTCACGTTTTCAATATAACATCTGATATTTGAGGGAAATGTGTCACGTGACCCAAATACTGCATGTGATATCATGAATTGGGCCCACTATTCCTTAAAGGATATAGGTGCTGAAGTACTAAGTTTTCAGAGAATGTATAAGATTCTGTGAAATTCGGTTCTTAACCACTTCAATACTGGGCACTTTCATCCCTTTCCTTCCCTGGACAATTTTCAGCTTTCAGCACTCTCGCATTGAGAATTTTGTGGTCATGCAACACTGCACCCAAATGAAATTTTTATCATTCAGTTCACACAAATATAGCTTTATTGTGGTGAGATTTATTCACTTTCTATTTAAAAAAACAAAAACACATTTTGGCATAAATTTAAGTAAAAAATTATTCTGCTACATGTCTTTGGTAAAAAAAAATCAGTTAAGTATATAATAATTGTTTTGTGTGATCACGTACATATGTACGCAGAGGATCATGTACAGATGTGCGCAGATGATCACAGACATACAGTACAGACCAAAAGTTTGGACACACCTTCTCATTCAAAGAGTTTTCTTTATTTTCATGACTATGGAAATTGTAGTCACACTGAAGGCATCAAAACTATGAAATAACACATGTGGAATTATATACATAACAAACAAGTGTGAAACAACTGAAAATATATTCCACATTCTAGGTTCTTTAAAGTAGCCACCTTTTGCAGCAGACACATCTCTAGAACAACTGTTAAGAGATGAATCAGGCCTTCATGGTAAAATATCTGCTAGGAAACCACTGCTAAAGAAAGGCAACAAGCAGAAGAGACTTGTTTAGGCTAAAGAACACAAGGAATGGACATTAGACCAGTAGAAATCTATGCTTTGGTCTGATGAGTCCAAACTTGAGATCTTTGGTTCCAACCACCGTGTCCTTGTGCGACTCAGAAAAGGTGAACGGATGGACTCTACATGCCTGGTTCCCACCGTGAAGCATGGAGGAGGAGGTGTGATGGTGTGGGGGTGCTTTGCTGGTGACACTGTTGGGGATTTATTCAAAATTGAACGCATAGTGAACCAGCATGGCTACCACAGCATCTTGCAGCCGCATGCTATTCCATTCGGTTTGCGTTTAGTTGGACCATCATTTATTTTTCAACAGGACAATGACCACAAACACACCTCCAGGCTGTGTAAGGGCTATTTGACCAAAAAGGAGAGTGATGGGGTGCTGCGCCAGATGACCTGGCCTCCACAGTCACCGGACCTGAACCCAATCGAGATGGTTTGGGGTGAGCTGGACCGCACAGTGAAGGCAAAAGGGCCAACAAGTGCTAAGCATTTCTGGGAACTCCTTTAAGACTGTTGGAAGACCATTTCAGGTGACTATCTCTTGAAGCTCATCAAGAGAATGCCAAGAGTGTGCAAAGCAGTAATCAAAGCAAAAGGTGGCTACTTTGAAGAACCTAGAATATGACATATATTTTCAGTTGTTTCACACTTTTTTGTTATGTATATAATTCCACATGTGTTAATTCATAGTATTGATGCCTTCAGTGTGAATCTACAATTTTCATAGTCATGAAAATAAAGAAAACTCTTTGAATGAGAAGATGTGTCCAAACTTTTGGTCTGTACTGTATGTGTGCAGATGATCATTGGGACATATGATTTTACTGGGACATACAGTGGGGATCGAAAGTTTGGGCACCACAGGTAAAAATTTGTATTAATGTGCTTAACGAAGCCAAGGAAAGATGGAAAAATCTCCAAAAGGCATCAAATTACAGATTAGACATTCTTATAATATGTCAAAAAAAGTTAGATTTTATTTCCATCACTTACACTTTCAAGATTACAGAAAACAAAAAAATGGCGTCTGCAAAAGTTTGGGCACCCTGCAGAGTTAATATCTTGTACTGCCCCCTTTTGCAAGTATCACAGCTTATAAACGCTTTTTGTAGCCAGCCAAGAGTCTTTCAATTATTGTTTGAGGTATCTTTGCCCATTCTTCCTTACAAAAGTCTTCCAGTTCTTTGAGATTTCTGGGCTGTCTGTCACGCACTGCTCTTTTATGGTCTATCCATAGATTTTCAATTATGTTGAGGTCAGAAGATTGTGAAGGCCATGGCAAACCCTTCAGTTTACGCCTCTTGATGTAATCCCCCGTGGATTTTGAGGTGTGTTTAGGATCATTATCTATTTGTAGAAGCCATCCTCTCTTTAACTTCAGCTTTTTCACAAATAGCATCAAGTTACCATCCAAAATTTGCTGAAATGTTATTGAATCCATTTTTCCTTCTACCCGTGAAATGTTCCCTGCGCTACTGGCTGCAATACAACCCCAAAGCATGATTGATCCACCCCCATGCTTAAAAGTTGGACAGAGGTTCTTTTCATTAAATTCTGTGCCCTTTCTTCACCAAGCGTACCTTTGCTCATTCCAGGCAAAAAGTTCTATTTTAACCTCATCGGTCCACAGAACTTGTTTCCAAAATGCATCAGGCTTCTCTATATGTTCATTTGCAAAGTTCAAATGCTGATTTTTGTAGTGAGGACGTAGAAGAGGTTTTCTTCTGATGAAGACCATATTTGTACAAGTATCTCTTTATAGTGGAATAGTGTACCACAACTCCAGTGTCTGCCAGATCTTTCTGGAGGGATCGTGCAGTCAAACGTGGGTTTTGAATTGCTTTTCTCACAATCCTGCAAGCTGTTCTGTCTGATATTTTTCTTGGTCTTCCAGATCTTGCTTTAACTTCCACTGTTCCCGATGACTGCCATTTCTTAATTACATTCCGAACAGAGGATATTGACATCTGAAAACGCTTTGCTATCTTCTTATAGCCTTCTCCAGCTTTGTGAGCGTCAACCATTTTCAGTTTCAGTTTTCTAGACAACTGCTTGGAAGAACCCATGGTGCTGACTGTTAGGGCAAGGTCAGACGAGTCTAGGCATTTAAAACCTTTGATATTGACATCACCTGGTCTTCCCAGACGATGATTGAGAACAATCCATGACACTGGCAGGTCTCAGCTTTGCAAAGGGGCAGTGCATGCTATAAATTCTGCAGGGTGTCCAAACTTTTGCAGACGCCATTTTTTTGTTCTCTGTAATTTTGAAAGTGTAAATGATGGAAATAAATTCTAACTTTTTTAGATATATTTTAAGAATGCCTAATCTGTAATTTGATGCCTTTTAGAGATTTTTTCATCTTTCCTTGGCTTCGTTATGCACATTATTACAAATTTTTACCTGGGGTGCCCAAACTTTCGAACCCCACTGTACATTGTGCCGCAATAGACCACAGCCCATCAGTATAAAAGCAGCCTTAGGCCCTTTTCAAGTGATCGGTCCGACCCAATCGGACCCTCAATTCACTTCTCTGAATCGGCAGATGCAAACAGACGTTTGTCCGTTTACACCTGCCTACCTCCAATCCGATTAGCTAAAAAAAACAGAAGTGGATCTGTCCCCTTCTATCCGATTGGATCAGAGGGCCCATAGAGTAAATTGAGCTGTGTCTGCTTGGCATATGCAGACTGGACACAGACCTGTCATCTGCCCCCTCCGCTCATTGTTGCCTGCGACTGGTTTCTAAGTCGCTTTAAGTGTCCTTCGGCCTTTAAAAGGTTGGGCACCCCTGCTTTACAGCCAAGGAAGCTTCTTCTATTTGAACTGCAACTGCCATGGTGCTGCACATATTATCAGTTAGGACACCAGCCATTTGTTGGTTTGACAGTTTGGTTGAGGACACAATCAAATTAAACAGTTTTTTGAAACTAGTAAATTGATGGGTTCAGTTCTGCTTTAGGATTTACAGCTGGGGCTTTGGGCTTCAGCAAAATGGCAGCATTCAGCAAGAAGAAACAAGAGCAATGCTGGAGGCAATATACAGCACAGACAAATTTCAGTAGCAAAATAATAATGTGGAATGTATGTTCCTTGCTGAAGAACATTATTTTTATCAAGTTGTTCTGGGTAAAGTTTTGCTTTAAGCACTACTTAAAAATGTTCTTTTTAACCAAGTTCATATTTTATTTTACACTCTCTATTTATTTTCACTGTTTCAAATGCTCTAGGTTAGACCTTGCTGAGTATACATGTAGCACACCCCACGTAGGAGCCACAAGTGAAATAGGATCCCCCACCATGCACAGCCAGGCACACCAAATTTCCACAGGCAAAGTTAGAAAAAAGTGCAGTGCTTTGGAATGTACAGGGATGTACTTACTGTATTGCACTAAATAGAAAACCCTTCTTCACTGAAGATCTCACCTGCCATCTACTGTGTCCACCTGGGATTCCTCCCTATATGTATATACTGACTTTTTCAAGTAGGAACTGTTTGAAAAACTTTGATAGAGTTTGGATGCCATGGACGAGACAGTAGATTCTGTTCTTCTTCCTCTTCCTCTTCCTCTTCCCTTCTATTCACCCCCACCTACCTTTTTTCCATTCCATTCTTCTGCTCTTCTTTTACCTTGGCATTACTAAGTTTTTTGTTTGTTTTAATTGAATAAGTTCTTATGTAAAAAAAATGCCTATAGAGTATGTACAGTGGATTACACTGTAAGGCATACGTTATTTGTTCTTGTTTATTGCCTTGACTGCTGTGAAATGGTAAATCTTAAAGAAAAAAAAATATCCAAGTGTTTAAAACTCCCAACATTACTTAAAAAAAGATACCTTCTAAGAAGACTGATACAGCGGAACATTGGATTATGCGCATAATCTGTTCCAGGAGAATGACTGTAATCCAAAGCATTTGCATATCAATATCATTCTGCATTGACTTCTATGGCATGCAATACCGCATGTGGCCAGAGGTGGGGGCACCAGAAATACTCGGAGACCGTTCGGCTGCACTCGAAACATATTTCGGAGTGTTTTTCCAAGTATTTCCTAACAGCTCCGACCGGCTCAAAGTGTCACCGGTGCCCTCGCATATCTGACCAAATGTGGTACTGCACATCGCAGAGGCTTGAATCCTGCTTGTTTTGCAAGACAACACTCGCAAACCAAGTCAGGATTAAAAATTCTTGCATTGTGAAACACTCGTTAATTGCGTTACTCGCAATCCGAGGTTCCACTGTAATAAAAAAAATATTAAAACTACTAATAGTTGCAATTAAGAGCACATTGGAATGACTAAACAATCACCAAATGTAGTTTTGTTTTGTTTCGTTACTTTTTCTGAGTTTGTTGAGCACATCTTTTAATACCCCAGACGAAGTGCTCTATTCACGAAACGCGCCGGGAGGACTCCACTGCTGCCCTACTTGTATACAAGCGTTTTATATTCAGCTAAAATGTAAGTTTGACAGCTGCAAATAAATATTTTATTTTTCTACATAACGGGATTACGCTATGTGGCCACTTCTTTCTCTTATCTCTTATAAAATCCATTTATTGTGAGAACATCCATTTGGGCATCGCACTCCCAGTCGGTCTTCATCCATCCATCCCACAGAGGTTTTGATGACCAGCCAAAGTATCGCCCTGTCAAGGAGCCTATTTTGACATCAGCCATTACAAGCCTATCCTGACTTTCAGTGGCGTATGCCACCTGAAGTCAATTGGTTCCGGTAAGCCTGCATTGCTTTCGGTGGTGGGAACGACACAGTGGAGAAGTTACTTATTATTTCATCTATTCACCAATCATCTGATTGACTGTTATTTTTTTTACACAAGGATTTGTCTTCATTTTTCTAATCCACTTTCCACGGGATAACATTGCACCTGGCATTCATGGGCCAGTAACTTATTCATGTCTTTCCAAACAAATGAACTATCACTATTTCTTTAGTATATGTGTGTTTTTATATGTGAAAAATTGCATTCAATAGCAGTTGACCATATATTATATATTGTTACCAATCAATAGACCATTAGCACACTGTCTATCACGCACTAGTCACACAGGCCCAGATTCACAGAGCAATTACGCCTGTCTAACTGGTGTTAGACAGGAGTAATTTCAAATTTCGCGCGCCGTATCACTAGTTTGAATCCTCAAACCATGATACGGCGGCTTCGGGCTTCGATCCGAGAGGCTTACGTCTTCGTAAGCCTTCGGATCTACGCTGCGATATTTTTGCGGCCGCTGGGAGGAGTTTGCGTCGTTTTGATGCGTCGGGATATGCAAATGAGTTTTTACGGCGATCCACGAAGATACGAGCGGTCTTCGCAATCGCTTACGTCTATTTTTTTTTAGAAGATTGAAGGATTCCCCCAGGGGAGGGGCTTTATAGGCAGCAATAGTAAGCGTATATATAGTAGTACCAAAAACAAGAAATTATTTTATGAAAATCAATAAATATTTAATTATATAGAAAAAAGATCATACAATATGACATAATATAACACTTAACAAGTCATAGAGTTGCAAAAAAATTGAAACTGATCCACATAAGTAAACTCTACAAGGCCCTAGCGTTTCGGGGTTTTCCCTTCTTCGGGGGCCGGAGTCTGTGTGGAAACAAATTAGGTTGCATCAGGTTTACATAAACATAGCATCAAAAATATATAACTTTAACAATCGCGTCAGATTTTAATACAGCAAGCATAATAAGTAAAAGATAGACAGAAAAACATCAGTCAAGAGATGGCAACTCAATAAAAACACAGGGTAAAAAAGTCCATGGTGAAAAATTCCTGAAGGGATGGTATACAGGAGTTGGGGAGCAGGCACCGTGCATCCAAGGGAAGCAAACCCCAAGCCAAAAACTGCCAAGCTTAGGAAAGTTGTAAATTCCTAAAATGAAGGACACAATCAAAAAAGTTATATATATCTATGCAAAGTAAAAAATAAAATGAATAAATATAATGGTTCTAAATATGTATGTGTCATATCAATTTGTGTCAAGGTCTTAAATAATTGTAAGTTATATACCTGACAACAGGGAGTACCCATAAGAATGGCAGCAGGGGTCACGGAAGGCACAGAATGATTGTCTCCCTATCCAAAGGAGGTAGTACTTGAAAATGACCAGAGTGGGTCATGAGAAGCACAACACAAGGAGGCTGAAAACGAAGGAAATTTGAAAGAAAAAATAAAATAAAAAATAAAAAATAAAAAATATAAATAAAACAATTCCTAGGTATGGAGATAAGCAAGGAAGCAAAGGAGTATTGGAGAAGGGAAGGCTGACGGAACGACCGTCAGCCAATGTACCTTTGGATGTGTAGAACCATCGCCGTCAGCCAAGTCGCCATTCCCATGAGATGGCTGTGTATAAATAGGCAAGGGAGGGGGAGTGGTCACAGGAAGTTAAGAGGTATGAAATATCACATGACCAATGATAGTCACATGCGGAAGTGTTATGGCAACTGCGCAAAGGACGTCCGAAATTGGAAAAAAAAAAAAAAAAAAAAAAAAAAAAAAAATAAAGAATCATATGTTAGAGCTGTGCTGCTGGGGATGAAAAAAGGGTTGGATTTAAGTTCCCTTACTGGCAAATTTGAGTATCGCTTAAATGAAGGCAGTGGGCAATGAAGGGGTACAGAGAGCAAGCCCGGAGAGGGAAAAAAGTCTAGCAAAGTCCCCTGCGAGCAAGATCCCTGTCCAGCGCAAAAATTGACCCAACAATCACAGGGCACATAGTGCGTGTGACTGGGCCAAAAAAGGGGGCCGCCAACTGAAGGTGGCGGCCTGGGTGCGCCGTGCTTCCCAAGAGGATGAAGGTGCCGGACTCCCCGCTTTTTGCTGGTCTAACGGTGTGTAGCCCATGTTAAGTATGGCCGTCGTTCCCGCGTCAAATTTAATTATTATTTTTTTTTTTACGTAAGTCGTTCGGGAATAGAAATGTCCGTAAACGACGGTACTCAAACAACGAATGACGTAACGACGTGATTTCGCGCAATGCACGGCGGGAAATTTGCGAACGGAGCATGCGCAGTTCGATCGCCGCGGGAACGCGCCTATTTCTAAATGATTCACGCCCCCTACTCGCGTAGATGGATTGCGACGGGAGAAATACACTATGCCGCCGTCGTTTACTGGACAAAATCTACCTGGATTCCACGTAGAGCCAGGTAAAAAACGGCGGCGTAGTGTATTTCTGATACGCTACGAGAATCTAATTCTCTCTGAATCTGGCCCACAGTGTCTGTCCCTGAATACTCCAGGGTCTCTTATTTGTTTTATTTTTCACAAAATGTATTTAACCTTTTTTTGTGCTCCTGACTGTCATTAACAGACAGTCACTTTAAGCGCTACACATTTCCCACCTATTTTACATCTTTCAAAACAGTAATCGACGACATCTTACAACCTAAAGCCATCTTCCTAATGCAATCGATCATTAATCCTGATAGAACTTGAAACGCCAAACCCTCTAATTAGTTACTGACCTAAAGAGGCTGCCAAATGGTAAACTGTTTCAGCTGACTTGGCTTTTTTTCCCCTTTAGAAAATGTTCCATTGCCCTTGCCAAAAGAGAAGCAGAAGTGCATATGTTATATGGTACTCCATGCAAAAACCTCAGAAATAAGTTGTTTTGGATACATCTTCTCTATTGTAAAACTGCCTAACCTTTATAATGTGGCTTTTATTATAGTCTTAGATGCCTCCAGGGCACAAAACTAAATAAAAATGAACAGATAACTACGTTTTGTTTTTCTGTTAAACCTAAATGTAAACCCGTAGTTCCTCTGGATGGTGGTATTTAGGTTACAAGGTAAATGTACTACAGCGCATTCATAGTTGCCGACCAGGTCATATTTACAAAGCATTTGGTCAGTGATCTAACATTGGTTACCATTATGTGAGTGACAATGTTAGCTTGTATAATATATCTGAGGTTAAACACACGTTTACACCAACACAATAAAATAAATATTATCTAAGATTTATGTTGATGGCACTGAAAAAGGTAACTAAACAGGTTTTAGTGGGAACTAAGATATAGGCTCCATGGCTCTGATGACATTTGATGGATTGTAACCACTAAACAATCTCATTTGCTTTAGTTAACTTTTCCCTTTCAGCTTTGTTTTAATTAATAAAACTTTCAAAGTAATAATTAATATAAAGTAAATTCACTATATTACCAGATTATTTTGTGTCCAAAGGTGTACCCTATTTTGTTTTAACTATATAGAAGCCCTAAGTTTAACATTAAAAAAGGATTTGACAAAAGCTACCATCACATCCAGCAATAGCCCCTGGCTGAAAAGGAAATGGTGGACTTATTCAGGAAATCGTGAAATGACTCAAAGGTGAATAGAAGCAAAGAAAAGATTGTTTGTCCCTCTTAACTTGGCACATGTGGACCATTAGGCAAATCCCTAGAGCTTTGCAGTAAATGGTTAAAAAAAAAAAGTAATTTATGGTCTTTTGCCGTAGGTCATAACAGTTCTTTTCCTAAATCCCTAAAAGCAACAACTGAATTTAGTGTTATTATTTATCTTCTCTGGTTGTGACTGGCAAATCATCATTCTTCAAATCACTTTATAAACATAAGCAGAAATGTGCTACCAAGCCAGCGTAATCAATAAATATTAATACTATAACACTTGAGTAAAATTATTCAATTATATAAGTTCGCCTATGACACAAACTTACTTACAATTAAACAGAATGTTATCTGTGCTAGGATTCAATTAACATCTGCTCCAAGTTTTTTTTTTTTTTTTTACTTAATATTTAATTTAAACAAAAGTTCTAAAAACAGAAGCCAAGACTACAATACCAATGAAAATGCTTTTGAGTCAAATCAAATAATTGTAAGAAAAACAAAACAACCTCCTTAGTACATATTGGAAAAAAATCGGGCAAACTATCATAAGATTTTCCTTGTTTCACAGCAAGTCGGAACCAAGGAAGAAAATAATGTACAAAAATTCTCATACGACAAAGGCTTTTTTTTTTTGCTGTTTATTGTTTTTAAACATGCGCAGTCTTACGTTCGCATATGAAATTCGGAACAAAGCGGTACACATTAAACGAAAACTATTCGCTCTGTTACAGTACGAGAAAAAATGTCAGTTCGTCCCTTCAGAAATTTTTGTTTGGAAGGTCGGAATCGGCTGTCGAATTGTTGTGTACATACTTTCCGAAAATTGTATAATCGTTCTTTGGACGAAAATGTTCGTTTAATATTCTTACAGTGTGTACGAGTCTTAAGATTCTACAACAGTATCAAAACAATTCAACAAATCATACACAGAGGGATGGTATACAGTACCAGCTTTAGCAATATAATCTTTATTTAGTTTGGACGAAGCCGCTCTCAACTCTGTAAGAACTACATGGAGCCTTTGCTAGATACAGTACATGTGCATCTGTGTTATGGCTGTGGGATATGTACTTCTCTTCCCACACTTGGATTCATATTGGATCCATATTTTCACAGGGAGCTTTTTAATGAATGAATACATAATGTCCTTTTACTAGATACAGAGATAGATAGATACAGAGATAGATAGATACAGAGATAGATAGATAGATACAGAGATAGATAGATAGATAGATAGATAGATAGATAGATAGATAGATAGATAGATAGATAGATAGATAGATAGATAGATAGATAGATAGATAGATAGATAGATAGATAGATAGATAGATAGATAGATAGATAGATAGAGATAGATAGATAGATAGATAGATACAGAGATAGATAGATAGATAGATAGATACAGAGATAGATAGATACAGAGATAGATAGATAGATAGATACAGAGATAGATAGATACAGAGATAGATAGATACAGATATAGATAGATACAGAGATAGATAGATAGATAGATAGATAGATAGATAGATAGATAGATAGATAGAGAGATAGATACACAGATAGATAGATACACAGATAGATAGATAGATAGATAGATAGATAGATAGATAGATAGATAGATAGATAGATAGATAGATAGATAGATAGATAGATAGATAGATAGATAGATAGATAGATAGATAGATACACAGATAGATAGATACACAGATAGATAGATAGATAGATAGATAGATAGATAGATAGATAGATAGATAGATAGATAGATAGATAGATAGATAGATAGATAGATAGATAGATAGATAGATAGATACAGAGATAGATAGATAGATAGATAGATAGATAGATAGATAGATAGATAGATAGATAGATACAGAGATAGATAGATACAGAGATAGATAGATAGATAGATAGATAGATAGATACAGAGATAGATAGATAGATAGATAGATAGATAGATAGATAGATAGATAGATAGATAGATAGATAGATAGATACAGATATAGATAGATAGATACAGAGATACAGAGATAGATAGATAGATAGATAGATAGATAGATAGATAGATAGATAGATAGATAGATAGATAGATAGATAGATAGATAGATAGATAGATAGATAGATAGATAGATACAGAGATAGATATATACAGAGATACAGAGATAGATAGATAGATAGATAGATAGATAGATAGATAGATAGATAGATACAGATATACAGAGATAGATAGATACAGAGATACAGAGATAGATAGATAGATAGATAGATAGATACAGAGATAGATAGATAGATAGATAGATAGATAGATAGATAGATAGATAGATAGATAGATAGATAGATAGATAGATAGATAGATACAGAGATAGATATATACAGAGATACAGAGATAGATAGATAGATAGATAGATAGATAGATAGATAGATAGATAGATAGATAGATAGATACAGATATACAGAGATAGATAGATACAGATATACAGAGATAGATAGATACAGAGATACAGAGATAGATAGATAGATAGATAGATAGATAGATAGATAGATAGATAGATAGATAGATACAGAGATAGATAGATAGATAGATAGATAGATAGATAGATAGATAGATAGATAGATACAGAGATACAGAGATAGATAGATAGATAGATAGATAGATAGATAGATACAGAGATAGATACAGAGATAGATAGATAGATAGATAGATAGATAGATAGATAGATAGATAGATAGATAGATAGATACAGAGATAGATATATACAGAGATACAGAGATACAGAGATAGATAGATAGATAGATAGATAGATAGATAGATAGATAGATAGATAGATAGATAGATACAGATATACAGAGATAGATAGATACAGAGATACAGAGATAGATAGATAGATAGATAGATAGATAGATAGATAGATAGATAGATAGATAGATAGATAGATAGATAGATAGATAGATAGATAGATAGATAGATAGATAGATAGATAGATACAGAGATAGATAGATAGATAGATAGATAGATAGATAGATAGATAGATAGATAGATAGATAGATAGATAGATAGATAGATAGATAGATAGATAGATAGATAGATAGATAGATACAGCGATAGATAGATAGATAGATAGATAGATAGATAGATAGATAGATAGATAGATAGATAGATAGATAGATAGATAGATAGATAGATACAGAGATACAAAGATAGATAGATAGATAGATAGATAGATAGATAGATAGATAGATAGATAGATACAGAGATAGATAGATACAGAGATAGATAGATAGATAGATAGATAGATAGATAGATAGATAGATAGATAGATAGATAGATAGATAGATAGATAGATAGATAGATAGATAGATAGATAGATAGATAGATAGATAGATAGATAGATAGATAGATACAGAGATACAGAGATAGATAGATAGATAGATAGATAGATAGATAGATAGATAGATACAGAGATAGATAGATAGATAGATAGATAGATAGATAGATAGATAGATAGATAGATAGATAGATACAGAGATAGATAGATAGATAGATAGATAGATAGATAGATAGATAGATAGATAGATAGATAGATAGATAGATAGATAGATAGATAGATAGATAGATAGATAGATAGATAGATAGATAGATAGATAGATAGATAGATAGATAGATAGATAGATAGATAGATAGATAGATAGATAGATAGATAGATAGATAGATAGATAGATAGATAGATAGATAGATAGATAGATAGATAGATACAGAGATAGATAGATAGATAGAGATAGATAGATAGATAGATAGATAGATAGATAGATAGATAGATAGATAGATAGATAGATAGATAGATAGATAGATAGATAGATAGATAGATAGATAGATAGATACAGAGATAGATAGATAGATAGATAGATAGATAGATAGATAGATAGATAGATAGATAGATAGATAGATAGATACAGAGATAGATAGATACAGAGATAGATAGATAGATAGATAGATAGATAGATAGATAGATAGATAGATAGATAGATAGATAGATAGATACAGAGATAGATAGATAGATAGATAGATAGATAGATAGATAGATAGATAGATAGATAGATAGATACAGAGATAGATATATACAGAGATAGATAGATAGATAGATAGATAGATAGATAGATAGATAGATAGATAGATAGATAGATAGATAGATAGATAGATAGATAGATAGATAGATAGATAGATAGATAGATAGATAGATACACAGACACAGAGAGAGAGAGAGAGAGAGAGTGGGGGCAGATAGAGACAGACAGAGATAAGAGATCTGTTAAGCACAGCTGCAGCAGGACGCAGTACTCTAAGCCCTCACACACATACAGGAGATGTGAAGCACGGCTCTCTGCCCCCCTTCCTCCAGCCCGATCACAGTACAGGCTGAGCATACAGCACAAGGTGCTGCTGGACATGGATGGGGTGGACAGTGACACTGGACAGGACAGACAATGAGACTCAAACAAATAAAGTGTTTTAAATAAGTTACTTACCTTAGATTCCTTTTGGAGCCAAAAACGAAAGTAACACTGCCCTGGGGAAAGCACCGCCCATTTCCTTCTGCAGAGAGAAAGCAGCAAGACCCAATTGGAGTGGAGAGAGTGGAGACACTGGATTGTGATTGGCTCGTGGCGCAAAGCACATAGCCACAGAGCTTAAAAAAAACCTGCAAATGAAGCGTCTTGCCTGCTTGCATTGGCATGACGCTTCAATGACGCTATAGCAGTGAACTGTGACCGGCGCCCACCCTGCACATAGTAGTGCTGTTAAAGGACCTTTTTTTTTTCTTAAAGGAACAATTTTTTTTTTTTAATGGCTTTGGGGGGAGGGGGGCAGCGCCCCTGCGCCCCCTATGGATGGGCCGCCACTGGGCTGCCCAGGATTCTTGTGCCACCTTCCTTGGTGTTTACGGGTTCCATCCTTCCTCCTGAGTGATATAAAGGGAAGAGGCCCGGATCCTAGGGGGGACCAAGAATTATGGGAATATAGATGAAGTGGGGAAACCTAGGACAGGCTCAGGATGCACGCACAGAGAGTTAGAATTATGTCCTAAAAAGCTTGTTGGCACACCAACACATCAAAATACTCCCAAGGACATGAACTATTTTGTTTGAGCTGTCTCCAGTTTGGAATGTACCCAATCATGCTACACCCATACATTTAACCTGGGGCAGCCACAGTTAAGTTTAATTAGGGAAAGGACATTGCCGTATGTTGTACATGTTCTGCCAACAGTTTAGTAAAGTCCTTTGCTCAAAGCCTGGACTGAATTTACACAAGGGGTGCATGTGGGGTCCTGGCGTCTCTCTAAGGAACCTAGGTCTGAAATAGCCCATTAGGGTCTGTGAAACAACACAAGGTTAACATGCAAGGAAGTTGCTATGCTAGTAACTAGAAAGAAGAATAGCAACCAATCATTGGTGTGGTACCTGAATAGGTGACAGGTTCTCTGGTAGTGGGGGGGGGGGGGTCAGTGTTCAGCTCCCTCTGCAGCTGTCTGGGCACTGTATGGAGCACCAGCACCAGCACTAAGGACACACGATTGAAGAACAGCTGTCACTTTGACAATATATTTTCACTTTTCACTTTTTCTCAAGCACTGAAGTCACGTATAATTGAAGAGCACTAGTGACTTTGGATTTTTCTTATAAAGATTGTGTATATTAATTGATTCTTAGCACAAGTTACTTTTATGCTAGCACTATGTGCACATCAAGTATATGAGTTATGTTTGGCACTAGTCACTTTAATATACACTGTTTAAAAAAATTAAAGAAACATTTTGAAAACATATCAGATCTCAACGGGCAAAAATCTCATGATGGATATTTATACTGATATGGACTGAGTAATGTGTTAGGAATGAAAGAATGGCACATCATTTGATGGAAATGAAAATGATCCACCTACAGAGGGCTGAATTCAAAGACACCCCGAAAATAAAAGTGAAAAAATTATTCAGCAAGCTAGTCCATTTTGCTGAAATTTCATTGCAACAACTCAAAATGGTCCTCAGTAGTTTGTATGGCCCCCAATTGCTTGTATGCATGCCTGACAACATCAGGGCATGCTCCTAATGAGACGATGGATGGTGTCCTGGGGTATTTCCTCCCAGATCTGGACCAGAGCATCACTGAGCTCCTGAACAGACTGAGATGCAACCTGGCTGGACCAGATGGACCGAAACATAATGTCTCAGAGGTGCTCTTTTGGATTTAGGTCAGGTGAGCGTGGGGGCCATTCAATGGTATCAATTTCTTCATCTTCCAGGAACTGGCTGCGTGCTCTCGCCACATGAGGCCGGGCATTGTCGTGAAAAAGAAGAAGCTTGCAAATTTTAAGTGAGGTCATGGCCAATAGAGAACATGTACCTCCGTCCCGGTCTAATGAAGAAATAAATTAAAATATAAAGGAACAGGGGAAAGGAATGCTATGAAAAAGTTGAGACTTTACATGGAGTGCACAGTTTAGGGAAAAACAGCCATCAATATAATTGTAGATATAAATATTTTAATTAGGTATAGGTAAACAGTAATTACATTAAATTAATAATGATTGGTAATATTATAGACAATAAATATATAAAAAGACAATATTTGTAAAATTACCATAAATAAATTTATCAACACATACATATATAGGGCCAGATTCTCAAAAGAGATACGACGGTGTATCGCAGGAAACACCGTCGTATCTCTGTTTTCTTGTCCGGGTATCTATGCGTGTGATTCCTAGAATCACTTACGCATAGATACAGCGAAGATCCGACAGGTGTAAAACACTTACACCGTCGGATCTTAGATGTAATTACTTCGCTGGCCGCTAGGTGGCCTTTACGTTGATTTCTCATTTGCCTATGCAAATGAGCCTAATACGCAGATTCCCGAACGTTTTTACGCCGCCTCGTCGTCGTTTACGTCGTTTCCGTAAGAGTAAACCTACCCCTGCTATACGAAGTTCCGTCGTATGCCATGTTAAAGGATCACTAAAGGCAAACGTTTTTTGAGCTAAAATGCACTGTTGTATATGGTTCAAACAACGAATAGTATATTAATTTCTTTTAAAATACAGTGACAGTGGATTCATGGCTTCACCTCTCTTACCTTCGTCTGCCTGCTTTCATTTCAGGTTTTCATTTCCTCAATGGCAGCGCTCGGGCATGAGAGCGACGTCGCCGTCATGCTGGGAACTACAATTCCCAGAATCCTTTGCACATCGCGCATGCGCAGTAAAGAAAAAGCGGGACAAGCGCGCTCATTTAAAATTTGCATAACCCGCCCACTATACCTCCCACCTCCCACTATACCGATAGTGTCGATGAGAGAGAGAGGAGGTGCTGGGGTGTTAGACACACCCACCATGTCACAGCTCCTTACAGTCTGCAAGACGTAGACAACGTCCTCACGCAGATCTGTAGTCACAAGTACAGGGAGTGAGCACGTTTGTCACCCCCGCATGAATCCTCTCTCTGACAGCTTTTTTCCACAGAGACAACCCGGAAGTGGGGAGAAAGGACAAGCCATAAATCAACTGCAGAGCAAAAACGAAGAAGCAGGAAATGAAAACAGCACTGCACTAAGGTAAGGGAAGCTATCTAGCTAATAAAATGTTTTCCTTTAGTGTCCCTTTAAGTATGGCGTCGGGTCAGCGTCGTCTTTTTCCGTCGGTTACGTAGTTTTACTAAGTCGTTCGCGATTAGGGCATTGTGTAAGTGACGATTACGTCGTTTTCACGTCGGTTTCAACGACGTTTTCCGATGTGAGCTGGAGCATGCGCACTGGGCTTTTTTCCCGGCGCATGCGCAGTTCGATCGACGCGGGGGCGCGCTTAATTTAAATACAAGCCGCCCCCTTTGAATTACGAGGGGATACGCTGGGCCATTTACACTACGCTGCCGCAAACTACGGAGCAAGTGCTTGGAGAATACGGCACTTGCTCCAGTAAGTTGCGGAGGCGTAGTGTAAATGGCTTACGCTACGCCGCCGCGGATTCTACCAGAATCTGGCCCATAGTATTGAAGTATAGATATCACATAGACACGGCTACACATTTGGAAAAAGTCTCCCTGAGCGGCAAGGTATAGTTTGAAAGAGATCCTAGGGTGATAGCATCTCAGTCTAGGTGCCACAGAGTTAAATTAGATGTCACATAAAATTATCAAGGACAAGTAGATGCAGCCATGGCTTAACATTATCTCTCTGCGTTTCGTGGTTTTGGTGTTACCACTCGTCAGGAGCAGGCGCGTGATGCATATCTATAATAGAATACAAAAATATAAAAAAGTAAGGGTCCATAATTAATTAACATATGACGGAGGAATTACTATATATCATTGTTGTGCACCAAGAGGAACCCACTGAACCTGCTCTCTGTGAAAAGCATGGGGCACCAGTGGCGGACCTGCCAATTCTGGTGTTCAATGGAAAATGCCAATCGAGTTTCACAGTGCCCGGCAGTGAGCACAGAGCACACTAGAGGATGTCGGGCCCTCAGGCCACGCCCATGAAGTCTGTTTCTAATTGTTTGGTCAGAGACATTCACACCAGTGGCCTGCTGGAGGTCATTTTGTAGGGCTCTGGCAGTGCTCACCCTGTTCCTCCTTGCACAAATGAGCAGATACTGGTCCTGCTGATAGGTTAAGGACCTTCTACGGCTCTGTCCAGTTCTCCTAGAGTAACTGCCGGTATCCTGGAATCTCCTCCATGCTCTTGAGACTGTGCTGGGAGACACAGCAAACCTTCTGACAATGACACGTATTGAGGTGTTATCCTGGAGG
This sequence comes from Rana kukunoris, assembly GCA_029574335.1. NCBI lineage: Eukaryota > Metazoa > Chordata > Amphibia > Anura > Ranidae > Rana > Rana kukunoris. The sequence continues at coordinate 298,270,979 of CM056049.1, forward strand.
AGTTGGACTGCCTGTGTAACCTTTATAGGGTCTCATGCTACCAGTAGTGACGCTGACCCTAGCCAAATGCAAAACTAGTGAAAAACTGTCAGAAAAGATGAGTAGAGAAAAAAATGTCAGACACCTACACCTGAAAAAACATTCCTGTTTTGGAGGTCGTCTCATTAGTGCGTCTGTTGTTAATTTAAATTAAGAGCAAAGTAGTTGAAACTGATTAACAACCCCCTCTGTCTACACCCCTCCCCCTCTGCTACTTAACTGACCAGATCAATATCCCAGGAGTTCTGATTCAAAAGTGTTCCTTTAATTTTTTTGAACAGTGTATATTGTTTTGCTCTTAAAGCGGGGTTCCAACCACAATTAGCATTTTTTAAATGTATGTCCTTTCATCCTGCGTTTTTATAATATAAATCCGGTCACTTACTATTTTACAATCCGCCGCCGCGCCGCATAGTTATTCAAAAAAGATAGTTTATAAAACTATGTCTACACGGTTGTCATTTTGCTTGTGGGCATTGTGAAGCCTACAAGCACTTACTTCCTGGAAGTCTTGGATAGGGAGTGATAATTGGACAGCGCACTGCACCCTGGGAAATTATGACACAAATTTCCCAGGAGCATTAGAGGGAGATGATGTCAGAATCCTAGGTGATTTCAAGGGCAGATTTCGTGGGACCGCATAGCAACAGGCATTTTCCAGATGAGTAAAAAAAAAAAAGTTTTTCTTTTTTAGGTCTAATGAGCACAATAATGAAAAAAAAAATTGGGATGGAAACTCCACGTTAAGTTTGTTTAAATATATATCACTGGTTAGAGAGTACGTTGGGAGTACCCACACCACAGATTTAAGAACAGTGCCACACCTAGTTATTTGTAACCTTCATAATCATACCTGAGCAATGCATGTGTCTAGTTTCTGCATACAGGAGGCATCTTGAAGCTGTCATTACCAACAAAGGATTTTGTACCAAGTATTAAATAAATTTCAGTTGGCACGTTTAATACTTTTTCCCTGTGTTATTCTATTTTATTACACATAACTTTATAAATGTATTTGTTCTGGTTTCTTTGTATGACACGTGTTGAAAAATTCATGTCAATAGCACCTTTAGAAATAAATGTATCTAGAAAAATGGTGATATGCTCAATACTTATTTTACCCGCTGTATACAGCAAATTCAGTGGAAATTCTGTGAAATGTTGATTGGCTGCTTTAAAGGGTAAGCTCTCGTGAACTGCCTACCTCTCTTGTCTTTAACTGTAATTGTACTGTCTCCCTTTAGACCCCTTTCACACTACGGCGGTTTTCAGGTGTTTTAGCTCTAGAAATAGCACCTATAAAGTGCCTGAAAACTGCCTAAAAACTGCCTCACATTCATTTCAGTGTGACATTTCCCGCTAATGGCCCGCGATGCCAGTGTGAATGCAGCCACACTATCTAGAACTCTGCAAAATCTGTTACCATTAAATCAATCATTAATAATAATAATTTCACTTTAAAATATTACAGATTTCGTAGTAACCATGCCAAGGGGGCGCAACAGCTTAATGCATTATCAAAATACCCTTTATTGTAAAAGAAAAAAAATCCAATTTAATCACAAAGGTACACAGTTGTAAGCATATAATCAGTCCAATCCCAATGCTTGAAATGGTGCCCGATGGCAGGGGTGTAGCGTACGTGTTTTAAGGGCAACGCCTCCTTCATCAACGCCTCCTAACCCCTGAAAAACAGCAATCCAACTGGCCAAAAAAATAACTTAATAAACCATACATGGAAAGATGACAATGTGCAAAAACAACCATACAGATAAATAAAAAAAAATGAAATAATCAACTACAATAATCCAAGAAATAAATAAAAAGAAATGTAAAAAATGTACTATCGCATAAACAAAAAATGAACTCAGTCATTACTACCAAATAGGGACAGCTGGTAACTGATATCCATATATACAGCCATACTGCATCCCCACTGTAAATCCAGGCAATAGTTATTGTTTAGAATACTTTGTAAGAAGTACCGTAAATACGGTAATCTTACCCACATCGCTACTAGCAAAGAAACGCGTAAACTACGGCATGCCCCTGTAGTTGGACACTGTTCAAGCATTGAAACTGGGCTGAATATATGCTTACAGCTCTGTACCTTTGTGAGTACATTGGATTCATTTTTTTTTTACAATAAAGGGTCTCATGATAATTCACTAGGCTAATGCACCCTCTCTCTATGTTTTTTCAATTTTTGATGTCTGGAGTGTTGGTTTGGTAACTTCCTTATTTAAAGTGGTTCTAAATCCTAAACATTTTTTAACCTTAATGCTATCCTTGCATTAACCACTTAACCACTTAAGACCCGGACCAATACGCTGGTAAATGACCCAAGGTGTTTTTGCGATTCGGCACTGCGTCGCTTTAACAGACAATTGCGCGGTCGTGCGACGTGGCTCCCAAACAAAATTTGCGTCCTTTTCTTCCCACAAATAGAGCTTTCTTTTGGTGGTATTTGATCACCTCTGCGATTTTTATTTTTTGCGCTATATACAAAAATAGAGCGACATTTTTGAAAAAAAAACACTATTTTTTACTTTTTGTTAAAAAAAAATCAAATAAACTAAATTTTAGTCAAACATTTAGGCCAAAATTTATTTAGCCACATGTCTTTAGTAAAAAAAAAAAATCGCAATAAAAAAAAATAGCTACCTAGCGGGAACAGCGACACTAATACAGCGATCAGAAAAATGATCGCTTAGTGACGCTGGCAATAGGGAGTGAAAGGGTTAACTAGGGCGGTGATCAGGGGGTTAAAACTTTATTGGGGGGGTGGGGGGGCTATCCTGAACCTAACACTAACTGTTTTTTACAGTGCCTGTCACACTGACACTAAATGCAGTGATTAAATCACTGCATTCAGTAACACTGTGACAGGGGGGTGGGGGGGGCGATCACAAGGGGTTAATATGCCTATGTGAGTGTGTGTCAGTGTTGTGTTGGTGCACACTTACTTGTCATGTCTTCTCTCATCAGCAGCGCTGGGAAACAGCGCTGCGATGAGAGAATACATCATTTCCTCCTTCCTGTGTAAACACAGGAGGAGGAAGTGACAGGCTGGGAGCGCGCTCCCATTGGCTGGGAGCGATCGCGGGGGGGGCGGAAAACACGGACATCCGCCCGCAGATCCCGGATCGCTCCCAGAGGTAGGGAGACCCCCGCACGCCGCGGAGGGGGTCCCGATGGGACCCCCGAACCGCACTCAGGCGGGGACGTAAATTTACGCCCTTGTGCCTGTACGAGCCATGTTGTGGCCGTATATGTGCGTGCGGGGGTCTTTAAGTGGTTAAGGACCGAGCCTCTTTCTGAGATTTGGTGTTTACAAGTTAAAAACAATTTTTTTGCTAGAAAATTACTTAGAACCCCCAAGCATTATATATTTTTAGGGGTTCAACACCCTAGAGAATAAAATGGCGGTCTTTGCAATACTTTTTGTCACACCGTATTTGCGCAGCGGTTTTACAAGCGCACTTTTAAAAATAAAATAAAATTATACTGTGAAGATAATGCTACACCGAGTAAATTGATAGCCAGCATGTCACAGTTCAAAGTTGCGCCCGCTTGTAGAATGGCGACAAACTTTTACCCCTAAAAATCTCCATAGCAGATTCTACAGAGGCGGTCTGGGGGCTAGAATTATTGCTCTCGCTCTAACGATCGCGAAGATACCTCACATGTGTGGTTTGAACACCGTTTGCATATGTGGACACTGCTCATGTATGTGTTCGCTTTTGCTAGTCGGGATGGGGCGCTTTAAAAACTTTTTTTTATTATTATTTATTTTAATTGAATCTTTTTATTTTGACACTGTTTAAAAAAAAAAATGGGTCACTTTTATTCCTTTTCACAAGGAATGTAAACATCCCTTGTAATATAAAAAAGCATGACCGGACCTCTCAAATATGAGATGTGGGGTCAAAAAGACCTCAGATCTCATATTTACACAAAAATGCAATAAAAAATTGTAATGTCATTTAACCACTTAAGCACCGGACCATTTTGTAGCTAAAGGACCAGGCCCCTTTTTGCGATTCGGCACTGCGTCGTTTTCATTGACAATTGCGCAGTCGTGCGGCGTGGCTCCCAAACAAAATTGTCTTCCTTTTTTCCCCACAAATAGAGCTTTCTTTTGGTGGTATTTGATCACCTCTACGGTTTTCATTTTTTGCGCTATAAACAAAAATAGAGCGACAATTCTGAAAAAAAAATTTTTTACTTTTTTCTATAATAAATATCCCCCAAAAAATTTTTTTCCTCAGTTAGGCTGATACACATTATTCTACATATTTTTGGTAAAAAAAAATGGCAATAGGCGTTTGTGACGGTAGTAGAACATATCCCCGTCATCCATTCCCTTCTTCTGAATTAAAAGAAAATCACCCAATATTCCACGAGTAGGAATATCCCTGGAATCGCCGAATAATCCACACATGAGCCAAAGCTTAATGCTGGATGTAAACAGGACACACTTTATTGAAAGTACACAGCACACTTTTATATTTGGAACATCCCGCCCCCAACAACTGCTTTCTTATTGGTACTTTTTAAAGTCTGGGCTAAGTCCATCATGCTGTTGGGGATCTAGGCCAACTGGCCACCATTTATGGGGTATACCAGTGGAGACTGAAGTCCCATCCACTGGTGTGAGGTGAAAATCCCCCGGTGCTTGCAAAGCAAAGCCGACATCCTCCTGTCCGATTCATCAGCCAGGATTTCACAGTTGTCATCTGACCTTTCCTCATAGTTACAGGCAACGGGAGCCCCACCCTGCTGCTGAGCCGAGTCTAGCAGCTGTCTGTAGGCGATTTCCAAATCCCATTCTTGAATGGCCAGAAATTCCAAATCTTCATGTAACCAGTGGCCTCCCGAGATATTCAATTTTTCCTTTCTGTGCTCCCATATGTCCTCCAAGCGCCACTCCCGATCATCCCCAAAGTCGGGATCACTGGACATCCTCCAATACAACAATCCCAGGCCATCATAGTCATAGCCTTCTGTGGGGCTGTCATCCGCTGACCACGGGCACTCTTGGGCTACATACCACCGGAGGGCTCTGTAGCTCTCGTCTAGCTGCATCTCTGCCCGGATCAGCCTGCTTAACTCTGCTGTCCACTCCTGCTTCGGTTGTTCCCCCAACAACAGCATTCTTACCTCATACTGTGACCAGTACCTTACATGGATGGAGGGGAGAGCTTTTCCCTGGTGTCGCTGCACAAGAGCTAGCGCTTCCTTCCAGAGTTCGCAGCGGATCGAATCAGACCATCCAAGCAGGACCTCCTCTGATACTGGTCCTTTGTGCTGTATCTGCTTCTCTCGCAACCTCCTTCTGAATTCCTCTTCCATGGTTACTGGTATCTGTACCTCTCCTCGTCTTTCATTTGGTGCTGCTTCTTTAGGCGTTGTCACCGATCGTCGTATTTCTGCAATTCTCAGCTCATGTTGCCGCTCTCGTTCTTTCTCATCAAAAGCTTTAAAAGCGCTAAACGGAATCTTCCTTGTGTCTGCTGTGCTGTACTCACTGTTTGGAGAATGTGCGGCTGCTTGTTGGACTGCTGCCAGTTTTAACTGTAGCTCTGCGTCTCTTATTTGTTTAGCCTCCTCCGCTAACAGGTCCATCACTTTCAGCACCACATCCGCCGTTGGATTCGGACCGAACCATGCTAGTTTCTCTCTTATTAGCTTGTTGGCTGGTGATTCCTCCTCCTGAATCACTGGTGTCTCCATCTCTTGTACTGCTGGCGTTGCTGCAACCGAGTTCTCCTGGTCTAGCTCCATTAATTCTGCTATGATGACCTGCTTGGTTTTGTCGCTAGCAATCCTTCCACGAACTTCCAGTAGTTCTTTCAGTGTATTTCTTTTAAGCCGGGTGTACCCGCATTCCATTCACTGTTCCCAGTGTCTGCTTGGAATCCTGGTGTAAAGGAAAGTAGAAGGGAAAAACCCGCTGCTGCCAACCAGTTGTGACGGTAGTAGAACATATCCCCGTCATCCATTCCCTTCTTCTGAATTAAAAGAAAATCACCCAATATTCCACGAGTAGGAATATCCCTGGAATCGCCGAATAATCCACACATGAGCCAAAGCTTAATGCTGGATGTAAACAGGACACACTTTATTGAAAGTACACAGCACACTTTTATACAGAATTTGGAACATCCCGCCCCCAACAAACGCTTTCTTATTGGTCCTTTTTAAAGTCCAGGCAGTTTCCCATCAGGTCCTCCTTAACCATGCAAATGAGGACTTGAAAATGACACAGCAGAGATTGGTCAGAAAGGTTTGAATAGAAAGACTGCCATGTGTATTGAGACAAAAGCCCCAGGGGGGCAATCAATGTACACAATAGCCAGCCACAGAACAATGGAACCGTCTACAGAGTTGAGACAGGGCAGAAGACATTTACACCTGATAATCAAAAGGCTTTAAATAGGGTTATCACACAATGGACAATGAGTATCTCTTCTGAGTCTATTGACCTGGTTGGGGTTCAGAATAAAATCTCCTGTAATATGTGAATTAGGATTTCACGTAGAAACACTTCAGTATTTCATGGTCCATGACATTACTCCCCCTGGGAAATAGTTCAACATCCACAGTGGGACCCAAACGGGTCAACTCGAGGATGTTGGACAAGTAGTCTTAAGGTTCCAGGACTGGCTGCCAGGATAACCCATCCGCCTTCCTGCTTTGAGTCCCTGGCCCTTAATCGGACGGCAAGAGGCTCGCATTCAGTCCTCTCCAAAAGCCCCTGTCCCGGCTAGACCTGTCACACATCTCCCCTTTTGGCAGGGGACTAACACAGTAGGAGACACCAGATGGGTTGACTCTGAACTTAGTCAGTAGTTCCAGTCCCCCAATGCCGGTATCCATACAGTAACCCAAATAACTTGCTCCAGACAGAGCATGACTCACCCCGTCATCCTCTGCCTCTCTCGGGGAAAACGTCTGCCGCTGGGGAGAGGCCTGGACTGGCCCTTCTCCCTGGAGTCCTTTCAGCCGCTGGAGAGATGACAGGGTGGCTGGGCTAAGTCCATCATGCTGTTGGGGATCTAGGCCAACTGGCCACCATTTATGGGGTATACCAGTGGAGACTGAAGTCCCATCCACTGGTGTGAGGTGAAAATCCCCCGGTGCTTGCAAAGCAAAGCCGACATCCTCCTGTCCGATTCATCAGCCAGGATTTCACAGTTGTCATCTGACCTTTCCTCATAGTTACAGGCAACGGGAGCCCCACCCTGCTGCTGAGCCGAGTCTAGCAGCTGTCTGTAGGCGATTTCCAAATCCCATTCTTGAATGGCCAGAAATTCCAAATCTTCATGTAACCAGTGGCCTCCCGAGATATTCAATTTTTCCTTTCTGTGCTCCCATATGTCCTCCAAGCGCCACTCCCGATCATCCCCAAAGTCGGGATCACTGGACATCCTCCAATACAACAATCCCAGGCCATCATAGTCATAGCCTTCTGTGGGGCTGTCATCCGCTGACCACGGGCACTCTTGGGCTACATACCACCGGAGGGCTCTGTAGCTCTCGTCTAGCTGCATCTCTGCCCGGATCAGCCTGCTTAACTCTGCTGTCCACTCCTGCTTCGGTTGTTCCCCCAACAACAGCATTCTTACCTCATACTGTGACCAGTACCTTACATGGATGGAGGGGAGAGCTTTTCCCTGGTGTCGCTGCACAAGAGCTAGCGCTTCCTTCCAGAGTTCGCAGCGGATCGAATCAGACCATCCAAGCAGGACCTCCTCTGATACTGGTCCTTTGTGCTGTATCTGCTTCTCTCGCAACCTCCTTCTGAATTCCTCTTCCATGGTTACTGGTATCTGTACCTCTCCTCGTCTTTCATTTGGTGCTGCTTCTTTAGGCGTTGTCACCGATCGTCGTATTTCTGCAATTCTCAGCTCATGTTGCCGCTCTCGTTCTTTCTCATCAAAAGCTTTAAAAGCGCTAAACGGAATCTTCCTTGTGTCTGCTGTGCTGTACTCACTGTTTGGAGAATGTGCGGCTGCTTGTTGGACTGCTGCCAGTTTTAACTGTAGCTCTGCGTCTCTTATTTGTTTAGCCTCCTCCGCTAACAGGTCCATCACTTTCAGCACCACATCCGCCGTTGGATTCGGACCGAACCATGCTAGTTTCTCTCTTATTAGCTTGTTGGCTGGTGATTCCTCCTCCTGAATCACTGGTGTCTCCATCTCTTGTACTGCTGGCGTTGCTGCAACCGAGTTCTCCTGGTCTAGCTCCATTAATTCTGCTATGATGACCTGCTTGGTTTTGTCGCTAGCAATCCTTCCACGAACTTCCAGTAGTTCTTTCAGTGTATTTCTTTTAAGCCGGGTGTACCCGCATTCCATTCACTGTTCCCAGTGTCTGCTTGGAATCCTGGTGTAAAGGAAAGTAGAAGGGAAAAACCCGCTGCTGCCAACCAGTTGTGACGGTAGTAGAACATATCCCCGTCATCCATTCCCTTCTTCTGAATTAAAAGAAAATCACCCAATATTCCACGAGTAGGAATATCCCTGGAATCGCCGAATAATCCACACATGAGCCAAAGCTTAATGCTGGATGTAAACAGGACACACTTTATTGAAAGTACACAGCACACTTTTATACAGAATTTGGAACATCCCGCCCCCAACAAACGCTTTCTTATTGGTCCTTTTTAAAGTCCAGGCAGTTTCCCATCAGGTCCTCCTTAACCATGCAAATGAGGACTTGAAAATGACACAGCAGAGATTGGTCAGAAAGGTTTGAATAGAAAGACTGCCATGTGTATTGAGACAAAAGCCCCAGGGGGGCAATCAATGTACACAATAGCCAGCCACAGAACAATGGAACCGTCTACAGAGTTGAGACAGGGCAGAAGACATTTACACCTGATAATCAAAAGGCTTTAAATAGGGTTATCACACAATGGACAATGAGTATCTCTTCTGAGTCTATTGACCTGGTTGGGGTTCAGAATAAAATCTCCTGTAATATGTGAATTAGGATTTCACGTAGAAACACTTCAGTATTTCATGGTCCATGACATTACTCCCCCTGGGAAATAGTTCAACATCCACAGTGGGACCCAAACGGGTCAACTCGAGGATGTTGGACAAGTAGTCTTAAGGTTCCAGGACTGGCTGCCAGGATAATCCATCCGCCTTCCTGCTTTGAGTCCCTGGCCCATAATCGGACGGCAAGAGGCTCGCATTCAGTCCTCTCCAAAAGCCCCTGTCCCGGCTAGACCTGTCACACATCTCCCCTTTTGGCAAGGGACTAACACAGTAGGAGACACCAGATGGGTTGACTCTGAACTTCAGTATTTCATGGTCCATGACAGCGTTTATTGATTGTTTGCCCAAAAGTTATAGCGATATATAGGATAGTTTCATGGCATTTTTATTAATATTTATTTTTTTACTTGTAATGTCGGTGATCAGCGATTTTTATCGTGACTGCGACATTATGGTGGACACATCGGACACTTTTGACACTGTTTTAGGGCCATTGTAATTTTTACAGCGAAAAGTGCTATAAAAATGCACTGATACTGTGAAAATTACACTGGCAGTGAAGGGGTTAACCTGTAGGGGGCGCCGAGGGGGTTAAGTGTTTCCTAGGGAGTGATTACTACTGTGTGGGGGTGTGGCTTGGCATGTGATGTCACTGATCTTCGTTCCCTATGACAGGGAAAAGACGATCAGGGGCAGTCACACTAGGAAGAACGGAGAAAGGTTTGTTTACACTTACCTCTCCCCGTTCTTCAGCTCTGTGACCCGATCGTGGGACACAGGCGATGATTGGGTCTGGGGTCCTGCTGGCACGGTCACTGAGCACAGGACCAGGTCGCGAGTGTGCCGCCGGCAGCGCGCTTGCGACCCATGTCTGGGCTCTTAAAGGCGACGTACATGTACGTGCTTGTGCCCAGCCGTGCCCTTCTGCCAACGTATATCGGCGTGAAGGGGTCCTTAAGTGGTTAAAAAACAAATGTCCCTTTAAGAGCATTGGGCGCAAGTGACATTTTGATGTCGCTTCCACCCTGCAATGATATGGAGATGGGTGGGGGCCATATTCCCCTCACTCATTTCCATGACATCCCGGGGACAGGAACCGATCGCCTACACCACTGCCGATGGCTCTGATAAGCGGCACAGGGCACTGGAGAGTGGCAGGAGAGGGGCCCCTCTCCCGCCGTCGATAAAAGTGATCTTGCGACAAACCTGCAGCAGAGACCACTTTTATCTGAAAGCAGACCTCCTGCACTTGGAGGATACTGGTGTTATGGTAACTAGCTGCTACCATAATAACAGTATTCCTCTTCAAAGAAGTGACATATAACCACAGCGGGCAGTCCGTGAGTGGTTAAAGGATAAGTTCACTTTTTTTTCATATATTCCAGCCCCCCTATGAACCAATATAGCATTATGATGAACTTCTTTTGCAAAAATAAATCTGCTTTTCATTTATTCTACACACGCTTACCTCACTCTCTTCATAGCTGTTTAAAAACACTGCTCGATTACTTCTGCCTTACTTCCTTGACAGACTTTAGGTCATGACACAGGAAGGAGTTGACCAGCTGATCTCTTTAGCACACACCCTGCATCATCTACCCTTAGCTGGTCAACTCCTTTCATGACCTAAAGTCTGTCCAGGAAGTAAGGCAGAAGTAATTGAGCAGGGTTTTCAAACGGCTATGAAGAGAGTGGGGTAAGTGTGTGTAGAATACATGGAAAGTTATTTCCATAAGTACATTAATACTTTACTGGTACATAGGGCACTGTAATAAAAAGAGAAAAGGTGAATTTAGCTTTTAAGGTAAAAAAATGTTTAGGTAAAAGTATCGCCCCTCACTACCCCTTATACTTACCTGAGTCTGGCCTGGCAGAGCTGTGACTGACCTCCTCTCAGGTGCACCGTGCAGGGCTCATTCAGACAGCTCCAGCTTGGCGGCTCTAGTGGACAGAGTCTGCAGATATAATACAGGAGGTGAACAGGGACTGCGGACATACAGGAGGTGGACAGAGGCTGTGGATATAATACAGGAGGTGGACAGAGGCTGTGAACATAATACAGGAGGTGGACAGAGGCTGTGAACATAATACAGGAGGTGGACAGAGGCTGTGAACATAATACAGGAGGTGGACAGAGGCTGTGGACCTAATACAGGAGGTGGACAGAGGCTGTGGACCTAATACAGGAGGTGGACAGAGGCTGTGGACCTAATACAGGAGGTGGACAGAGGCTGTGAACATAATACAGGAGGTGGACAGAGGCTGTGGATATAATACAGGAGGTGGACAGACGCTGTGGATATAATACAGGAGGTGGACAGAGGCTGTGGACCTAATACAGGAGGTGGACAGAAGCTGCGGACATAACACAAGAGGCAGTCAAAAGCTACGCAGACATGTTAGTGTCCTCCTCACCCTAGTTTTCTCCTCTGCCCACATTCATAATACTTCTTCACATAAGTGTCCTACTTCTGTGCCCCTTTCACCTCTTCACAGGGCAGCACATCAGTGTCTTCCTCTGTCCCCTTCACAGGTTAACCCCCTCCCCCCACTGCCATTAATGTCCTCCTCTGCCTTTTTATTATCCCCACACAATCACACACAATTTTATTGTCTTCACCCCTCCTCGGCTCCTCATCAGATCTTTTGGAAGTGGGCGAGGCCGCACCGCTGCTGGCACTGCCAAAAACGAGTGGGTTGGCTTCCATTCAAAAATAGCGCCAGGTGGCACCATTGCGTTACTGTGCAGGCACCGCCCGGCCGAGCATGTACAAGCTTTTTCCGAGCCCAGCAGGCTCTGGAACGGTACATGAGCAATTGCATGGTCGGCCCGCAGCCATATTTTTTATGGGCATTTACAGGCAGCCCGAAAATGGGGTAAAATTTCCTGACTGCCCGTAAATCTACAGGTGGTTGGTGACACTGGTTAGATACTGTAGTTGTGTACAGAAATAAATGTGTTTGTGTTACATAACTATTAGCTTGAGAACCCTATCCTTCCTCTGAGCATAAAATATTTACCCCTACCAATAAAACATGCAAAAAATAAAATTTTCATAAACTCAATAGTAGGTGCAGCAAAATATATCCTACGCAATGCTAATTAACTTGTCTTCATGCTTTTGAAGTTGTTTACCTTTTTAACAGCCGTCATTGATTGCTTCTGCTTTGCAGCCACACTATAAATTTCCTTGTTCTAATATTGACTTTATTTTGTAAGTATGGTGTGTTGATGTCAGCGGATGTTCATTTCATTAACACCTTCCTAGCCTCAGGCATACTTCTTCATGGCATTATAAATAAAGGCTTTATTTTACATGGTGAGCAGTAATATCTAAACTTTATGCAGACTTTTTTTTAAATGCCTGAATATACAGTATAAAATGTCCCATAATAATGTGTGGTGTTCCCTATTAAAACAATTTAATAGCAACAAGTGAATTATTTTAATAATAAAAAAATATATTCATATACTGTATTTAAAAACAATTAACACGATTTTGTTGTAATTCACGGGCGCAATTTCAATGAATGCCTGTGTAAGTAGCATCAAAATCGGACCAAAGTAGTGCAGGGACTACTTTGAAGTAGGCACAACTTAAGTCGTGCCAGTATGAATTGTGTTCATTAAAAATCATGGAGAATGACTTGTCATACGATTTTGCAGTCCAAAATCGTGGGACAAGTCGTATAAGTGTGAAAGGGGACTTAGTGCAATCAGGTATGGTACAATGTACACTGGTAACTTAAAGTGTTAGAGCCCATTTACACAGGGGCAACACAACTTCTAGCACGACTTTGGGAGGCAACTTTGACGCGACTTAGGTATGAATCATCAAGCAACTTACAAGGCAACTTCAAGTTGCCTCCAGCACAGTACAAGGCAACTTCAAGTCGCTTCCTGGACAGGAGGCTTTCCAGTGGCCAATAAAACAACAATCAGCTCTGTGGGAGGGAGGGGTTTGCCTGAGAAATGTATGTTATCTTCCTGTATTGTTGCTTCAGTTAAGATAGTGATCAGACTTCTGAGGCAACTTCCATTGAAATCAATGGGTACAAGTTACCTACAAATTGCCTAGAAGTCGGATTGAAGTAGTACAGGAACCTTTTCTGAAGTCGGAGCGACTGCGGCAGATAGTGTACATTAAGACGGCTCCATTCACTTCCATTGATTTTCTCAACCACACGACTTGGGGCAACTTCAAGTCGGATCCCAGGTCGCCCCAGTGTGAACCGGCTCTTACTAAACCCTTGTTTATTTTTTCATTTAAATAAAAAACATGTTTACTTATTACCTGTTTTGTGTAATGGTTTTGCACATAGCAGATGCTCCTGTTCTTGGGTCCCAGGCCAGTGCTCCCGGTTGCTGTGGGGGCACCCAAGCAGGCACAATCCCGAGCTGTGGCTCACTAGCTGTGAATGACAGTTGCCAAAAGTCAGAAGTGCGAGTCCTAGAGAGCCATGGTTCTCGTGAACATTGCTGAAATGTAAGTATTAGGGGGGCAGAGGGGGTTGCTGCATACAGAAGATTTTTTACCTTTGTGCATAGAATGCAAAAAGGTAAAAAAAAACACTTTAATTTCTTTCTCTTATCTGATGTCTTTCCAGACTATCCATACACATAAAGATTTCCCTTTCCAAGCTAAACAGCATGGATGAAAGAATCTTCCCTACCAGCTATCATATTCTGACACCCAGGACCTGCAGCTGTCAGAATACCAAAACGGTGACTGCATCTGACAGGATGCAGTCATTGTTTGGGTGACAATTTTCCATCCAAGGCCTTTGACAAATGTCACCTGAAAATTGTCTTGTTGTGCCGTGTGGTGACGCCTACGCCTATTATTCTTTTTTTTTTTTTTTTATATATATATAATTTTTTATTTAAAGATAAGATACAGATGCAAACATAGAGACAACATACATATAGATTGTGATGAACATATCAAGTATAAAACCCATATGAAACAGTTGCCTGTGAGTAGAGGTCGCTACTCAGTCAGACTCATTAGACTGAAGTCTAATATAGGGTAAAAAGAAACATCTGTGCTTAACATATTTTGTTTCTTTTTTATTGAAAGAGAGAAGTAGAAAAGGGAGAGATAGAGAAAAAGAGAAAAAGAGAGAGAGAGAGAGAGAGAGAGAAAGAGAAAAAGAGAGAGAGAAAAAACCCACAAGGGAGGGGGGGCAATTACCCCCAGAGAGCCCAGATCGGTAATGTGAACTGCAATGGGGATCCAAAACTGTTGATCCTGCCCTGTATTGGGGGAATTCATCACAGAAGCGAAAGAGGTTCCAGTGGATCCACCTGGACTTATGTTCCTCTGACGTATCTCGCAACGCAGAGGTCAGATCTTCCATCTTCTCAATATCCTTCACCCTAGCAAACCATTGGGCTACCGATGGCACAGAATGTTGCTTCCAAAGAGGTGGGATGCTGGCTCGGGCAGCATTAAGGAGATGCTTGAGGAGAGATTTATGGTAACGTTATGTTAAGGAGAACTGCAGCTGGGTTATCCTGAAGGGAGATGTCTGTGAGTTTCTGTATGAGCTTAAGTACCGGCTGCCAGAAAGTTTGGAGCACTGGGCAGTCCCAAAAAAATGTAATAGGGTGCCTGGGTGTAAGCCACAACTGGGTGTAAGCCGCAACAGTATGCAGTCTTTTTGGGGTTCTGTGAAGGTGACTTGCAAGTCTCTCTCCCATTTTGCTAAGAATGGGGGGTCTTCAGTGGAGTGAAGGTCTAACAAGGATTTGTAGGAGGTAGATAAGGACCCCCGGATCGGTCCCTCCCCCAAGCAGTGTTCCTCAAAAGAATGAACGAAGTGAGATGGTTTGGGCAGTGATCTGAGAAAGTGAGATGGTTGATCCTCCAGCAGTCTAATGAAAATGGGGCCTGACCTGAGAGCAAGTTTTCCGTGGTTAGCCAACTGGAGGAACACAAGAATGAGCAGGCCCTCATGAGTCGCTGTGGGGCTTGCGAAAGAAAGGACGGATCTGTAAGGCCAGGTATAAAATCCGGATGACCAATAAGTGGCGTCAATGGGGATGGAAAATTTCGTAGTGATGCTAACTGAATAAACCTTTTCAGTTCAATAAGAGTTGGCCCAATCAATGGGTGAGTAGTCAGGTGGATGGCAGGAGTATTCCCTGCCCAAGGAAGGCCCGCTAAGGGGGCCCTGGCTGCCTCCTGTTCCAGCGACACCCAGAGCTTCAAATCACTGTGACGGCACTAGTCCACGACCCTGGTCATATGTGCCACAGTATAGTACAGGGCTGGCTCTGGAAATCCAAGACCGCCTTTAATCTTTGGTCGTAGTAGGCATCTTGACGGGCAGAGCCTGCAATAAATACAGAAGTGTGGGCATTGCATTAATTTTCAGTATATTGCAATGATCGAACCAGGAAAGGGCTAGAGAGTTCCACCTCCCAAGATCAGCCGCGAGTGTAGACAAAAGGGGCTGGAAGTTGAGGGCAACAATGTCTTAAGTTTGCAGAGATTTTTGTTCCTAGGTATTGAATTGAGCGGGCAGCCCATTTAAATGGGAAGAATGGGCGTAGGTTAGAAATGGTAGAATCCAACAGGGAAACACTTAAGGCCTCTGATTTTTGTAAGTTAACCTTAAAATTATACAGGGTGACGTAGCGCCTCAGCTCTTGTAACAGAGAGGGTAAGGAGGTGAGGGGTTTGGTAATGTAGAATAAAAGTTCGTCAGCATAAGCCGCAACTTTGTGTTGACATAGGCCTGACTGGATGCCTCTAATGGACTGATTATCCCTGATATGGTGTAGGAAAGGTTCCAGGGAAAGGACGAACAGCAGTGGAGATAGGGGGCAGCCCTGTCTGGTGCCGTTGGTGATGGAGAAATGGCTATAGTCGTAACCATTTACCCGAATGGTCGATGTGGGACTATCATAGATGGCCGACATCCATGACAGGATGGGATATGGCATACCTATGAATTTAAGTGTCTCCCGGAGGAAATACCAGTCCACCCTGTCAAAAGCCTTCTCCGCATCTGTGGATAGGTGCAGCAGGGGCATTTGGGAACGCTTTGCTTTATCTATGATGTTCAGTGTCCGGATCATATTGTCCCTAGCCTCTCTAGTCTGGATAAAGACGACTTGGTCTGTTCCAATTAGACGTGGTAATAAGACATTCATCCTAGAGCAAGGATTTTAGTGAATAGCTTCATATCATAGTTCAGAAGTGAAATGGGCATGTAACTGGCACAAAATAAGCGGCCTTGCCCGGCTTAGGGATCACAGATATAGAGGCGCGCAGCATGTCTGGCGGGAGGTTGTGTTCATCTATCGCAGCATTGAAGGCTGCAAGAAAGGAAGGTACCAAAGTGTCCTGGTACATTTTATAGTAGGGGAGGGTGAATCTATCTGGACCGGGAGCCTTACCGAACAAGACTGAATTCTCCTATTATTCTTAACAATCTTTAAGTTTGTAAACTTACTTTATAAAGATCCCCATACATTTAATCCTTTGAATTCTATGACCCGTATTAACTATGCCCTATGGGTTGGGACTTCTGAGGTACTGAGAGGAGGAGTTTCAGAAGGCGGAGTCAGTACAGGAATCACTGCTTGAAGGCAGCAAGGTACCATGCGTAGGCATCTATGGAGTTGCTGGGGAGGGCCAATTGTCATAACCCCCAAAAGAGGGCTACACATGGTATATGTAGTTCTTAGAAATTGAAAGTAAACCATTCCTTGCTGCAAAGCATGCAAGGAATCCAGGAAACTTGCGGAAAGAGATGACCAGCAGACAGGCAGAACTCACAACATGAAAGGAACTTTTTCAAATAAGCTTATATTGAAATGTCAATAATAACTATTATTTTGTATTGCTGTTTCAATGCTGATGTTAAAAAACAAATGTGTATGCTGAGACCATAGAATTCCTCTAATGCACGGGTGCCCAACCTTTTGAAGAGCGAGGGCCACTTAAGCGACTTGGCAACCAGTCGCTGGGCACAATGAGCGGAGTGAGAGGATGACAGGCCCATGTCCACACTGAATATGCAGAGCAAACACGGACACAGCCCACTCTACTCTATGGACCATCCAATCTGCCCAGATGGAATGGGACAGATACATCTGCTGCTCCATAGAGGTGAATGGAGGGTCTGATTGAGTTAGACTGATCGTGTAAAAGGGGCCTTAGACCGCTTTCACACTGATGTGCTGTGGTTTACCCACACCGTGGGTGCAGCACAGTGCACTGGTGGCTTTCCTGCAGGTTAGCTACACTTTTTAATATACTTCTAGTGTATCCTGCAGGTGTAGTGCACTTTCTAAAAGTGCACCAAACCCGTAGCTAATAACAGAAGTCTTTGACACAGTGCAGGTAACCCGCAGATACGTCCATATATGCATTGTGATTTTAGTACCAAACAGGCCTTTAATAACAGGATTCCATTCTAGTATCAAGGGCTGTTGCTGTTCCCTTATGTGGCTTTGCGCCCCCTGCAGCCACTTGCTACCTCTATCGGCAGCTTCATTCACAACAGTGATGCTCTGGGACAGAGGGTCGGCAACCCGCAATCTGGGCTTGCCGATCCACCATCCCAAAACAGGAGGTCGTGTTCCACATCAGAGGGCTCCACGGGCCACATGTTGGGCATCCCTGCTCTAATGTAAAATGAAGACAAAGATATACTACATTCAGAATATACACACAGTAAAACCTTGGATTGCGAGCATAATTCGTTCCAGAAACATGCTTGTAAAGCACTTGTATATCAAAGCAAATTTCTCCATAAGAAATAATGGAAACTCAAATGATTTGTTCCACAACCATTTATTCATAAGTCTTTCAGTTTAAAGTCCATATAAAAAGTGTAACCATAAAATGTCCATCCACAAATGGCAGCCTCCACAAGGAGATTAGAAAAAAAATACAGCAGGAGCTACAGAGTGGAGCCTCTAAGTGTAACAATATGGTTACATTTAATGAAGGTACAACATTTAACAACTCACATGGTTGATAATTAAAAGAGGCACATCTATGTATGCAGGCATCTGGGGTAAACCTGTCCACATAGACCATCCCCCACACCACCGTGTCTCACCACTGTCAGTCTGCAATCGTGACCGGGACGACTAACTTGCAGTAGAACTGCTTGTGGAGCCCAGCATGGAAGGGGCGACGTCGATGACGCTGAGAAGGATGGTCTATGTGGACAGTTTTACCCCAGATGCCTGCATACTTAAATGTGTCTATTTTAATCATCAACCATTTGAGTATATATGAAATATTGTACCGTCATTAAATGTAACCATATTGCTACACTTAGAGGAGCCTCTCTTTTCCTTTATACTCAGTTGTGACCTGATGCTACTTGTATATTAATAAATCGCTTGTATATCAAGTCAAAATTTATTAAAAAATGTAGCTTGTCTTGCAAAACGCTCTCAAACCAAGTTACTCTCAAACCAAGGTATTCTGTAGTTTAGATTAAAGTAGAACTATGAGCAAAACTTTCTTCCTGGTGCCTCCATGGCAGCATACATGTGATATTAGCTTCCGCCCACAGGACCAGTGCATAGCTATAAAAAGTTAACACCCACACAACAGCCCGTTCCTTTTTTTGTCCTCATGGAACTCACAGCCAGTGTGAAGAGAATAAACCCTTAACTGCTACCTTTGGTGGTTTTCTGCACTGGTTCAGCCTCTCCTGTAGTACACTCCCTGACCTTGGGATGCTAAATTCTCTGATAAGGCAGGGAGCCCCTTCTGTGGATCTTTTGGGGTGAAAAAAAAAAATCGGGTGCTAACTAGCCCCACATACAGCAGAGCAGCCTCAGAAGAGCTGTCCGTGTCTGGAGCCTGCCTCCCAGAAGTGAATGGACCCATTGAACTTTGAAACCGCATTTCCAATATAAGTAGGTCTTCTAATCTTTGGGAATTTATCTGTGAATGGCCTCATAAGTTGTGTGTTACATCTCCTCTCGGATGAGCTGCAGCTGAACCATGTTCCAGTATGCATTCTAGTGGCAGCTGCACCGTATTCCAGTATGCATTCTGGTGGCAATTGTGGAAGAGAAAGCTAAATGTCTATATTCAAGGGAATGTTTTGTAGCGGAGTGCACTATTAATATCCACAATCTCCGCTGGTATCCAGGGTAAATCCACAGTCAGCGTCGAAAAGTATGGCAATGTCCCAAATCTCCCCAGTAACCAGACGACACACAGCTCTGAGAGTCAACAACAACTCTTTATTAACGGGCTTCTATATTTATACAATTCCCCATGCAAGGGGTAATACAGAGTGGACCACATGGGGAACTTAAAGCGGAAGTAAACCCATCGATCTTACAGTTTCAAAAAGCAGTTACATTTCCAGCATGCCGGGATTGATAACTGTCACATTGGTTGTGCTCTCAACCAAACTGTCAAACCATCCAATGGCTGGTGTCATAACTGATCACATGTGCAGCATCATGGCAATTGAAGATTAAACATAAGCCAAGATAGCAGCTTCCTTGCCTGAAAATGATAGGTGGGTTTACTTCCACTTTAACATTCTGGATATTTCTCCCATCAGGTATTTCTGCGGCATACGAGTTATCATGCCCACCGAAGATCCAGCAGAATCAGTGGCATCTCCAGCTTTCATATTTAGGGGGGGGGGCACATGGGGGGACAGGGACAAAAGTAGGGGGGCCAACTATAAAATGCAATTTTATATATATATATATATATATATATATATATCCTGGGGCCCTTTACTACGATCCCACAACGGGCCCTTTTACATGTTCTGCAGTGAGCTCCCTTCCTACTATACTGGGGCCCCCCAGGGTGGCAGAAAACAAGAGATATATGTCACCAGCACACCAAGAAAATATAAGGGTCCAAAGCTGTGGGAGAACTTTCAGGGTTGCAAAGGTTGTCTTGCCACGAGCCCTGGTGTTCTGCCACTGTGGGGTTCCCCAGCTGTCCTGTCCCTGCTATTGACAGCGCTGGTCTGGCATCTGTCTCCTTGGCAGTGGCGGCAGTCCATTAGGACCTAGTGCTGGTGATATTGGATTGGATTGAAATAAATACTTATAGAGCGTCGAATGCAAGTTGTGAAACTCGCGTCTAAGCGCTTACCAACAAGCTGGGGGTATCCAGTTCCCAGGAGCAAAAAGAAGAAACTCAGACATCTAAGTAAAAGAGGGGAACAGACAAGAAAAAAACAAACAAAAAAAAAACATTATGGGTGCATGCAGGGGAAGGCTGGCACTATTGGTTATAGAGAGCTGAGCCCCCAGCTGGTCACCTAGCAGCAGTAATGCTGTATAACCTTCTCTGTTGACATGCTGATCGGGATGTGATCCAGGTAATGCTCCTAGTCAGATCTAATAAATACAGTATTTATTAGCATCAAGAGTACAACCACATATATATATATATATATATATATATATATATATATATAATCAGCCGTGCGGGCTCTATGCCTGTAAAGTGTGGGCTCTATGCCTGTAAAGTGTGGGCTCTATGCCTGCAAAGTGTGGGCTTTGATCAATAAAATCTCTGATATTTAACACTAGGATTTGACTGGGAGCATCACCTGGATTGCATCCCGATCACCTTGTCAGAGAAGGCTCCACTGCTGCTAAGCAACCTGCAGGGAGCTCAACTGTCTACAATCAATAGAGATGGGCTCGGGTGTGTTTAAAATCCCACATGCCCAATCCCGCCAGGAAGCCAACACTCCACAGTGCTAATCACAGGCAGTGAGACATTTCCTGATCTGTGCAGAGCTGCGGCCTGGGAAATCTCTCACTGCCTGTGATTAGCGCTGTGCAGTGTGGGCTTCCTGGCAGGCTCTGGCATGTGGATTTTTGAACATGCCCAGCCCATCTCTAACAACAAATTGTGCTGGCCCTCCTGTACATCAGCCCCATAAAGTAAGCAGCACTGGGTTCCAATGTGCTGCCGCCGCTGCCAAGGAGACAGAGACCAGCTCTGTGAATAGCCGGGACAGGACAGCAACTCTGGTTATTCCAGCACTGGTCCACACTGGGAGGATTCCCCCATCCACCTATAATGTGTAGATGGGGGAATTGGATCATTTCTTTTTTTTTTTTCATTCAACCTAATAGTTGAATGAAAAAAAGTGATCAATGTATGGGCTGCCTAAGAGCTAAGACCAGCCACAGACAGTTTAAATCTCAGCTGGTTCAGCAGGAACTGGCTGGGATTTGAACCATTAATAGCAGATTCTCTTATGATTATCACTAGTGGTTGCTGTATAGCCACTAGTGAGAATCACTGTTTGTCAGGAGAATACAATTGCTGGGCAGGAGGGATATTCCCCTGTCAGCACTGTCTGTTGATGGGGGAATCATGCAAGTTTCTTTCCTGCAATCTGTGGATGTAGGAAAGAAATTTGCACTGTATATTACCTGCCTAACTGAAAGTAAAAATGTAACAGAATGGCCCGTGACACCCAGAGACTTTTAAAGGATGGGGGGTACTCCTGTGCCAGCATCACTAATGACTCTTGGGTCTAGGGTCATCTTGTGCCCCTTTTGGGCATAGGGTAACTGAGAAATGATAATGATAACATACATGGGATGGGACACTGATAATACTGATAATTCATGTTTTTCAGGATATCTTTAAATATTACAAGTTGTTAAAGTCTGACACCGACAGGTCAATAGAGTTTTTTCATTCAATGTGGGTACACATGCTTTTGAGGTGTTAATTGAGTCTGCTCCTAGACATTCCATTGTGTGATGCTAATACTGTTTTGTGTCCATTGTGCTAATTAGGTCTGCTCATAAGACCTGTTCATTGTGTATGCTAATGACACTGTTAAGATGTGGAATGTGACTTGTCAAGCTGTAGTAATTAACCCCTCTAAATGCGGAGCCAGACCGTCTGGGTAATGAGTAGTAATTAACTCATTGGAATGTCATTATCTAAAAGAATGTGTATGAAGCCCCCCATAGTGTGATGTGTGGGTGGAGTGTGTCTTTGTCCCTGTGATTAACTGTAACATGCTTGTACTGTATATAAGAAAGCTAAGTTACCATTAAAGGATTCATTCATTCATTTTGGAACCAGTACCAGAGTTTGTGTTGTCTCGGTTATTCTGGGAAATGAAATGGGTCGTGTCTGATGTCTGTCGGACTGTCGGATAAGCTGTCGTGGGGTGATGGAATGGAATATCGTAAACGGTGATGACTGTTACAGAAAGTAAATTGTGAATGTCTTGAAAGAACAGGAGAGGGGAGGGAGACAGATGGGGGAGAGAAGGGATGGAGATAATGCAGTTCAGTGATTACAGTGTACTGCAGTCTGCAGTGCACACACTTACCCACGGTCCAGGCTAGAATCTCAGGCATCATTCACACACATGCTGCTGATTTTCATATTTCCTGAACACACATCCCCTCTCTTCAGATACAGCACACCGAGATAGTGTGGGCGGGACTGAAAGAAGGAGGAGGAGCTGTATTCCTCCCTGCTCGTATGTGAGGAGAGTTGGGGTGAGGTGGCTGGACTTGCTGGGCTGTAAAAGAGTGTCATAGACTGACACTCGGCTCAGCTTGCAGTCACCACTCTCGGAATTTACAGGCAGGTTCTCCTGTCCTAAGGACGGGAGAAATCAGTCTGTTTTTTCAGTAACTGAGATGAAGGCTTGGGCCCCCCCCTGCTCATGGAGTCCTTTCTGCAACTCGCTCTTCTCTGTGCCAATGAGAATGCAGGGGAAGGAGCAGATCGGACGGCTGTGGTTGTGTGAATGCTTGCATTATGCAGTGTCAGCGAGCAGAGGGAGGGGGAGGAATGCCCCACAGAGCTGACTGGGGACGCTCTTCCTCTCAGGAGAGACTGTTACTCCAGGGGCGGCCCAAGAAAAATACAAAAAATTTTTTTTTTGGGGGGGCACATGGTGGGGCACAGAATAATGTTGGGGGGGTCAGGGCCCCCTCTGGCCCCCCCTAGAGTCGCCTCTGAGCAGAATACATAGCATATAATACAGAAAACCCTTTGACATGTAAAGTCCAGTGCTCCAGAAGTGGCTAAGTTTGCCACAATGCTCCCCCAGAACCAAGCCGGCATACACAGTCTGCTCCCAACGGATCGGCTTGGGGATGTCCAGGGGAGTACTTTCACAGATTACTTTTCAAGTTCAGTTTGTCTAGATAACCTGTCGACTTTAACGTTTTGCTTCCCTGGGCGGTAGTGTATTGTAAAGTCAAACGGCTGCAGCGCCAAACTCCAGCGCAGCAGCCGGGCATTGTCCCCCACCACACGGTTTAGCCACACCAACGGGTTGTTATCTGTGAGTAGCGAAAAAGGTTGTCCATACAAATACGGCTGCAACTTTTTGAGGGCCCACACCACGGCCAGGCATTCCTTCTCAATAGTGGCGTAGCTTACTTCTCGTGGCAATAATTTTCGGCTCGGGTAAGCTACGGGGTGTTCTCTGCCATCGGCTCCCACTTGGCTCAGCACTTCTCCCAATCCAAACATTGAAGCATCTGTGTGGACAAGAAATCTTTTAGTTGGATCAGGAGCAGCAAGTACAGGGGCATTAGTTAGAGCAGTCTTTAGTTGTTGGAATGCCTGATCACACTCTGGGGCCCAGACAACCTGTCGGGGCAGGTTCTTATGTGTCAAGTTAGTCAAGGGTTTGGCCAGGGCACTATAATTGGGTACGAATTTTCTATAGTACCCTGCGGTACCTAGAAACGCTAGTACTTGGGTTTTCGTCCTGGGGGTGGGCCATTTAGCTACGGCTTCAACTTTAGCTGGTTCGGGTTTCTGTTGCCCAATCCCCACCCGGTGGCCCAAGTACTGCACTTCGGCCATCCCTATATGACACTTGCTGGGTTTCAGTGTTAACCCTGCTTCTCCAATACAATCTAGAATGGCCCCTATGTGTTGTAGGTGTTCTGTCCAGGTCTGGCTAAATATGGCGATGCCGTCTAAATAGGCACATGCATATTCCTGGAATCCGTCCAATAACCGATCAACCATCCCCTGAAAAGTTGCCGGAGCGTTCTTCATCCCGAATGGCATGACCCGAAATTGATACAGGCCAAATGAGGTGACAAACGCCGACTTGGGGATGGCCTCCTCGGCCAGTGGAATCTGCCAGTATCCCTTACATAAGTCTATGGTAGTGAGATACTGGCCCTGTGCCATCTTATCCAGCAGCTCGTCTATCCGGGGCATCGGATAGGCATCAGACACCGTTTTGTCATTTAGCCTCCGGTAGTCGACACAGAAACGTGTCGTGCCCTCCTTCTTTGGTACCAGCACTACCGGCGATGCCCAGGGTCTATCAGAAGGTTCGATAACCCCTAGCTGCAACATCAGTCTTCATATGCGTTCTGACTGTTTCAGGGACGCGATATGGGGGCTGCCGCATAGGTAACTGTCCCCGGGGTCTCGACTCGGTGAGTGGCCAGCGGAGTGTACCCAGGTAAATTGGAGAAGATAGCTTTCTTAGCCACAATCATCTCTTGTATCTGGGCACGCTCCTGAAGGCTTAGCCGCTCCCCCAGCCGAACCCCCTTTGAGGGCTCCGTCTGTCCATCTTGTTCTAAGAGGTCAGGTAGTGGCAGATTCTCCTGATCCTCCGAGGTGGAAGCGCATATGGCGGCCACGTCCTCTATTCTCTCATGGTATGGTTTGAGCATATTCACGTGGAACATGCGCCTCTCCCCTACCCCTGAGCAGGGGCCAATCACATAGGTGGTGTCACATCTCTGTTCCACCACCTGGTATGGGCCTTGCCAGATGGCCTGCAGCTTGTCGGTGCGGACTGGCTTTAAAATCAAAACCTTTTGTCCCACCTGAAATCTGCGGTCTCTGGCTCCCCTATCGTACCAGTGGCGCTGATGTTGTTGGGCCGCCCGTAGGTTGGTGCGCACGGTCTGAGTTAGCGCCTCCAGACGGTCCCTGAACTCCAGTACGTAGGATACAATAGGGGTTCCGTCTGGGCTACTCTCTCCCTCCCAATGCTCTCTAATTAGGTCTAGTGGCCCTCGCACTCTTCTCCCAAACAAAAGGGGAAAACCCTGTTGATTCTTGGGGTACCTCTCTATAGGCGAAGAGCAAATGGGGTAGAAAGCGCTCCCAGTCTTTATGAGCCTCTCCAAATGTACGGAGCATCTGCTTTAGCGTACTATTAAACCTTTCGCATAGACCATTGGACTGGGGGTGGTATGCCAAAGTTATTATTGGCTTAATGCCACATATCTTCCATAGTTGTTGGGTTACCTTGGCGGTGAACTGGGTGCCCCTATCGGATATGATCTCTTGGGGAAACTCCACCCTGGAAAATATTTTCATTAAGGCCTCTGCCACAGTTTCGGCATAAATGTTGGTGAGGGCTATAGCCTCGGGGTACCGGGTGGAATAGTCTACTACAGTTAAAATATATATTTTCCCGGAGGGACTGGGTTTTGGTAAGGGCCCCACTATATCTACGGCCACCCTACTGAAGGGTTCTTCAATAATGGGGAGAGGACATAACTTGGCTTTGTGGCGGTCACCTCGCTTGCCTACTCGCTGGCAAATGTCACAGGAGGTGCAGTATTGCCTCACATCCTTAGAGATCCCTGGCCAGAAGAAAGCGTGAGTCAACCTGTATCGGGTACGCGTCATCCCTAGATGCCCAGACAGGGCAATGTCGTGGGCAATCCGAAGCAGTTCCTGCCTATACTTCTGGGGAACCACTAACTGTTTAGTTGTTACTGTAACCGACCCTCCCACTCCTCTTTCAGCAATGCGGTAAAGTAGCCCTTTCTCCCAGGCGTACAGCTCCCCCTCTAGCCCAGCCTGGTAAGTGTGTACCCTGTCCCTGTATACCTGTAGCGTGGGGTCTGACTTGGCCTCAAACTTAGTTGGGGTATCCCAGGACATACGTGTCGTGTGGGGGTCATGGTCTCTTACCTGAGCCTCAGAGTGTGTCGGTGGAACCGTGGTGGGAGCCTGTTGTTACTGGATGGGCTTCTTGGTATGGAGCCTGGGGTATAAAAGCAGAAGTCATCTGGCCCAAATCATTTCCCAGCACAACATCTGCTGGTAAATTTTGCATGAGGCCCACTTCTACCGTCCCCTCTCCCACACCCCAATCCAAATGTACTTTGGCAGTGGGTAGTCGGTACACTGCTCCCCCCGCTACTCATACTGCCACGGATCCGCGAGTGTGTGCCAAATCAGGGACCAAATGGGGTGCTATCAAGGTTAAAGTAGCTCCTGAATCCCTGGACTTCTTTCCCCTCCAAGGTCACCAGCTGTCGATAATGCTGCCGGTTATCTGTGGCTCGGACTGACATCACCTCATGCAAGATTCCCAGGGGTTCTTCCGTTGGGATGTTCAACATCTCTTAAGCAGCCGGCTCCCGTTGATAATGATGGGCAGCAGCCCTTGGTGCCAGGTTCGGTCGGCCTTGGTTCCAGGCGGGTCTGCCTCGGTTTTGGGTGCACTCACGTGCCATATGTCCCCACTGTTTGCAGGAGTGGCATTGGATGTTGGCACGTCCGTTATATCTGGAGGGTGGTGGTAAAGTCCCTTGGGATGGACGAAAAGGGGAGGCTGTGAGAGCTGGGGTGGTAGAGTACTCGGGTGGTCCTGCAGGTCGAGGATAACTCTTGGTTAGGGGCCCATGATGCCTCCTCGCATCAAAATGCTGATCCGCTAATCGAGCCGCTTCGGTTAGGGTGAGAGGTTTCCTGTCTCGCACCCATTCTTGTGCCTCTGGGGACAAACCGTTGAAGAATTGCTCCAACAGCATTAACTGTCGCAATCCTTCCATAGTAGTGGCTTAGCAGGCTTGTATCCACCCTTGGGAAGCTTGGTCCAGCTTGAGTGCCCATTCAGTATGTGAATCTTTCTCTGGCTTGTGTAGGTTTCGGAACTTGCGCCGGTATGCCTCTGGGGTAATGGCATATCTCTCTAATATCGCTCGCTTCACTTTATCATAATCCTTGCTGTCCTCACTGGGTACAGCGCGATATGCTTCTGCTGCCCGACCGGCCAGCTTGCCTGCTAGCAATGGGAACCATACTGTCCGTTCCAAGTCATGTAAATCACACAGTCTCTCAAAAACCTGTAAATACCCATCAATCTCATCCTTCTCCTCGCAAAACATTTTAACCACTTAAGACCCGGACCAATACGCTGGTAAATGACCCAAGGTGTTTTTGCGATTCGGCACTGCGTCGCTTTAACAGACAATTGCGCGGTCGTGCGACGTGGCTCCCAAACAAAATTTGCGTCCTTTTCTTCCCACAAATAGAGCTTTCTTTCGGTGGTATTTGATCGCCTCAGCGATTTTTATTTTTTGCGCTATAAACTAAAATAGAGCCACAATTTTGAAAAAAAACACAATTTTTTTACTTTTTGTTATAAAAAAAATCAAATAAACTAAATTTTAGTAAAACATTTAGGCCAAAATTAATTCAGCCACATGTCTTTAGTAAAAAAAAAAATCGCAATAAAAAAAAAATAGCTACCTAGCGGGAACAGCGACACTAATACAGCGATCAGAAAAATTATCGCTTAGTGACGCTGGCAATAGGGAGTGAAAGGGTTAACTAGGGCGGTGATCAGGGGGTTAAAACTTTATTAGGGGGGGTGGGGGGGGGCTATCCTGAACCTAACACTAACTGTTTTTTACACTGCCTGTCACACTGACACTAAATGCAGTGATTAGATCACTGCATTCAGTGACACTGTGACAGGGGGGTGGGGGGGGGGGCGATCACAAGGGGTTAATGTGCCTATGTGAGTGTGTGTCAGTGTTGTGTTGGTGCACACTTACTTGTGATGTCTTCTCTCATCAGCAGCGCTGGGAAACAGCGCTGCGATGAGAGATTACATCATTTCCTCCTTCCTGTGTAAACACAGGAGGAGGAACTGACACGATGGGAGCGCGCTCCCATTGGCTGGGAGCGATCGCGGGGGGGGCGGAAATCACGGACATCCGCCCGCTCGTCGGCGATCGCTCCCAGAGGCAGGGGGACCCCCGCATGCCGCGGAGGGGGTCCCGATGGGACCCCCGAACCGCACGAAGGCGGGGACGTAAATGTACGCCCTTGTGCCTGTACGAGCCATTCTGTGGCCGTATATGTGCGTGCGGGGGTCCTTAAGTGGTTAAAGGCATGATGGGGAATTTGGGGTGTTATCTGGTTGTAGAGTGACAAAGTCAGGAATTCTGCTCGAGACTGTGTATACTGCGGACTGTGTGCCATCATGTACTCCTGCACATTCGCCATTACGATATGCAGCATGGCATCGGATATAGGCTGTGGCAAAAATTCCAGCCTGGTCCTCATTTCTCTCTGGTAGAGGGTTTCTTCTATGGCTGCTGGGGGTGTAGCACTGCGGGCTCTGTCTCCCTCCATCAGCTCGGCAGTTAGTACCGCTTTGGATTTGTTGCTGGCTACCTTACCCCTGGCTTCTAGCAGTTCCTTTAATGTCTGCCGCTTTAGCCTAGAATAATCCGTCTCCATTCACTTCGGTAACCGGTTCTTTTGCTGTATTCTACTTGCCATTCCCTTTTCTTATTGCCCGAATTGCGCTTTTCGGTATCCCACCGCTGCCACCATATGTAGCGGAGTGCACTATTAATATCCACGATCTCTGCTGGTATCCAGGGTAAATCCACAGTCAGCGTCGAAAAGTATGGCAATGTCCCAAATCTCCCCAGTAACCAGACGACACACAGCTCTGAGAGTCAACTGTCAACAACAACTCTTTATTAACGGGCTTCTATATTTATACAATTCCCCATGCAAGGGGCTTCCAGACAGATTTAGCAGGGGTAATACAGAGTGGACCACATGGGGAACTTAAAGCAGAAGTAAACCCATCGATCTTACAGTTTCAAAAAGCAGTTACATTTCCAGCATGCCGGGATTGATAACTGTCACATTGGTTGTGCTCTCAACCAAACTGTCAAACCATCCAATGGCTGGTGTCATAACTGATCACATGTGCAGCATCATGGCAATTGAAGATTAAACATAAGCCAAGATGGCAGCTTCCTTGCCTGAAAATGATAGGTGGGTTTACGTCCACTTTAACATTCTGGATATTTCTCCCATCAGGTGCATACGAGTTATCATGCCCACCGAAGATCCAGCAGAATATATAGCATATAATAAAGACAACCCTTTGACATGTAACGTCCAGTGCTCCAGAAGTGGCTAGGTTTGTCACATGTTTCATTATAATGAATAGAGATCACATGGGGGCTATCTTTAGTTTGGGCAAAACTACAGTTGAGGAACATGAGTTTAAAGACCCAGTGGCTTACAGATCGGGCATTTACAGGATAGGACTGCATGACAGCATGTGCATAGCAGCAAACCCTGTGTCAAGGGCCATTTCCTTTTACTTATCAAACGGATATGTCCTTACTCAAATGTTTTAGTGTGGCATTATTAATATACCTGACTAAATATTAGTGTTCCAGCTGCCCTGGACCATGAGCGCACTGCATAACAAAGATCTCTACAGTTTCTATAGGTAAGGATCATAAGACCAGGTAAGTATTTTGCTGCTAAAAGAGTGCATATAGGTGCTAACTGGCCTCTCCCTCGGCTAAGAAGCCCAGCCTGTCCCGCTGACAGGAATATGCGAGAGAGGAGCATCAGAAATACAGTCCGAAAGCAGAGAAAATCCTCTTCCATGATGAAAACGTCAGCACTATGGCCTGAAGAGGGTCAGGAGGCAGACAGAAGCTCTCATTATGCTTAACCAAAAGGAAATTGCTGTGAATCCTGGGTGAAGCTGCTTTTACAAAGTAAATAATGTGTCAAGAATGATTGCAGAAGTGACGGTGCCTTCCTACACATGCAGATGTGGCGTCTTGATGGATGCTTTTCCCTGCCTCTCTCCCAAAGTTCTGCTAAGAGAAATAAACATCTCTTTGCATTCAAGAAGTGTATCTACCTTGCATTACTCCCACTATGCCTTACAACCCACAATATATAAAAGGATGTCAGCTATCTCTGGCCCTGGAGGTCTGCATTTGGCTGAAGGAGGCCGGAGACCTTGCTACAATAGCAAGGAATCTTTTGTGCTGTTTATTCCTGGATAGAAAGGTAACAGAAGTTTTTCTTAGACCCAGCAGACAGTGTAATATGTTATACAATGATTATTAAAGCCAGGGCCGATCCTGGGGTCACAGGCGCCTGGGTGCAGAAATATTTCTGGCACCCCCACAAAGGGGGCGTGGTCATCTTACCAACTCCTCCCCTTTACAAATGTTTCTATGGCAATGACTCAAACACAGAGATGCTCCTCTAAGAAGTATTTGTTGCCCTGGGATCCTCTCATGATCTTTTATCAATAAAGAAAATACTGGAAGAGCGTACACTAAGGAGACCTGGAGGGGAACCTCTCTGATACTGTTAGAAAGTGTCCTAAAACATAGTACAGGAGATGGTCAGAGACTGTAGACATATTAAAGGAGACAGTCAGTGACTGGAGATATAATACAGGAGATGGTCAGAGACTGTAGACATATTAAAGGAGACAGTCAGTGACTGGAGATATAATACAGGAGATGGTCAGAGACTGCAGACATATTACAGGAGACAGTCAGTGACTGGAGATATAATACAGGAGATGGTCAGAGACTGCAGACATATTACAGGAGATGTTCAGAGACTACAGTTCCTATTGGCATAAGTAGATAATGGCGGATCGGCTCTCACCTGACCCAGCGATACAGCAACAACAGTTCCTCTGATCAGGAGTCAGCTCACTCTGAATTGCCCATGGATACTCCGCTGGGTAGAGCCCAGATCTGTATTCTGGCAATGATTCCATTCCTTTCTCCGCCAGGGATGGCACTAGGCTGTGTGGCTTTCCCTCTGGTGGCGCACGGCAGGGGGGTTCTCTCTCTGATGGTAGCGCCCGCAGCTGCAGTGGCGTCACTAGGGTTGTTGTCACCCGTTGAGGTAAAACATGGTGTCACCCCCCTTCCTCCACCTATAGTTGCCCCTCAGTACAGACCCCCTCCGTCAGTGCAGACCCCCCAGGACAAACCACCCCCCATTAGTACAGACCCCCAGGACAAACCAATCTCCCTCCATTAAAAACTCCCCTTGACAGACCCCAAGGACAAACCCCCGATTAGTACAGACTCCCCCAAGGACAAACCCCCCCCCATTAGTACAGACTTCCCCAGGACAAACCCCCCCATTAGTATAGACTCCCCCAGGACAACCCCCTCCATTAGTACAGACCTACCTCAGGACAACCCCCCCAGTAGTACAGACCCCCAGGACAAACCACCCCTCCATTAGTACAGACCCAACCAGGACAAACTCCTCATTAGAACAGACCCCAGAACAAACCCCTCCATTAGTGCAGACCCCCCAGAACAAACCCCCCATTATTACAGACCCCCAGGACAAACACCCCTATTAGTACCTATCCCCCAGGACAAGCCCCCCATTAGTGCATACCCCCAGGACAAGCCCCCCCATTAGTACAGACCCCCCAGGACAAACCACCCCATTAGTGCAGACCCCCCAGAACAAACCCCCCCATTAGTACAGACCCCCCAGGACAAACCCCCCTTAGTACCGACCCCCCAGGATAAACCCCCCCATTAGTGCATATCCCAAGGACAAGCCCCCCTATTAGTACAGACTGCCCCATTAGTACAGATCCCCCTCAGGACTAATCACCCCATTAGTGCAGACCCCCCAGGACAAACCCTCCCCATTAGTACAGACTCCCCCCATTAGTACAGATCCCCCTCAGGACAAATCACCCCATTAGTGCAGACCCCCCAGGACAAACCTCCCCATTAGTACAGACCCCCAGGACAAACCAATCCCCCTCCATTAGTACAAACTCCCTTTGACAGACCCCCAGGACAACCCCCCTCCATTAGTACAGACCTACCTCAGGACAACCCCCCCAGTAGTACAGACCCCCAGGACAAACCACCCCTCCATTAGTACAGACCCAACCAGGACAAATCCCTCCATTAGTGCAGACCCCCCAGAACAAACCCCTCCATTAGTGCAGACCCCCCAGAACAAACCCCCCATTATTACAGACCTCCAGGACAAACACCCCCATTAGTACCTACCCCCCAGGACTAACACCCCTATTAGTACCTACCCCCCAGGACAAGCCCCCCCATTAGTGCATACCCCCAGGACAAGCCCCCCATTAGTACAGACCCCCCAGGACAAACCACCCCATTAGTGCAGACCCCCCAGAACAAACCCCCCCATTAGTACAGACCCCCCAGGACAAACCCCCCTTAGTACCGACCCCCAGGATAAACCCCCCCATTAGTGCATATCCCAAGGACAAGCCCCCCTATTAGTACAGACTGCCCCATTAGTACAGATCCCCCTCAGGACTAATCACCCCATTAGTGCAGACCCCCCAGGACAAACCCCCCCCATTAGTACAGACTCCCCCCCATTAGTACAGATCCCCCTCAGGTCAAATCACCCCATTAGTGCAGACCCCCAGTAGTACAAACCCCCCCATTAGTACAGACTCCCCCCCATTAGTACAGACCCCCCCAGGACAAACTACCCTATTAGTGCAGACCCACCCAGGACAAACCCCCACATTAGTACAGACCCCCAGGACAAACCCCTCCATTAGTACAAACCCCCCAGGATAACCCCTCCTCATTAGTGCAGACCCCAGGGATAACCCCCCCCCCCATTAGTACATACTCCCCCCAGGAAAAAAAACGCCCCCTACATTACTACAGACCCCCCCCCCTCCATTACTTGAAAAACACACGGTCCATCATGCCTGACACTGCTCCTCTCTGTGTGTGTCATAAGAGGACTCCTGTCTGCGGCGATCTGTGATCCACCCGGGCGGCAGCTGCAGAGGAGGGGACAGTGTGCAGCCGCGCCGCCCGAGTGGATCACAGATCGCCGCAGACAGGAGTCCTCTTATGACACACACAGAGAGGAGCAGTGTCAGGCATGATGGACCGCCCACTCAGCGAGGTCACTGAGCAGCTAGCGTCTCTCCACACAGAGACAGCCGCTCTGATCTCCGGACTCCTCACTCCCTCTCTAACAGGAGGAGGAAGGGGGGACACGTCAAACACAGCAGCGGCGGCGGCGGGGAGAGCCGCGGCGCCGCTCGCGGCTCTACACAAACAAGGAGAGAGAGTGATTTGAGACAGGCACTCTGGCTCTTCAGCGCCCCCACCTCTGTGGCGCCTGGGTGCACTGCACCCTTTGCACCCCGGGTAGGATCGGCCCTGATTAAAGCAACACGTCAAGCAATATGGTAGCATGCAGTAATAAACAGCCATGTTCATGATCAAAAACATTTTTAGCATATCCTTATATTACTTACGTTGTATATGCAAACACCCATGCAACATTTTAGGTATGTAATACATGCAAATGCCCAGTTGCTACTGATATAATATTAGCCTATTGATCATGACACCAAGAAAATTGTCAAACAAACTTTACATTATGTGGCAAATAAACTGTACAACTCTATTCAAAGTAGAACATGCTCAGTTTTGCCTAAGCTTCATTAATGCTGTTCTGAATAAGTCCTTCAAAGCTACATGTAACTAACATCACCCCATATAACCAGACCAAGTCTGACCTATTCTCTGCATGTTCACTTTCCAAAAAATAAATAAAAATTCACTCACTCATTATACGAGAATGCACCACACAATGTATCTTGTTCTGTTTGCTATGTGGTTTAAAGCATTTTTATTATATGATCAAATCATTTTAAGCCACTAAGATCACAAACCGATGAAAAAGAGGAAATTATTGGAGGGCTAGATTAGAAGAGAAGGTTTGAAAGTATCAATGAAACCCTCAAAAGACAACACATAGACAGTGTTGACCAATCAGAATTCATCTGGTCCATCCTCAAAGTGTTGACAGAGAAGAGGTAGAACAGCGAGGATTTTAAATCTCTGGACCGCAGGAGCAACTGGGGGGGGGGGGGAGTGCAAACAGCTAGGCAACCCCCCGGAGGTAAGTAGAGCTAGTATCGAGAGGGGTATGAAAGGTATCTGCTGTTAGTACATCTTTAATTTTTTTCTGTAAAGGTAACTTGCATTCCTTTTTTTTGTATATGTTTTTATTAACAAATTTTGTAAGTGTAGCACTTACCCCCGAAGGAGCTGCTGGTAATTGATTGGGCCTGCACTCTGCTCTACTACCCCCAAATAATTTGTCTCAACCCGCTTGACACAGCTGTGTAACAGTGTGGATGTGAAACTTTTACTAAACGGAACAACCCCACATAACAATGTGTATATAGTGTACCTTTACCGTTATCTGGGCATCCGTTGTTCCACCTGTTAGAATAACGAACAAGTCTCACACCAATTGTGATCAACCAGAATGCAAGTTTACTGGAACTGGTATAAAGACAGTAGTTTTATATTAACTGTATCAACATACAAACTTACTATAATAATGCAAAGATATCAACACAGCACACTATGATTTTTCAAGAGCTTCCCCTGAGGTATAAGGCAGCCTTTTGTCTTACTGCATCCAAAGCACAAACCCTCCCTGTGAAGAAGTGTAGTCTCCGGTCTTCTTTTCTTCAGCTAGCTATTATACTGCAGTGTTTGTAATCCAAATGTTTAACCAGTAATGAAGTAACACAACTGAAGAGTTATAACAGTTCCTGCTGTAAAACACACTTGTAGATGCCTCTGGTGTAGGTATACCTTAACTGTCAGTCAGCCCTCAATGAAGCATAGGCTTTAAGGCCTGATTGAACTCAGTCTATTTGAATGAGACCTCCCTGTAGGACTACAGGTCCCAGCAACTTTGTAAAATGAGTCTAAGTGTGTTAAGGGTGTTAAAAAAACTTCTGGGCAACAGCCCTCTCACCACACCAAGCCTGGAAAGTTGTGAACCTCCGCTCCGGCTGCCTCATTCCTGCTGCCAATCAGCACTGTCACGCTGCTCCGCTCCGCAAGCAAACTGGACATCCACTTGGCTCTGTCAAGGGTCCTGGATCCTCAGACCCGATCACACTGCTTCTCCAGCACACTGTGGTAAGGCAGAGTCAATGGATGTTGTTCTGCTCTGCAAGATGTAGGCCCTCTTCTGAACACTCCTTCACAGATCCTTGCAGGCAGGCCATGTGTCCAGAACCCAAGAAAAATGGCTGCACTCTGCCTTTTTTATCCACCCAGCATGCAGTTCAGCCACCTAGTGTTCATGGGTAAGTGAGTCTTTTCACAAGATAAACATTTTTCTGCTCTGCATGTGTGAGTTAAAACATATCTCGTTCACTAGTGGTATGCCATCTTTAGCATTACATGGCAAAAATACCAGTGCTACATACTCCCCCTGCTTTAAGTCTTTGGTCCCCAAAGATATTCAAAATCTTAGCTCTATTACACACTTTTGCCTCTAGGCGATTGCACAATACTGACAGAGGAGCATCCCACCAGTTCTCATGCGATGGGAGACTGTTCTGTGAACTCACAGCTGACACCGTAGTGTCTGGTACAGATGTGTCAAGGGGTTGGTTGGGGTTCTCTCTTTCTGAATTGACAGTAGAGAGACCAGGCATTTCAGAATTTCTTTTGGCAGTAAACCGAGTCTGGTCGGAGCATTCACCCAGCACGTCATAAGTTAATCTTTTGGGTGCATGAATCTCTCTTTTAACTCTTTGTCTCTTGGGTGTAGGCACCATCTTCGAGCAGGTACTATCCTCTCCCACTTCAGACTCTTGTACTTCGATGTCATTAAAAGACGAGTCATCCTCAGAGTGTCCATTTTGTGGCACAAATTCTGGGGCTTCTGGTCTAAGAATTCCATTGTCATTTCTTCTTCTGTGGGGTGGACAGTTTACATCAACTCCTGGCATTTCAGGTGACCACAACCAGCTTATCTCCATCTCCTCCTCCTCACTACCTTCTGTGGCAAGGGATCCAGATTGAGACCTAGTTACAGGTCGAGGTACAGCAGTAGACGTGGACGGTAGTTCCTGACGTGGAGTTATTCGGACTGCTTCTGTTAGGCCGCGTACACACGAGGGGATATGTCCGCTGAAAACGGTCCGATGGACCGTTTCAGCAGACATCTCCGCTCGTGTGTATGGGCTAGCGGACAGATTTCTCCACCCGACAGATTTCAAAGCATGCTTTGAAATCTATCCGGTGGGAATCTGTCCGCCCGACATGTCTGCTGGTTAGTACACTTACCAGCAGACATGTCGGCCCCCACCGCCGCCGCGCCGCTGCCGAATGGATTCGGCGCATGCGCGGAAGTGTTTTACTTCCTGGTGCGGTGACGTGGCGGTGACGTGGCGGCGTCAACGTCACCGCCGCGTCACCACTACGTCACCGCGCCGTCCGGCGGCGGGGAATTTGATCCGATGGTGTGTACACGCCATCGGATCAAACTCCCGATCGGACATATCCGATGGAAATGGTCCGCGGACCGTTTTCATCGGATATATCCGATCGTCTGTACGCCGCCTTAGAGGTAGGAGGTGATTCCGGTGCCATATTTTTTATGGTCCTGTACTCCCTTCTGGTTTGATCTGATATACCGGCAGTCCTGGAAGATTCGTTTGCATACAATGTACGGCTGTGACTTCCAGCGATCAGCCAGCTTGTGTTTCCCTGGTATGCCCAGGTTTCTCAACAAGACTCGGTCACCAGGTTGTAGATCTTGAATCCGTACCTTGAGGTCAAAGTTCCTCTTGTTTCTACTTCCTCTCGTGTCCGATGTGGCTTGGGCTTTTTCATATGCGGCCTTCAAACTTCTCCGCAATCTGTCTACATACCCTCGGTGAGAAGTCTCTGAGGTGTGATCCAGAGAAGTGCCAAAAGCTAGATCCACCGGTAGTCGGGCTTCTCGTCCAAACATCAGACGATAAGGCGAATACCCTGTAGCATCACTTACGGTGCTATTGTAGGCGTGTACCATGGCTGTGATGTGTTTACTCCACTGTTGTTTTTGTTCAGAGGCCAGAGTCCCCAACATGTTGAGAAGGGTTCGGTTAAACCTCTCTGGTTGAGGGTCCCCTTGTGGATGGTAGGGAGTAGTCCTGGATTTTTTTATGCCAAGTAGATCCAACAGTCGTCTAATAAGGGTACTCTCGAAGTCTCTTTCCTGATCTGAATGGATCCGTTGAGGCAAACCATAGTGAATGAAGAATTTTTCCACTAAGGTCTTCGCCACTGTAGATGCCTGCTGATCCCTGGTGGGAAATGCCTGAGCGTATCGGGTGAAGTGATCAGTGACTACCAGGATGTTTCCTTGCCCACTCAGGTCAGATTCCAAACATAGGAAATCTATGCATACTAGATCCATTGGCCCTTGACTCTCTAAATGGCCCATTGGGGCGGCTCTCTGGGGTAAGGTCTTCCTTTGTATGCACCTGAGACAGGAATGACAGTAGCTCTCCACTTCAGTCCTCATGTATGGCCAATAGAACCTGTCCCTCACCAGTTGAAGAGTCCTTTCTGATCCCAGGTGGCCATGGTGATCATGCAGGGCAATTAATACTTTCTCTCTATGTTTCTCTGGCAAAAACAACTGCCACTTCTCTTCAGAATCTTCAGAGGGGCCCCTTCTGTAGACCACTCCTTGCTGCAGCTGCAACCGATCCCACTCTTTGCGTAGCAGGCGAGCTTCCTTCTGAGCGCTCTGGAGAAGTAGATCAGGGTGTTGGCTCTCCAAGGCCTTCAATACCAGGCCACAAAGGGGATCTTCCTGTTGGTCTCTCCGGAGGTCCTTCCTAGATAGCTTAGGTAGACCTTCCTCCACAATTTGAGTGACATTACCATAGCACTTAGGCACCCCCGCAGCGGACACTCCGACTTCTTCAGCCCTAGCTCCACCTTTCACTTGTTGTTCCGCCCCCTCACAAAGGGCTCTCACACCCTCAGGGGTAAGCTGGGTCCATCCTCCTGAGTGGTCCTGGGAACAGTGGGGCCTTCTGGACAGTGCATCGGCGTCTCGATTCCCAACCCCTGGTCGATATTTCAGGCTGAAAGTAAATGCAGAGAGGGCAGCCAACCATCTATGGCCTGTAGCGTCCAATTTTGCTGTAGTGAGCAAGTATGTGAGAGGATTGTTGTCCGTCTTAATCACGAACTCGGCGCCATATAGATAGTCTTTTAATTTGTCTACTACTGCCCACTTCAAGGCCAGAAACTCGAGCTTGTGAGTTGGGTAATTCCTCTCAGCAGGTGTCAGACTCCGGCTCACATAAGCAATAGGTCGTAAATGTCTGTCGTACTCCTGATAAAGCACTCCACCCAGTCCATCTCGGCTGGCATCCACGTGCAGTTCGTAGGGTCTGGTAGGGTCTGCATAGGCCAAGACTGGGGCAGTGGTAAGGCTCCACTTCAGCTGTCTAAAGGTCTCTTCGCATTGCGGAGTCCACTGGTCTTCGATGGAGTCTTTCTTCTTCCTAGGTCCCTCTTTTGGTTTTCCAGGTTTGTCCGAGTCTAAACCAGCTTCCTCTTGGTTCTTCAACAGCTCAGTGAGTGGATGAGCTATCTTGGCAAACCCTTCTACGAACCTACGGTAGTATGAACAAAACCCTAAAAATGACCTAAGCTCGGTCACATTCGTGGGTCTGGGCCAAGAGGTGACAGCTTCCAGCTTCTGAGGGTCTGTGGCCACTCCTTCGGCGGACACAATGTGGCCCAGGTAACTCACTGAAGGTTGGTAGAATTGGCACTTCTCCATGGAGAGCTTCAGGCCTTCATCATGAAGTCTCCTCAAGACTTTCTCCAGTCGCTCTTCATGCTCCTCCAATGTCCTGCCAAACACTATGACGTCATCCAAATATACCAGCACTTCAATCAGGTTCATGTCGCCTACAGTCTTCTCCATCAACCTCTGGAAAGTGGCTGGGGCTCCAGACAGACCTTGTGGCATGCGATTGAATTCAAAGAATCCTACAGGAGTAATGAAAGCGGTCTTCTCCCTATCTTCGGGGTGCATGGGGATCTGGTAGTACCCACTTTTTAAATCCAGCACACTGAACCACTTTGCCCCCGACAGGCTCTGTAAAGCATCTTCTATTCGGGGTGTGGTGTATTGGTCGGGAATGGTCCTCCGGTTCAGTGTCCTATAGTCAATGCACAATCGTAATGACCCATTCTTCTTCCTCACTACCACTATTGGGGAAGCATATGGACTCCGAGACTCTCGGATGATTCCTGTCTTCTTCAACTCAGCCAGCTGTTCCCGCAGGTCTTCCAAGTCTCCCAATGGAATCCGCCTGACCCTCTCTCGGAAGGGTTTATCTTCCTCCAATCGAATCTTGTGTTCAGCACTTTTTGCAAGCCCCACATCAAACTCACTTTTTGAAAACGCAGTTCTCCATCTCAGGAGCTGGGTTTTTGCTCTCTCCATCCAATCAGGTGTTAGGGGGGTGTTTTTCGGGTAGAACTCTTCCATAGGAATCTCTCCCTCTTGTCCTCCCACGATACCATACGATAAGACTGGGGTTGCTTGATTCACCTTCCCCAGCAACACTCTAGCTGGCATCTTCACAGGTGAGGTTGTGGTGTTCCGGACACTGACTGAGACCTTCCCCCCGCTCCGCTTCAGCGCCTTGGTCGATAACAATTCTGGGATTATTTCCAACTCCTTATCTTCCTTCTCTCTGTCCGTCTCAAGGACGATGAAAGGGCCAGGTTGTCTCCAAGTCAGTTTGATAGAAGCTTTCAAACAGACTACTTCACCTGGTTGCACAATCTTCTCACTTCTGCCTAGGCGCCAGATTTTTCCCACTCCTTCCGCCGGGGCTTTCTGCTCATGCACTAGATCAGGGGTCTCCAAACTATGGCCCTCCAGATGTTCAAGAACTACAATTCCCATCATGCCTAGTCATGTCTGTGAATGTCAGAGTTTTACAATGCCTCATGGGATGTGTAGTTCTGCAACAACTGGAGGGCCATAGTTTGGAGATCCCTGCACTAGATTTTGGTACACTTGTGCTAGCATTGGGTGTACCTTCATGGCTGGAGTGCCCTGTACTTGGACAAGCGGTGTCAAAAGTCTTCGGACCAGGTCGGTATTGGTCCCAATGATGAGAGAACTTCTATCAGCCCCTGGGGGGCGGGGACACACCACTGCCAGGGTATCGAAGGTTTCGGCCTTTCCCGCCACACTCGGGTCGAAGGTAAGCTTAATGGGTAGGTAGCCGTCATAAGGGAAATTCTGGGTCCCTAGGCCCCATATATCCAATTCCTTCAGCTTCCGCAGTGGCAAGTGTCTGAGATGTTTTTCATAAAAGTCACTGTAAAGTAAAGTCACTTGGGCTCCAGTATCCAACAGGGCTTTAGTGTAAATCCCTTCCACTTGGATGGGGACAATTGGAGAAGGTCCCACTAGCTCAAGAGGGAATCCATGGGGAGTGGCAGTTTTAGCCTGTTTGGTAGCTTGCACTTTTACACCTCGCTTCTGTGGGCTTTTGCCCGGATTCGGCCTAAGTGTGTCCCCAGGGACCTGGTATGTATGAGGTTGTTTGGAGCTGGCTGTTGTAACAGGGCGCCCAGCTGGCTCCTTCACCGGGGCCCTCTGAAGTTTTCCGCCTGCTCTTGATGTTTTGTTTCAGGCTTTGCCGGGCTTGGGCATACTTGACGGTAGTGTTCAACTCCCCCGCAGTTGAAACAGGTCTTTGGCTTCACCGGTTTCTCAGTCTGAGCGGCAGTAGAATCCATCGGGGTCTTAAGTGCCGGGACTTCCTCCCTCTGTGGTCCAACCAGCTTTGCAGTCAACAAGGCCATCATTTCCAACATCTCTTTCTGCATTTGAAACAGTTTTCCTAATTCAGACTGTGGCAGATGTTGTACAGGTAAGGACCAGGGCATTTGATCAGTGTTCACTGTCAGGACACTGGGTTCCTGGGAGCCCTGTAGAATTTCAGATTGATGCCCTTTGGTTCTTGCTGTGGTGCTGGACTGAATTGTCCTTTGTTTCTTCTCCCTTTCCATCTCCATCTTGGCTGCTTCATTAGTCTCTTCAATGAGCACCTCATCTGTAGTGAAAGGATCGTCCAAGTACTGCCTTAACTGGAACTTGATATAGTCACTTCTCAGTCCTGTAGCCACAGACCTCAGGAATTTCTTGTTCATCTGAATCTTCTCCTTTCGAGACAGACAACAGGCGGTCTTTCAATTCAATGGCCCTGAATAAGAAATTCTGCGGGGTCTCCTGACTGCTCTGTGCCATATTTATCATTTGATGATATAGCTCAGCAGCATCTTCCACTTTGTAGTAGCTCTTTAGTATTCTCCTTGTTGTGCTAAAGTCAGTCCATTTTTCATTTCAAGCGAGCTTCAATGGAAAAGAGTGGTGAACGTAACCTTGCTTTTTGTGAAAAAACGATGGTGTGTATGCAAAATTGTCTTTGAAAAGTGACGTTTCAAAAACGTCGTTTTTTACTTCACAGAAAACGTCGTTTTTTTTCATCGCAAAAAACGACCGTGTGTACGCGGCATAAGGAATACCCCTGGACTGTCACAAGCCAGTTATTTGAGCTGTCAAACCAGGTTTCTGTTACTCCCACCAAGTTCAAATCCTCCTCATGTATCAGTAACTCCAGTTCTGTCATTCTAGTCACCATTTGTGGCATTTGTGATCATCCTGTTTAATTTTGTAACAGGATGTATTATTTTTTCCTTGTGTGTTCTGAGGCTGCAATAGGATGTTGTCAGCCTATGCGCATTGGCTCTTGGCATTCTAGTTACGCTACCAACATTGACCACAGTAGCACCCACTGATTCCTGCTCTCTGCCTAAAATATTGTCCTCTGATATGCGCCCCCCCCCCCCCCCAATTGAAAATTGAAAAATTCTTATAGCTTTTTGACCATCTTCTCCCCCAACAGAGCTGCACCCTCCCCATTTAGCTATCTGTCCCTGCTATAGAGCCCAGCAGTTACAACATATTTTGTAAAAAGCATTTAACAAATACTGTAGAAAATACATTCCATGTGTGAACAAAGTTACAAGGAATAAAACAAAGCCTATACCGGCTCATATGATTATTTTATGAATTTACATACAAGAGCACCATAGTGTCTAGATAAAGAATGTGTACATGACATGTCTTAAATCCTGCCATACACAGTGACACATCTCAGATGTCTGGACATAATAATAACTGTCATTAGTGCTATAACCTTATTTAAACCTATATTTAGGTAATCCATTTTACTCTTTACTAAAATGTTTGCGTTGTAATGTCCTTTTTCCTTTAAGATATCAAGAAACTCATATTTCATAGAGACATCTATTTTACATATTAAAGTGGAACTCCATCCAAAATGTTTGTCTTTATTTGGACAAATTAGAGAGAGAAAATGTCTAGTTCAGTGGCTGGTGAGGCACTAGCTAGTCAGTGGTGTCTCCAGCTTTCATATTTAGGTAGGGGGGCCAACTATACAATGCAATTATATATATATATATATATATATATATATATATATATATATATATATATATATATATATATATATATATTGTAGACATTGGGGGGTTTAACTCAAGTGATAAATGTTTTTTTCAGTGAGTCCACAGCAGCCAGTTGTAAGGGCATGGCA
The DNA here is from genome assembly GCA_029574335.1 of Rana kukunoris. Lineage (NCBI taxonomy): Eukaryota > Metazoa > Chordata > Amphibia > Anura > Ranidae > Rana > Rana kukunoris. The sequence goes on from CM056049.1 coordinate 298,313,584, forward strand.
GCCCATTTTTATTAAAGGAAACAAAACTAAAAGTTCACACATAGGATTTCCCACGCAGGGATTCTTCTCCAGTAAAGTTCACAGAACCAAAAATGCCAAGCCTCCTGGCTCCTAGGCTTACTTAGCCTTGCCGTACCTGCTAACCTGGCCCACTCCTGGCCTCAACAGGATTCTCCAGCTTACTGTCTCCCAGACTTTAGGACTTCCTCAGCCCCCTTTAGACTTGCTAGCCACCTCAGGTCTACCAGTCCGTCAGGCACGAAGTCCCCCCACACCAGGGATGTAGTCTTCCACGGCAGACAGACAGACAGCTCCCCACACACAGGTCTGTCTTGAACCAGCAACCAGCTAAACACACTTAACCTTCCTCTCCCCTCTGCTCTCACCAGTCCCTCATTATATTGGTTGTTTGCACCTGGGCACACAACCTGCTGGCTATTCATAAGACCTGGACGCAGGGTTGGAGATCCCATCCCACCCAAGTCTCTGCAGGATCTCCAAACTACACAGCCCCATTTGAACTTAGAAGAAGCCGGAGAAAGCTGCCAAAACAGTTTTCTCCATTTCAAAACTATGCTGTGTAGTTCTACAGTCCGCTGACATGCAGACTCTGTGTCCATTTTTACTTCCTTTCCACAGTGACAGGGACTCTCACTATTACAATATATATATATATATATATATATATATATATATATATATATATATATATATATATCCTGGGGCCCTTTACTATGATCCCACAACGGGCCCTTTCACATGTTCTGCAGTGAGCTCCCTTTCCTTCCCCAGGGTGGCAGAAAACAAGAGATATATGTCACCAGCACACCAAGAAAATATAAGGGTACAAAGCAGTGGGAGAATTATCAGGGTTGCAAAGGTTGTCTTGCCACCGGGCCCTGGTGTTCTGCCACTGTGCGGTTCCCCAGCTGTCCTCTCCCTGCTGTTGACAGCACTGGTCTGGCGTCTGTCTCCTTGGCAGCGGCGGCAGTCGATTAGGACCTAGTGTGGGTGACATTATGGGTGCATGCAGGGGAAGGCTGGCACTATTTGTTATAGAGAGCCTAGCCCCCAGCTGGTCACCTAGCAGCAGTAATGCTGTAAACTTTCTCTGTTGACATGCTGATCGGGATGTGATCCAGGTGATGCTCCCAGTCAGATCTAATAAACACAGTATTTATTAGCATCAAGAGTACAACCACATATATATAATCAACCGTATGTTCAGCAGCCATGTGGGCTCTATGCCTGTAAAGTGTGGGCTTTGATCAATAAAATGACCGATATTTAACACTAGGATTTGACTAGGAGCATCACCTGGATTGCATCCCGATCAGCATGTCAGAGAAGGCTCCACTACTGATAAGCAACCTGCAGAGAGCTCAACTGTCTACAACCATAGAGATGGGCTTGGGTGTGTTTGAAATCCCACATGCCTGATCCCGCTAGGAAGCCAACACCCAACAATGCTAATCACAGCAACTGAGACAGGCCTGATCTGTGCAGCTGCGGACCGGGAAATATTTCACTGCCTGTGATTAGCGCTGTGCAGTGTCAGCTTCCTGGCAGACTCTGGCATGTGGAACATGCCCAGCCCATCTCTAACAACAAATTGTGCTGGCCCTCCTGTACATCAGCCCCATAAAGTAACCAGTACTGGGTTCCAATGTGCTGCCGCCCCTGCCATGGAGACAGAGACCAGAGCTGTGAATAGCCGGGACAGGACAGCGACTCTGGTTGTTCCACCACTGGTCCACACTGGGAGAATTCCCCCATCCACCTATAATGTGTAGATGGGGGAATTGGATCATTTCTTTTTTTTTTCATTCAACCTAATAGTTGACTGAAAAAAGTGATCAATGTATGGGCTGTCTAAGAGCCAAGACCAACCATAGTTTAAATCTCAGCTGGTTCTGCAGGAACTGGCTGAGATTTGAACCATTAATGAGCAGATTCTCTTATGATTATCACTAGTGGTTGCTATAGCCACTAGTGATAATCACTGTTTGTCAGGAGAATACAATTGCTGGGCAGGAGGGATATTCCCCTGTCTGTGTTGATGGGGAAATCATGCAAGTTTCTTTCCTGCAATCTGTGGATGCAGGAAATAAATGTGCACCGTATATTACCTGCCTAACTGAAAGTGAAAGTAAATTGTGAATGTCTTGAAAGAACAGGAGAGGGGAGGGAGACAGATGGGGGAGAGAAGGGGTGGAGATAATGCAGTTCAGTAATTACGGTGTACTGCAGTCTGCAGTATACACACTTACCCACGGTCCAGGCTAGAATCTCAGGCATCATTCACACACAGCCAGGAATGCTGCTGATTTTCATATTTCCCTCCCACACATCATCTCTCTTCAGATACAGCACAGGATAGTGTGGGCGTGACTGAAAGGAGGAGGAGGAGCTGTATTCCTCCCTGCTCGTATGTGAGGAGAGTGAGGGGGGGCTGAATTCACTGGGCTGTGAAAGAGTGTCATAGACCGACACTTGGCTCAGCTTGTAGTCACCACTCTCGGAATTTAAAGGGCTGGTTCTCCTGTCCTAAGTACAGGAGAAATCAGTCTGTTTTTTCATTAACTGAGATGAAGGCTTGGGCCCCCCCTAAGATACGTCAGGGCAATGCCTACAACGTGAACGTAACCTACGCACAGCCCTATTCACGTAGTACTACGTAAACGGCGTATGCGATGTAAAAATCGACTGCGTCGTTCCCTGGCCCATACCTTTGCATACCTGTGCCTGCTATATGAGGGGTAATGCCGGACGTAAGCCTTACGCAAATCGCGTATATAAAGTGGCCGGGCGCATCTACGTTCGTGAATCAGCGTATCTTACTCATTTTCATATTTAAAATGGGAACGCCGAATGCGTCCAGCGTAACTATGCGCCCACGATATGCCGGCATAGGCAAAAAGCCATGTTTTTCGGCGTATCTCGCTTTGTGAATTGGCACAAAGATGCGACGGCGCACATTTGAAATTACGGCGGCGTATCTGGATCGTTTCTGAATCCAGGTCGTAACCTGTAAAAATTTTAAAAGCTTCAGCAATGGAGATTTTTAAGTATTGAAGTTTGGCGCTATTCCACAAGTGTGCGCAATTTTAAAGCATGACATGTCAGGTTTCTATTTACACGGTGTAACATCATCTTTCATAGTATGCAAAGAAATCAGGTAAACCTTAGTGTTTTTTTTTATTTATGAGTTTCTTGCCAAATAAAATTGCTGCACAAATACCGTGTAACATAAAGATTTGCAATTCTCTAGGGTGTCTGCTAAAACAATATATATAATGTTTGGGGGTTCTGAGTAATTTTCTAGCAAAACAATTATGATTTTTACATGTAGGAGAGAAGTGTCAGAATCGACCTGGGTGGCAAGAGGTTAATTACCATAAGTAATATACAAACAGGGGCGGACTGACCATTGAGGCACTCGGGCACTTACCGAGGGCCCCAAGCCACTAGGGGGGCCCCATCAGGGTTGCCAGGCTCAGTAAAACCAGGGACAGTATGTAAAAATCTGTGTTTTTTTTACATCTGTCCCTTATATGTCCAAAAACCGACATGCTTTTGATGTCTGCAGTGCCTCCTGGCGTGGTGGCCATCTGTAAGCCCAGGGACCCCATAATCTTCTTCTTTTTTTTTTTCAAATATAAAGTTTAGTGTTTTCTTAAGCAGAAATGAAACAGAGGAAAAACAGAGAGTGTACAGTGCAGTACAACAATACAATAATAAACAAACACAGGTACAAGGGTGGCATAGCATTACCTTAATATTGGTGTGGTAGACAGCAAGCCATGAATATGCAATGTGGCTAAACACTGGAATCACGCCTGGTGGGCTTACTTCATCCTTAAACACAGCTACTCCCAACCTGGGCACATTACCCAAAACTAAACCACCAATACAACAAACCGTATCCTCTTGTACCTCATACATGGCGCTCCTGCGCCCGTAAGATGAAAAAGGAAGAGTATAGCAAAATCGAGAGGGGGAGAGAATAAAGCAAGGGGAACAAGCAAGAGAGAAGAAGAAGAAAGGGAAAAAGAAGGGGAGAGAAGAAAGAGAAAAAGGAGGGAGGGGGTGGGAGGACCTGAGGGCATGGGACTTATTCTAACCGTCGTATGCAGTCGCTCAAGTGGCTAACAAAGCTACTCCTTCATCGGAATAAATAAACATATTCCAGAGCAACCATGCTTGGGAGTGTTGCTCCTGTTTGTTTTGAGCTGAACTGACTAGGTCTTCCAGTCTCCTGATCTCCTCCACCCTACGCAGCCACATCGCCACAGTCGGAGGGCAGGTATTCTTCCACAAAAGTGGAATGCAGGCCTTGGCCGCGTTCAGGAGGTGTCTCACAATCGATTTTTTGTAACTCCGAGCTGGGAGTGTAGTAGCATGAAGCAAGATAACGGCTGGGTCATCTTTAATTTGATGGTCTGTGAATTTTTGAGTTACCCTGCGGACTGTCGTCCAGTAATGCTGCAGTAGGGGGCAAGACCAGAAGAGGTGGAGGAGTGTTCCTTCCCCTGTCTGACATCTCCAGCACCTGTCTGAGGTGGCTGGAAAGAACTTATGGAGACGACTGGGGGTGTAGTACCATCTTGTCAGGATCTTATAATTTAGTTCTTGTATCTTTGTGCAGATAGAGGTCGTTAGAGAGAATCTGATAATTGATTGTTTCTGGGCGTCAGTGAATGAGCATTGCAGATCTATTTCCCATTTTTGTAAGAAATGCAACTCGGGTAATTCTGCTGGGGTATTAAGCATGTCATAAGTTTTGGACAGGACATTTGGTACCGTTCCCTCCCCTCCACAGTAGTCCTCAAACGTTGTCAGCGCACGGTTGTGTTGCGCTGGATGTGGTATTGAGTGGAGGAAGTGATGTAGTCTTATTCCCCAGAAGGGAAGCCGGAACTGGCCTTCGTTGTCCGCCAATGAGACAATCGAGGGCCAGTGATTGTCAGTCAGGAAATGGCGGGCCTGTTCCCTGCCCGACGTCCGAAGCGTTTCAAAGGTCGCTACATCCAGTCCGGGAGGGAAGGTGGGATTGCCCAGTATCGGATACAAGGGGGATTCCCTGGAGGAGAGAGCGTTTGAAAATACCGTAGAAAAGCCTATCTGAAGTGTGGCGCCTATCACCGGGTGCGATTTCAGTCCCGGTGGCAACCCCTCGTAACACCAGATGGCCTTTCCTACCGTGGCAGTAGATTGCGCTTGTTCTAATTGTGTCCACAATTTAGTCTTGTTATGCCGGTTCCAGTCTATTATTCGTCCCAGGTGGACAGCCGAGTAGTAGTGTCGCACATCTGGGAGTGCTAACCCTCCGTAATGCTTGGGCAAAGTGAGATAGCGCTTCTGTAGTCTAGGCCTGGACTTCGCCCAGACAAATCTGATAAAGAGGGAGTTTACTTGTTTGAAATAATGAGACGGGATTCTAATTGGCAGGGCCTGAAACAGATAGAGGAACTTCGGTAGGATGGACATCTTCAAAAGGTTACACCTGCCGAACCAGGAGTGTAGGCCTCCAGCCCAGTCCTCCAATAGCAGTCTGGTTCTGGTCAGAAGAGGCGGGAAATTAAGCTCAAATGTGCGTTTCAGATCTTTAGGAATCTGGGTTCCCAAGTAAGAAAAGGAGGTGTCTGACCATTTAAATCCGAAATGCGTTTGCAGCGAGTGTAATCTACCAGCGGGCATGTTGAGTCCCATGGCAGCTGACTTATCAAAATTGATTTTCAGGTTAGAGAGCTTCCCGTACCTATCAAATTCCTTAAGTAAGTTCGGGAGGGACACCAACGAGTTAGTTAACGAAAACAAGAGGTCATCTGCATAGGCAGAGATTTTGTGGTGTCCCTTTCCCACTGTCACCCCCACTATGTCTGGACTGGCTCTTACTGTGCACAAAAAGGGCTCCAAGGCCAGTGCGAAGAGAAGGGGTGAAAGTGGGCAACCCTGCCTCGTACCATTTGTTATCTGAAATGGTTCCGAGAGGATTCCATTTGCCTTGACCTGGGCCGAGGGAACGGAATAACTGCTGAGAATCCATTGTAGCATCCTGTGCCCTACGCCAATCTTCTCCAGAACAGAGGACAGTTCACGCGGTTAAACGCCTTTTCTGCGTCAGTGCTAAGGAGTACACAAGGGGTCTTCGTCGAGTTGACTACATGAATGAGGTTAAGCACCTTGGTCGTGTTGTCCCTTGCCTCGCGGCCTGGAACAAATCCCACCTGATCTAAATGAATCAGGCCCGGCATAAACCGAGAGATTCTGTTGGCCAGGATCTTAGTGAACAGCTTAAGGTCGATATTAAGAAGGGAAATGGGCCTGTAACTGCCACATGCTGAGGGGTCTTTACCTTCCTTCGGTATTAGGGATATATGTGCCCTGAGCGTATCCCTTGGAAGCTGCCCACCGTCTCCCAAACCATTGAACATCTTCACCATGTAGGGGCTCAGGAGTGGCAAAAGCATTCGATAGTACTGGAGTGTAAACCCATCCGGGCCAGGTGCTTTGTCCGGTTTCATCCCGCCCACTGCTTGCTGCAATTCCTCCACTGTAATGGGATCTTCCAGTCCCGCCCTTGCCTCCGTCGATAGTTGGGGGATCTGAGAAGCCGAGACATAATCTCGCACTGTTGATTTGGCTAGGGTAGTCACCGGGAGGTTATAGAGGGAGGAGTAAAAGTCTCTGAATTCTGTCACTATTTGGGACGGAGTGGATTTCCGGAGACCTGAGGGGGTTACGATCTGGGGAATATATGCGCTGAGCCGCTGCTTCCTGACCGTCCTGGCCAACAGCTTCCCGCACTTGTTTCCCGACTCGTAGGAAAGCTTTTGGCAGACCTGCAATGCTGCCTTGGCCCTATAGTGTAACAAATCTACTATCTGTTTCCTGAGAGTCATCAATTCTACTCCAAGGGAGGCTACTGGCGTGTGTTTATGTTTTGCTTCTACGTCCCGAATCTTTTGTATCAGCTTAAGTAGAGTCTGCTCCCTTTCCCTTTAAATCCTTGCGCCGTGTTTTATTAGTATTCCCCTTATGACCGCCTTATGAGCCTCCCACAGGACACCTGGGTCACACTCCGCAGTGTCATTTGTTTGGAAGTAGTGTTTCATTTCGTTCGTGACATCAGCCAGCACAGTTGGGTCTTGCAGGAGACTCTCGTTCAGCCTCCAAAATCTAGATCTCGGGAGCCCAGAAGGCGACATACAGTAGCTCATGGTAACAGGAGCATGGTCTGACCATGTAATGTTACCTATAGCAATGTCGCGGACCCCCTCCAACTGGTTATGAGGGACAAAAATATAGTCTATTCTTGAGTAGACCTTGTGCGGAGATGAGAAAAATGTGTAATCCCGTTCTCCGTGATGGTGCAGCCGCCAGACATCTATCAATTGGGCATCGTGAAGGGCCCGTGTTGTATTTTTGTGTACACTCGTGCTCAGGGATGAAGTACCTGAAGATGTGTCTACCGTTGGGGTAAGTGGTACGTTCAGGTCGCCCCCAAGGAAAAGCAGACCCTCTCTAAACTCCGCCAACCGCCGCAACACCCGGCGAACGAACGCATCCTGATGTACATTGGGGGCATATATTGTGGCCAGTGTCGCCTTCACGTCCCCGAACAGCCCTTTAATGAATACAAACCTTCCCTCAGGGTCCAGGAGCGTATCGGTGCATGTCCACGGCACTTTCCCAGACACGAGTATGGAGACTCCTTTAGATTTGGCAGCCACATTTGTGGCATGGTATGCATGTGGAAAGAAGTGTTTTTTGAGGTAGGTAGGGTTACCCGTCCTAAGGTGCGTCTCCTGAATGAACACCACATCAGCGTGGGCTCTTTTAAGGTCATTCAGGAGCATACGCCTTTTTTCAGGAATATTGAGTCCCTTAGCATTTATCGAGAAAATGTTTATGTGGTCCATCGTCCCTCAGGTCAAGGAGAGGAAAGGGGAGGGGGAGGGGTATGGTCCGTACAGGGACCACAGGAGGATGCGGAGAATAGAGGTAGACAGAGGAGGAGAGAAATCAGAAGAAATAAGAAGTGAGAGATAAAAAAAGGAAGAGAAAAGGAAAAAACAAAATTTTTGTACCGTAAACCCAAACGGTCACTAAACGGACTAACCAATCGTCCGTCAACTAAGTGTGCAAACAATCAGTTTGTATAGAAGCACTCCCCAGCTCACCCAGGGTGGATGCTTCGTCCTAATTGGGAAGAGGTAAGGGCAGACCAAGGGTGGAGCCCTCCCATCCGCCCCCGCCTCCCCAGCCAGAAAACGTACTTTAGCAATCTACTATATAACATATATATGCATAACTTTATAAAGAAAAAAAAACAGCAATAACATTTAGCCAGGATACAATACTTGATATAAGATATTAAGAGTCCATTAAGAACCCCATCTATCAGGGTGGGTGAGCCTCTGGTAAGTTCTTCAAACCAAAATCAAGTCCGTGCCCATATAGAAACCTTGGTAGCTTCCACCGTACCCCCCCCCACATCTCCCTCAGCAGCCCCCCCCCACCCACAAGCCCCGGGTCTCCCCCCACAACAGTAACCCAGCCAATAGCATGTCCCTCCCTCATCCCCACCCTGCCGCCCCCCTTCCGCTCACTCCCACCCTCCTGTAGGGCTAGTGCTATACCACCAACGAACAAAACACTCAAAACATTATAGTATAACCTAGTAAGTCATCCCTCCTGTAGTTAACTCCAAGTCAACGGTCGGCCGGGGTGAGTATATGAGATCCGCGTCATGAGAGCATTAACAGAAACTGCAGGTCTGCCACCCTCTCGCAACCAGGAGTGTCCACACGCGGAGGAGGGCAGGGGAGTCATAGGGAGGGAGGACTAGAGAACGATTCAAACCTCAGGTGATCTTGTCTGCAACAACTGCGGTGTGTGTTCGGCAGGTCCCGGGACACCAGGGACATGCGGCAGCCGTGTCAAGAATCGCGGCAGCTTGGCAGAACAGGGAAGGGAATATCCACCCGTCTCCCCCACCGCTAGTGACAAAAAAAAAAGAAAAAAAAAGGGGGTATCCGACCAGGTAATGCCCCGCCCGAGGGTGACAGGGCATGAGAGGAGAGTGGACCAATGCGGGCATGGGGACCCGAGGGGGGAGGGGCAGGAGCGGAACAACCACAGAGGAGGCAAAAGTGGAACACGGGTGGCCAGGAGCCGGGCGTGGAAAGTAAAGAAGAGCATCGAAGTGCAGGAGCTCACCTCACCATCGCAGCTGACTAGTCCTCCCTCGCGGTGTCTGCAGAGAAGTGTCGGGGTCTACGCCGGCTCCTCTGTGGACCCGGGGATCTGGCTCTCCTCGTTCCCGGGCGGGTAGAGTTGCGTGGCAGCGGCTGGAGCCAATCGGAGACATCCACAGGATCTATGTCCATGAAGGCAAACAAGGCAGGTAAGTCTGCTGGGGACCGTAGGGTATAGGAGTGTTGAGCCTTCTTAAAGGTGACGGAGATAGGGAACCCCCAACGGTATGTAAGTCCAGCAGTTCGCGCGGCTTCCAGTACGGGTCTCAGAAGTGCCCTTCGCTGCAGCGTTGCTCGGGATAAATCGGGTAAGATCCTTAACACCGCCCCGTCAAATTCCACATCTCCTTTCTCCCATGCCGCTCGGAGGATCAGCTCCTTATGGGCATAGTGATGAATCCGACAGATAACGTCCCGCGGTCTATCCGGGTCTTCCGAGCGAGGGCCAAGGGCTCTATGAATACGGTCCAAGGTCAGGGTGGGGGGGAAGTGATCACCCGTCACGGCCCTGAAGATTGCCAGGGCCGTAGCTCCCAGATCCTCCGCTCCCGTGGCCTCCGGGAGACCCCTCACACGCAGATTATTTCGTCTGCTGCGATCTTCGATCTCTTCGAGCTGCAGTTGTTGTGTGAGGACCGTGCTTGCCTGAATCGCCTGGGCTGCTTCTACTGCCGACATCCGACTCTCGAGGCTGGTCATCGCTGATTCCCCTGACCCCAGCCGGTCGGATAGTGTACGCACCTCCTGTCGCACCACCGCTATCTCCTTGCGATGTGTCGCCTCCAACCTGCCGACAATGTCCTCTATATCTGCCTTCGTCGGCAGTGCTCGCAGCAGTGCCCGAAGCTCAGTGTCCGCGCTCCAGGGTGACTGTGCGGAAGGAGGCTGTGAGGGCCCTAGCTGATCAGGCTGAAGTGCCTCCGGGATAGTAAGAGCCATAGTCAGGGTCTGCACCGTGAAAGGTTGAAGTGCTGATGTGGTGGTCTGCGAGGGCTGTGAGCCACGCGGTCTCTGTTCGCTGGAGTCCGCCATCTTGAGGGCTGGAGATGATCCGTTGGCGCTGGCAAGATATTTCTGGATATCCCCGCTCTTGTCTGTCCTGGGAGGTACTCGCTTTTGTGTCTTTCCCCTCCGTTTACCAGCCGAGTACATGCCGGGTGGAGCAAGTAGATATTTTGCCTATAAAGCTGGGTAAGGACGGGTCGGACCGGGAGCTCCTCAGGCACACGTCCTCACTCAGCCATGTCCAGACCACGCCCCCCCATAATCTTCTTTTGCCTGTGGGCCCCATGAGTTGTGAGTCCGCCCCTGTATACAAATACATTTTATATATTATTTTTAAGGTAATTTACTATACAGTAAAACCTTGGTTTGAGAGCAACTTGGTTTGAGAGCGTTTTGCAAAAAAAAGAAATGTTTTAAATACATTTTGCCTTGATATACAAGCGATGTATTGATATAAGAGTAGTGTCATGTCACAACTGAGTATAACAAAGAAGAAAGGAGCCTCTAAGTGTAGCAATATGGTTACATTTAATGAAGGTACAACATTTAACAACTGATTGCTACATTTAGAGGTGCCTCTCTTCTCCTTTATACCCTGTAAAAAACTTCTCAATTCGGTTGTTCGTGGTGGATGGCCTCTCAGTGTCCGGTTACATTGATCCCCGGTGGTTTGTCGAGACCCTATTGGATCGCCAGCCTCTCAATGGCTCTCCCCAGATGGATTCCCCACCGAACAGCTTCCTCGCTTGGGATCTTCAGATTTGGGGACCCAGTCGACCACTGGGCTCCCTCCATGCCAATATGTATTCTGCTACATATATTTGGTTAAAAAATCGCAATAAGCGTATATTGATTGGTTTGCGCAAGAGTTATAGGGCCAGATTCAGGTAGAGTTACACCGGCGTATCAGTGATACGCCAGCATAACTCACACTTTGAGCCGGCTTATCTGTTTTCTGTATGCAGAAAACAAGATACGCCGGGATTGAGTCCAGATACGAGCGGCGTAATTGTATTTCACCGTCGTATCGGAACTGCAATTTTAAAATGGCCGCTAGGGGGCGTTCCCGCTGATTTACGCCGATAATATGTAAATCAGCGAGATACGGCAATTCACGAACGTATGCGGGCCCGACGCAGTCACTTTATGACGTTTCCGTAAGGGGTTTCCCGGCGTAAAGATAAAGCAACAAAAAGCACGCGTATCCTATGTTAAGTATGGCCGTCGTGACCGCGTCGAATTGAAAAAGTTGAACGCCGTTTGCGTAACTTGTCCGTGAATGGGGATTGACGTCATTGACGTTCACGTAGAAAACACCGTCCTAATGTGGAGCATGCCCACTGGGATACATTGACGGCCGGCGCATGCGCAGTGCGTTCGCCACGGGATCGCGCCTAGTTTAAATACTACACGCCCCCTACCCGCCCAATTTGAATTCCGCCGGCCCATTTTCGCTACGCCACCGCAACTTTAGGAGCAAGTGCTTTGTGAATACAGTACTTTCTCCTAATGTTCCGGCAGAGTAACGTAAATGAGCAACGTTACGCCAGAATAAAGATTCGCCCATCTACCTGAATCTGGCCCATAGTGTCTACAAACTATGGGATATATTTATGTAATTTTTCTTTATTTTTACTAGTAATGGCAGGGATCAGTGACTTATAGCAGGACTGCTATATTGTGATGGGCAAATTGAAACTAATGCTGCATACACAGGATCGGAATTTCCAACAAAACTGTGGATTTTTTCCCGACAGAATTTTGGCTCAAACTTGTGTTGCATACACACGGTCACATAAATGTTGTGGGAAATTCCGAACATTAAGAACGTGGTGATGTACAACACTACGACGAGCCGAGAAAAATTAAGTTCAATGATTCCGAGTAGGGCTGTCCCGATACCGATACTAGTATCGGTATACTAGTATCGGTATCAGGACCGATACAGAGCATTTGTGCGATTACATGTACTCGCACAAATGCTCCCGATGCCTGACCTGATACCTGGTCAGTGGGTGGAGGTTTTGAGCAGAGAGGGCAGGCAGAGTTTGTGAGTGGAGAGGGAGGGTGTATGCTGCTCTCCCCCTCCGTGTGTGTCCCCTTCCTTGATGCTGCTGTCCGCGATCACTGTTACCCGATGCCTGTGTCCTCCGTGCTATGTGTCCTCCGCGGCATGCTGTGTGTCCTCCGTGCTGTGTGTCCTCCGTGCTGCTGCTCTCCCCCCGAGCGTTGTGCTGTACGGGTCCATGCTGCTTGTCCCGTGTCCCCCCTTCTGCTGCTGTCCCCCTCTGTGCTCTGTTTCCCCTCCATGTTCTCCTCCACTTCCTCTGTCCTCGTCAGGATGGAAAGCGGAGGTACCTGTTCTGAATGAGTGATCACTGACTCATTCATATAACTGAAACATCGTAACCTGTGTTTACGATGCTTCAGTTTATGAATGGAGAGGAGCCTCTGTCTCCTGTCCATTCATTTTAGCTGAGACTGCAAAGAAAGGAACTGGGGAATCTGTGTCCCTAGTCCCTTTCTCTGTCTTAAAGGTGAGATGTCAGGGGACTGTTAAGACCCCTGATATCTCTCCAAAGACCCCCAACAGGGCTGATTAAAAAAATAAAAAATAAATTGCAATAATTAATAAAAAATAAAAAATAATGTAAATAATAATTTTAAAAAAACACACACTGATACCCCCCCCCCCCCCTAAAAAAAAAAAAAAGAAAAGGAAAAAAATCACTGTAAAAAATAAACAAAATAAATGTAAAAAAAAAAATGTCACTGTCACATGACATTAAAAAAAAAAGTATCGGTATTCGGTATCGGCGAGTACTTGAAAAAAAAGTACCGGTATCGGTACTTGTACTCGGTCTCAAAAAAGTGGTATCGGGACAACCCTAATTTCGAGCATGTAGGATTTTTGTGCGTGGAAATTCCGACAGAAAATGTCCGATGGGGCCTACACTTGGTCGGAATTTCTGACCAAAAGCTTACATCGAACATTTCTTGTCAGAAATTCCGATCATGTGTATGTGGCATAACTGAAACTTTTGACACTTTTTTGCAGACCAGTGACATTATTACAGTGATCAGTCCTAAAAATATGCACTGCCACTGTACTAATGACACTGGCTGGGAAGGGGTTAACATCATCTCAGTTACTGAAAAAACAGACTGATTTCTCCTATCCTTAGGACAGGAGAACCAGCCTGTAAATTCCGAGAGAGTTAATGCAAGCTGAGCCGAGTGTCAGTCTATGACACTCTTTTACAGCCCAGCGAATCCAGCCACCCCCCACCCCCCCCCCACTCTTCTCACATATGAGCAGGGAGCAATACAGCTCCTCCTCCTTTCAGTCACGCCCACACTATCCTGTGCTGTATCTGAAGAGAGGGGATGTGTGGGCGGGAAATATGAAAATCAGCAGCATTTCTGGCTGTGTGTGAATGATGCCTGAGATTTTAGCCTGGACAGTGGGTAAGTGTGTACACTGCAGACTGCAGTACACTGTAATTACTGAACTGCATTATCTCCACCCCTTCTCTCCCCCATCTGTCTCCCTCCCCTCTCCTGTTTTTTCAAGACATTCACAATTTACTTTCACTTTCAGTTAGGCAGGTAATATACGGTGCACATTTCTTTCCTGCATCCACATATTTCAGGAAAGAAACTTGCATGATTCCCCCATCAACACAGACAGTGGTGACAGGGGAATATCCCTCCTGCCCAGCAATTGTATTCTCCCGACAAACAGTGATTATCACTAGTGGCTATACAGCAACCACTAGTGATAATCATCAGACAATCTGCTTAATAATGGTTCGAATCTCAGCCAGTTCCTGCTGAACCAGCTGAGATTTAAACTGTCTATGGCTGGTCTTAGCTCTTAGGCAGCCCATACATTGATCACTTTTTTTCATTCAACTATTTGGTTGAATGAAAAAAAATTATCCAATTCCCCCATCTACACATTATAGGTGGATGGGGTAATCCTCCCAGTGTGGACCAGTGTGGAATAACTAGAGTCGCTGTACTGTCCCAGCTATTCATAGCGCTGGTCTCTGTCTCCATGGCAGCGGCGGCAGCACATTGGAACCCAGTACTGGTTGCTTTATGGGGCTGATGTACAGGAGGGCCAGCACAATTTGTTGTTAGAGATGGGCTGGGCATGTTCAAAATTCCACATTTCAGAGACTGCCAGGAAGCCCACACTGCACAGCTCTAATCACAGGCAGTGAGACATTTCCCGGTCCGCAGGTTGCTTAGCAGCAGTGGAGCCTTCTCTGACAAGCTGATCGGGATGCAATCCAGGTGATGCTCCTGGTCAAATCCTAGTGATTTTATTGATCAAAGCCCACACTTTACAGGCATAGAGCCCACATGGCTGCTGAACATACGGTTGATTATATATATGTGGTTGTACTCTTGATTCTAATCAATACTGTGTTTATTAGATATGACTGGGAGCATCAGCTGGATCACATCCCAATCAGCATGTCAACAGAGAAGGTTATACAGCATTACTGCTGCTAGGTGACTAGCTGGGGGCTCGTCTCTCTATAACCAATAGTGCCAGCCTTCCCCTGCATGCACCCATAATATCACCAGCACTATGTCCTAATAGACTGCCGCTGCTGCCAGGGAGACAGATGCCAGACCAGCGCTGTCAATAGCAGGGACAGGACAGCTGGGGAACCCCACAGTGACAGAACACCAGGGCCCGGTGGCAAGACAACCTTTGCAACCATGAGAGTTCTCCCGCTGCCTTGGACCTTATATTTTCTTGGTGTGTTGGTGACATATACCTCTTGTTTTCTGCCACCCTGGGGGGCCCCAGTATAGTAGAAAGGTAGCTCACTGCAGAACATGTGAAAGGGCCCGTTGTGGGATCATAGTAAAGGGCCCCAGGATATATATATGAAATTGCATTTTATAGTTGGCCCCTCTACTTTTGTCCCTGTCCCCCCATGTGCCCCCCCTAAATATGAAAGCTGGAGACGCCACTGTTTGTAAATTATAAAAGCCAATATAAGGGAATAGTAGTGAGTAAAAAAGCACTTGTGGGTTTAACCAATGACATGACCAATGACATTACCATGGGACCCACACAACCATGACAGGGGGTGTGTATTATGCTTGCATACTTTTGCTGATAGGTATCCCTCATTCCCATCTCAAAAAGTTGGGAGGTATGCTTTACAGGAACACAGAATCCATGCCTTCTGTACTGACAGACTTCTGTTCTGTTTGTGTAGTGAGTAATCACCAGGTGCCGGAAGACATTGGGTCCATGGGACCCACTGATTAGCACTTGCGCCCGATACCCGGAAGTGCAGGATTGCATATACAATATCTCACAAAAGTAAGTACACCCCTCACATTTTTGTAAATATTTTATCATATGTTTTCATGTGACAACACTGAAGAAATTACACTTTGCTACAATGCAGTGGCGGCTGGTGCTCAAAATGTTTGGGGGGGAGGGGGCGCAAACAAACTGAAAAATAAAATAAAACATCAAATGCAGCCACTGTGCCATCAAACGCAGCTACTGTAACCATCAATTGTTGCCAGTGTTGCCAGTGTGCGCCCATCAACTGCCGTCAGTGTTCTGACAGTGTGCCCCATCAATTGGCCTCCAGTGTGCTGCCAGTGTGCCCATCAATTGCCACCAGTGTGCTGCCAGATTGCCCCATCAATTGCCGCCAGTGTACTGCCAGTTTGCCCCATCAAATGCTGCCAGTGTACTGCCAGTTTGCCCCATCAAATGCTGTCAGTGTGAAGCCAGTTAGCCCCATCAATTTTCATCTGTGTGCTGCCAGTTTGCCCCATCAAATGCCACCAGTGTGCTGCCAGATTTTCCCCATCAAATGCTGCCAGTGTGCTGCCAGATTTTCCGCATCAAATGCCGCCAGTGGGCTGCCAGATTTTCCCCATCATATTCCGCCAGTGTGCTGAAAGATTTGCCCCATCAAATTCCGCCAGTGTGCTGCCAGATTTGCCCCATCCAATGGCACCAGTGTGCTGCCAGATTTGCCCCATCAAATGCCTCCAGTGTTCACACGCAAGGTACGAGCTGATGTGAACGAAAAAAAAAAAAAAAAAAATGCCTCCAGTGCGCCCCTCCCCTGCCCGACACTTACCTGTCTCGGGTCCTCACTGTCCTCGATTTCTTATACCTTCTCCCGTCCTCTTCCGTCTTCTGCTATGACACAGTGAAGCCCTCTATGGACGCACTGCCACTGCTACAATGTAAAGTTGTGAGTGTACAGCTTGTATAACAGTGTAAATTTGCTATCACCTCAAAATAACTGACCACACAGCCATTAATGTCTAAACCACTGGCAACTAAAATCAGTACACCAAATTGGGGTCCAAATTGGGCCCAAAGTGTCAATATTTTGTGTGGCAACTATTATTTTTAAGCACTACCTTAACCCTCTTGGGTATGGAGCTTTACAGGTTGCCAATGGAGTCATCCATGACCACGTCACAGAGCTGGTGGATGTTACGTGTTAGATGTGGAGACTTTGCGCTCCTCTATCTTCCATTTATGGATGCTTGGCCATATGCTTCATAGAAGGATGCACCGTTACTGAAAGCCTTGATGGTGATCGCCTGTCGGTTGTAGGTTCTGCAAGAAGTTAATCTGGAGAGATTCGGGTACTAAATCCTGGGCTACGAGGATTTTGGACCGAAAGTGTCTCTACCTGTGGGAAGGTCTGTGGCAGAGACTGTACCATATTCTGTGCGCCATTCCGGCTGCTAGGCTAGTGAGAGAAACCTATCCGGGTGCGCAAAACCCACGCTAGAGTGGTGACGAGGACTGTGTTACCGAAAGCAGGAGTGTTTCCTGATTGAAATTATGCACCTGAACCTATTTACCTGTTACCCTTCCACCTCTTCAATCGTTTATTTTACTCTTTTACCAAGTTCAGCAAATAAATCTTAGAAAAAGAAGTGCAAAGTGTGGACATTGAACTTTTTCAACTCTCATCTAATACCCTGGACGGCGAGGAAATAGAGGTAACATGCTGCCTGAAAATATCCAGCAGCTTCTTTGGGGGTAGTGCTACACACGCTTAACACCATCTGAATCAAATACGTTTATCTTGGTCTCATCAAACCACAGAACATGGTTCCAGTAATCTATGTCCTTAGTTTACTTGTCTTCAAACTGTTTGCATGCTTTTTTGTGCGTCATTTTTAAAGAAGAGAAATTTTATGTGTATCCTCCCAGGGTGACACTGTGGATACACTGGTAACAGTATGCCAACGCCCCATTACAAGCAAAGTGTATCTATCCATTATTATATTTTTACGATTATTTGTCCCTAACTGGCAATATGTTTTGATACACTGCCAATTTCATGGTATTAAAGGCTGGTTTTGCTCTATTAAACACAGCCAACACTATATTCATGCTCTTGAAGAAGCGTTCATATACAACGCGTAACATGTAGAGCAAATTCCTTTTCTAGAACTGGATCCTCTTCATGACTATTGGTTCCATATTTGTATAAAATGTCTGTATCTATTGTATGTGTAATACAAATGTATGTTACTGGAATCACTATGACAGCATTTAAGAGGTCCATCTAAAGATTGTTATAGACAATTTTATTTGTTCAGTCGATTTTTATAAAAAAAAATCTACAATAAAAACCCTTAGTATTTTATCATTTCTATTTGTGTGCCTTTAAAAGTCCAATTCTCTAGTTCAGGGGTGTCAAACTCCAATTTCATCGAGGGCCGCATCAGCATTACGATTGCCCTCGAAAGGGCCGGGTTGTATCTGTAAGATTAGAGGTCCAGCGCATCCCCTCCCCTTATATTGGATGTTAAGAGCCACCCCACCATCAGAAGTTGAGTCCCCCACTCTCCCTTACATCACAGTGCACCCTCCTTTCCTTAAGCTGCTGCTGGGAAAAAGCTGATGCATTGCATGAAAGCAGAAAGTTAGGGTCTTGAGGAGGGCGAGGGCCACATGAAATGGCTTGGAGGGCCGGATTCGGCCAGCGGGCCTTGTGTTTGACACCCCTGCTCTAGTTTATAGTCCAATTTCTTGTGCATCACCTTTAGAAGAGGCTTCCTTCTGGGATGACAGCCATGCAGACCAATTTGATGCAGTGTGCAGTGTATGGTCTGAGCATTGACGCTCTGACCCACCACCCCTTCAACCTCTGCAGCAATGCTGGCAGCACTCATATATCTATTTCCCAAAGAAAACCTCTGGATATGATGCTGAGCATGTGCACTCAACTGCTTTGGTCGACCGCTGTATGGTCTTGACCACTGTGCTGCAGCTCAGTTTCAGGGTCTTGGCAATCTTCCTATAGCCTAGGCCATCTTTATGTAGAGCAACAACTCTTTGTTTTCAGATCCTCAGAGAGTTCTTGTTACCATGAGGTGTCATGTTGAACTTCCAGTGACTAGTATGAGAGAGTGTGGCGGGGTACACACGTACGAGAACCTCGACGGGCGGAACACATCGTTCCGCCCGTCGAGGTTCTCGGCCGGCCGTCGAAATCGGCGACCCGCCCGTCGGGAATGGCAACCAGCCATTCATCCCGACGGGCCGTCGAGCGAATAGAGAGCCTGCTCTCTATTCGCTCGACGGGATTCCCGACGGGCGGGGCGAGCCAGGAGCATACACACGGCCGAGGTTCTCGCTGGAATGCAGCTCCCAGCGAGGTTCTCGCTGGTTTCTAGCGAGAACCTCGGTCGTGTGTACGCCGCCTGAGAGCTATAACACAAAATTAAACACACTCCCCATTCACACCTGAGACCTTATAACACTAACGAGTCACATGACACCGAGAGGGAAAATGGCTAATTGGGCCAAATTTGGAAATTTTCACTTTTTTTACCAGCAGTTTAGACATTATTGTCTGTGTTGAGTTATTTTGAGGGGACAAAAAATGTACACTGTTATGCAAGCTGTACACTGTAGCAAAGTATAATTTCTTCAGTGTTGTCACATAAAAAGATATAATAAAATATTTACAAAAATGTGAGGGGTGTACTTACTTTTGTGAGATACTGTATATATAGGGAGGAATTAGAACGCTTGTAAGTTTTAATTGCTGTCTGTGCCCGCGTTACCCTCTCTATTTGTCCTCTTTACCATTATCATTGATAGTGAAAGTAAAAGAAAATACCAACTCTTGGGTTGTCCCCAGAAAAGTAATAGAGGGAAAATCTTCCAATGGAGACCTTGGGGTTCCCAAGGAAATTCCCTAAAATTTGCACACTGGTACTAACTAGTAGTCCAATGTTTCTCTTCTCCCTCAGTTTCTGTTGCTCACTCAGATAATATGACCCCCCAGTTCTGATTGAGAGGGATGGGGAAGGGCAAACAAGGATGCTGCGCAGGCACACTGCGTCCTCCTTGTCAACTGATTACATCATTGGTGGTTAGGACCCTGGCAGCTAGAAGGTTGCACATGGAAAACCTGTGATTGATTCACTTCAATGGCCACGACTGTGTCTTTGTGGCTTGCATATATATTTTTGGCAATTGTTAGGCATTTTGCAGAGGCACCCTTGAAGAAAATGAGACTTGTAGTTCCACAACAACTGGAGGGCCACAGGTTGAGGGCCCATGGTCTAAAGAGACTATGCTTTGCAGCCATGTTACCCTGAATAAGCCATAGGCCGCTTATCAACACGACCGAGAAACTCGTCGGCGAAACACATCGTTTTCCTCGTCAAGTTCCTTGTTAGGCTTGTCGAGAATCTCGACAAACTTGCTTTGCGTACACATGTTAAAGACCAAATCTCCACGTTCTCAAACGCGGTGACTTCAACACATACTACGGCAGGGGAAGTTCAATTCCACTGGCACAACCCTTGGGGCTGCTTTTGCTAATCTCATGTTACTGCGTGTTAGGAAAAAGATTGGTAAGAGACATTTGCACTTTTCAGTCTGTTACAGCGTGACAAATGTGCTATTTCCATTACAAACACTACTTTTACCTAAGGTGCGCGTGTTTCTTTGCATACACACACTCAAGTTTCTCGTCGGAAACCAGCCCGATGAGAAACTCGACGAGCCAAATTCGACTCACGTCGAGAAAATAGAGAAACTGCTCTCTTTTTGGCTCAACGAGTTCCTCGATGGGTGTACACAGACCGGTTTCCTCGGCAGAATACGTCTCCCATCGAGTTTCTTGCTGAATTCTGCCGAGGAAACCGGTTGTGTGTACGTGGCCATAGAGTCATTGCTATGAAGAGTCCATGTTTGTGCAGGTTTCATAATCCTACTCTGCAGTGTATGCATGCTCTCTGTCTATATCAACCTGTTTTCCATTATTCTGCAGTGTATGCATCTTTTTGGCATCCTGAACCTGTTTTGCATTATTGCTTCTAACTTTTCACTTGTTTAATAAACTGTTATGCCGCGTACACACATTCATTTTTCAGCATGAAAAAAAAACCTTTGTTTTTCAGCATGTCCAAAAAACAAAGTTTTTCCAACTTCATCATTAAAAATGACATTGCCCACACACCATCGTTTTAAAAAAAATGATGAACAAAGAGCGGTGACGTACAACACGTACAACGGCACTCTAAAGGGGAAGTTCTATTCACCTTTGGGCTGCTTTAGCTGATTCCTTGTTAGTAAAAGACGATTCGCGCTTTTCTGTCTGTTACAGCGTGATGAATGTGCTTACTCCATCATGAATGGTAGTTTTACGAGAACGAGCGCTCCCGTCTCATAACTTGCTTCTGAGCATGCGCAGGTTTAAAACGTCGTTTTAGCCCACACACACGATTATTATTTACAACCCGAAAAACAACATTGTTTAAAACGACGTTAAAAAATGCAGCATGTTCGAAAAAAAAATTTATGTCGTTTTTCAGAACCTGAAAAATGATGTGTAGCCCACACACGATAATTTTAAATGATGTTTTTCAAAAATGATGTTTTTTTCATGCCGAAAAATGATCGTGTGGCATTACTCCCTGTCTGATCATTCAGCTGATTACATAATACGACCAGTGAACAAATAAAAGGGTCTGATGTCTCCCAGTAGAGGTCAGTATTACCTATTAGAATTTGACCTTCCTTGCACTTAGAGAGGTACATTATTGTTCTGACCAAATTTCTACAAATGAGTAATGTGACAAATGTCACACACACTGACACGTTTGCATTCCTCAAAGATAAAAACTAAACCACAAAGACAGAAAGAAAAATATGCACGATCTGTTTCTCTCCTAATGGGTAAATAGCATGTTTCACCAAGCAGCTCTTGCTAAACTGGTTCTGCCTTGTGCACAGCCCTCTGATTCCTGTAGCTCCAGGTATGTGATACTAATCAAGCAGTGCCGGAATGTTTCTATATGAGGGCAAGAGGGAGGGTGAACAGGGGTTGGGTTTCTTGAATGTTTCCTTCTTGTCACTAAATCTACATTATCTAAACAGTACAGCAAGTAAGGGGTTGATAAAATCAAACTATTGTTGGCTGAGGGGTGGGAGTTGATGCATAAAATTATCATGTGAGAATTTTAGTGCCCTGTGAATTATTGGGAGGGTTTAAACGAATATTGATCATTAAGCAAAGTGGCATTGTTTTTATTTAACTACTTCAGCTCCGGAAGATTTATCCCGTCATGACAAGGCCATTTTTTGCCATACTGCACTGCGTTACTTTAACTTTCAATTGAGAGGTCTTGCAACACTGTAACCAAATAAAACGTTTGCTTTTTTTCCCCATAAATAGAGCTTTCTTTTGGTGGTATTTGATCACCACTGTTTTTTTGCTATTTAACTACTTCCCACCCGGCCACTGCATATGTATGGCCAAGTGGGCGCTCTCTCCTTCTGAGTGGACGTTCAGGAACGTCCCTCAGAAAGAGGGGGATTGCAAGTGCGTTATTGCACGACGCGCTCGTGTCACCTGTCCAATCACAGCCGTCATGTGATGTAAACAGAGAGACGGTTGCTAGGCGATCAGCTCTCCTTACACATTAGTTGTCGGCGAGAAGAGGAGACCGGATCGCTGCAGCCGGCTGGTGATCAGTGATCAGAGCTGTTTTTTTTATCTTTTTATACACTGATCACCAGCCTAGTAACACACACATGTAAACACACAATGTAAAACACACATCACTACACAATTCCCCCAAGACACATGTCCCCCAAATACAGTGGCGGCTGGTGCTCAAAATTTTTGGGGGGCACAAACGAAAAAAAAAAAAATTGCAGCCTCACTGTGCCCATCACATGCAGCCACTGTGCCATGCCACCAAATGCAGCCACTGTGCCATCAATTGTCACCACTGTGCCATGCCATCAAACACAGCAACTGTGCCATCAATTGTCACCACTGTGCCATGCAACACAGCAACTGTGCCATCAATTGTCACCACTGTGCCATGCCATCAAATGCAGTCACTGTGCCATCAATTGTCACCACTGTGCCATGCCATCAAACGCAGCCACTGTGCTATCAATTGTCACCACTGTGCCATGCCATCAAACGCAGCCACTGTACCATCAATTGTCACCACTGTGCCATGTCATCAAACACAGAAACTGTGCCATCAATTGTCACCACTGTGCCATGCAACACAGCAACTGTGCCATCAATTGTCACCACTGTGCCATGCCATTAAACACAGCAACTGTGCCATCAATTGTCACCACTGTGCCATGCAACACAGCAACTGTGCCATCAATTGTCACCACTGTGCCATGCCATCAAATGCAGCCACTGTGCCATAAATTGTCACCACTGTGCCATGCCATCAAACAGCAACTGTGCCATCAATTGTCACCACTGTGCCATGCCACCAAATGCAGTCACTGTGCCATCAATTGTCACCACTGTGCCATGCCATCAAACACTGCAACTGTGCCATCAATTGTCACCACTGTGCCATGCAACACAGCAACTGTGCCATCAATTGTCAAAACTGTGCCATGCCATCAAACGCAGCTACTGTGCCATCAAACACAGCCACTGTGCCATCAATTGTCACCACTGTGCCATGCCATCAAACGCAGTCACTGTGCCATGCTATCAAACACAGCCACTGTTCCATCAATTGTCACCACTGTGCCATGCCATCAAACACAGCCACTGTGCCCCTTAATTGTTGCCACTGTGCCAATTGTCACCACTGTGCCCTTTAATTGTCACAACTGTGCCCCATGATGCCACTGAGCCCATTGTCACCACTGTGCCCCATGATGCCACTGTGCCCATTGTCACCACTGTGCCCCAGGATGCTACTGTGCCCATTGTCACCACTGTGCCCCATGATGCCACTGTGCCAATTGTCACCTCTGTGCCCTTTGTCACCACTGTGCCCCATGATGCCACTGTGCCCATTGTCGCCCCTTTCCCTGTAAAAAGCACTCACCTGAAGCTTCCATGTCCTCCCTCGATGTCTTCTGTCGCTGTGGTGAAGCTTCAGCCAATCAGGTTTCTGATAACCAGAATCCGGGAACCTGATTGGCTGAAACAGCCGTCAGTCTTATGCAAGGAATGCAGGTTGCCTGCGCTCCAGGTATAGCCATCCGAGAGCCGGAGGGCGGTACTGGAAAAGCCTATCAGAGCCACTGGCTTTGATAGGTAGTTCCCCTCAGCCAACCAGCTGCCGCTATTCGAGTAACCAGCGACCCATGTCCGGTTATATAAATAGACCAGGCAGCTGGCAACCAACAATAACATACATTCGTGCATTTATTTGCGAGAGGGGTGGCGCTGCAGCACCCTCTATAGACGGCCGCCAGAACTGCAGTTAAAATGTTAAAATGACATTTTAGCCGAATAAAAGTTCCTAAAGGGCCCTTTTTTTTGTGTGTGACTGCGGGAGGGGGGGCGGCGCCCGTGCGTCCCTATGGACGGGCCGCCACTGCCCAAATATGTAACAGTAATATCATATGTCCCAATGATTATCTGCATATAAATGTCCGTGATCACCTGTGCACATCTGTACATGATCATTTGCGTACATTTGTCCGTGATCACATGAAACAATTATTATATACTTAATGTGATTTTTTTTGCTAAAGACGGGTAGCAGACTACATTTTGGCTTAAATGAATGACAAAATTCGATTTTATTGACTTTCTTTTAAAATAGAATAAAGAAAATATTTTTTTTCCAAAGTTCTGCTCTTTTTTCACTTATATCGCAAAAATAATACCACCAAATGAAAATATGAGAGCGCTGAAAGCTGAAAATTGTCCTCGGAAGGAAGTGGACGAAAGTGCCTAGTATTGATGTGAATAAACAAAAAAGAACGAAAGAAAAAAATTCTAGGTTAATATGTATTCTGCTACATATGTTTGGTATAAAAATAATCTCAATAAGCATATATGGATCGGTTTGCGCAAAACTTATAGGGCCAGATCCACAAAGCTGCTGCGCTTTGTGAGCCTAACCCATTTACTCTACGCCGCTGTAAGTTACAGCGTCGTATTACTTATCCTCAAAGAAATAGCGCTGTTACTTGCGGCGGTGTAGAGTAAATGGGCCGGCGTTCGCGGGTGTAATTCAAACGGGTTGTTGGGGGGCGTGTTTTTTAAAATTATCACTGACCCGATGCAAACAATGTATTTTTTTAACTGTGCATGCGCCGGCCGTGGACGTATCCCAGTGCGCATGCGTGAAATCACGTTGGCAATTAGTCAATGAAAATGACGTGTACGTAACTTACGCAATTCCCTATTCGCGAACGGGTTACCCAAACGACGTGAACGACGGAAAATTTGACGCTGGCCCGACGTCTATACTTAACATTGTGTATGCCTCCATATAGCAGGGGTAGCTTTACGCCGGAGATACGCTTACACAAACGACGTAAAGGGAATGCGCCGGCCGCTCGTACGTTCATGGATTTGCTTATCTCACTCATTTGCATATTTTACGATGGAGATAGATGGAAGCGCCCCTAGTGTCCAGCGTAAATTGGCACCTAAGAGAAGATGGTGTAATAATGTTACACCAGTCGTTTCTTAGCGTAATTCCGGCGTATCTTGTTTTGCGGATACAAAACAGAGATACGCCGGCGGGAAATTGGAATTATGTCGGCGTATCTATAGATACGCCAGTGTAATTCTTTGTGGATCTGGCCCATAGTGTCTACTAACTATGGGATATTTTTATTTATTTTTTCTACTAGTAATGGCGGCAATCAGCGATTTATAGCGGACATTCTGACACTAACTGACACGTTTGACACTTTTTGGGGACCAGTGACACTAATACTGTGATCAGTGCTAAAAAAAAATGCACTGTCACTGTACTAATGACATAGGCTGGGAACAGGTTGATATCAGGGTGGATGAAAGGGTTAACTGTGTGCTTAGCCAGTGTTTTACTATACTGTGTGAGGTGCTTTTACTAGGGGAGGAGATGGAATTTACTCCCTGCTTTGCAGGGACACACACTCCACCCATGCCCTCCTATCAGAACGGCGATCTGCCTTGTTTACATAGGTGAATCGCAGTTCTGTCTCTCTATCTGTCTAAAGATCAGCAGATGCCAGAGTACATTGGGTACCCTGAACCCGCCGACCGGCTTCTACTGTGTGTAATGCACACCCCCTACCTAGCTGTGTCAGATCACATATACACTTGTGGTCTGGTGCTGCCCTGTAGCAGTAGAACTGCTATAGGGCGTGTCTAAAGTGGTTAATAATTTGGCTACATAAATATTTTATATACACTACCAAATATATTTGGCACCAACTGTAAAAAGACTTGTATAGTTGTATTTTGTACATCTTGTCTACTACATGTCCTAATACAGGAATGAATCTAGATGTGTGTATATATGCTCTCTGTACATGACTCCTAGGAATTAACCACTAGCTGATGGCCGTATGACTTTGTACGGCCGCAGCGCGGCTCTAAATCTCTAACAGGCCGTGTTTTTACAGCCGCCCCTTTCCTCGTTCCCCGCGTGCACTCCCGAGGAACTCCTGTGCTGGCCGTGTCCCCTGGACACAGCCAAACACAGATCGCGGGAAATAGCCAATCACAGCGGCTATTTACAGCGTGATCTGTGCGGCCAATTAGAGATGATCTCATATGTAAACATATGAGATCATCTCTCATTGCCGTCTCTCCGCTCCTCACACAGACAGCGCACATGTGAGGAGGGAGAGAGAACTGTGAGCAAAGAGCGATTTGAAAAAAAAAGTGAAAAATCAGTGCCCCAGGACCACCTGTGCCCCCCAGTACCACAGTGCCCCCCAGTACCAAAGTGCCCACCAGTACCACCGTGCCCACCAGTACCACTGTGCCCACCAGTACCACCGTGCCCACCGTGCGCCCACCAGTACCACCATGCCCACCAGTACCACCGTGCCCACCAGTACCACCGTCCCCATCTGCCACCTCAGTGCACATCTGCAATCAGTGCCCACCTGTGCCACCTCAGTGCTCACCTGTGCCACCTCATCAGTGCCCACCTGTGCCACCTCATCAGTGCCCATCTGTGCCGCAGTCAATCAGTGCACATCAGTACCCATCTCAGTGCCATCTGTGCTGCCTCATTAGTGTCATCTCTGCCGCCTCATTAGTGCCATCTGTGCCGGTTCATTAGTGCCATCTGTGCTGCCTCATTAGTGCCCACCTGTGCCGCCTCATCAGTGCCCACCTGTGTCCACCAGTACACAGGCCTCATCGGTGCACATCAGTACCCATCTCATCAGTACCCGCCTCAGTGCCATCTGTGCCGCCTCAGTGCCATCTGTGCCGCCTCAGTGCCATCTGTGGACATTTGTACTTTCCTGGCTTGTTAGGGTCTCAAGAAATGAGAGAGGCCTTCAGTACATCAGGTGTGATGAGATGTGATATTTTTTTATGATTTGCACTATAGTTTGTAGACTCTAAGGCCTCGTACACACGAGGGGATATGTCCGCTGAAAACGGTCCGATGGACCGTTTCAGCAGACATCTCCGCTCGTGTGTATGGGCTAGCGGACAGATTTGTCCACCCGACAGATTTCAAAGCATGCTTTGAAATCTATCCGGTGGGAATCTGTCCGCCCGACATGTCTGCTGGTTAGTACACTTACCAGCAGACATGTCGTCCCCCACCGCCGCCGCGCCGCCGCCGAATGGATTTGGCGCATGCGCGGAAGTGTTTAACTTCCTGGTGCGGTGACGTGGCGGTGACGTGGCGGCGTCAATGTCACCGCCGCGTCACCGCCACGTCACCGCGCCGTCCGGCGGCGGGGAATTTGATCCGATGGTGTGTACACGCCATCGGATCAAACTCCCGATCGGACATATCCGATGGAAATGGTCTGCGGACCGTTTTCATCGGATATGTCCGATCGTGTGTGCGAGGCCTAAAACTTTCACACAGACCAAATAATTTCCAAAAACTTTGGGTTATTTTTATCAAAGACATGTAGCAGTATAAATTATGGCCAAAAATTATGAAGAAAAAATTATAATTTGCAAAATGTTATCACAGAAACTAAGATAAAAACATTTTCTTTCCAAATTTTTGGTATTTTTTCATTAATAGCGCAAAAACTTAAAACCGCAGAGGTGATCAAATACCACCAAAAGAAAGCTCTATTTGTGGGAAAAAAAGGCCAAAAAATCATTTGGGTACAGTGTTGCATGACTGAGTAATTGTCATTCAAAGTGTGAGAGCGCTGAAAGCTGAAAATTGGTCTGGTCAGGAGGGGTGTTTAAGTGCCCAGTATGGAAGTGGTTAAAGCAGAACTAAACTCTCTCAATCCACATGCACTATTCTTAATCCTTAAACTGCTAGGATTAG
Source organism: Rana kukunoris (assembly GCA_029574335.1). Classification (NCBI taxonomy): domain Eukaryota; kingdom Metazoa; phylum Chordata; class Amphibia; order Anura; family Ranidae; genus Rana; species Rana kukunoris. The sequence goes on from CM056049.1 coordinate 298,341,603, forward strand.
TACATTAATGGGAAGATGTATTACATTTTCTTGTTTTAACCTTGTTTTTCATTTCTTTGTTGCTTTCTGGTCAAGACGAAAATTATGTCATACATCCCATGTGTTTTCATGGGCATTTTCTTTTTCTTTCATCTGTAGTATGGGAGGAGGGACTTTCTTAGCTAAGCATGCTCTCTTGCCTACATGCCTCAGCTAGGGGCAGATGGATTCCAGAAAGTTACTGCCCTTACTCAAGAAGACCACTGCAGCCAGAAATGCAAGAGGGGTGTTTTTCAATGTGATTTTTTTTAACAAAAAGTATGAAGTCACGGATTGATGGGTGAGTTTGCTTTGGATATTAAAAATGAATTAAATAGCACTTTATTCAGGACATCTTTTTATTTGTATGTCAGTGTGGAAAGTTGACATGTCTATGTGAGTATTTTTAATCCCTGTTTGTAGTTTTTAAATATTTGTAGCAAAGAGCACTATGGTTTTCCATTGTCATTTTATGGCCACATACGATTGATCGCGATCTAAAGAGGAGGTCAGCATTGTCCAAGGACACCCTGAAGAGGGGTACCCCCGTGGCATCCTGAGGACTCATTATTTGGAGGTGAGCTGGCATTCCAGCTAAAGGTGGTGGTTAGGGATGAGCCGAACATCCCTGCGTTCGGTTTGCACCAGAACCTTCGAAAGGACCGAACGTTCGCGCAAACATTTAGAACCCCATTGACGTCAATAGGACTCGAACATTCAAATTCAAAAGTGTTAATTTTAAAGCCCCATATGCAAGTTATTGTCGGAAAATGTCTTTGAGAACCCGGGTCTTGCCACAAGGAACATGTATCAATGGAAAAAAGTTTTAAAAACGGTCGTATTTTCTGGAGCAGTGAATTTAATGATGCAGCATCATTAAAATCACTGCTCCAGAAAAAACGACCATTTAAAAATTCCATTGATACATGTTCCCTCGGGCAAGACCCGGGTTCTCAAAGACGTTTTCACAGGCATACTATAGACACCCAGCAGGTCCAATATTTAAAGGAATTTTTCTTTATTTTTTTCTTATTTTTTTATTTAAGCATCATTAAAATCTGATGCTTAAATTAAAAAATAAAATAAAAATTCCTTTACATATTGTACCTGCTGGGTGTCTATAATATGCCTGTGTAGCTTTATGGTGCACACTGCAGAGGACACAGGCAATACACCATGTGAGAATACTGCAGCTAGCACAATCAACTACCTGACAGTAAATTAGGAAGAACTGATCTAGCTAAGCTATACAGTGTATAAATATATATACAACTCCTGGGGTGTATATATATCCTCTACACACTGTAAAATTAACTGACTAACCTGCCTGCCTGCTCTATCTACCTAGAAAAAATGACACACTCTCCCTCTCTCTTTATCTCTGACTGATCTATTCTCTAAACAGCGCCGGAACCCAACTACACAAGGCCGACCTGCAGGCGGCCTTTTATAATGTGTGGGGCGTGTACTAAACCCCTGATCCATAATTGGCCAATAATTAGCCAAAGCCACCCTGGCTTTGGCCAATTACGGCTCTCTGTACTGACGGTGCTGTGATTGGCCAAGCATGCGGGTGTAACGTCTCTCGAGTGAGTTTTCACTAAGTACAATTATACTTAGTTCATCCCCAGTTAACTCTCATCCGTTTACAAATATACACAATGCTGGCGCAAACAAGAACCTACTGTTATTTAGACTGTCCTCAGTGCAAAGTCCTATAAGCTGTAACAAGCTTGATGGTGAGTCACAGTTTTTTTGGGATGAAAGGCAGCCTTGTGTGGGGAGCCGAAGCAATGCTCCAATAGACATGAAAAAAGCAAACAAAAGGACAGGCGCCAATAAATAAAACTGCTGAACTTTTAATGATAAAATAACACAAAAGCACTCACATGGTAATTGAAGTTCACAGGCATAGAGTGAGGTGAGGGTCTGCATGGATCGTCAAACCAGCCGAGGATAGATAACGTCCCAGGGAAATCATCCAGCTGATATCTGCTGTGCGGGGGAAGTAATACCTACAACGCTGAGTCCGGAAGCGTGCCCGTATTAGTATACAAGTGAATCAGCAAGAGGAGCTGGAACGCACTTTGGAGCGCACACTGAGAAGCTATAGTTGCGGCTTGGCGAGGGGGGATGACGTCATCACGCAATACCTCAAGGATGCGACGCGTTTCCGTGCAAAAGCCGTGTGTTGGATGTCTGTCACACGGCGCGCACCTTTTTCAAGCTCTATCCTCGGCTGGTTTGACGATCCATGCAGACCCTCACCTCACTCTATGCCTGTGAACTTCAATTACCATGTGAGTGCTTTTGTGTTATTTTATCATTAAAAGTTCAGCAGTTTTATTTATTGGCGCCTGTCCTTTTGTTTGCTTTTTTCAACTCTCATCCGTTACTTCCTTTCCAAACCTCCTTCCTAAAGAGCCTCTTACTTCGAAGTTCAACTATAGTTATTTACTTCTTTCTGATTGGCCTGTCACTTCCTGTTAAGTTGATGGGTGGCATATTTAAGCTCCCAGCACTGACCAGGAAGGGTTCCTTTATTTTTTGCTGACACAACGCCTCTGTCAGTTGGGCATCCAGAAGCACCTGCTCTGAACTTCAACTTCCTGACCTGGACCAGGAGACTCCACTGCCTGCTTCACCAGCCTTACCTGTCTGGACCCTTGGAGCCTGACCTTATGCCTGCATCGTTCACTTCAGTATCGCAGGTACCCTGATGTTGTTATGCATTACTGTCCTGTGAACTGCCCTGCCTGCTAAGTTATGTATGCTAACTATACCAGGAATTACTGCAGCCATAGCCTCTCTATGTTTGGTACTTCTAATAAGGATCCTGCCATGATTTCTATATTTTAAAGTCACCAAGTAGAAACGGAAGTCTTTCATGCCTATGTACCTCATTCTCAAATGTTACTGTGTGCATATATACTGCCTATTACTTTGAGGACTTTGCCATTAAGTTTTATTACATGCCACGCATGCTCGGCTACTTCTGCATTTAACTAGAGCCTGGTCTGTAGTTTCCAAGTATTAGTGGAATGCTGCTTTCATGCCATTCCCTCAACACTGCTGCACTGCGACCAGTCCATTAATCTTGAGGCATACGGCGCTAATACTATTTACCCTGCTATTAGAGTTTGTATTTGTATCCAGTATTTGTGCAACCTCACTCCCCAGGGTATTACCCTAGTGAGCCTGAACTTTAGTATCAGTTCTACCTGGACTTTATATTTATATTTGTTTTGAGTTTTCACTGGCGCCTATGAAGGAATATGCGCCATATTTCTTGACTGAGACTGTGATGCTAGGATCCCAAACTCTCTTCACAAAAGAGAGTGAAACCTGGGTCCGAAACTGAGAAGTCTCCGCAGTTGAGATCCTAATTCTCAAATCGTATCCGGCGTAATGTTACAGCGGGTCATAGTGCATGCTTGGCCAATCATCAGCGCGCAATCCTGCAGTGAATTATGGGCCGTGGCAGTCGATGTTCGAGTCGAACATGGGTTCGACTCGAACACGAAGCGTATCCCTAGTGGTGGTCACTGAAGTTACTGGATTATAAAAATTTCTTAATGAAAACATTTTGAACTAAGACTTATGCCGCGTACACACGATCATTTTTCGGCATGTAAAAAACAACGTTTTTCAGCATGTAGAAAAAACAACTTCATCATTAAAAAGACGTTGCCCACACACGGTCATTTAAAAAAAATGTTCTAGCAAAGTGCGGTGACGTACAACACATACGGACGGCACTATAAAGGGGAAGTTCCATTCGCATGACGTCACCCTTTAGCTGATTTCGTGTTAGTGAAAGACGATTCACGCTTTTCTGTCTGTTACAGCGTGATGAATGTACTTACTCCATTATGAACGGTAGTTTTACCAGAACAAGCGCTCTCTTTTTATAACTTGCTTCTGCGCATGCGCAGGTTTTTAACGTCGTTTCAGCCCACACATGATCATTTTTTAGAACTCGAAAAACGACATTGTTAAAAAAATGCAGCATGTTCAAAAAAATTTTTGGTAGTTTTTTTAGAACCCGAAAAATGATGTGAAGCCCACACACAATCATTTTAAATTACATTTTTTTTAAAACTACGTTTTTTAAATGCCGAAAAATGATCGTGTGTACGTGGCATTAGAGTTGCACAATGGTGGAATCTTTTACACAAAAAAAATTGGACTTTTTTGGACAATATATTTGATTGTGTTACACTGGTTATGTTATGTTGATTTTAGTTTGAGAGTCACACGTGGACACACTCTGAAGCCCCGTACACACGGCCGAGGTTCTTGGCAGAAACCAGCGAGAACCTCGCTGGGAGCCGCATTCTGCCGAGAACCTCGGCCGTGTGTACACTCTCGGCGAGCCCCGCCCGTCGGGAAACCCGTCGAGCAAATAGAGAACAGGTTCTCTATTTGCTCGATGGCCCGTCGGGATGAATGGCTGGTTGCCTTTCCCGACGGGCAGGTCGCCGGTTCTGACGGCCGGCAGAGAACCTCGACGGGCGAAACAATGTGTTCCACCCGTCGAGGTTTTCTGCCGTGTGTACGGGGCCTGATACAGTGCAGAAAATAAGTTGAACACCCTGTATTTTGCAATCTCCCACTTGGAACATGGAGGGGTCTGAAATTGTTATCTAGGTTGTCCACTGAAGATAATCAAAAAAAAAAAATCCAGAAATCACAATGTGATTTTTTTAATTAGTTTACACAATGTATTTTTTGCACTGAGTTCATCTAATATTGTGCTGATTCTACATTGTTTTATAGTTATATAGAGTATTAAACAATTGTATATTGGTAGAGCCGCAATACATGCGCGTCGCTGTCCCATGAAAAAACCGTGGAGCAGGTAAGGTGTATTATGACCAAAAAGTTTATTTTGGTCTCATCTGAAAGCTTTCTCCCAGCTCCTCTGGATCATCCAAATGGTCATTGGCAAACTTAAGACGGGCCTTGACATGTGCTGGTTTAGCAGGGGAACCTTCCATGCCATGATGATTTCAAACCATGACGTTTAGTGTATAAACATAACCTTGGAAATGGTGGTCCCACTCTTTTCAGGTCATGAAGCTCCTCCCGTGTACCTGGGCTGATTTCCCCTTTCTTAGGATCATTGAGACCCCACGAGGTGGTGCACCCCAGTCCGAGGGAGATGACAGTTTATTCTTCCATTTTCTAATGTTCTCCAACAGTGGACCTTTTTTCACCAAGTGCTTGGCAATTTCCCCGTGCCCTTTCCAGCCTTGTGGAGGTGTACAAGGTCTGTAGTGTCTTTGGACAGCTCTTTGGTCTTGGCCATGTTAGTAGTTGGATTCTTACAGTTGTATGGGGTGGACAAGTGTCTTTATGCAGTAATGACCTCAAACAGGTGCATCTAATTAGGTAATAAATGGAGTGGAGGTGGACATTTTAAAGGCAGACTCAGGTCTTTGAGGGTCAGAATTCAGCTGATGACAGGTGTTCAAATACTTCTTTGGGTCATTAAATAGTTAAAAAAATCAATTGTGATTTCTGGAATATTTTTTTTTGATTATGTCCCAAGTGGATGCATAAAACAATTTCAGCCCCTCCAATTTCCAAGTGGGAGAACTCAAAATCAGGGTGTTCATTATTTTCCTCATGGGTGTTGGTACTCCAACACGCTTTGTTGAAGATGAGTGATAATTAGTTTACACAATGTATTTTTTGCGTTTTTGAGTTCATCTAATATTGTGCTGATTCTACATTGTTTTATAGTAATATAGAGTATTAAACAATTGTATATTGGTAGAGCCGGCGCGTCGCTGGAACCGTGGAGCAGGTAAGTGTATGTTTATTAAAAGCCAGCAGCTAAACTTTTTGTAACTGCTGACTTTTAATAAACATTTCTAAATAATATCAATCTCCCAAAGATTGAAGGGTCATTTACAATCCCCAAGATATAAAGCCCAACTTCTCAGATTATTATGGACTCCTCTATAATCTACAACCTTCACGTGAGGACATGACAACATTTCTAAATAATATCAATCTCCCAAAGATTGATGCTGCTACCCTTGGCAATCTAAATAAGCCAATTGCAGAACAGAAAATATCAAAGGTCATTAAAGACATCCCAATTAACCACTTAACCCCCGGATCATATTGCTGCCCAATGACCAGAGCGGTCGTGCAATGTGGCTCCCAAACAAAATTGGCGTCCTTTTTTCCCCACAAATAGAGATTTCTTTTGGTGGTATTTGATCATCTCTGCGGTTTTCATTTTTTGCGCTATAAACAAAAATAGAGCGACTATTTTGAAAAAAATGCAATATTTTTTACATTTTGCTATAATAATTATCCCCCAAAAATATATAAAAAAAAAAAAAAAATTCCTCAGTTTAGGCCGATACGTATTCTTCTACATATTTTTCCTAAAAAAAAAAAATCTCAATTAGCGTTTATTGATTGGTTTGCGCAAAATTTAGAGTGTTTACAAAAAAGGGGGTAGTTTTATGGCATCTTTATTAATATTTTTTTTTTACTAGTAATGGCGGCGATCAGCATTTTTTTTTTCAGTACTGAGACATTATGGCGGACACATCGGACAATTTTGACAACTTTTTGGGACCATTGGCATTTTTATAGCAATCAATGCTATAAAAATGCATTGGATTACTATAAAAATGCAATTGGCAGTGAAGGGGTTAACACAAGGGGGCGGGGAAGGGGTTAAGTGTGTTCCAACTGTATGGGGGGGTGGACTCACTATGGGAAATCACTGATCTTCTGTTCATACATTGTATGAACAGAAGATCAGCGTTTCCCCGTTGACAGGACCAGAGAGCTTTGTGTTTACACACAAAGCTCCCGGTCCCCGCTCTGTAACGAACGGGCGCGCGTGCCCGGTGGCGATTGCGCCCGCCGGGCACGCGCGCGGGATAAAACATTTGCCACTACTTTAGTACCCCACCTAATTAATTGTACAATTTTACAGCCTCCAGCATGGGCGCCCGCAGAACTTTTTTCAGGGGGGGCATCATTTTAAGTTCATCCATGCTCGGTCCCTTTTTGACAATGTCATGAAGGGGAGGGGTTTGAGAAACCTGATGCAAAAGCTTAATAGAAGGATCAAGCTGCCATTGTCTGATTATCAATTTCTAATTTGTTTTTATGCTTACACTAGTGACTCTATTGAATGCACCACATTATTCATACACTCATGATCAAGGCACTACAAGTGAATTATAAAAAAAACACGTAGAATCTGCATTTGGTGTTAACAAATGGCAAATAAAATATTTGATAAATGTATTTATTTTGAAATGTATTAACTTCGATGATCAGGACAGCCGCACTCCAATCCAACGTAACTTTAATGTAAAAAACTGGAAACAGGCACTACAAGTCACAGCATCGGAACCTAGGTCAGTTATTTATAACAAAATAACTGATCTCATCCAAATTGGAAAATAAAACATATAAACTTTAACTGCAAACATCTGCACTCAAATTTAACAATCACATTTTTCAGTAGTTTTGTACAATTTTTGTTCACTGGTTAGTGATCTCGAAAAAGAAACTGTAAACGTCCGTGGTCCTGTGTAAATTGATCAATTACTTTGTCAATCAGCTGTTGTTTGTTTTCAGCAATTTTTGCTCTATGTATGCTCATCGTGCACAAACCCGATAAGTGATCATCTGCCATTGTCGATCTTAGCCAGGTTTTCACCCCACTCATTGTGCCGAAAGACCTTTCCACTGTACAAGTGGTCACTGGTAATGTGAGAGCAATTAAAATTGTTTGCTGGACTGATGGAAATAAAACTGTTTGGTTTAGCAAATCCAGAAATCCATCATCAAACTGCTTATACTTCGTTGACCAAATCTCAAACCACGTGACTGCTTTGGCTTCCAGGTTTTTAATGCCGTAAATTTCTGTGATGTCTGCAATGTGGCACTTGTATTGATCAAGGGTCATTTTTTCCATATGTTTTGGGTAGAGTGAGAACAGACAGTCCATGTATGGCACATAGATAGACTTCCACAGAAGAGGAACCAAAATTAGAACGAAATACTTGCCTGCCACGCTGTCTGGGAACAGAAAGTTTGATGTTCAATTTTTGCTGCTATTGTTTTAAAATTTGAAAATATTTCCTTAAATTGTTCCTTTGCATTTTCTCTGTGATTGCGGAACACAGTCAGAAGGTCTTGCATGTGCTTACACACATTGAGTATATCAAGCTGAACAGCTTGGAGAGCCTGGCTTACTGATTCCAATCTTGACGAGTAATTTGAAATGATGGTCAAGCAAAAAGGGAAGCTCACTGTGCTTAAAGAACATTGCAATTGATATGCATCCTGATGTGGTTTCCTTGATGCTGTAGTGACCAGTAAGGTTAATTAATTAAAAATATCTTCAGTTTGAGCTAAAAATTCTAATGCTTTTGTATTTGGCTGTCCATCGTGTTTCACTCAGCAATGGCACATTAGGAATCGGAGATCTTCTTTTTGGACTCTCACGGAAAAACTGTATTATGGCTTACAGTGAGCAAAAGCAGCTTTAGGATATTTTCACTTTATTATGGCTTGAACGCCACCTTCTTTTCCTGCAATTGTAGAGCATCCATCATATCCTTGGCCATAGATTTTTTCTAAGTTTAATCAAAATTTAAAACATGTATCCATAATCATATTTGCAATTGAGATAGCACCCATTTCTTTTAAGGTTGCAAATCCAAGGAATTCTTCCCTGATGACAGCTAAGGTGCTGCTTGTGTCTACAAAACGTAAAACAGTGACATCTGTTCTTTTACAGATATGTCAGCACTTCCATCAGCAATGATTGAAAACCCATTTCACATGTTGACTAAGGATACTAGATTTTCTTGTAATGTTTCTTCACATAATCTAATCAATTCATTTTCAACACGAATTGATGTATAACGTGCATTAACTGATGCAATTTCAAGATGGTTCTTTAGGATCACATCTCCTGCTTCAATGCGAAATTGGTACAGACTTTGCACGTTTTCAGTTGTACTTTGTTTACCATGTAAAGCAATGTCATGTGTTCCACAAAATAAGATAGTAGACAAAATTGGAAATAACTTTTTCCGATTTTCTTCAACTTGCCTTTTCACAGAGCTGTCTATTTGGCAAACAATACTTGTTTCTGGTTTCTTTCTGATGTCCAAAAAATGAGTTGCATCCACTTGTGCATTTTTATGCCAAGACATTAAAACATGGTTACGTGCACCTTCATGGAAATCTTTATATTTTGTCAAAGGCATAGTTATGAATGCCCCTTGTATCCCATGATGAACTGGCTGTGGAAAGACTGTGCAATACTTGCAAAACGCACCTTTCAGTTGTGTAGAGTAGCTAAGCCAAGGTGAATATTGATTAATCCACACCTGATGGAAAAAGTGTGGTCCAGTTGAATCCTTCTTGAAGTTATAAATATCTGGTTGGGTATATGTATTTATTAGCAGATTGTATTTAAGATCATCAGTTTTTTTATGAATTAAAATATAATCCAATATCATATACAGGAGCATCTACATGGCTACATTCTGTTGGAGCTGGAACTGGACCAGCAGTACAGCTTGTGCTTGATTCTGCCTCTTGTTCACCATATCCAGATTCTTGTCTTGCTCCTTTATCAGGTTCTACATCATCCAATTTTCGTTTCGAAAATAAATTGCGGATATCCATTTCTAAAAAGAAATGGAGATCATTATATACTCTGCTCATCACCAGGCTACATCACCAGATTGTACCCACAGCAATTGCCACAGCACTAGATTGCACCCAAAAGACTTGCCACAGCTCTATAGATATAACCCCATGGCACAAGATATAAACCCACTGCACCAGATACAGATCCACAGCACTTGAAATAACCCCACAGCACCAGATATATAGATCCACTGCACAAGATAAAGATCCAGAGCACTAGACAAAACTCCACAGCGCCAGTTACAACACCATAGTACAAAATATAAACCCACAGCAACAGATTGCTCTAACAGAGTCCCTGTCTGTGTACTGTGATTGGCTGACTGGCACCTGTGGCTGGCTGGCACCAGTGGCTGGCTACCAGGTTTTCCTGCACCACCAGGTACTACAGGCTCTCTCTGCAAAGGATATGTATATTTAGCCAACATTTATTACAGCAGGCCAGGGTCCCCATACCAGTAGATCCTCCTTTAGAGCAGGGTCACCATATATCCCCCTTAGAGCAGGCCAGGGTCCCCCTTATAGATCCCCCTATAGAACTGGCCATTTTCTCTTGTCATATGGTGCCCATATCTTTACATACTTGACACCCTAAATATTTTTATGTCTTTGCATTGTGGACTTTGGTTCATACCCACTGTTGCAGGTAAAACTCCCCAGACTTCAACCCCCTACTTTGGCCACCATTTTTTACAGCTGTTGATTACTAATAGTTTATTAGATTTATTAATCAGGTTATACATTTTTTTGGTAACAAAGAATGCAGGTGATCAGGGGTGCGTTGCACTCAGAATGCAGGGGTCAAGAGTGCGCTGCCCTCAGAATGCAGGAAACAGGACTGAGTTACGCTCAGAATGCAGAGATCAGGAGTGCGTTACGCTCAGAATGCAGGGATCAGGAGTGTGCTGCGCTCAGAATGCAAGGAACAGGAGTGAGTTACACTCAGAATGTAGGGATCAGGAGTGTGCTGCGCTCAGAATGAAGGGAACAGGTGTGAGTTATGCTCAGAATGTAGGGATTAGGATTGTGTTACGCTCAGAATGCAGGGATCAGGAGTGCGTTGGCACTCAGAATGCAGGGTTTAGGGGTGCGTTGCGCTCAGAATGCAGAGTTTAGGAGTGGGTTGTGCTCAGAATGCACACACACACAGTGGAGTCTTCTGCACCCCATTTCCCTATAACAGTGACCTTCCACCCACTCTTCCTCCCCTCCCATAGCACGGTGTCCTTGTCCACAGCGGAGACCGGGAGGATGCACAGTTTTGGACAGGGGGCCTTCAGAGTGACTTTTCATATTAGCAAGCTTGTGATTGGTTGCTTAGGACCACCCTGTGTACTAACAAACAATCACCAGTGGTTTAACATAAAAAGTTTGTTTGGCCAGCTCCTCCTCCTGCCCTGTGTCCTGAGCTGTGCTTCCTCCTGGTCTCCACTGTTCACAGTGGCAGAGGAGGATGGAGGTGGGAGAGCGAGAGAGAGAGAGAGACTGGGACATAGATGACATGGCGGCTGGAGACTGGGAGGGGAGACAAGGACTGGTCAGGCACATAAAAGGATGGGGTCGGTGGCGCAGGAACCTGTTTGCGGTCTACCTGTCACCTGCCTGTGGTCGACAGGTGGACTACAATCGATATGTTGTCGACCCCCGAAGTGAGTACTGAAACATTTTAAAGTCTTGTGGAGGAAACCAATACATTGCAATATAAGAAGATGTACATTTTCTAGGCTATATTTATAGATTGGTACGCCTGGCCTGAATAACTTCCAATACAATGTGAAGCTTAATTATCGCTTATATAGAACACACATATATTTCCAGGGGAAAGATATATGTGTTATATAAGGCCCCTTTCACACTGAGGCTTTTTCCAGGCGCTAAATTGCTTAAAAAAAAAGTGCCTGAAAAACACCCAATTTGCAGCCCAGTGTAAGAGTCCGAATGAGGTGGTGCGCTTGCAGGACGTTAGAAAAAATCCTGCAAGCAGCATCTTTGGGGCAGTGGAGCAGTGCTTTATACACCACTCCTCCACCGTCCCTGCCCATTGAAATAAATGGGCACCGCAGCCGGAGCGCCAGCAAAGCACTTCGGAAGCACCGATACACAGTCGCATTTAACCCTGTCTTCGACTGCTAGCTGGGATTAAAAGCACTCCACTAGCAGCCGAATAGCGACGCTAAAACGATGGTAAAGCATCTCCAAAACTAGCAGCGCTTTACCGATAACGCGGCCAGCTGGCAGTGTGAAAAAGCTCTTGAGATAATTCAGCTTCACTCCTTCACGCAGTCCATATAAATATAGCCTAGAGAATGTACATCTTTCTACATTGCAATACATCTGTTGTGGGCGGCCATATTTTGGTCTTTATGAAAACAGCCTATAATGTATAGGTTGTTTTCATCAAGATCAAAGTATGGCCGCCCACAACAGATGTATTGCAATACATTGCAATACAAAAAGATGTACATTCTCTAATCTCTAGGCTATATTTATATGGGCTGCTGGGCATCATGGACTGGTATGCCTGAGAGTGAGAGCCTGAGTAACTTCCAGTTCCACACAAAGTGAAGAAGTCTGAAGATTATATATAACACACACAAATATATTTTTCCAGCAATAGCTCAGCTCAGCTCAGCTGTCCAACTTTCCAATCAAATTGCAATATATTCTCCCCCTAACTGGCACAGTGGTGTGGCACTGCTGTTACCGGTGGTTCTTCAGCGATAGGCCCAGGGCAGGCACTGGCAGCGTATTCTCTCTCGGCCACTGCAAGCACCTGTGGGATGAGCCGGCGTCACGTCGGCCGGATCGGCATTGCAACGTACATTTACACAGGCAGGCTGCCAATCACGGGATGTTAAGCAGAGGCACGAGCAGCAGAGCCAATCCGATGCTCGGATTGGTAGTGAGAAGGGAGGGACAGATGTCTGTATGTATCTGTGGATAAGTCGGAACAGCCCAAGGCCAGCAGACTTAGAAAAAAAATACAGCCATTGCAACACAGGGGGCAATTGTCTTCACTCTTCAACTACTTCTTAAGATTCCGGGGGGGGGGGGGTAATTGCCCTATGTTGCGGACGCCCATTGGCCTTTTAATTACAATACCAGTCCTGGGAAAACTACTACTTCACCGGCCAATGTCATTATTAAACGCCGACATAAAAATTTATGCTAAAATACTGGCTAGTAGACTGATGGAAATTACTCCCTATCTTATCAGATCGGATTAAGTGGGCTTTGTTAAAGGTCGGCAGGCCCCCTACAGAACAAGGCGTATGATTAATTTGATTTCAACAGGTGGAGAATAGTGGAGTGCCTTCTCTGCTTCTTGCTTTAGATGCAGAGAAGGCATTCGATAGAGTTCATTGGGGCTATCTATCGGCAACACTTATAAAGGATTTACCGTATTCATTCATTCAGCCATAATGTCACTCTATACGAAGCCCTCTGCTAAAGTATTCACTTCAGGAAATTTGTCCAAAAGCTTTGACCTTTCTAATGGCATAAGACAGGGCTGCCCTCTTTTGCCTATAATATTTATATTGGCGATAGAACCATTGGCCGAACTAATCCGTTCTAATGAATCAATTACAGGTATTAAAGTCGGCAATATTGAACACAAACTAGGTTTATTCACCGATAATATAATATTTTCCTTATGCAATCCTGAAACCTCTCTCAGCAATGTGCAACATATATTAGAAATCTCATAATACAAAATTAATAATAAGAAATGTCATGTCCTGCCTCTAAATATATCCCAAAAAAGGTACATGACCCTTAAAAATAAAACAACTTACAATTGGGACAAGCCCTCCATTACTTATTTGGGGATCCAACTTACCTATCCAAAAGCTAAATTATATGAGGTAAATTTCTCTAAACTACTAGAAAATATAAATAAAGATCTCCAATCTTTTCATAAAACACAACTCTCCTGGGTAGGGGAAATAGTGGCTTTTAAAATGCAGACCCTCCCTAAAATTCTTTATTTCCGCTCGCATTTTTAAACCAGGTGAATCTAAAGCTTAACAATTGTATTTGGAATGATAAAAAAACCTAGCGTAGCCTTTTGTATTCTTACCACTACTAAGAATAAAGGTGGAATGGGTCTCTCAGATATTTGACAGTATTACTATGCGTCATCCTTTGATCAAACAAAATTTTGGTTTTCTAATTCAGACGAGAAACTTTGAGTAAATATTGAAAAAGAAGTAACCAATGGCAATGACATGTGTGCATTACCTATAGCGTATGCTTTGCTTCCTAAAGTCATAATACAAAAACTCATCATTATTAAATCCACGTTGATAGCTTGGAAGCACATATTATCTAAATCAAAAGAACTAGGTGAACTAATTAAAATTCCTGTGCCCTTAAGAGTGCTGAACTACTGTAAAGCCTGTGTCTCAGTGACTAATTGGATTTCACAGGGCTTTATTTAGTATGTCAACCTACCCCTAGCCTATAAAGCAGGGGTGGCAAACACAAGGCCCGCGGGCCGAATCCGGCCCGCCGGACCTTGTAATGTGGCCCGCACAGCAGCCTCCTTATTTTGCCAGGTTGGGATTCCAGCGAGCGAGCGGCACGGCCAGTCTGAGCAGGTATTACATATTCCCCTTACTGTGCCGCTCTGTCTCCACCTCCGCTCCCGCCTCCAACGCTGCGTCTCAGGCTGCCACTCTGGTCTCCGCCCCCGCCTCCACCGCCGCCTCCGCTCTTTGTTCAGCCATGACAAATTACAATGCCGCTCTGGTGCCCGCCTCCTCCTCCGCCCAGTCTCCGCCTCCATCGCCGCGTCTGCTCTTTCTGCAGCTATGTCGGCTTACAATGCCGCTCTGGTGTCTGCCTCCTCCTCCGCCTCCACCACCACCCCGTCTCCACCTCCCCCCTACCTCCCCAGTCCTTCCAGCCAGCGATGCTGGCTTTTTTGCATGCCACTGAATGTTCATAGTGGCAGAGATTGCTGGCAGTTTTTTGGGCATTTTTACCCCCCATCCAGCGGGCTGCTACCTGTGGCTCTTCTTATTAAACTGTGTGCTGCTATTTTACAGTTATGGTAAAAAAAAAAGCAAAGTACTGATAACACAGGACATCCACCCACAGAGGGATGGTACCACTATAGCCCAATAAAAAAAAAAAAAGAGTACTATAGCCCAATACAAAGTGAGGGAGCCGCCTATACAGGGAGGTACCAGAGCTGGTCCAGGTAGGAAGGTAGGAGAGAGTACAGATGTGAGGAATTTTTAGGCGCAATCCTGACCCATGCACTGTGTACGTAACGCAATCCAGACCCCTGCACTGTATACGTAGCGCACCCGGCCCTTTGAGGGTAACCATACTGCTGATGCAGCCCCCGATGAATTTGAGTTTGCCACCTCTGCTATAAAGAGTTGGTGCTGAAAAAAATACATTTTGAAAGATTAAAGGAATTTGAACCAGAATCGAGCATGAAAATCTCATCAATAATCTGGAGGTACCTACTGAACAAATATGCTTGTGATAAGAAAGGAATATCCTTATTTTATAAACTTTTCTCAGAATTCCCTAAATCTATTAAAACCAATAATATGCCGAAATGGGAAAAGGATCTTTATACTGTCCTCATACACGTTAGCACGGTGTGTAATCTGACATGTAGCTAAACCAATTCTGTCTTCAAGAAGAGAAACTGTACTGCTTTAAATTCCTCTTTTATTGATAGTAGAATGACAGAAAAGCGGTAAAACTACAGAATAAAAATAGTAGTATTCAGAACATAAATTCTATGGTACATGGCCTAAGACACAGAATTATCTGCTATACATGTGGCACATGGTAATACAAAGATAGTAACTAGCTATGCAAAACAAGTAACACATTCAAGCTAAGATAAATGGCATAAGATATTTCTCTTACCGACTATGCTTAAAAACAGGCTAAATAGCAGGTGATGGGGCAGGAACCAAGTGATGAAGTTTAGGCCCCTGAGACAAGATGGTGACTATTTGCTGAACAGGCAAAGACTAGCAAAAAGAACCAGGAAGTTCCCAGAATACATTGAGACTCCTATAATACACAGAGAATAATAAGCTGAAGGAAAAACATAAATTGGTCACTAAATGGTGCTGTTACCACGCAATAAAATACACATGAATTTTAAGACAGGGAAAAAGAATGCAATATCAACTGATAACACACAAACACTGGACCTATATCTAGGGACAGAACAATCTTTCCCTATCTATTTATTGGTAACAATGGATTAAGGCTAAAATTCTGAGTACTAAGGCTTCAAAAAAAGGAAAGAAAGTACACCACACACAGGATGGAACTGTGGGTGCCACGTCCTGCTTATATTGATAAAATAAATGTTGGTGAAGAACAAGCATGGACTTTCTAGGCACCAATTATAACATTAAAATACGTTTATTGATGCAGTTTCCCAAGGGGGTTATTGGACCAACATTACAATAAATGCATATAAAAAATACATTAAAAACACAGAAAAATTAACACAGAAAACTGTATTAAACAACAACGGATCAGATGTCATCATTCTGACGATCACCAGGCTGTCGGTTTCCAAGCGGTCCTGCTGATATCCACCCATGATACAGCCAACAAGGTGCTCTGTGGCCCGCATTTATTTTTAGAAGCACTATCTAAATCCAGTGTAGTTATGCTGCGCTGGTGATTAGTCAAGAGGTGCCCGGGGTACCCGACGGTCAGCCTTGGGGGGATCGTTCCTCTTCGGAGGGCCCCCCCCTTGCTGCTATTGGCCTTAGGCTTAGTCCCCGGGCAACGAGTTGCGATCGCCTTCCCTACCATCCTTATGGTGGTGGTGGGATCGGTGGGCAAGGATGATTGGGCCTCCTAACGCACCCAATACTTTAAGACTGGCCGTGGCCGAGTCTAAACGTGAAGCTGTTGGGTTGCACTTTGTTCAGAAAAAGTTGATCAAGGAACTTTTTGGGATGGCGAGAGAGAGCATTTTTTGCGTGCAGTGTTTCCCCACCACCGGTTTGTATGACGTTACATTCTGGAAAAAAGGAAGTTCTGCAGACATGCCTGCTTCGGAAGGGAGAGAAGGAGGGCCATGAACTATTGGACGGGATCGTATTCCTGTCAAGTGAGACGACCGTGCGGCTCCCCATCAAATGTTTTCGGTATCTTTAATGGGCAGCGTAGATTCTGGGTCACCTTCCGGGCGGACAAGGAAGGCATCGGTGGCGTCCGGCACCCCCCACAGTCCTTCTCCATTGGGCGGATTCGCGGATACCTGTGGTACCCTGGCCAGCCACTGTTCTGCAGGCAGTGTTTCGCCTTCGGACACACCAAAGACCAGTGCGAGGCCGGGTTGACCTGCCAGAACTGCTTCAAGCAGGGTCACGGGGCGAGCCAGTGTCCGGAGGGTAAGAGCTGCCACATCTGTGGGAGCCGAACCCACCTGGCCAGGCAGTGCCCGAAGGTTTCAAAACCTGCAACATCAGAACAGTCCACAACCGTGGTGGCGGAAATAAGAGCGGTGGAGGCTTCTGAAGCGGTTGTGGACAGACGGGCACTGTCCTACGCAGATGTGGCCAGAGGTGGTCCTCCGGCTGCCGCGGTGGACTCCGGCGACCAGACCACAGGGCTGCCTGAGGAAGTTGGGGTGCGGGCTGATGCCTGCCCTCCTATGGAGGGTGAGCCCAGTCCCTCCCCTCTGGACACCGTGGGGGAGGAAGGGGCCTCCTCTCTTCCCGAGAGGAGTGTCCCTAAAAACCTCATGGCCGAGGGGGAGGCGGAGGGGAGCGGTATGGAGTTGGGGGACCCTGAGGTGGAGGGGATGGAAGTGGGGCAACCTTCCTTGAAAAGGAAGATGGAGGGAGTCGAGGGCCCTACTTCCTCCCAGGACATTGGCTTCTTTCCAGACTCCCCGGGCCCTGGGTCATCTGAAGCAGTGGTCGACTCGGACTCCTCACAGGCACCATCTTACGTGAGCACTGGTCAGGTGTCCAGCCTGCAGGACGTGATGGGGTACTGCAGGTCCAACCCCGGGGAGAAGGGGATGGAGGAGGAGGAGAAGAAGACCGGGGGGTAAGTCCTGGATCAGGGGTGAGCCACCGGACCCGGAACAGGACTGGTAAGTCCGGGAAAAATAAAAAATCCTGACAGGAGTATGATCCCTTTCTAATATTTTATGGCCTTACGGGTATCTTCCCTCAATTGCAGAAGTATTGGGACGTCCTGTAGGCGGGCAGCAGTATTTAAGATCTTGTCCGGGTATGCTGCTGACATTTTCTGCCTACAGGACTGCAATTTGAGGGAGGACCCGCCCACCGCAAAGTGGGATCAGGGGGTTGCGGTGTGGTCCTTCGGCCGAAGCAGGTGTACGGGTGTGGGGATTCTTTTTAAAAATAGGAGGATTAAGGTTTTAAGGAAGGTGGAGGTGAGGAGGTGTTTGTGTGTTTTTTTAGAATATGGGGGTGTTTGTTTTAAGTTGTTTTGTGTGTACGCACCTGTGGAGAAGAAGGGAAGGCTGGACATAAGGGAGAAAATTACGTTTTTTTGGGGGGGGGAGGGATTTTAATTGTATTATACATAGTGGGGATCGGTGTGCGGGTGGAGTTGGTGGTGGGGATATTGACAAATCTGGGAAAGAGTTGGGTGAGTTGGTTCGTTTATTTGGTTTAAGAGATGTGGGTGAGGGTGGTTGGTCTACTTATTTTAGTGATCGGGGCACTGTACAGTCACGGATTGATTTTTGTTTTGTTTCTAAAAATTTGCAGACGGAGTCCTTTGCTGTGCATCGGGAGCCTTTCTCGGACCATGGCAGGATCGAATGTGTTGGGAGTATGGATCCGGAGGTAATGTATGGTAAAGGTGTGTGGAAGTTGAATGTGGAGTTGTTGGAGGATGAAGGCGTGAAGAGGGAGTATGGTGAGTTTTTTGTGATATTGAAGAGGAGGAGGAATGATTTTTTAAGTGTGATTGAGTGGTGGGAGTGGGTGAAAGTGCAGACAAAGAGTTTTTTTGTGAGAAAGGGGTGTGAGGTTGCGAGGAAGGAGCGTGAGGTGTGTGAATGGTGGCTGAAGAGATTGAAGTATTTGGAAGAGCTGAGAGAATGGGGAGAGATTTAGTGTCAAGCAAGAAGAAAGTTGAGAGTGTTTATGGAACGGAGAGGGAGAGAGATTATGTGAGCGAGGATGCGAGGATGGTGGTGAAAGAGAAGGATGAGAAGTGTACAAGTTTTTTCTTTAACAAGGTGTATGGTGGGAAGGTGGAGTTGTCGAGTGTGTTGGATGAGAATGGACAGGAGGTGAATGGAAAGGAGAGAGTGAGAGATGAAATTTGTAAGTTTTATGCTGGGTTATATAAGGAGAAGAAGAGGGATGAGAGAGTCGAGAGAGATGTGTTGAAGCAGGTGGAGATGTGTTTGGATTTGGATGACAAGTGTATGTTAAGGGAGAATGTGAGTAAGGGTGAAGCTAAAAAAATGTCTTGGGAGTATGAAAAAAGGGAAGATGCCTGGTAGTGATGGTTTGCCTGTTGAGTTTTATTGTGCGTTTTGGGATGTGATTGGTGATTGTGTGTATGAGATGGTGATGAAAGTTCTGGAAGTTGGAAGGATGCCTGTGTCTATGTTGAACAGTGTGATTGTTTGCTGTATAAGAAAGGGAATAAGCGTGAGTTGAAGAATTGGAGGCCTATATCGTTGTTGAATGTGGATTATAAGGTTGTGGCGAAAGTGTTGGCAAATAGGTTGCGTGCGGTGGTGGAGAAATTGGTGGGAGAGGAGCAAGTGTGTGCGGTGCCTGGGAGGTCGATTTCAGAAAGTTTGGTGAGTCTGAGGGATGTGTTGTGGTTATGTAAGGAGAGGAAGCAGGAGGTGGCTGTGTTGGCTGTGGATTTTGAGAAAGCGTTTGATAGAGTGTCGCATGATTTTATGTTTAACCACTTCCTTACTGGGCACATATACCCCTTCCTGACCAGGTGAAATTTTAGCTTGTGGCACTGCATCACTTTAACTGACAATTGCGCGGTCGTGCGACGTGGCTCCCAAACAAAATTGGCGTCCTTTTTTCCCCACAAATAGAGCTTTCTTTTGGTGGTATTTGATCGCCTCTGCGGTTTTTATTTTTTGCGCTATAAACAAAAATAGAGCGACAATTTTGAAAAAAAAACTATATTTTTTACTTGTTGCTGTAATAAATAGCCCAATTTAAAAAAAAAAATCATTTTTTTTTCTCAGTCTAGGCGATACGTATTCTTCTACATATTTTTGGTAAAAAAAAAATAATCAAAATCGCAATAAGCGTCTGGTTTGCGCAAAAGTTATTGTGCTTACAAAATAGGGGACAGAATTATTATTTTTTATTATTTTTTTTTTACTACTAATGGCGGTGATCAGCATTTTTTTTGTGACTGCGACATTATGGCGGAGACATCGGACACTTTTGACAAATTCTTGGCGCCATTCACATTTATACAGCGATCAGTGCTATAAATATGCACTAATTACTGTATAAATGTGACTGGCATTGAAGGGGTTAACACTAGGGGGTGAGGAAGGTGTTAATGTGTATCCTAAATTGTGTTCTAACTGTGGGGGGAGGGGGGGAGACTGGGGGAGGTGACCGATGCTGTGTCCCTATCTACAAGAGACACAGATCCGTCTCCTCTCTCCCCTGACATGACATGGATCTCTGTGTTTACACAGAGATCCATGTCTTGTCACTGCAGCCGCCGATCCCGAGTGCCTGGCGGACATCACGGCCGCCAGGCACGCACATGTCAGCGATGCGGCGGGGCACGCGCGCTCCGCCGACGGCGGCGCTCGCGCGCCCCCCAGTGGCCTGGCTAAGAACAGGCCGTAAAAACACGGCCTGTCAGAGATTCAGAATGTCCCTTCGGCCGTATAAAGTCATACGGCCATTGGGAAGTAGTTAAAGTGTTGAGGAGAATGGGGATATCTGAAGTTTTGATTGGATGAAGTGTCTGTATAGAGGTATGGTATGGTAAGTAAGGTGTTGGTGAATGGGTGGCTGACCAATGACATAAACATTGTTTTGTTTTGTTTGTTTGTGTAATTAAGCCGTTGTTGAGGATGTTGGCAAATGATAAGTGTGTGAGGGAAGTGGAGGTTCCTGGGAGTGGGGGTAGAGTATTGAAGGTGATTGGATATATGGATGATGTTACTGTGGTTTGCAAGGATATGGTAGGGTTAAGAAGGTTGAAACTATTGATTGAGATTTTTTGTATGGCAAGTGGGTTTTGTGTGAATATGGAAAAGAGTGAGTGCAAGTTGTTCGGGGTGTGGGGAACGGTTGAACAATGTGGTTGGAAGTTCTGTGTTGGAGGTTTGAGGATTTTGGGTGTTGAGTTTGATGGAGATTTGTATGGGAGAGAGAGTTGGCAGGATGTTTTGGCGAGAGTGAAAAAGAAAACAGATTTTTGGTCTCTAAGGACTTTATCGTTGAATGGGAAAGTGTTGGTGGTGAAAGCTGTGTTGATGCCGATTTTGTTGTTTTTGTATTATGTGTTTCCAGCGCCTGATAGAGTGATGAAGCAGATTTTGAGAGTTTGTTTTTCGTTTTTTTGGTCGTCGCGGATGGAGAAGTTGAAGAGAGAGAAAGTGATGAAAAGTGCAATGAATTGTGGGAAAGGTATGGTGAGTATTGAGAAGTTTCTGGTGGTGAAGTATGTAAGCATGTGTGTGAGATTAAGTGAGAAAGAGAATATTGCAGGATGTATGGTGAGATATGCTGGTGGGAGTGTGTTGCGGAAGTGTAAGTTGTGTGAGGTTGATCTGAGGAAGCCTGTATGTTTTGTTGCACCTTGTTTTTTGTGAGGATTGATAGGTGTATGAGGAGGTATGAGTTGCGAGATGTGACATGGGATAAATGGTGTGAGAGTAAGAAGATTATGCAGTTGTTGAAAGAGAGGGAGGAAGTGGAAGGAATAGGTGGTTTGAGAGTTGCTGAATGTAAGAAAGTCTGGAAGAATGTGTGTTGTAAGGGAGTGGATAATAGGCAGAAAGATATTGCATGGATGGGGGTGCATGGGTGTCTGCCTACGAGAGAGTTTCAGAGACGGAGAAGGTTTGTGGATAGTGAGGTGTGTCCGAGGAGTGGGTGTGGGGGAATGAGAGAGTGATACATGTGTTTTGGGAGTGTCGGTATGCTAGGAAAATATGGAGTAGGATGGAGAAGATGGTCAAGGGATTGACTGGTGTGGATGTTTTAACGTATGAGATGGTGTTGTATGGTTTGTGTGATCTAACGAGGAATGAGGAGAGATTGTTGTGGATAGTGGTGAATTGTGTTAAAGAATGTTTGTGGGATGCACGTAATATTTTTGTTTTCAGGCAGGAGATTGTTAAAGTGAGGGAGTGTGTGGCCATGGTCCGAGGAAGGATTTTTAACTATGCATATTATGATTTTAAGAGATTGGGTGAGGGTGATGCACGGAGGTTGTGGCAAATTGATATGTGGAAGCAATGGTGTGTATAATGTGTGTTTTTTTTTTGTGTTCGGGATTATATTTTTTGATGTTTTTGATGAATTAACATTTTTATTTTTGTCTTTCAGGGTGAGTGCAGGTGGTGGTGAAGGGAAAGTGTGGAGCAAGCGTTGAGGAGTGATTTTTGTTTGTGTAGGGATAGGGTTGAGGGACAGTATATTGTAGGGGTAGTTTTTGATATATTTTGATATTTTTGTGCTATTTGATGGGTGGAAGGGGCTTTTTTGTAAAATGTTTTTTTTCTTGTTTTCTTTATTATCTTTATCGTTGTACCTTTGATGTATACTTTTGATGTATGCTTTATTTTTGTCCTTTACTTTCATTGTTGAACCTTTTGATGTATGCCTTGTCAATTACCTTTGGGGGTTTTTGTGGGAGGGTATTGGGAGGGATGTGGGTGTTGTATGTAAATATTGTCAACCTTTTGTATTGTGGAAATATTATCTTTTCTTTTATATTGTGGAAAATATTGTCAAGATCTTTTGTTGTATTTCTTGTTTTTATTTTTTTTTGTACAATGTGTACAATATGTTTTTGTACATATTTTTGTCTTTGTCAATGTTTACTTTGTATTTATTTATGAACATTTTAAATAAATGAATTAAAAAAAAAATCCCTGGGCAGCAACAGCCATGGGATTGGTGGATGCAGTCAAGCAGCTGATTGGGCAGAATTGGCGGTTTACTAGCCCACGTGGAAAAAGCCAATAAAAGGACCGGGAGAAGCAGTGTCTCTGATCGTTCCTGACCAGACAGCGACGGGCACCCTCCCTCCCTATCTTCGGAGTCATGTTGTTGTCCAATTGGGGGAGTAGTCATCCAGCTTTGACTGGATGGAAACCATTTAATTTTTGCTAAATATATTTTAGCCAAGATGGCTTATTTATTTTTATTTAAAAGATTTATGTTAACCCCTTATGGATAACACCGTGGCCATATAAATTCCAAGTTAAATAAATGTGTGTTGTATTATGATGATGTGTTGTCCCTTTTATTTGGAATACCTTTGTGCTAGCCCATGCAGTAGTCAGATGCAGGGCTGCTGTTAGAAATCATGGGGCCCCGTACAGCCTAACTGACAGGGCCCCCCCAAAAATCTCAAAACAATATTTTCACAAACAAATACACTAAAATCATTATTAGCCGAAACAAACATGTGTGAATAAGCTATTTTTTAAAGTTTTGAAAAATCTTTAAACTTTTTTGTTAATATTTTTTTTTTTAAAGAATGTTAATATGTATTAAAATTATTTTATTTATTTTTTATGAGACAGGTAAGCCAGCAGTGCCGTGGGGGGCATCACAGTAACATGGGGCACAGAGGTGGATCAGAAGAAGCAGAACAGGAAGGGGGAAGTCATTCTGTAATTGTCCCTCCATCTCACCACAATGATTCCCTCTGCTGTCTGGGCCCCCCTGTTTGTTCGGGCCCCCTACAGGAGGGCTGGTGGTCCCCCCCTATCAGCGGCCCTGGTCAGATGTATTTAACACAGAGGTCAGGAGTATGAATATCTAAAGTACTAAACCCAAGAACAAAAAAGTTTTAAAGCTGGCCAGTCATTTGATGTGCTGGCTTTATATTTGATTGTTCAGGCCAATAAAATTTTCAGCAAATACAAAAAATATCAGTTGATTGTGACACAAATGTGTCATTGTCTTTGTAACTTTCTGTGAATTGAACTAAAACGTACAAACAACCTTCCTTCCTATCTATCTATCTATCTGTAATAGAAATGAAGAGAGGAAAATGGGATTGTAAAATATTGACAGCAGGACAGGAAGTGAGGATAATTCAGCTAGCATAGATAGATAGCAGTAAAATTGTGGCCTAGGTTATAAAGTGGACCCACCCTAAATCAACCTGAAGTCCTAGAAAAAAACATTCCTGAAAACTTACTAAAAAATAGAATAAATGAGCCATAATGGCAAGACCAAATGTATCACAGGTGCCTAGAAAAAGAACTAAAGATACCTATACTAACCCATCTTCCATTTGCTCTTTTTCTAGTTTGCAGAGAAAAACAAATAAACTGAACCACACTGCTTCTGGTTTCGATACATGAGGCCAAGATCCGCTAGGAAAATGGCAAATAATGCAGATCGGTACTGAGCAGATCGGTTCGGTACGGTTCGGCATGGTACGCTATTTTGGGTGTTTCCATTATGAAAGTATGCCATAAAACCAAACCGTACCGCACCATTCTGGGTCCTGCTTCAGATGTGGGACCATAGAAAATGGAACAAAGCTACAATACATTCCACTGATTGGTGGACACGCTAGGCATTTTTTCTAAACCCTGTATGGCCCCCGTCGGTCCGACTTGCAGTGGAAATGCTCACCAGAATAGACTGGACCATTCCTGTACTGACCCGAACCGTTCCGCTCAGTGGAAACGAAGCATAAGAGTCATCTAAAGTGCAGAGCATTTCCTGCAACCTTCTCACAAGCACATAGCTGCTCAGAAACTTCCAAGTAGTGTGAAGCTCTACATGCTTCGAAGAGTCGGACAGGAAAAGCATTCTCAAACAGCTTGTATCACACCTTATATGTTGCATGAGTTTAAAGTGGTTGTAAAGGCTCCAGGTTTTATACATTCATAAATTCTATGCATGAAGGCAAAAAAACCTTCTCTGTACAGCACGGATGAGCACTGATGTGGCATGAATGAGCCATGGATGAGCATGATAAAGCCATGGATGGGAATGGATGAGCCATGGATGTGGATGGATGAGCCATGAATGGGGATGGATGAGCCGAGGATGGGCACAGATCAGCACTGTGGGAACTTCACACAGCACTGCTGCACTGCCTTCCTCCTCTCCTCTCCTCACACACTGTACCGATCGGTGCGAGGAAAGGGGAGGAGCTGAACCGGACATGCTACAGTTTGTTGACAACCGATTGCTCCGTCATTGAGTGATCACATGGTAAAGGATCGCTGTCATTGGCCCTTTACCCTGATCCGTGAAGCGCCGGATCTGGAAGACCCGTCGGTCATGGAAATTTCCAGGTGCACACAAGAGCACCATTCTGGGAGGATGTCATATGAAGCCCTCCCAGAGTTATCCAACCATGCTGTAGCCATCATTTGGTTATGGCCCAGTCGGCAAGTGATTAAAGGCAATTAAAAAAAAGGTATTGGGAGCTGGTGTTTATAGCACTTGTTTGTAACAATATACAATAGTTTTGCTAGTTATGATCGCCCAAGGTTCCCTGCCCTATATGCTGACCTTTTATATATGAAAAAGAAAACTATAAATTTACATAGACTAATAAATACAAATTAACCATTTGCATTTAGTATCCAGTTTGCCAACTCTCACCTGGATAAACAAGCCGATAGTCTTTATGGCCTTATGGAAAGCATTCAGGAAGAGAAGCTGAATGCTTCTGTTCAGAACTTCACAGAGCTAGATTATCTTAATTTTTTTGGTCAATAAGGCCACTTTCACACTGGCGCATGGGCGACGGCAGTAAAGCGCTGCTATTTTTAGTGTAATTTTTGCAAAAGGGTTTTCAGGCCACTAGATGGGCGCTTTTTAACCCCCCGCTAGCGCCCAAAAAAAGGTTAAAACCACCCGCAAAGCACTGCTGCAGCGGCGCCTTTTTGGTGGTTTGGCTGCGGTGCCTATTCATTTCAATTGGCAAGAGCGGTGGAGGAGCGGTGTACACACTGCTCCATCACCGCTCCAAAGATGCTGCTTGCAGGAAATTTTTTAACGTCCTGTCAGCGCATCTCCTCAGTGTAAAAATCCTTGATCTTTTACACTGACACTGCAGGGAAGTCGTTTTTTAGGCGCTTTACAGGCGCTATTTTTAGCCCAAAGGCACCTGAAAAATGCCCCAGTGTGAAAGGGGTCTAATGCCGTGTACTATCAATCGGAAATTCCGACAACATAACCGTGGATACATTTCCGACGGATGTTGGTTTAAACTTGTCTTGCAGAGTGAATTGAGGTCACCAGACCAGAGTCCCGCCCCCAACCCCCACATTCCCAGATGTCCCCCTTGATTATTGCTCCACTTTTACTACTTTTAATTTAAATGTACTGTTTTATATACTATATATTATAGGAGATTAGCTTGTGGGGATCACTTTTCTCAAACACAGTCCGTAAGCAGGCACCTTCTTTTTTTCTCTGGCAGATGCCAGGTTTTTATTTACAAAAAGGTTTGCAAGAAAAATAAACAAAAAACAGTGAAATCAAATCCTTGCCGTCCGGCGCTAAACTAAACATCAGGGTCTCCTATCTATACGGTGTGGGGCTGATCCCCACCACCCACAAAATAAACAACAAACGCAAACCTTTTCCTCGCAATGTCTTTAGAGCTCCTCACACTCAGGTTCCCTCCCTGAGTGTCCCAAAACCAGAGAGCTCTCTTCTGATCTCTTCCTGGTTGTTTTAAGGTCCACCTGACCTTGAACTCCAGTGGACCCAAATATCCGGACCGGAACACCAGAGGCCGTAAAACCCGGCCCGGATTCCGGTTCAGCCTCTCAAAATAGAACGTATGCGTGGTGAAAATATATCTATGGTCAAGTATCTCACCTCGCATACCGTCACATATCCTCCCCCTCTGCTCAAGCCCCTGTGGCTGAGCACTTGCCCCAACCATACAGTGTACGCGGGAGAGAGCATCTGCATTATTTTGGAGTTTTCCTGGTCTGTGCTCCACCGTAAATTTAAAAGGCTGTAAAGCCAGGAACCACCTTGTCACCCGAGCATTTTTCTCCCTGTTATCACACATCCACTTCAGGGGAGCATGGTCTGTGACCAGCTTAAATGACCTCCCCAGTAGGTAATACCTCAGGGAGTCTAAAGCCCACTTAATGGCGAGACACTCCTTTTCTACGATGGCATAATTTTTCTCGTGCTTGTTCAGCTTCCGGCTCAGGTATACCACTGGGTGCTCCTCACCATCCCTGTTCTGTAACAGTACGGCCCCTAGGCCCACCTCAGAGGCGTCCGTCTGTACAACAAACTCCTGGCTAAAGTCCGGGGTTACTAGTACGGGTACCATACAAAGAGCCTGTTTCAACTTCTGAAATGCCTCCTCGGCTTCGGGGTTCCACTTGACCATGATCGACCCCCTACCCTTCGTCAAATCGGTCAAGGGGGCAGCAACGGTGGCAAAATTGGGTATGAAACGTCTGTAATACCCCGTAATGCCCAGGAAGGCCCTCACTTGTTTTTTATTGACTGGTTGGGGCCATTTTTGAATTGCCTTAATCTTATTGGTCTGCGGCTTGACCACTTCCCGGCCAATAATGTACCCAAGGTATCTGGCCTCCTCCACTCCTATGGCACATTTTTTTGGATTGGCCGTGAGACGTGCTTCCCTAAGGGAATCTACCACCGCTTGTACGCGGGGCAGGTGCGATTCCCAATCTGGGCTGTGGATGACCACATCGTCCAAGTACGCCGCTGCATACGAGCGATGTGGTCTCAAAGTTTTGTCCATCATTCGCTGGAATGATGCAGGGGCTCCGTGCAAACCAAACGGCATCCGCTTATACTGAAACGAGCCCTCAGGAGTGGAAAAGGCAGTCTTCTCCTTGGCTGATTCAGTAAGCGGTATTTGCCAATAACCTTTCGTTAGATCCAGGGTCGTTATGTAGCGAGCCTGTCCCAACCTGTCCACAAGTTCGTCGACCCGGGGCATCGGGTAGGCGTCAAACTTGGACACACTGTTAAGTTTTCTAAAGTCATTACACAACCTGATACTGCCATCAGGTTTTGGGACCAGCACTATGGGACTTGACCACTCACTGTGGGACTCTTCGATCACATCCAACTCTAACATTTGTTTTAATTCCTCCGCAACCGCCTCTCGCCCGGCCTCTGGAATTCTATATGGTTTTACATTTACCCGAACCCCTGGTTCCGTCACTATGTCATGTTGGATCGCGTTGGTCAGTCCGGGTAAGGGGGAGAAAAAGTCTCTATTTTTCTGCACAAATGCCCTAACGTCATTTTGTTGTGCTACGGACAGGGAATCCGTGATGGGAACATCAGGTATCACGGGTATCCGGTCTGTTGGAGGTGGGGATGTGGCCAGTAAAGTCTCTCGGTCCTTCCAGGGCTTTAAGAGATTTACATGGTAAATTTGGTGGGGTTTCCTTTTGCCTGGCTGGTAGACTTTGTAGTTTACCTCCCCCACCCTTTCGACAACCTCAAAGGAACCCTGCCACTTAGCTAAATACTTACTTTCTACTGTGGGAACCAGTACCAGCACTCTGTTCCCCGGGCTGAAAGTACGGACCTTGGCACCCCGGTTATAGACCCTCCTTTGGGCCTCCTGGGCTCGCTCCATATGTTCCCGTACTAGGGGCAGGACGGCTGCGATTCGGTCCTGCATCAAGGAGACATGTTCTATGATGCTCCTATATGGGCTGACCTCTCCTTCCCACGTTTCTTTAGCAATATCTAGCAGGCCCCTGGGATGCCTACCATACAAGAGCTCAAAGGGGGAATAGCCTGTGGAGGCCTGTGGAACCTCTCGTATGGCAAACATGAGATATGGTAGCAAAAAATCCCAGTTTCTCCCATCCTTGTCGACCACCTTTTTCAACATACTCTTCAATGTTTTATTAAACCTTTCGACCAGACCATCTGTCTGGGGGTGGTAGACAGAAGTACGGAGATGGGAGATTTTGTACAATCTACACAATTCCTTGGTAACCCTAGACATGAAAGGGGTGCCCTGATCGGTCAAGATCTCTTTCGGGATCCCGACTCGACTAAACACCTGGACCAATTCCTTGGCAATAGCCTTAGCGGAGGTGTTACGCAAGGGTATGGCCTCAGGATAGCGAGTCGCATAGTCCAGGATCACCAGAATATGCTGGTGACCTCGGGCAGATTTCACCACCGGCCCGACCAGGTCCATGCCAACCCTCTCAAAGGGAACCTCAATTATTGGTAGAGGGACAAGGGGGCTGCGAAAATGGGGCGACGGTGCTGACATTTGGCACTCGGGGCACAATTCGCAATACTCCTTGACCTCTGCATGCAACCCGGGCCAGAAAAATCTTTGGGTGATTCTCTCCTTGGTTTTTTCGACCCCGAGATGTCCCCCCATTACATGACCATGAGCCAGGTCTAGCACCACCCTGCAAAAGGGTTTGGGAACCAGCAGCTGTTCTACCTCTTCCTCTCCGTGTTTTATCACTCGATATAATAAATTGTTTTTAATCGCCATGTAGGGGAAGGACACCACCCAATTAGGATCCACCGGTTCCCCATCCAACACCTTAACATTTTCCCTGGCACTCATGAGGGTGGGCTCTCGCAGCTGCTCGGTACAGAAATCCTCCCTTCCTGACCTCCAAGTCGGGTACCACATTTTGGCTACTCTGGATGTCAGGGTCAGGCGGGATTTCCTGTTCGTTACCCTCAGGCTGGGTGCTAGCTTCCAAGTCCTCCGGTTCCCCAACCATGGCAGGGAAAGGAAGAGGATCTCCGGCTTCCTTGATCCCACCAACAGCCTGCCTTTCCCTTTGGAAAAACGGGTCTGGTGAGAATTCCTGTGTTTCCCCAGCAGGGGGAACTCTATCTACGAGCCTCCCTTTATTCTCCCATAACTTCCAAAAATGGGGAAAGTCTCTCCCCACTAAAGCTTCATGGAGCAGTGAGGGTACCACCCCCACTGAATGTGTTACCCTGCCCCAGGGAGTATCAACCTCAACCACTGCTGTCTGGTAGTCTCGAGTGTCCCCATGGATGCAAATTACCCCAATACTACTGGGGTGTAGTTTTTCGGGGTCTACACAAGCACTCCTAACTAGGGTCACCACGCTACCAGAGTCTAGTAGTGCTGTGAGAGGCTTGCCATCCACTGAAATAACGCACATCTGTTTTTCAAGGCGACTCTGATCTAGCGCAACACATGCGACCTGTGCAAACAGAGAAATGTGTCTTTTCCTATCAGCATAATCACATTGCATAGGTTCATCATTTAGAGGGCAGTTTGCAGCAATATGGCCCAAGGCATGGCAACGAAAACACCGTATTTGCCCCACCCCCAGTCCTCTTAACGGTCCCAAAGACCTTCCTGGCTTCTGTGGCCAGTCTCCAGGTCTAGGACCCACAGTCTCATCTGCTGTAACAACAGTCTTATCCCCTTTCCCCAAGCTCTTGAACCCCGGAACAGTCTTACCCGAACCGCTGGGAGATCTTGCACCTCTAGACACACCGAAGTGGGGCGTAGGTGGGTTTACCAAGTCCTCGGTAGCACTGTACTTCTCCACTAGGTCCACCATTTGGGCTGCAGTGTTGGGGTCTCCCTGTCCGACCCACCTCCTCAGGGCAGCAGGAAGCGCACGTAGGTACCAGTCCATTACCACACGCTCCACAATCTGCGGGCTGGTCAGGGTCTCTGGCTGCAACCACTTCCTGGTGAGGTGGACCAGGTCAAACATTTGGGATCGGGGTGGCTTGTTGCTGGAGTAGGACCACTGATGCACGCGCTGGGCCCGAACTGCCATGGTGACACCCAAGCGTGCGAGTATCTCTGATTTGAGAGTCTCATAGTCCTGTGCCTTATCTGATTCTAGGTCAAAATAGGCCTTTTGGGGTTCTCCAGTTAGGAATGGGGCCAATAGTCCCGCCCACTGCTCTTTTGGCCATCCTTCGCGGACAGCGACTCTCTCGAAAGTCGCGATGTATGCCTCAACATCATCCGCCGGTGTCATCTTTTGCAGGTGGTAGGAGGCCCGTAGTATCTTTGGTTCTGCTGCCACAGGAGGTGCGGACCCCTTTTTCAGTTCCACCAGAGCTTCGGCAAACTGTCGGTTCATCTCCTGTTGCGCAGCCTGCTGTGCTGCAGCGGCCTCTGCGACTTGGCGGTGTATCTCCTGTTGTGCTGCAGCGGCCTCTGCGATTTGGCGGTTGGTTTCCTGCTGGACTGCATTGGCCTGTAGCAGGGCAGCCTGTTGCGCTGCAGCAGCTTCTGCGACTTGGCGGTTGGTTTCCCGCTGGGCTGCATTGGCCTGTAGCAGGGCTTTTAACATTTCCTCCATCTTCAGAAAAGTTGCCCGCTGAATCCACCACGTGTGGGAGATTAGCTTGTGGGGATCACTTTTCTCAAACACAGTCCGTAAGCAGGCACCTTCTTTTTTTCTCTGGCACATGCCAGGTTTTTATTTACAAAAAGGTTTGCAAGAAAAAGAAACAAAAAACAGTGAAATCAAATCCTTGCCGTCCGGCGCTAAACTAAACATCAGGGTCTCCTATCTATACGGTGTGGGGCTGGTCCCCACCACCCACAAAATAAACAACAAAAGCAAACCTTTTCCTCGTAATGTCTTTAGAGAGCTCCTCACACTCAGGTTCCCTCCCTGAGTGTCCCAAAACCAGAGAGCTCTCTTCTGATCTCTTCCTGGTTGTTTTAAGGTCCACCTGACCTTGAACTCCAGTGGACCCAAATATCCGAACCGGAACACCAGAGGCCGTAAAACCCGGCCCGGATTCCGGATCATCCTCTCAAAATAGAACGTATGCGTGGTGAAATATATCTATGGTCAAGTATCTCACCTCGCATACCGTCACAATATATATATATATATATGGGTGTAGAAAGTCCCCTTAAAAGGCCGTGGAGCTGTGAGCTATGAAAGAGCTAGGAGCTCAGGCATCTAGGCAGGTCGACTTCCGGTCACGCCCCGCACCTGTATAGTTTTAGTACAGAGCGGCAACCCATATAGAGCTCTTTCCAAAGAGGTCCCGCTCCTGAGGGAACTTGCATTCCCACGCCGGCGATATCTGCTCTTCCTGTTGCAAGCAGGGTCATAGGGAGGAGCCCATGCATGTGCACTCCTGAGCCAGGCCATGTGCATCCATATATGCACACAGCGCAGGTAGGCCATTCCCCGCTCCCTTGTCACAGGAGTTTGACTGACAGCAGCAGGAGTCTATGGCTGCACTGCCTTTAGTTTATTTTGTGAAAGCAGGAAGTGAAAAGAGCAGTGCTGGAGCCGTAAAAGGAACCGGATAAATGTTAAGATAAGGGGGGATGGGGGAGGACAAGTAATGGGGTGTTTTTTTCCTTAATCACCTGCCGACTGCTCACAGTAATTATACTGATATTATACTATACATGATTGGCCTTCTTTTGGGTTTGGGCCACCCCCTGCCAGCCCATGCTGTGATTGGACACAGCACAAGTTTGGCAGCTAATTTCAGACAATGGTTGAACTCTGTATACTATAAACAGCGATCTGGCTGTTTATTCTCCCTGAAAAGCAGGAAGAAAAACCAGCCAGATAGTAAAGTTAAAGCAGCAAACTTTACATTACTGTTAAGGACACAGTTAACCTCTTGATTTCCCCTAGATGATAACCCCTCCCCAGCCAGTGTCACTAGTACAGTGTCCGTGTATAGTTCAGTAATACCTTGGATTGCGAGTAACGCGGTTAATAAATGTTTCGCAATACAAGCTATTATTTTTTTTCATCCTTATCCGGATTGCGAGTGTTATCTCGCAAAACAAGCAGGATTCAAGCCTCTGCAGTGTCCAGTACCGCATTTGGCCAGTAATGCTGGGGCGCCGGTGACACTCAGAGCCGCTCGGATGCACTCGGAAACACTCTGTTACCGGGTGTTTCCGAACCTCTTAGATGGTTTCCGAGTGCATCCGAGTCTCTCCAGCACCCCCCACCTCTGGCCACATGCGGTACTGCATACAATAGAGGTCAATGTGGAACAAATTATCTTAGTTTCTATTGACTTCTATGGGAAAACTTGCTTTGATATGCTAGTGCGTTGGATTACAAGCATCCTCCTTGAACAGATTACGCTCGTAATCCAAGGTTCCACTGTATAACCACTGATCACTGTATTAGTGTCACTAGCAATGTCAGTGTCAATCAGTGACCCTCCCAAATAGTGTCTGTTAGTGCCAGATTGCCACCCTGCTCAGCATATATATATAGACGACAGCTGCAGCATTTCCTCGCTTGGGCCTTTCGTCTGGTACCCCTTCTGTGATTGTGCTGCTTGCTCTTGGTCACTGTCAGACACACGAGTACTTACCAAGGCCGAGATGCTGAGGACGGCTCACCTTTACGACCAAGCGCACCTGCCCCCTGGAGTTAGAGACAGGAGGCAGAGGCACAAGGAGGTACCGGTACCAGCGGAGTAGCAGATGGGATGTGGGTTGCTGAAGATTAGCAGCGGAGATAAGATGCGAGAGCTGGATGGTCACCAGGGCAGGTGAGAGTGGTACAGTCCTAGTACACGGTTCAGAAGGGAGCAGACTGACGGTAGCAGATTCGGGGTTGTCATGAACAGCTTCGGCCACCAGATGGCGATAGCAGCGCGTCAGCGCGATTGGGACGCGCGCATTCGCGGCAGGGGCGCGCGCGCGATCACGGCATTGCGACGGGAGCGGGCGCGCGCATTCGCGGCAACGGTGCGCGCGCATCGCGCGAACGTCATTCTGGCGCCAAAAAAGGACATTTAAACTCGCTGTCAGCGTTTGCCTCTTGCTGTCCGGTCTACAGCAGTTCCTGAGACTACCTGTATCTACCTACTTGAATCTGTTCCTGACAACCCGGCCTGTTCCTGACTCCGCTTGCCTTCCGCCTGCCCTGACCTATTGCCTGCCTGACGATCCGCCTGCCTGACCCCCTTAGCCGCTGCTGCCAGTCTGTTGTCGACCCGGTCTGACTCCTACTCTGCCTTGCCTACTACACCTGCACCTGACCCGCTAGCCGGCCTCGGACTCTCCTGCTGGGACTTACCTCCACTGGACTACGGTACACCTCCCCACTCTGGTGATTCCTGTGTCTCCAGTCGTCTTCACCTGCTGCCAGCAGCTACAGTCCACACTTGCTACTCTACTCAGCACTGAAGCCTTCTGAGGCCTGCCGGCCCAGCACCTGCGCTGCAAACCGGCGCTCGTGCGACTCTGCACTCCCGCACCCCCTGTCCACTCTACCAGGGGTCCCGGGATCAGAGGAGTAAGGGCAGCCACTCCTTGCACGTCGGGCTCGTCCACCAGGTACGTGACAGGGGTACAGATTTAAGTCCGGGTTCAGGGCAAAGCTGAGACAAGTCCAAGGGTGCAAGCCAAAGTTCAGGGTCAGGAGACAGAGGCAAATCCAGGTCACGGTCCGAGGTCAGAAAGTTAAAGAAGGCAGCAAAATCCAAAAACAAGCCGAGGTCAGGTTTCCAGGCGAGAGCTGAGTCAGGAAGCCAATCCGGGTCAAAGGGCACAAATCAAACTGTCAAAACTTTACACAGAGCTGACGATAAACCAGCAACCTGTGCAAAGACAGGGGCTGGTTTAAGTAGGGCTGTCAGGCCTCCGATTGGTCCCGGGAGGGGGCGTGCGCGTCCGCGCACTTGTGCACGTGCCGCGCCAAACGCACGCACCCCAGATGCACGGGCACGCGCCGTGACGCGATTCTGACGTGCCTGTGCACAGATTGAGCGCTGTGAACGCTGGGACCCTGACAGTGCCCCCCCCAAGGGGCGGACTCCGGACGCCCAAGCTGGACATTAATTCCAGGTGTTCCTGATGAAAAGTGCGGATTAGACGTGGAGCATGCAGGTTTCTTGCAGGTTCCCAGGAGTTATCCTCCGGGGGATAGCCCTTCCATTTAATCAAATACTGGAGTTGTCTACCTCTTTTTCTACAGCTGATGATGGACTCAACTTCAAATTCTTCTTCTCCCTCGACCTCTACTGGTGGAGGCAGAGGCCATTCTCTCCCTTGGAAAGGATCAGGGGTAACAGGCTTCAGGAGAGAGGCATGGAAAACTGGATGAATCCTGTAGAAATCTGGCAAAGAGAGTTCGAAGGCCATCACGTTGATCTTGCGCTTGACCCTGAAAGGGCCAATGAATCTTGGGCCCAACTTTCGAGAGTGGACCGGTAATTTTAGATTAGCAGCAGACAGCCAGACCTCCTCTCCAACTTCAAAAGTAGGGCAATCCTTCCTCCCCTTGTCGTAGAACCTTTTATAGTCCTCCTGGGCCCATTGCATCACTCTTTGTAACTGCAGAAAGTTTGATTGGATGGCCGTTAAGTGCTCTTGGGCTGCTGGAACAGTTGTTTCTGGGAGGGCATCAGGAAGAAAGGGTGGGTGAAAGCCAAAGTTGGCCCAAAAGGGCGTTTGATTCGTGGTGGCATGGACGGAATTATTATACGCAAATTCAGCGGAAGGTAACAGGGATGACCAGTCATCTTGAGAGGCAGAACAGAAACATCGGAGGTACTGCTCCAGCGTTTGGTTAGTCCTTTCCGTTTGGCCATTACTCTGGGGTGGGGGTGGTAGGCAAAGGAAAGGCAGGTCTTGACTTCCAAAGATTTACAGAATTCCCTCCAAAATTTTGAGGTGAATTGAGAACCCCTATCTGAAACGATGCTCCTGGGTACCTCATGGAGCCTGACGATTTCTCTGAAGAAGACTTTGGCTGTCTCTATGGCAGAAGGAGTACCGATCATGGGCACAAAATGTGCCATTTTAGAGAGGCGATCTACTACGACCAGGATCGTGGTGAAGCCTTCGAAAGGTGGTAAGTCGACAATAAAGTCCATAGAAATTTCAGACCATGGCCGTTCCAGGACTGGTAGAGGCTTGAGTAATCCCCAGGTCTTGGTTTTAGGACCCTTATTACGTTGGCAATTGGTACAGGATGCAACGTAGGCTTTACAATCCTGTCTGCAGCTTGGCCACCAGAAGTATCGTAAAACCATTTTCGTGGTCTTTCGTGCTCCAAAATGACCTGCTAGTTTACGGTCGTAAAAGGTGCTCAAGACCAGTTGTCTAGATTCTGATGGAACAAAAACTTTACCTCGGGACCAAAAGATATCGTTATGTTTTACCAATGATGAAACCTCCGGATCAGAACATTGTCTGGATGCAGCCTTAATGGAATTCAGCAGGTTTATTTGAGAGTCTAATAGAAAATTCCGAGATGACAAAATGGTACTTAGTTCAGTTGTGGATGGAGTTTCAGGGAACATTCTGGAGAGAGTGTCTGCTTTTCCATTTTTTGAACCAGGCCTGTAAGTGATATGAAAATTAAACCGAGAAAAAAAAAGGGCCCAACGGGCTTGCCTGGGTTTTAAGCGTTTCGCTGACCGCAGATATTCAAGGTTTTTATGGTCGGTAAAGATCATTATAGGATGAGCTGATCCATCTAGCAGATACCTCTATTCCTCTAGAGCAAATTTGATAGCAAGTAGTTCCCTGTCCCCGACGTCATAATTCTTCTCGGGCGTAGTCAGTTTCCGAGAAGCATAGGCCACAGGGTGTAGTAGGGACTTTGGCCCTTGTCTCTGAGACAGCACGGCTCCTGTAGTGGTCTCAGAAGCGTCTACTTTCAAAGTAAAAGGCAGCATTGGTCAGGGTGCCGCAGAACAGGAGCAGAAGAAAAAAATGATTTAAGTTTCCTGAATGCTTCTTGGGCCTCTGGTGACCAGCAAAAACGATGACCCTGGCGGGTAAGCTGAGTGATAGGGCTCACGATGGAAGAGAACCCAACAATGAACCGTCGATAAAAGTTGGCAAAGCCGATGAACCGTTGTACCCCCTTCTTGTCCCCCGGGGCTGGCCATTCCTGGATAGCTTTAACTTTTTGAGGGTCCATGGCGACCCCACTGGTAGATATAATGAATCCCAAAAATTGCACGGAAGATTTCTCGAATTCGCATTTTTCAGCTTTTAAGTATAGTTTATGTTCTCTGAGTATAGTAAGCACCCTTTTTACATGGTACCTATGTAGCTCTAAGGAAGGTGAAAAGATGAGAATGTCGTCCAGATACACGACCAGGAAATCGTCCAGATGTTCACGGAAGATGTCGTTAACTAAATGCTGAAAAGTGGCTGGAGCATTGCATATATTCAAAATGCCCGAATCTTGATCTGAAGGCGGTTTTCCATTCATCCCCTGCCCTAATTCTGATGAGATTATAAGCACCCCTTAAGTCCAATTTGGAGAAAACTTGGGCTGATCAGAACCGCTGGAATAACTCTGATATGAGGGGAATCGGATACCTGTTCTTAATTGTGATTTTATTAAGCTCTCGATAGTCAATGCAAGGCCTTAAAGTACCATCTTTCTTCTCAACAAAGAAGATTCCCGCTCCAGCCGGGGAAGACGA
Source organism: Rana kukunoris (assembly GCA_029574335.1). Taxonomy (NCBI): domain Eukaryota; kingdom Metazoa; phylum Chordata; class Amphibia; order Anura; family Ranidae; genus Rana; species Rana kukunoris. Next base: position 298,378,925 of record CM056049.1, read on the forward strand.
GGGACGAATACATTTCTTTTGCAGATTTTCTGGTACAATATTTTTTATTAAAGTATACATAAAAAAAAGGGGAAAACAAAAACAAAACAACAAGTTCCCACGCAGGGGATATGGATATAACACATAAGTACACATAAAGGCACATAATAAAATATATACTAATAAGGGAACAAATTATGAATTACCACTGTCTCCCCAGCCGAGGTCGGGGGGCAGTGCGTTATTCCTGAGCCCAAAGGCCCAGGGGCCAAGGCAGGTAATAAGAACAAAAAAAAAAGGGGGGGCGGAGTTATCCGCAAAACAGGGAAGAAAAAGGAAAAAAACAAGAGAGAGAAAGAGAGAAAAAAAAAACACAAAGAAAATAATGAAAGAAGAAAGGAGGAGGGAAAAAAAGAAGAAAGGAAAAAACAACAAAAAGAAAAAAAACACATGCTTCAGGAGAAGAAAAGGGAATAGAGCAGAACAGCGAGCAAAAGTTCAGAAGCAAAGAAAGAGAAAAAAAAAAAAACTCAGGCTGGAAATCAGAACAAATCAAATCTAGAGCCCCAGACTGGACGGATGCAAACTAGGGAGTGTATAGGACCACCATGGGGCCCATATCTTAAGAAATTTAGCATGAGAATCGTGGAGAATGCTAGACATCTTTTCATGGATCATAAGAGTCGTCAGGGTATTCTTGACCTCTGAAAATGAAACAGAATGTTTTTTCCAGGCCCTCGCTATTGTCCGTTTAGCAGCGATAAATAGGTATGTGGCCAATTTCTGCTGATGAGAGAAGAGGCCCGGAAATGGGCAATGAAGTAACGCATACTTGGCGTCCTTACGGAAGGGGACATGAAACAGGGAGGACAATAGACCGAAGACCCTCGACCAAAATCTAACAAGACGAGGGCAGGACCACCATGTGTGCAATTCATCTCCTCGTTGGCCACAACCCCGAAAGCACCTGTCAGTACACGATGGGTTCGATTTGGCAATGTGAGCTGGGACCCAGTACCAGCATAAGAGGACCTTATAAGCTGCCTCCAACGTGGCAGTGTTGAAGGAACATTTCGCTATGCTGGACCAGGCCTTACTCAAGTCTGCAAGGTCTATAGGGGATAAGTCATGCTCCCATTTAAGCATATAAGTAAGAGAAGTAGAAGAGTTACTAGAAGCAAGTAAAGAGTAGATCATAGAGATGGTGCCGCGAGCACCTGGACAATGCAGACAAATGCGCTCAAAGGCAGTTATTTGATACGGGAAGGAACCAAGGCGTCGAAGGGAGGTTATCCAGTGACGCTCTTTTGCAGATTTTCATCAATATAGGCCTTGAGGGCTTTCAATTCTGTCTCGGACAGCGGAAAGATGCGGCCAAAGGGAATCTCGGAGCCTGGTAGAAGGTCAATGGGGCAGTCATACGGTCGGTGGGGATAAAGGCAGTCGGCTTGCTGTTTGTCGAACACATCCGTGAATTCCAGGTAAACGGAGGGAACGTTCCGGAGAGTTTCGGGTGGAGTTGTCACGGCAGAGCAGGAAACAATTGGAGGTGGGAGGCAATTCTGGGAACAATAAGAAGATGTAAAGTTGACCTATTTTTTTAGCCAGTTTATGGACGGTTGGTGTGCTTGTAACCAGGGAAGACCCAGGATGATGGGAAACAGTGGGGAAGGAATAAGATCCAAACGTAGAAATTCCTGGTGGCCGGAGTCGGTGGTGGCACAGATAGGTTCAGTTTCTTGTGTGATAAGTCCAGACCGGGGTAAGGAACCGTCAGCTAAATGAACTTGAAAGTGATGGTCTTTGTTGCGAAGGGGAACATGAAGCTTTTGAGCCAATGTGGAGTCCAGAAAACAACTGCATGCCCCGGAATCAACTATGGCCGGCAGGCGGGTTGCCCCTTCCGGTAACTGGAAGGAAATGAAAAGGACAACATGAGTCTGAGAAAGGTTTGCAATATTGTAACTGAGAATAGGTTGCAGTTGGGACTTACTAGGCCTTGTTGGACAAGAGCGGAGGAAGTGACCGGCTTCTCCGCAATACAGGCACAGGTTGTTTTGACGTCTCCGAAGTTTCTCCTTGGAGGTAAGCGGGGAACGGACCAATCCAATTTGCATAGGTTCAGGATCCGGGAGGATTGCGTTTTGAGGAGCCACAGGCGGCTGTGGGATCGGTGTAGGTCTTGGATGGGCCCAGGTAGGGCGTGGGGTTTGATACCGCTCAGAACATCGTTCTCTCAGGCGTCGATCCAGCTGTGTGGCGGTTTGGATCAAATCTTCCAGAGTGGCTGGAATCTCAGTCCGGGCCAGTTCCTCCTTAAGAGACTCGGACAAGCCTTGGCGAAACTGGTATTTTAGAGCGGCCTCATTCCAGCCTGTGTCGGCTGACCATTTTCGGAACTCAGCTGTATAGTCCTCAATTGGCCTTCTACCTTGGGTGAGGTTATGGAGAATAGTTTCGGCGGTAGACGTGCGCTGTGGGTCATCATATAACTTCGCCATGTGTTCGAAGAAAGTGTCTATCGTATTCAGGATTGGGCTCTGTTGCTCCATTAAAATGTGAGCCCAGGCTTGTGGTTCTTCCGAGAGGAGAGATATGACGAAACCCACTTTCACAGTCTCTGAACAAAAAGTTCTGGGATAAAAAGATAAGTATAGGGAGCAAGCATTCTTAAAAGCCCGATATTTTCGGCTCTCAGCTGAAAAACGTTCTGGGACAGGTACACGTGGTTCTGGGTGGGTCACCATTACGGCCGAGCTAGAGGCGACTTGAGGTGCTGCAGCTCCAGAGGGTGGTGGTGCAGGTGGAGATGAGGGTCCAGGTGCCCCGGCCAGTTGTTGGAGACGACCATCTATTTGGATGTAACCATCTTGAAGTTTTTGGACTGCTTCAGTGAGTGCGGACACCTGCAGGCAGACTGTCGGCTGGTTTATACTGTCAGAAACACGAGTACTTACCAAGGCCGAGATGCTGAGGACGGCTCACCTTTACAACCAAGTGCACCTGCCCCCTGGAGTTAGAGACAGGAGGCAGAGGCACAAGGAGGTACGGGTACCAACGGAGTAGCAGATGGGATGTGGGTTGCTGAAGATTAGCAGCGGAGAAAAGATGCAAGAGCTGGATGATCACCAGGGCAGGTGAGAGTGGTACAGTCCCAGTACATGGTTCAGAAGGGAGCAGACTGACGGTAGCAGATCCGGGGTACAGATTTAAGTCCGGGTTCAGGGCAAAGCTGAGACAAGTCCAAGGGTGCAAGCCAAAGTTCAGGATCAGGAGACAGAGGCAAATCCAGGTCACGGTCCGAGGTCAGAGAGTTAAAGAAGGCAGCAAAATCCAAAAACAAGCCGAGGTCAGGTTTCCAGGCGAGAGCTGAGTCGGGAAGCAAATCCGGGTCAAAGGGCACAAATCAAACTGTCAAAACTTTACACAGAGCTGACGATAAACCAGCAACCTGTGCAAAGACAGGGGCTGGTTTAAGTAGGGCTGTCAGGCCTCCGATTGGTCCCGGGAGGGGGCGCGCACGTTCGCGCACTTGTGCACGTGCCGCCAAACGTGCGCGTGGGCCCCAGATGCGCGGGCACGCGCCGTGACGCGATTCTGACGTGCCTGTGCACAGATTGAGCGCTGTAATCGCTGGGACCCTGACAGTCACCGACCCGGCTCCACGGACATTCCTTCTGGTTCCTGATCCCCGGCTTTGTTTCACGACTTATCTGGCTACAGACTCTGGCTTGGCTGACTCTCATCCCTGGCTACCGACCCTGGCACTGGTGGACGACTCTTCTGGCTGTATGATCGTCAGTTTGGACTTCAATAAAATTTTCATATTCATTTATCTGTTTATGTATGTCTGATTCGTGCTTCCATGACAATAAAGTATGCCATAGTTTGTAGATGCTATAACTTTCACACAAACCAATTAACATACACTTATTGTTTTGTTTTGTTTTTTACCAAAGACTTATAGCAGAATACATTGTGGACTCAATATATGAAGAAATTCGATTTTTTGATTGGATATGTTTTATAACAGATAGGAGAAAATCGTTTTTTCCCCCCTAAATTGTTGGCCTTTTTTTGTTTAACTTTCTTTTGTTTATTCTGAGTGTGGGTCGGTGAATGGGTACCAGTCGTTAACTCCGAGTAGACAGGGCGTTGCATCGCAGGATCCATGTAGAGGTTTCTTACCTTGTCCCCTGGATCCTACAATGTCTCCCCGCTGTGATCTGTGAGCTGCCGTGTCTCGCTCGATTTACAGTGCTGAGCTCCGTTTCCTGCAAGTAAAAAACACAGTATAGATACAGTATACTGTAATCTTACAGATTACAGTACTGTATCAAATAAATACACACCCTGTTGTCCCTAGTGGTCTGTCCAGTGCCCTGCATGTAGTTTTATATTATAAATACTTTTCTTTCTGCAAAGCTAGAGATTGTCCATGGCAACCAAAAAGCGATAATAAATTAGAATCACTTGCAGAATTGAGTGATAGCGATTTGTGGGGAAATTCGTCATCAAACACTGAAGGTAATGACAGCGACAATTCTGCAACTGAGCAAGTTTCAGTGTTTTTGATTTGATTACATTATTGAATAATTATTATTATTTGTTATAATTATTTATAGTTATTTATTATAATTTATGATTTAGTGTTTCAAACTTTATCATACCCAGGATGTCTACTAGACTCTTGTTTGGACGGATTTAAGTGAATTATTCCTAAGAATTACAGGCCTAAAATGTAAATCTCCAAATTTCTATGCAAAACAATGGTAACGCTTTCAGCACCAAAAATCTGACATAATCATACCGCCGGAGAGGTTAATAAAAAAACACAAGTGGTGATCACATACTACTAGAGGAAAGCTCTATCTGTGTGAAAAAAAACATACAAATTTAATTTGCGTACAGTTCTGCATGACCGCGCAATTGCCAGTTAAAGTAGAGCAGTGTTAAAAAGCAAAATTGGTCTAGCCATGAAGGGGGAAAAACCTTCCAGAGGTCAAGTGGTTAACCACTTCAGATCTGCGCTATAGACAAAAGATGTCAACAGCGCAGACCTGAAGTGCCGGGATCACGTCTTTGGACGTTGTGTTATTGCAATTCCCTGCGCGCGCCACTGGGTGGCGCGCAGAGGGGGAAAACAGTGCCGTCGCATCGCTGAGGATTCGATGCGTGTACCCGTCAGCCGCGGTGTCCGTCAGGTACACACGATCGGCGGTGACAGAGCAGGGACGTGGAGCTCTGTGTGTAAACACAAAGCTTCACGTCCTGTCAGGGAGAGGAGACAGATGCTGTTTCCCTTGTACATAGGGACACAGCATCGGTCACCTCCCCCAGTCAGTCCCCTCCCCCCACACAGTTAGAACACACCCAGGGAATACATTTTTTGGCAAAATATATTTTTATTAAGAAAGAAAAGAAAATAATTACGCGACATCAATCACAAGAAACAAAGAGTAAATCCGTAATCCACGTGTACATTCAAAAACTTGACAGCAGGGTATGGAAGGCAGAGCAGTGCTCCTATGGACCCACAATCCATCAACATGACTAAATAGTCCCCCCACCCTGTCACCCGCCAGCACCGGCGCCAGCAGAGGGGGGCCAGATAGGCCTCCCCCAGGGAATACATTTAACCCCTTCCTCACCCCCTAGTGTTAACCCCTTCAATGCCAGTCACATTTATACAGTAATTAGTGCATATTTATAGCACTGGTCGCTGTATAAATGTGAATGGTCCCAAAAATGTGTCAAAAGTGTCCGATATGTCCGCCGTAATGTCGCAGTCCCAATAAAAATCGCAGATCGCCGCCATTACTAGTAAAAAAAAATCATAATTCTGTCCCCTATTTTGTAGGCACTATAACTTTTGCGCAAAGCAGTTGCTTATTGCGATTTTTTTTTTTTTTTACAAAAATACTTAGAAGAATACTTATCAGCCTTAACTGAGAAAAAATGGGATATTTATTAAAGCAACAAGTAAAAAATATATATATATTTTTAAATTGTCGCTATTTTTTTGTTTATAGCGCAAAAAATAAAAACCGCACAGGCGATCAAATACCACCAAAATAAAGCTCTATTTGTGGGGAAAAAAGGACGTAAATTTTGTTTGGGAGCCACGTCGCTCGACCGCGCAAATGTCAGTTAAAGTGAAGCAGTGCCGGAAGCTGAAATTTCTCCTGGGCACGAAGGGGGTTTATGTGCCCAGTAAGCAAGTGGTTAAAGTTAAATTCTAGCTTACATCTAACTAACTTTAAAACTATGCCATTCCCCCTCTTAACACCTATATTAACCACTTCAGCCCGAAAGAATTGGCTGCCCAATGACCGGGCCATATTTTGCGATACGGCACTGCGTCGCTTTAACTGATAATTGTGCGGTCGTGTGACGCTGTACCCAAACAAAATTTACGTCCTTTTTTTCCCACAAATAGAGCTTTCTTTTGATGGTATTTGATCACCTCTGCAATTAAAAAATGTTGCGCTATAAACAAAAAATAGCAACAATTTTGAAAGAAAAAAAATATTTTGTACTTTTTGCTATAATAAATAGCCCCAATTTGTTTTTAACCACTTCAATACCAGGCTTTTATACCACCTCCATACCGGGCCTATTCTGGCACTTCTCTCCTACATGTACAAATCATAATTTTTTTGCTAGAAAATTACGCAGTACCCCCAAACATTATCAGCCAGATTCAGGTAGAGCAGAGCATCTTTGCTCTGGAGTAACGCATCTCATTTACGTTACTCTGAAGACCCTTTCAGCGCAAGTACTGTTATTCACATAGCAGTTGCGCGTAAACTTGCGCCAGAGTAACGATAATGCGCTGGCGTAACCCGACGCAAGTGGAAGTGGGTGTGATCATATGTAAATGATGGGCGGAGCCCAGCGCAGAGGCTTACGTTCAGCGCATCATCCACGGAGCATGCGCAGTGAGTGCGGCTCCACTCGCCCCCCTTGTGCGCATGCTCACAACTTCCGTCGGCACCACTTCACGGGAAACGTCAGCGCAATGCGTTCCACTGGGCGCTTAAAAGCGCTGGCGGAAACGCCATTCCGGCGCAAAAGTATTTCCGTTTCCCCCCACCCCAGGGAAGATACTTTTGCCCAGAGAGAAGAGGAACCTAAATTTCAACGCCCAGGAGGTGTCGGTCATCATTTCTGCAATGGAGACTGAGAATGCTTTGCTCCATGGCCAAAAAAGCCGGAAGACCAGCCGGGAGAGGAAGCAGGGCATCCTGGAGTCCATTGCTGCCAGGGTGAATGTCTTGGGGTACTCCACCCGGAGTGCTTCTGACATTCAGAAGAAAATTAATGACCTGCGGCGCAAGGTGAGGGGCAAGGTGGCCACCATCAGGAGGCATGAGAGGGGCACAGGTGGTGGTCCCCCATGTCCTGTCACCCTGACCGCAGAGGAGGAGGTGGTCGCACGCTGCCTGGAGAGGGAGCAGGTGGAGGGGGTCCCAGGCTATGACTCCATGGAGGAAGTCTCCAGGACAGGTAAGTGTTTTTTATACCCTATTTGGTGTGTTGCATGTGGGGGGGGGGGGGAGGGTACATGTGCCAAGTGTGTGGGACCACCAACGTGTCTGCTTTGTGTCATCCACAGATGACGGAGCTGGGACATCATCGGTCAGCGTCCATTCAACCCCATCCCCCCCACGCCATCGTGTGCCCGAGCCACTGGGTGGTGAAGAGGTTGTGGAGGAGAGTGGCCACACCACACCTGCCGAGGTGGTTGTGGAGGATCCTGCTGTGGCAGAGCAGGACTTTTCATTAGTTTTGTCGGTCTCCTCCCCTTCTCCTGGGCCATCTGTTATCCCCTCCCCCATCCTTGGAAGCCCCTCAAGGGCGACTCCCTCCCCCCGGGGACAACCATCTTCTGGCCCCAGGAAGGCCACCCAGAAGACCAGGGGGGTGTCGGATGATGTCCAGGACCAGTTGGCGAGGATCACGCCAGGCAGACTGAACAAATGGATGTGAGTTGCAACTGCGCTGCAGTGGTCACCAGTTTGGGGGAGGTGCAGGGGGATATTACACAACTCACTGCAGCCGTCCAGGCCAACACTGCTGCCATCCAGGGTAACAGTGCTGCCATCCGGGGCCAGGGGAGGCTGAGTCGGCGGGCCCAGCATTACCAGGTCACCCGTCAGCTCCGGATGCAGGCCCAGACAAACTCTTACCTCGGCCGGATAGCCAGGGCCTTGGAGGGCATGCAGGCCACACCTGCCAGGAGTGGCCCACCTGGGGATCAGCCACCTCCAGATGCCCCCCCACCCCCACCCACTCCATCCAGACAGCTGAGGAGCCAGAGAGGTGCGGCAAGAAGAAGCCGCCGGCATCCCCGATGAGGCTTTTATTTTTTTGGGTTTATCTGATTTTTTTGGACATACTCAGGTCATGAGTTTTGGTTTATTTATTTTCTCAGGTTATGAGATTTTGTATTTCTTTTTTTACTGCACACGGTCAGGAGTGCAGGGGACAGTGTGAATGGCGTGTGAATGTGAGAGGGTGGCACTCCTGACAGTAAGGGGTGTCACCCTCGGCCGTGGTGGTGAAGTTAACCCCACGGCTGTATGAATGATGTGTGAAAGGTGTATGAATGGACAGTGACATCATTGGGGCCTTGACGCTGGCGTTACTGCTCCCAACTCCTACATGCTGGACTTGGGCTAATCCAATGCGATGTGCATGTGGTGTGTGTGATCTAGGGACATCAGTGGTGTACACGCGTGCACTGTCTGTGTTATTAATGTTTTGGTTTAGTGTCCAAAGATGCCTACGGCGAGGACCCTCCTGACTGCTCTTCCATCAGCAGACTGGGTGTCCTCTGGCAGGTGGGGACTGTGTGGGTCGGGGGTCAGGTCATCACGCATGTCAATCTGCAGGCCTTTTCTCATAGCAAAGTTGTGCAGAATACAACATGCACCGATGATCTGACACACAAAGGTAGGGGAATACAATAGGGTCCCCCCGGACTTATCCAGGCATCGGAAACGGGACTTCAGGAGCCCAAATGTTTGCTCCACCACTGCACGGGTTTTGTGCTTCATTGTATTTTCTCTCTCCTCTGGTTTGGGGGTTCCGGAAAGGAGTCATTAGATGGGGTCCCAGTGCATATGCAGAGTCACCTGTAAGGGAAAAGACATGAGGATGTTAGTCATGCATGTGCCACTTCTGTTGTGCATCACAGGAGGGGATAGTCATGCCAGACTCCCATGTCACTCACCAACCAGCCGTCCCCATACATGTGCTGGTTAAATTCTGCTGGGATGGGACTCTGATTGTATATGAAGCTGTCATGGCTGGACCCGGGGTGTTTGGCACGGACGTGCCATATGAGGCGTTGGGCATCAGCTATCACCTGTACGTTGATGGAATGCCAATGCTTCCGATTGCGGTATATGTGCTCTGTGGCACTGGGGGGCTGTAGGGCCACATGTGTGCAATCAATGGCCCCCACAGTGCGTGGGAATCTGGCAATGCTGTAGAAATCTGTCATTGCCTTCAGCCGCAGCTCCTCAGTGGTGGGTGTGATGAACTGGTTGGACATGCGTCTGAGGATTGCAGGGACAACCTGGTGCACACATCTGCTCACGGAGGATTGTGACATCCCAGCCACCACTCCACTTGTACGCTGGAATGATCCACTTGCAAGGAAATGGAGTGTTGCCAGGACCTTCACCAGTGGCTGCACTGCTTGTGAGCGGTGTGTCTTGCTGGTGATGTCATCCTGCAGGGTTGTGGTTAGTTCAAGTATTGCATCAGGGCTGAATCTGAAGAGGCGATACACCTCCTCATCCCCCATGCCAAAGAGGCTCATACGTGTGCGGTTTATCCTCTCACGTGCCCGCCTCCTTCGTTCCGGGGGACCCATCAGTAGTTCTAGGACCACAATTGCCCCTGGCATGTTGGCACACAGAGGTGTTTTCCTTGCAAGTGTGGTTGTTCAGCTAGCTCCTATCTTCGGTAACGCTGCTGTAGCTGCTCTCCTGCTGACCTGTGACCATCTGGAGTAAAGATAAAGCAGCCTTTTGTAGAAATAACTTTGCGCCGGACGGACGAGATACGCGCGGCGCATGTAGCCAGCGTATGGTGCTAATCCGTTCGTGAATTGGGAAAAATCCCTCATTTGCATATTTGCAGGGGAAATCAATAGGCGCGACTGATGCGCCCAGCGAAATTAAGCGCTGACGATACTCTGGCGTCGGAACGTTCCGCCGGTCGCAAATGACCCGTTATTGGGCGCATCTAGTTTGGTGGGTACGGGCACATAGAAACGACGGCGCATCATCACAGTTACGCGGTGCATATCGAAATACTCCAGCGCAAGTGTTCCTAAATCTGGCCCTATATATGTTTTTTTAGCAGACACCCTGGGGAATAAAACAACGGTCATTGCAACGTTTTATCTTGCACTGTATTTGCGCAATAATTTTTCAAACACCCTTTTTTGGAAAAAAAATTGTTTCATGAATTAAAAAATAACAAAACAGTAAAGTTATCCCAATTTTTTTGTATTTTGTGAAAGATTATGTTACACCGAGTAAATAGATACCCAACATGTCACGCTTTAATTATGCGCACACTCATGGAATGGCGGCAAACTTCGGTACTTAAAAATCTCCATAGGCTTCGTTCAATGCCCGTGGCTTGAATGAACCGACTAAACGATCACAGATACTATATGACTTTCACAAATCCAAAATTTACGTAATTTTTCTTCCAAGAAACCCATTTCCGTACAAATCACGTTCCAAAATTGCGAAATAAATATTACCCAACTTGGGTACATAGCACGTACTCCCAATCTAAATCTAGAGGGGTGGCGATTGCCCTCCACAAATCAGTAAATTATACTCTGTTAGACTCCTGTTCAGATCCTGACGGTAGATACCTTTTCTTGAAAATATCTCTCAGCGGTAAAACGTACACCCTAGCTAACATGTATATCGCAAACCACGACCAGATAACTAGTACTATTCAATACCTCCTCAAGCTCATGGACTTTGCCGAGGGGGTGATCCTCGCTGCCGGAGATTTTAACAGTGTTTTGAACCCGACATTGGATACCTCATCGGGTAGAAGCTCTATCTCCTATAACCGAATCAATAAATTGAAGAGATTCCTACTCCAACACAACTTGTTGGATGTCTGGCGCATCCTCCACCCTACAGATAGGGATTATTCCTTCTTCTCTGCAGCTCATAACTCCTATTCCCGCATTGATTTTTTTCTTGTCAGCCAATATGCATTGACATACCATCCCCAAGCTAGGATCGGGAATATACTATGGTCTGATCACGCGCCGGTGTTCTTGTCCCTCTGCCTACCTGATTTGCTTGGTCATGACTGGACTTGGAGACTTAATGACTCACTATTGCAGGATGACGTCTGTTCTGCTGATATCCAGACCACCATTTCAAACTTTATATCTGACCATAGTAATGACGATACTTCCGCTCCCATTCAATGGGAGGCACTGAAATGCGTCTTACGCGGGGTCTTTATTAAACATGGCTCTAGACTTAAACGTCTACGTCTAGCTCAGATTCAAGATCTGTCTCTCCAGATTGCTAACCTGGAACATTCCCATAAAATTACTCAATCTCCGACCACCCAACTTGCCTTATCCGCCGCAAGGCTCAAATTGTTGAACTTGTTTGAACAGAAGGCCCTTTCCATGAGGGACAGATCACGTAAATTATTTTATGCCGAAGCTAATAAACCGGGTAGACTGTTAGCTAGAGCCCTCCATGCTAGAAATAGCATTGCTTCCATTCCTAAACTCAAGGGACCTGACGGCCAACTCACCCATCATCCTAAGGAAATTAACGCATTGTTTCGTTCATTCTACAACTCGCTATACAACCTCCCCTCACACCCTCCACACATGTCGTCTGGAGACTTTCAAGCTAAAATAGACAATTACATTGCTGCCACTGCACTTCCGACTATTCCCACAGATCTAGCGCACGATCTTGAACAACCATTTGTTGAGGAAGAACTTGCGCTGGCAATATCATCCCTGAAACCTAACAAAAGTCCAGGTCCGGACGGATACTCAACCAGGTTCTATAAATTCTTCCAAGACTCCCTTACACCACTTCTTATGAAGGTGTATAATGACATCTCCAGGGATTCACCCTTTCCGAGACAAGCTCTGGAAGCCCATATTATAGTTCTACCGAAACCCGGGAAAGATCCAACGATGTGCGGTAGCTTTCGCCCCATTTCTCTCACCAACATTGACATCCGCTTATATTCCAAACTTCTGGCCAACCGACTGCTGCCAGCAATACCAGGCCTAATACACCTTGACCAGGTGGGGTTCACCCCAAAAAGAGAGGCCAGAGATAACATACTCAAGACTATCTCCCTGATGGAATATGCCCAAAAATGTAAAATCCCAGCTTGCTTGATCTCGGTCGACGCCGAAAAAGCGTTCGACAGGGTTCATTGGCAATTCTTAGAGAGAACGTTCCACCAAGTGGGCCTTGGACCCAACATGCTCTGCAAGATCCTGGCCCTCTATACCAATCCTACGGCAAGGATCCGGTCTAACGGCCTACTATCTGACCCGATATGGATTCGTAACGGAACCCGCCAGGGATGCCCCTTATCGCCATTGTTATACATCCTAACGATGGAGCATCTAGCCATGGCCATCCGTCACGACTCCAATATTCAGGGTATATCCATTGGCCACCGTCAATATAAATTGTCCCTGTATGCGGATGACCTCTTACTATATGTAACTAAACCCCATACATCTATACCAGCCATTATCGAGGCATTCACAGAGTTTGGACTGACCAGCAACTTTAAGGTGAATTATGACAAAACTGAGGCCCTTAACATCTCCCTACCCAAACCTACAGTAACCCGGGTTCAATCGGCATTTGAATTTAAATGGCAACATAAAGCTGTCAAATATCTTGGTATCCAAATCCCTACCTCTCTACCCACCCTGACAGATGTAAACTACCTGCCCCTGATGAGAACATTGCGGACTTGCCTCGAATCTTACGATAAACCGAACATCTCTTGGTTTGGCCGAATGAATGCCGTCAAAATGGACATTCTTCCCAAGGTTTTATATATATTTCAGGCAATTCCTACCTCCCCTCCTCGTGGCTTCTTCCAATCGATTAACAGGGCCATTCGGGACTTTATATGGCGACATAGGAAACCCAGGATTGGCTTTAGCGTTTTAACTTTGCCTAAAGGTAAAGGGGGTGTTGCCCTCCCGGACTTGCGACTGTACTTTCACGCTGCCTCTTTGATCAGGCTAATAGACTGGTATCACGGTTCCTCCACAAAACTGTGGACATCACTAGAAAATGACCGAATATCTCCCGACCTCACATCCCTTCCGTGGACACACCCGACACATAGACCCCCTGCGGACTTACTGCCTCTTGTGACTTCCACTACCTTGCGCATTTGGGACAATTATATCCACAAAGGTTAATTGTCCTCGAGACCCAGCCCCTTGACCCCATTATTTGATATAAACTCTTTCCCTCCGACTTGTGCTAAATCTAAATTTCTTATGTGGCAAAAATCAGAAGCTCCTCTGTTGAGACATACGCTTCGCGCTGGACAACCGATTCCCCTTCCAGACATGCTCTCTTCCTGCCACAACCCTTCTATTGCTTGGCTTGAACACACTCAATTAACACTTTCTGCACAAAATACCAAACATCGACGATATGACTAGACCACAGACTGCTTTTGAGTCATTGCTCTCCCAGTCAGACAGACCAGAGCATTCGCTTTCCCTGATATATCAATTGCTGATCCAGGTCTCCTATCCAAACTCACCGTCATTCCTCTCGAAATGGGAAAGGGAGTTGAACTTATCTCCAGATGATATGGAGTGGGGAAAGACATTGGCGCTCTCTTTTAACCACTTAAGATACTGGCATTTCGATTCCACTGCGTCGCTTTAACAGACAATTGCCCGTGCGACGTGGCTCCCAGCGTCCTTTCCCACAAATAGAGCGATTTGATCGCCTCTGCGACGCTATATACAAAAATAGAGCGACATTTTTGATATTTTTTAGTTTTTGTTATAATAAAAAACTAAACTAGTCAAACATTTAGTTTATTTAGCCACATGTCTTTACGCGCTACCTAGCCAGCGACACTCAGCGATCATGATCTTAGTGACATAAGTGAAAGGGTTTAGATGATCCTTTACTACCCTGACACTCTGAGTGACTGTCACACTGTCTGTCACACTGTAAATACAGTAATCATGTATGATTACTGCATTCAGTGACACTGTTTGTGATTTTGTGTGTAGTGTAGTGTAGTGTTAGTGCAGAGTAGTATCTCTCCTCAGCGGCGCTTGAAACAAACGCCGAGGGAGAGATCACGACACACATCTTGGCTGGTACGTGCGGATAGCCACTCGTGTCGCTCCTGCACCCCCCGCCGCATGTTCCGATGGGATCCCCCCCAAGGTATATATACGTTGATGTGCCTGTCGGTGCCAACGTAAATGTACATGCTATGGTTAAATGATCTATTTCAATGCTACCGTAGGTGACCGCTGCCCCTCTATTCTTCATAAGTTTGATCCTACTGTCTCGGATGTATGCTGGAGGTGTTTGCAAGATACAGGGAACATGACACACATCTGGGGTACGTGCCCACGTGTCACCCCCTTTTGGGACAAGGTTCTCAACCTCTATGACAAACTAGTAGGTGACAAATACCCCAATGAACCCCGCTTAACAGTCCTGTCTATGATACCGGTCATACAAACAAATCAAGAAGAGCTTAATCCGCCACGTGCTGACTGCTGCACGTTCAGTTATCGCCAGAGCGTGGCGTCAACCAGTGACCCCCTCTCTGGCTGATTGGGCATGTGAAATGGACAGGATTGAACATATTGAAAGAATGCTAGCGTGGGATACCGATAAGAGTGAAGACCACACTATTACGTGGACCGTGTGGTTACACTTTCGGTTCTCTGCTGATTTTGGATCTTTTATAGCGAACACGGCTCCTTCTGCTTCCCAGGCGCCCTCTCATGAGTAGCGTGATGCCCCCTCTCCCTACTTGTTCTCTCCCCCCCTCCCCCCTTTTTTTTTGCGGTTTCCCTCTTTCTCTTTCTTTTTTTCTCCTCTACCAGTACTTTTATCAGTCTAATATTCTTACCAGTAGATATGCCATGCGTTCAGGCCATTTGAGTTGAGCCTTTGTTTTCTGTTTTGATCGTGATTTACTGGTTACTTGTTTTAACATTACTGTGCTTATATCACTCATTTCTGGGTTCATTAAGGTTATTTACCTGACTATGCATATGTGATACAGGTTGTTTTGGTGTCCTCCCGATTCTACTGTGACCTTGTACACTCAAAAGACAGATATTATTTCTGACCTATGTTTTGTCAATGTTTTACAATTGTTTGCAGCTCAATAAAACAGATTCAACATAAAAATCTCCATAGGCAACGCTTTAATTTTTTTTTACAGGTTACCAGTTTTAATTTACAGAGGAGATCTAGTGCTAGATTTGTTGCTGGCACTCTAGCGCATGCGGCGATACCTCACATATGTGGTTTAAACGGTGTTTACATATGTCAACAGGACTTACGTGTGCGTTCGCTTCTGCACGTGAGCTACCGGGGACAGAGGCGTTTTAATTTTTTTTTCACTTTTATTTATTTTTTTACTTCTTTTTTTACACTTTTTTCAATTTTTTTCACTTTTATTCCTATTACAAGGAATGTAAACATCCCTTGTAATAGAAAATGTGTGTGACAGGTCCTCTTTAAGGAGAGATGTGGGGTCAATAAGACCTCACATCTCTCCTCCAGGCTGGAAACCATGAGATCGGTGAAAAAAAATTCACTGATCTCATGAATTGTTGCTTACAGCCGCAATCGCGGCTTTGTTTACTTACGGGGACCCGGGCGTGACGTCATCACATCGCGCCCGGGTCCTCCGACGGTCATACAGATGACTGGTGACCATCTGGTCACCAGTCATCTCTATGCTTCCTGCCGACGCCGGACGATTCGTTCTCCGGGCCCCCAAAGGCACGGGAGAGCACGGAGAAGCACCGGATGCAGCAGAACCGCCGCCATGATCGTTCTTATGTCGTGCAGAATCGCCGGATTAACAAGAGGATATCTGGATGATGCCTCTGGCTGCAGGCATCATTCAGATATTCACCCGCAAAGCCCAGGCCGTCATTTGACGTCCACTTAGGATGGGAGATCCCATCTCTGGACGTCAAATGACAATGGGCTGGTATTGAAGTGGTTAAAAATTTAATCTTTTCTCAGTTTAGGCCAATATGTATTCTTCTACATATTTTTGGTAATAAAAAAAATCGCAATAAGCGTATATTGATTGGTTTGCACAAGTTATTGAATCTTCAAAATGGGGGATAGATTTATAGTATTTTTATTATTATTATTAATTTTTTACTAAAAATGGCGGCGATCTGCGATTTTTATCAGGACTATGACATTATGGCAGACACATGACACATTTTTGGGACTACTGGCATTTATACAGCAATCAGTGCTAGAAAAATGCACCGATTTCTGTAAAAATGTCACTGGCAGGGAAGGGGTTAACGCTAGGAGCCAATCAAGGGGTTAATCGTGTTCCCTAATGTGTGTTCTAATTGAAGGGGGAGGGGACTGACCTAGAGGAAACTACAGATCGTGGTTTCTAGCTATTAGGAACTGACGATCTGCATTTCCTCACTGAACAGAATAGGGATGTGGGTGTTTACACACCCACGTCCCTGTTCTGCCTCTTGTGCCCGGAAATCGCGACCACTGGTCGCGAGCATTGGCACCCCAGCAAAGCAGCGATGACGGTTTGCGCAGCGGAGGCTGGTCCATAAGCGGTTAAAGGAGAAGTACAGCCAAAGCTTGAAGTCAGGATCCGCCAGATTGTGTGCCCCCACACTTCTCTCTCCCAGGCGGTGTGTCCCCAAACTTCTCTCTCCTCCAGTAGGTGTACCCCCACACTTCTCTCTCTCTCTCTCAGGAGGTGTACCTTCACACTTCTCTCTCAGGAGGTGTACCCCCACACTTCTCTCTCTCTCAGGTGTACCCCCACACTTCTCTCTCTCTCTCAGGTGTACCCCCACACTTCTCTTTCTCTCTCTCAGGAGGTGTGCCCCCCACACTTCTTGCTCTTCCAGGAGGTGTGCCCCCCACACTATTCTCTCCTAGGTGTACCCCCACATATCTCGCTCTCCTAGGTGTTCCCCCACACATCTCTCTCCCAGGAGGTGCATCCCACACTTCTCTCTCAGGAGGTGTACCCCCCACCCTTTTCGCTCTCTTAGCTGTACTCCCACACTTCTCTCAGTAGGTGTACCACCATACTTCTCTCTCTCAGGAGGTGTACCCCCACACTTCTCTTTGCCAGGAGGTGCATCCCACACTTATCTCTCTCAGGAAGTGTACCCCCTACACTTCACTCTCTCTCAGGTGTACCCCCACACTTCTTTCTCTCAGTAGGTGTACCCCCACACTTCTCTCTTAGGTGTACCCCCACACCTTTCTCAGTAGGTGTTTTCCCCCCACATTTATTGCTCTCCTAGGTGTGCCCTCACATTTCTCGCTCTCTCGGGTGTACCCCACACTTCTCGCTCTCTCAGGAGGTGTGCCCCCCACACTTCTCGCTCTCCTAGGTGTGTCCCTCACACTTCTCGCTCTCCTAGAAGGTGTGCCCCCACACTTCTCGCTCTCCTAGAAGGTGTGCCCCCCACACTTCTCGCTCTCCTAGAAGGTGTGCCCCCCACACTTCTCGCTCTCCTAGAAGGTGTGCCCCCCACACTTCTTGCTCTCCCAGGAGGTGTACCCCCCACACTTCTCGCTCTCCCAGGTGTACCCCCAAACTACTTGCTCTCCCATGAGGTGTGCCCCCACACTCCTCGCTCTCTCTTAGTAGGTGTACCCCACACTTCTCGCTTTCCCAAGAGGTGTGCCCCCACACTTCTCGCTCTCCTGGGAGGTGTACCCCACACTTCTCTCTCGGGAGATGTACCCTCACACTTCTCGCTCTCTAAGGAGATGTACCACCCACACTTCTCTCTCTCTAGAGGTGTACCCCCACACTTCTCTCTCTCTGGAGGTGTATCCCACACTTCTCTCTCTCTGGAGGTGTATCCGACACTTCTCTCTCTCTCTCTCTGGAGGTGTATCTCTCTCTCTCTCTCTGGAGGTGTATCCCACACTTCTCTCTCTCTGAAGGTGTATCCCACACTTACAGCATCTCTCTCGCTGAGGGTGTATCCCACACTTATCTCTCTCTCTCTGGGGTTGTATATCTCTCTCTCTCTGGAGGTGTATCCCACACTTCTCTCTCTCTCTGGAGGTGTATCCCACACTTCTTTCTCTCTCTCTGGAGGTGTATCTCTTTCTCTCTCTCTGGAGGTGTAATCCCACACTTCTCTCTCTCTGAAGGTGTATCCCACACCTTTTCTCTCTCTGGAGGTGTATCCCACACTTACAGTATCTCTCTCTCTCTCTGGGGGTGTATCCCACACTTATCTCACTCTCTCGGGGTGTATATATCTCTCTCTCTGGAGGTGTATCCCACACTTCTCTCTCTCTCTGGAGGTGTATCCCACACTTCTCTCTCTCTGGAGGCGTATCCCACATTTCTCTCTCTCTCTGGAGGTGTATCCCACACGTATCTCTCTTTCTCTGGGGGTGTATCCCACACTTATCGCTCTCTCTGGGGGGTGTATATATCTCTCTCTGGAGGTGTATCCCACACTTCTATCTCTCTCTGGAGGTGTATCCCACACTTCTCTCTCTCTCTGGAGGTGTATCCCACACTTTTCTCTCTCTCTCTCTGGAGGTGTATCCCACACTTCTCTCTCTCTCTCTGGAGGTGTATCCCACACTTATCTCTCTTTCTCTGGGGGTGTATCCCACACTTATTGCTCTCTGGGGGGTGTATCTCTCTCTCTCTCTCTGGAGGTGTATACCACACTTCTCTCTCTCTCTCTGGAGGTGTATCCCACACTTCTCTCTCTCTGGAGGTGCATACATATCAAATTCAAATAAGCTTTATTGGCAGGACCAAATACATGTTAGCATTGCCAAAGCAGTTGAGTTTTTATAAGAAAAATGGGAAGGGGGAAATATAAAGGGGAATGGACATAGGTCTGTGAAAGGATTTTTAGGTCATATCTCTCTCTGGAGGTGTATCCCACACTTCTCGCTCTCTCTCTGGAGGTGTATCCCACACTTCTCGCTCTCTCTCTGGAGGTGTATCCCACACTTCTCGCTCTCTCTCTGGAGGTGTATTCCACACTTCTCTCTCTCTGGAGGTGTATCCCACACTTCTCTCTCTCTCTGGAGGTGTATCCCACACGTCTCTCTCTGGAGGTGTACCCCACACTTCTCTCTCTCTCTGTAGGTGTACCCCCACACTTCTCTCTCTCTCTCTCTCTCTGGAGGTGTATCCCACACTTCTCTCTCTCTGGAGGTGTATCCCACACTTCTCTCTCTCTCTCTGGAGGTGTATCCCACACTTCTCTCTCTCTCTGGAGGTGTATCCCACACTTCTCTCTCTGGAGGTGTATCCCACACTCTCTCTCTCTCTCTGGAGGTGTATCCCTCACTGCTCTCTCTCTCTGGAGGTGTATCCCACACTTCTCTCTCGCTCTCTCTCTCTAGAGGTGTATCCCACACTTCTCTCTCTCTGGAGGTGTATCCCACACTTCTCTCTCGCTCTCTCTCTCTCTGGAGGTGTATCCCACACTTCTCTCTTTCTCTCTGGAGGTGTATCCCACACTTCTCTCTCTCTCTCTGGAGGTGTTTCCCACACTTCTCTCTCGCTCTCTCTGGAGGTGTATCCCACACTTCTCTCTCGCTCTCTCTCTCTGGAGGTGTATCCCACACTTCTCTCTTTCTCTCTGGAGGTGTATCCCACACTTCTCTCTCTCTCTCTGGAGGTGTTTCCCACACTTCTCTCTCACTCTCTCTGGAGGTGTATCCCACACTTCTCTCGCTCTCTCTCTGGAGGTGTTTCCCACACTTCTCTCTCTGGAGGTGTTTCCCACACTTCTCTCTCTGGAGGTGTTTCCCACACTTCTCTCTCGCTCTCTCTGGAGGTGTATCCCACACTTCTCTCGCTCTCTCTCTCTGGAGGTGTATCCCACACTTCTCTCTCTGGAGGTGTATCCCACACTTCTCTCTCTGGAGGTGTTTCCCACACTCCCTCTGGAGGTGTTTCACTTCTCTCTCTGGAGGTGTTTCCCACACTCCCTCTGGAGGTGTTTCACTTCTCTCTCGCTCTCTCTGGAGGTGTATCCCACACTTCTCTCTCTGGAGGTGTATCCCACACTTCTCTCGCTCTCTCTCTCTGGAGGTGTATCCCACACTTCTCTCGCTCTCTCTCTCTGGAGGTGTATCCCACACTTCTCTCGCTCTTTCTCTCTCTCTGGAGGTGTATCCCACACTTCTCTCTCTGGAGGTGTTTCCCACACTTCTCTCTCGCTCTCTCTGGAGGTGTATCCCACACTTCTCTCGCTCTCTCTGGAGGTGTATCCCACACTTCTCTCTCGCTCTCTCTCTGGAGGTGTATCCCACACTTCTCTCTCTGGAGGTGTATCCCACACTTCTCTCGCTCTCTCTCTCTGGAGGTGTATCCCACACTCTCTCTCTCTGGAGGTGTATCCCACACTTCTCTCGCTGGAGGTGTATCCCACACTTCTCTCGCTCTCTCTCTCTGGAGGTGTATCCCACACTTCTCTCTCGGAGGTGTATCTCTCTCTCTCTCTCTCCCACACTCTGGAGGTGTATCCCACACTTCTCTCGCTCTCTCTCTCTCTGGAGGTGTATCTTCTCTCTCGCTCTTTCTCTCTCTCTGAGGTGTATCCCACACTTCTCTCTCGCTCTTCTCTCTCTCTCTCTCTCGCTCTCTCTGAGGTGTATCCCACACTTCTCTCTCGCTCTCTCTCTCTCTCTGGAGGTGTATCCCACACTTCTCTCTCGGAGGTGTTTCCCACACTCTCTCTCTCTCTCTGGAGGTGTATCCCACACTTCTCTCTCGCTCTTTCTCTCTCTCTGGAGGTGTATCCCACACTTCTCTCTCGCTCTCTCTCTCTCTCTCTGGAGGTGTATCCCACACTTCTCTCGCTCTCTCTCTCTCTCTGGAGGTGTATCCCACACTTCTCTCTCGCTCTTCTCTCTCTCTCTGGAGGTGTATCCCACACTTCTCTCTCGCTCTCTCTCTCTCTCTCTGGAGGTGTATCCCACACTTCTCTCGGAGGTGTATCCCACACTTCTCTCGCTGGAGGTGTATCCCACACTTCTCTCGCTGGAGGTGTATCCCACACTTCTCTCGCTCTCTCTCTCTGGAGGTGTATCCCACACTTCTCTCTCGCTCTCTCTCTCTCTCTGGAGGTGTATCCCACACTTCTCTCGCTCTCTCTCTCTCTCTGGAGGTGTATCCCACACTTCTCTCTCGCTCTTTCTCTCTCTCTGGAGGTGTATCCCACACTTCTCTCTCGCTCTTTCTCTCTCTCTGGAGGTGTATCCCACACTTCTCTCTCGCTCTCTCTCTCTCTGGAGGTGTATCCCACACTTCTCTCGCTCTCTCTCTCTCTCTGGAGGTGTATCCCACACTTCTCTCGCTCTTTCTCTCTCTCTGGAGGTGTATCCCACACTTCTCTCTCGCTCTTTCTCTCTCTCTGGAGGTGTATCCCACACTTCTCTCGCTCTCTCTCTCTCTCTGGAGGTGTATCCCACACTTCTCTCTCGCTCTTTCTCTCTCTCTGGAGGTGTATCCCACACTTCTCTCTCGCTCTCTCTCTCTCTCTGGAGGTGTATCCCACACTTCTCTCTCGCTCTCTCTCTCTCTCTGGAGGTGTATCCCACACTTCTCTCTCGCTCTTTCTCTCTCTCTGGAGGTGTATCCCACACTTCTCTCTC
Organism: Rana kukunoris; assembly: GCA_029574335.1. Taxonomy (NCBI): domain Eukaryota; kingdom Metazoa; phylum Chordata; class Amphibia; order Anura; family Ranidae; genus Rana; species Rana kukunoris. The sequence continues at coordinate 298,400,845 of CM056049.1, forward strand.
GCTCTCTCTCTCTCTCTGGAGGTGTATCCCACACTTCTCTCTCGCTCTTTCTCTCTCTCTGGAGGTGTATCCCACACTTCTCTCTCGCTCTTTCTCTCTCTCTGGAGGTGTATCCCACACTTCTCTCTCGCTCTCTCTCTCTCTCTGGAGGTGTATCCCACACTTCTCTCTCGCTCTTTCTCTCTCTCTGGAGGTGTATCCCACACTTCTCTCTCGCTCTCTCTCTCTGGAGGTGTATCCCACACTTCTCTCTCGCTCTTTCTCTCTCTCTGGAGGTGTATCCCACACTTCTCTCGCTCTTTCTCTCTCTCTGGAGGTGTATCCCACACTTCTCTCTCGCTCTCTCTCTCTCTGGAGGTGTATCCCACACTTCTCTCTCTCTCTCTCTCTCTCTGGAGGTGTATCCCACACTTCTCTCTGCTCTTTCTCTCTCTCTGGAGGTGTATCCCACACTTCTCTCTCGCTCTCTCTCTCTCTGGAGGTGTATCCCACACTTCTCTCTCGCTCTTTCTCTCTCTCTGGAGGTGTATCCCACACTTCTCTCTCGCTCTCTCTCTCTCTCTCTGGAGGTGTATCCCACACTTCTCTCTCGCTCTCTCTCTGGAGGTGTATCCCACACTTCTCTCTCGCTCTTTCTCTCTCTCTGGAGGTGTATCCCACACTTCTCTCTCGCTCTTTCTCTCTCTCTGGAGGTGTATCCCACACTTCTCTCTCGCTCTTTCTCTCTCTCTGGAGGTGTATCCCACACTTCTCTCTCGCTCTCTCTCTCTCTCTCTCTGGAGGTGTATCCCACACTTCTCTCGCTCTCTCTCTCTGGAGGTGTATCCCACACTTCTCTCGCTCTTTCTCTCTCTCTGGAGGTGTATCCCACACTTCTCTCTCTCTCTCTCTCTCTCTGGAGGTGTATCCCACACTTCTCTCTCTCTCAAGTTTCCTTTGGTTGTTTTGGAAAAGCCCCTGACGAGGAGAGCGGCCACCCCCAGCACACACACACACATGAGAAGGAGGAGGTGTGAGAGGAGAGCCGCCCTGACTCCGCCTCTCCATTACTCCGGGAAAAGAAGGCTTTCGGTGGATATGTTCTGACTGACTCCCCCACCTCTGTGTGTCTGAGGGCTCCTGTCCACCTGGGAGAAGAGGAGTTCCTGCTCGGCTGCCATTACCTCCCCCAGTCACACGTCTTCAGGAGGGAGTCTTCACCAGGGCAAGGAAGAAGAAGAAAGCAGGGATTCATTGGCTTTGTTCAGGTCCCCCCTCCTCCTCCTCCCCTCCCTCCTCTCTGGAGAGCCGCTTGAAGTTGATCAGGAAGACGCCTTGTGAAGTTGTAGTGGGCACCGGGGAGAGCGGAGTGAGGGCGCCTGCTGGTGGAGCGGAGGGGGCTCTGTCTGTCTGTCTCTGTCTGTGAGAGAGAGGGGGTGCCGCCGACACTGATTTGTGTCTGCCACAATGGCGGGGTGCTGCCTGTCCGCGGAGGAGAAGGAGTCCCAGAGGATTAATGCTGAGATCGAGAAAAAGATCCGCATGGACAAGAGGAATGCTCGTAGGGAGTTGAAGCTGCTGCTGCTGGGTGAGTGTCTGCTTGCTAATTACATCTAATGAATAACCTATTGGGAAAACATGTGGCGAGGGGGAAGCCAGCTAATGTTCACACTACTGCACAGCAATCACGGCTCTGGGCTACACTGTACTACTCTCATCGCTAGGGAGCCTGGAGGCCATAGCAACCATTCATGAGAAGGGGCACCCCTTCATGGCAACCATTCATGAGAAGGGGCAGCCCTCCATGGCAACCATTCATGAGAAGGGGCACCCCTTCATGGCAACCATTCATGAGAAGGGGCACCCCTTCATGGCAACCATTCATGAGAAGGGGCAGCCCTCCATGGCAACCATTCATGAGAAGGGGCACCCCTTCATGGCAACCATTCATGAGAAGGGGCAGCCCTCCATGGCAACCATTCATGACTATACTCTGGGCGAGGAGAAGGGGCAGTAGTCCACAACAACCATTCATGACCATGCTCAGGGAAAGAAAATTGAGGTTGTTTCCCATAGCAACTACTTAGGAACCTGCTTTGTTAAGGGAAATGGGGCAGCTGTTCATAGCAACCATTCATTACCTTGTTTTGGAAGAGGAATGAGACCGTTGTTCATAGCAAACATTCATGTCCATACTCCTGTTAGAGGAAATTGAGGTTGTTGCTCATAGCAACTATTTAGGAACCTGGTGTGTTTGGGGAAGTGGGACAGTTGTCCATAGCAACCATTCATGACTCTGCTTTAAGAGAGGAAAGGGGTCATTGCCGGTAGCAGCCATTTATGATCCTTCTCTGTTTAAGGAAAGTGGGGCCGTTGTCCATAGCAACCATTCATGACTTTGCCCTGGGAGAGGAAATGGGCTGTTGCCTATAGCAGCCATTTATGACCCATCTCTGAGAAAGGAAGGCTAAGCTGTTGTTCATAGCAACCATCCATGACCTTGCTCTGTTAAAGAAAGGTGAAGCAGTTGTCTGTAGCAACTATTCGGGAACCCTCTCTGTGAGAGGAAACTGGGACAGATGTTCATAGCAACCATTCATGACTATTCTCTGTTAGAGAGGTTTAGAGAGGTTGTTGTCCCTATGATATATTTAGGAACTTGCCCAAGGAAGAGGAAAGAGGGGTCATTGCCTATAACAACCATTTATGATCCTCCTCTGTTAGAGGAAAGTGAACCTGTTGTCCATAGCAACTATTTGGGAACCTGCCCTGTTAGAGGAATATGTGACAGTTGTTCATAGAAATCATCATTTATGATCATATTCTGTTTAGAGGAAATTGAGGTTCTTGCTCATAGCAACCATTCAGAAACCTGCTTTGCTAGGGGAAAATAGGACAATTGTCCATAGCAACCATTCATGACCATGTGCTGAAATAGGGGTTGTTGCCTATAGCGGTCATTTATGACTCTATTCTCAGAGCCAAAAGTGTGGCTATAATACATAGCAACCATTCATGAGCCTGCCCTGGAAGGGGAAGTGGGGCTGTTATCCATAGCAACCATTCATGAGCCTGCCCTGGAAGGGGAAGTGGGGCTGTTATCCATAGCAACCATTCATGACCCTGCCCTGGGAGAATGAAGGATTGAAGTGATGCTTTTTTTTCCCCCCCTTGCTCCGGCTTCTTTATATAGACAGACAGACAAGACTGTTGGAACTTAGACACTCGGGGAGATAGGGATCTATAGAAGGTCACAAGATACAGGCAGGGAGTTCTGACCCTTGATCAGTCATGACAAAGGCTGAAAGTGATGTCACATCCAGCTATGTGTAGCCTGTCCCCGACAGGAGTGCTGGTTCTACTAGAACATGGAGCACGGTTTATTTACCTGTGTGAGAGATTTTCTGAGCATTTATTTCCTGCTCCAGTTAAGGTGTTGCTGTGCTCACCTGGCTGATGAGATGCTTTTGACACAAAAATAAGTACACCTGTCATGGAAGAAATGTGGAGGCCACCATTACTGGCTTCTTTCTGAAAATGCTAGCAGCCTGGTATAGGTCTTCCAGAACAGTGATGATCTATTAGAGAGATGAAGGGGGTATACGCTATGTCCCCTACCATCACAAAGGGGGCACATATAGTATATTCAGTATATGTGGTGCTGTCAAAGAGATTGCCAGAGACTGAGTGTGGTTGGGGACATAATGCAGGAGACATTGAGAGAAGGCCCCTTTTATAAGCTAGGGATCCCAGAAGTACTGATGAACATATATAACTCTGGGCTTGACAAGGAAATCAAATAGATTCCTCCAAACTAAGCAGTGTGGAAAGAGGACTCTCCTCTGCCATCTTATTGTGACAGCTGGCACCTGCAGCTGTCAGAGTACCGAAACACTGGCTGCATCTGCTAGAAGATATGGTGATTGCACAGTCTGTAATGTGTATGGCAAGCTTAAAGCGGTAGTAAACCCGCAGATTTTTATTTTTAAACCTGTAAGGGAAAAGGCATAATGAGCTAGTATGCACCGCATACTAGCTCATTATGAAATACTTGCCTGAGAAGGAGTCGTCGGTGTCCCTCCCGGTTCATGACGAGGCAGCTGACATTTCTCCTCGGCGTGTCTTCCGGGTATCGTGGCTGTAGCCGCGAATGTCGTCACTCCCGCGAATGCGTGCAGGAGACTTCTTTCCGGCAAGGTCTGGCGTCTGCCGGGCTTTCAGCCAAGAATCCCCTGTGCGCAAGTGCCGCTGTAGTCAGCGGCGCATTGCGAGGGGAATATATCCTAAACCTTCAGACTTTAGGGGGGCCGGATTGTGGCCATTCGGTGTAGAAAATGTCTCAGGTTTGAGGCCAGTGGGAGGAAAAAATGACATAGCGCTTGTGGTAAGGAGGAGGAGTAGTAGTAGTTTACCGTTGTTGGTGTCCGTAGCAAAAATGATGCCCCCTGTTGGTGTCAATTGGCGAAATAGGGCTCCAAGGGCCAGATAAAGGCTGACAAAGTGCCTCTGAGCCATAATTAGAAACCACTGGCTTACAGGATAGAGTAGAGAGGGATTAGAAAAAAGGTTTTAGAATAGGTTCACACCTATGCGTTTTTGCGGGCTGCTTTTGCATGGGCATGGTAGCTCATTCAAATGCATGCACCTTTTCAAAAACGTGACCACAAGGAAATCGCATAGTCTTTTTGGCCATGCAATTTCTCTGCGGTACTTGCACTGCGATTTTTATATGAATTGCAGCCCTGTGTGTTTTTCGCACAGCACCACGCCTTTTAATTCTACTTTAAAATACTCAAATGTGGTGTAAAGATAATGGCGCTTCACCTTGTGAACTTGTAAATAAACTTTCAGATCTCCATGGGGAATCCGGAGATGTGTGGGCAACATATTCATAAATGTGAAAGAATATAAATGTACATGAATAGTAATGCAAATTCATTTCCAATGTGACTGTGCCCGACACCGATAATATAAAGTGCTTCCAAATGTGCATGTCTTCTGATTGCTTCACCACAGGTGCTCGGAGGGTAGATGGCATTTCACCCGAGGTGTTTGACCCCTAATTACAGGAGGTCAAAATACGCTTTTTGAAAACCAAATCTGTTTCTGGACTTCCACCATTTCACTTCAATGATCCCTCAGGTTTAGCTAGGGAGATAAAGGTGTACTCCACCAGGGACACAAAGAAGGGCTTTCTAGTGTAGTAGGTTTATTGGTAATTTAAAAAGCGGCCTAGAAAATATTGCGCTCGCATGTAACCGTGCCGCCCTGGCACTTTTGGATCTACAGCATATGCGCACGTGGTCTGTAAGTACAATGCCGACGTGCTCTCCGCGCTTACTTCTCGATGCTGGGCCTAGAAAAGGGGTCACATGGGAATCTGGATTCCTATGTGACCCTTATCCAGGCCCAGCATTGGGGAGATTTCCCTTCATCTGTCATGTAGAGACAACAGGAAGTGAAAAGACATCTCCAATGTGAGGAATATCCCCTATCACACCTATGATTTTTGCAGTGGTTTCAGTTTTGCAGCAACGCACTACAGTCCATGTAACATGATTTCCTATGGGTCACATTCACATCTGCGAATCCCTAATGGTGACACAAATCTTGAAAGCTTGATAGGGGTACTAATTCCATTATCTAAAATAAATATTTTGACTATAGGTGCACTTTGTCCCTTTCCATACTGGCGAGGTCTGCCAGCGGATCCTCCCGCTTAGCAGGAGATCTCTTCGCTGATCCCCACTGAGCAGGTGGATGACAGGTCCGTGTGTGCTCTGCTGATGCAAAATAGACACAGCCTGCTGCTCTCTATGGGGCTGTCTATACGACTGTTATCCATTCGGATGCCGCTTGTGTCAGCGAACACATGTCCGCTGACATCCGCCACTCCATAGAACAAAATGGATGGTCCGATTGGGTCCGCCTGACAATCTGACAGGTGGACCTGATTGGTCTGTCAGTGTAAGCCCTGGTTCACACCGGTGCGTTTTCACATGTGATTTGACATGTCAAATCGGCGCCATTTGCCGGCAATGGCACCATCCTAATCGGTGTGACGCCGCATCTGCGACGCTGCACCGATTTCAAAAAGTAGTTTCTGTCTGTACTACTTTTTGTGATTTCGGGCCGCGATTTACATTGACGTCTATGCAGAAAGCCGCACAGATGACTCTGTAATCGCGGCTGAAATCGGGAGTGAAATCATGTGAGTTCAGCTGAACTCGCACAGCTTTATTCCCGCAGCCCAGTGTGAACCGGAGGTTAAAAGGGCCTTTAACTTGGTCTTTAATTCTTCTTTAAAAACAAATATTTTGTGTGTGGTACATCTCACAACAGTGTGAAATGGTCAGTGAATGCATCATTTGTGTACACAAGACACAAACTCAAATTAAACTGCTATATTGATCACTGATGGCTCGTTCTTAAGGTTTTTCTTGTTAAGTTGAGTGGACTGCATTTGCTGGCTTGTGTCCCCTTAAAGGACAAGGTACAGTGTAATACTTTACTATACAGTGTCATCCAGTTAAACATCAGCCTGCCAGAGATGTGCTTAGAAATAAAGGGAAACCATACATGTTACACAGCAATTATGAGCTAATCTTGGCTGAGGGTTTCTGAGCTTCATATGACATCCTCCCATGCGAGGTTTAATTGTGTTTACGTTAGCAATTGCATTGGCATATAGGCTATGTAAGCATGAACTACAAAGTCCACTCGCCTCTTTATGGCAGGGTTGTCCAACCAGTCCTCAGGGATTCTTCAACTAATGTAGGCTTTCTTTGCAAAGCGTAGTAGGGCCTAATGGGTGAAGGATTAGCAGTGTGTGCTGCAAAGGCCGACTAGATTAACTGTTATTTCGGAGAATTTGAGAGCTTTGTCAGGGGTGTATTGGGGCTGATTCACGCCAGATGCAGTCCAGTGCGTTTTTTTTTTTTTTTTTTTTAATTCTGTATGGACAGTGTTTAACATGGATTCCAATGGCCCTAGTTCCCACCCATGCAATCAACAAAAGTAGAGCATATTGCATTTTATCTGGATGGAAAGCAACAAACACATAAAACGCACTGGGATGCAGGTCAAGTCAATGCAGGTTGCCCTGAAGTCATCTCAAAGTAGTACAGGAACCTTTTTCTAAGTCGGAGCGAAAAGTTGCCCCTGTGTGAACCAGCAATTAAAGTGATTGTAAAGTTTTTATTTTTCTAGTTAAAAATAACAAACGTGTTATACTTACCTGCTCTGTGCAGTTGGTTTTGCACAGAGCAGCCCAGATCCTCCTCATCTTGGGTCTCTCTTCGTGGGTGCTCCTGTCCTCTCCCTTCTGTTGAGTGCTCCCATAGCAAGCAGCTTGCCATTGGGGTGCCCGAGCCAAGCCACAGCTGCCTGTGTCCATTCAGGCATCGAGCCGTTGCCCTTTCCCCTTCTCATTGGCTGACCTTGACAGCCGTGGAAGCCAATGATGCTGCTGTTTCAGCCAATGACGAGGGGAGTTACGGGCAGACGAGGAACTCCTGCGACATCGCTGGATCTAGATGGGGCTCAGGTAATCATTAAAGGGGTTGTAAGCCTTCGTGTTTTTTCACTTTAATGCATCCTATGCATTAAGGTGAAAAAACACCTTTCAGTCACCGGCCTCCCGAGCCCCAAATTTCGGAGAGGCGTGATCCCTCGTAGTTCTCCCCATGCCTGATTAGCTCTTAATTGGATAGATTGATAGCAGCCGATTGTATGGCATGGAGTGTGCCTGCAAGGTAACACCCTCGGGAGAAAGAGCTCTTGCGGGTAGGAGCCGTGGGACCCCAGAAGTTGCGAATCCGGGGCAAGACTTCACAGTGGAGGCAAGTATGATGTGTTTTATTTATTTTTTTAAATAACACTTTAGTGTCACTTTAAGGGGGGGGGGGGGGCTGCTGCACACAACTTTTTTTTTTTTTTATCTTCATGCATAGAGTGCATGAAGATAAAGAACCTTCTGACCTTACAATCACTTTAACCACTTAAACCCCAGACCAATATGCTGCTAAATGCCCAGAGGCGTTTTTACAATTCGGCACTGTGTCGCTTTAACAGACAATTGCGCGGTTATGCGACGTGGCTCCCAAACAAAATTTGCGTCCTTATCTTCCCACGAATAGAGCTTTCTTTTGGTGGCATTTGATCGCCTCTGCGATTTATATTTTTTGCGCTATAAACAAAAATAGAGCGACATTTTTGAAAAAAAAAAAAATATTTTTTACTTTTTGTTATAAGAAAAACTGAATAAACTAAATTTTAGTCAAACACTTAGGCCAAAATGTTATTCAGCCACATGTCTTTAGTAAAAAAAAAATCGCAATAAAAAAAATTAGTTACCTAGCGGCAACAGCGACACTAATACAGCGATCAGAAAAATGATTGCTTAGGGACGCTGGCAATAGGGGGTTAAAACTTTTATTAAGGGGGGTACGGGGCTACCCTGGACCTAACACTAATTACCTGTCGCACCCCCTGTCACACTGACACTAAATGCAGTGATCAGTACAGTGACAGGGGGTGGGGGTGATCGCAAGGGGTTAAATGTGCCTGCGTGTACTGGTGTCAGTGTAGTGTTGGTGCGACTCACTGTGTCTCTTCTCTTGGCGGTTTGAAAACACCGCGGAGATGAGCGCTGCATCACTTCCTCTGCCTGTGTTTACATTTTACAGGCAGAGGAAGTGACACGGCGGTGGTGCACGGGATTGGCTGGGAGCGATCACGAGGGGGCGGACAGAAACTAACCGCCGCTCCCTTGAGTCTGGATCGCTCCCGGAGGTAAGCCGCCCGCCGCGGAGGGGGTCCCGATCGGACCCCCGACCCGCTAGTAGGCAGGGACGTATATATACACCCATCTGCCTGTCCGTGCCATTCTGCGGACGTAAATAGGCGTGAGGCGGGCGTTAAGCGGTTAATGTACGTGTGTGTGTGTGTGTGTGTGTGTGTGTGTGCGCGCTATGGAGGGAAAACCTTTCCTGCTACTACTACTGTCTCCCCTGGGAAGACTGACAAAGTTAGTTCAGTGTAGATCTCTTGCTCAGTCGTAACTTTAACCACTTCACTATTGCGGTATGTTTTTTAAAACTGCGGAGGGGTGGATGTGTACTTCAAGAGTGCTGGAGAAAAAGCACCCTGGTGGCCAGTGTGCCTGTAAATGCTTAAATCGCAGGTAAGAAGGTCATAACCAATTGGCTCTGTAACTGATGTTCACTGAATTAAGCACAGCTATCTTAAGTGTAAGGACTATACAGGGGAATTCAGTAAAGACTTAAAGAGTGTGTAAACCCAACATTTCATATTCCTGATATGTGCATGGTTTTACATGTGCGCTGCCCCTTGGATGAGTACATGCTGCTTCTGAAGGCTTTAGGCTGGGTTCACACCTAAACCAGTCATGGATTGCACAGCAACGCTGTCTGTCCCTGTTCTTCTGATTTTTTTTTCAGGGACGAATTGGGTCAGAATCTTTGCCTGAATTCGGCCCTGAAACAGAGGCAAAGACGCACAGCTGCAGTGCAGCTGCCCCGGAGATGTGTGAACCGGCTCCATAGAGAGCTGGTCACATTCTCCTGCTATGCGAATTGGATGCAATAAACCCACATCCAATTTGCATAGGTTTGAACCCAGTCTTAAACAACTTTTAGAAATGTCATTTTGTTTTACCCTTTTTTTTGGGAGTTTATTCTTTAGGGTCAGTGCCAATGTGATGGAATCCTATATAACTCTATGAAAATACATTGCAAATTCATCATAAATGCACTTGCTTTTGAATTGCTTTACAAGCAGTTGAATGCTAGGGGCCAAATTTGTGCTTTCTCATTAAGTTGCATGTGATGAAATCATACAGGAGACGCACTGAAAAGACCACGGATCCCTGCATACTTAGATGTGCCTCTTTTAATCATCAACTATGTAAGTTGCTAAATGTTGTACCTTTGTTAAATGTAACCATATTGCTACACTTGGGGCCCTTTTTCACGCAGGCATTCCGATCAGGTCTGCCTGTCAGTTTTTCAGGCAGACCTGATCGCTCCATTCAGCCTTATGGAGCGGTGGGTGTCATCGGTGACATGTCCGCCTATATCCGCTCCTGATCCTGACAGATGGAAACCCTATTTTCTATCCGTCTGGTGAATCGGCTAGGATTGGATAAAAAAAAAAAATGGACAGGTGGTCCGTTTTTTATCCGATCTCCATAGAGGACAGCGGGCCTTTGACAGGTCCATCTCCACACAGAGGGCGGAGAAGGACCTGTCATCTGCCTGCCCAGCTGGGATCAACGAATTGATCCCTGCTGAGCAAAGCAGAGTCTGTACATGGACAAGACCATGTAAAAGGGCCCTTAGAGGCGCCTCTCTTTTCTCCTTTATACTCTGCTGGATTTTGCTTCTAATCCCCTTGTGGAGACTTCCTTTTGTGGATGGACATTTTATGGTTACACAACCTACCACATTGCTATAATCTTTTTATATGGACTATAAATGGTTGTGGAACGAATCATCTGAGATTCCATTATTTCTCATGAGGAAATTTCGCTTTGATATACAAGTGCTTTGGATTACAAACCTGTTTCTGCTTTCACACTGGGGCGGTGCCCTTGCAGGACAGGAAAAAGTCCTGCAAGCAGCATCTTTGGTGTATACACTGCTCCCAAAATGCCCAGTCCATTAAAATGAATGGGCAGCGCTGCCAAAGTGCCTGCAAAGTGCTTTTTAACCCTTTCTTCGGCCACTAGTGGGGGTTAAAATCGCCCGGCTAGTGGCCAAAAAGTGCTGCTATAATAGCGGTACAGTGCCGCTAGTGCCGACACCGCCCCAGTGTGAAAGTACCCTTTAAAGTCAATGTGCAATTTTCAGTAAATTCTATGTCACTTTTTTTTATATATATTTTTTAAACTAATGTACATGCTGGTCTTTTATTTCTGTTACAAATAGACCCATAATACAAGGTGCACCCACAGCATTAAGAACCTTTTCACACTGAGGCAGTTTTCAGGTGTTTTTAGCGCTAAAACTAGCACCTGAAAAGTGCCTTACATTAGTTTGAATGGGTGCTTTCACACTGGGGCGGTGCGCTTGCGAAGCGGTAGAAAAAGTCCTGCAAGCAGCAACTTTGGGGCATGTTTGGTGTGCTGTAAATAGGGCTTCAAAAATGCCCCTGTCTATTGAAATTCATTTTAAAAGCACTTTGAAAGCGCCGCAAAACGGGTCTTGTTTTATTTAAGCTCACAAGACCTTAAGAAAAACGCAGCTAAAGCACTGCAAAAACGACCAGCGCTTTAGCGGCTTTTTTAGCAGCTCTTCAGTGTGAAAGGGGTCTAACAGTAGTAGGAGTTTTCTCTTTAAAAAATAAAATTAAAATCACTGTATAAACGGTTTTGCTTTCAGATTGTGTCTCTCTAATTGAGCTTTCATATGGCTCCATATGAACAGAACAGGGAGGGAGGGGTAGTCACAGCTCAATGAGCCATGCGTTTAGACATTTACTCATTCAACCCGTGCATGTCACCTGACAGGCTTTCTGGGTTTCAGGGACTTTCCCTGGATTTCAACCAGAGACGGATCTTATTAAATGATTTTCAATTTGTTCTGAAGAGGTTCCTGTAGGTTTGACCAGTGTGTGGAGAATCCCACAGCGGGATTCATGAATTGTGCATACAGGCCAGCTAATTTTGCATGTTCATTCTGAGGTGGAGTTGTGTAGAAAACACTTCACGTATATCTGGCAGATTGGGTCACACTGGAAATCACATTTATAGGGTACATTTTATACACTATTGATAAAACTGAGTAGTGCATACAATTGTCCTAAGCAAAAAGTGTTGCCAGTTGTGAAAATAATTACTCCAGTCAAAACTGAAAATTCAGCTGTCATGCATACCGGGAACACAACCCACCAGAAAAGGTTTTTATTTTCCCTTTTAGGTATAATGCATTGATGTAACACATACACGTGTGTCGGTGTGTGTGACCTCATTGCTAAGAATTTCACATGATCACATAAACTTCTTTTGCAATTTAGATCTGTGTGCCTGAGTGGTCAGTCACCTAGGCCTTTGTTGTCACATAGAGTAGACGTGTTCTAAGTCCTGTGCAAGGAACTTCTACAATGTCATAAGCTAAACTAAAGGCGGCTTTTCTGGAGTAGTGTATGTTCCTTTAAAAGCATTTCCCATAAGTTTCTGGGAAGCAGTTGTTATTGATACAACTGGTTTAGAGATGTACTCTTTCCGGAAAAGTAACATTCTTCTGTTGAAAGGGTCAGCTCTACTGTGCAACAGGAGAAAAAGCACTGCTGTACTTTCTTTCCCACAATTGTATTCCTAGAATACAATATATTTTTTGCATTAGTTCGTTTTTTAGTACTCTGTATCACTAAAATATGGTTGTTATTGTTGGCCTACCTGTACATTTTCAATAACCTAATCTGTGTATGTGAGTACACCCCTCACAGTTTTGTAATTATATTATCTTTCCATGTGACAACACTGAAGAGGTGACACATTGATACAATGTAATGTAGTGAGTGTACAGCTTGTATAATAACAGTATAAATTTGCTATCCCCTCAAAATAACTCAACAGACAGCCATTAATATCTAAACCACAACAAAAGTGAGTACACCCCTAAGTAAAAATGTCCAAAAAATATTTTGTGTGGCCACCATTATTTTCCAGCACTGCCTTAACCCTTTTGGGCATGGAGTTCACCAGAGCTTTACAGGTTGCCACTGGAGTCCTCTTCCACTCCTCCATGTTGACATCGCGAAGATGGTGGATGTTAGAGACCTTGCGCTCCTCCACCTTCCGTTTGAGGATGCCACGCAGATGCTCAATAGGGTTTAGTTCTGGAGACATGCTTGGCCAGTCCATCACCTTAACCCTCAGCTTCTTTAGCAAGGTAGTGGCTGGAGGTGTGTTTGGGGTCGTTATGTTGGAATACTGCCCTGTGGCCAAGTCTCCATAGAGAGGGGATCATGCTCTGCTTAAGTATGTCACAGTACATGTTGGCATTCATGGTTCCCTCAATGAACTGTAGCTCCCCAGTGCCGGCGGCACTCATGCAGCCCCAGACCATGGCACTCCCACAGCGTGTGTGTAATTATATATATATATATATATATATATTATGAAATGTTAAAAAAATTGAATATTGTGCAAAAGTTCATTTATTTCACTACGGCAACCTAAAAGGTGAAACTAATATATGATAGACTCCTTACATGCAAAGCAAGATAGTTCAAGCCATGATTTGTCATAATTGTGGTGATTATGGCTTACAGCTCACGAAAACCCCAAATTCACAATTTCAGAAAATTAGAATATCATAAAAGATGCAATATTCTAGGCTCACTCTAGTCCCACTCTAATCAGCTAATTAAGCCATAACACCTGCAAAGGGTTCCTGAGCCCTTAAATGGTCTCTGTCTGCTTCAGTAGGAATTGCAATCATGGGGAAAAACTGCTGACCTGACAGTTGTGCAGAAAACCATCATTGACACCCTTCCATAAGGAGGGAAACCTTTAAAAGGTAATTGCAAAAGAAGTTGGATGTTCCCGAAGTGCTGCAACAAAGCACACAATAGAAAGTTATGTTGAAGAAAAAGGTGCACAAGCAGCAGGGATGACCGCAGCCTGGAGAGGATTGTCAGGAAAAGTCCATTCAAAAGTGTTGTTGACTTTCACAAGGAGTAGACTGAGGCTGGAGTCATTGCACCAAGAGCCACCACACACAGATGGATCCTGGACATGGGCTTTAAAGTCGTATTCCTCTTGTCAAGGCACTCCTGAACAACAAACCAATGTCAGAACCGTCTTACCTGGGCTAAAGAAAAACAGACCTGGCCTGTTGCTCAGTGATCCAAAGTCCTCTTTTCTGATGAGACCACATTTTTGCATCTCATTTGAAAACCAATGACCCAGACTATGGAGGGAGAATGGAGAGGCACACACTGCAAGATGCTTGAGGTTCAGTGTGAAGTTTCCCCAGTCTGTGTGGATTTGGGGAGCCATGTCATCTGCTGGTGTTAGACCACTGTGCTTCATTAAGTCCAGGGTCAACACAGCCGTCTACCAGGAGATTTTGGAGCACTTCCTTCCTTCCTTCCACAGACGAGCTCTATGGGGATGCGGACTTCATTTTCCAGCAGGACTTGGGACCTGCCCACACTGCCAAAAGCACCAAAACCTGGTTCAATGACCGTGGGATTTCTGTGCTTGATTGGCCACCAAACTCGCCTGACCTGAACCCCTTAGAGAATCTATGGGGCATTGCCAAGAGAAAGATGAGAGACATGAGACTGAACAATGCAGAAGAGCTGAAGGCCACTATTGAAGCATCCTGGTCTTCCATAACACCTCAGCAGTGCCACAGGCTGATCGCTTCCATGCCACGCCGCATTGAGGCAGTTATTGCTGCAAAAGGGGCCCAAACCAAGTACAAATGCATGCTTATACTTTTTAGAGGTCCGATTATTGTGGATTTGGGGGTTCTCATGAGCTGTAAGCCATAATCATCACAAATATGACAAATCACGGCTTGAACTATCTTGATTTGCATGTAATGAGTCTATCTCATATATTAGTTTCATCTTTTAGGTTGCATTAGTGAAATAAACGTTTGCACAATATTCAAATTTTTCGCGTTTCACCTGTATATTATAATATATAATTTTTGGTTTGTGTAAATGTGAGATCTGAGGTCTTTTTGACCTATGATGTCCTGTCATGCTTTGTTTCTATTACAAGGGATGTTTACATTCCTTGCAATAGAAATAAAAGTGATCCATTTTTTTTCTTAAAGGGACAGTGTAAAAGTAAAATAAGAAATGTATTATTTTAAGGTGCCCCGTCCCTCTGTGCTCCCGCGCAAAAGCGAACGCATAGGTAAGTCGTGCCCTCAAATGTAAATGGTTTTCAAACCACACATGTGAGGTATTGCCACAATTGTAAGAGCAATAATTCTAGCTAAAGACCTGCTTTGTAACTCAAAACTGTTAACCTGTAGAAATTTCTAAACGTCGCCTATTGAGTTTTTTAAGGGTAAAAGTTTGTCACCATTCCACAAGTGAGCGCAGTTTTTAAGCGTGACTCAGCGTAACATTATCTTGCACAATATTAAAAAAAAAAAGTGCCAACTTTACAGTGTGTGTTGTGTTTTTTTTTTTTTTTATTACACTTTTTTTAAATAAAAAAAATATATTGCGTTCGGAAGACCGCTGCGCAAATACAGCGACAAAGTATTGGAACGACTGTCATTTTATTCTCTAGAGTGTCTGAAAAATATATAATGTTTGGGGGAGGTTCTACATAATTTTCTTGCAAAAAAAAAAAATGATTTTAATTTGTAAACAACAAGTTCGAAAAAAATAGGCCTGGTCCTTGAGTGGTGTAGCACCCATCACAGTTCATCATATAGTGTTTTGACTTGCATGTGCTTTTATTGGTTTCTCTGTGTTAACTGAGGATTGCAGTTACTGTAATTCTCTGTCCTGTGGGCTGCTTATTAAATGGGGCCCTATTAGAGCCGGTTCACACAGGGGCGACCTGGGATCTGACTTGAAGTTGCCCCAAGTCGCGTGGTTGAGAAAATCAATGTAAGTGAACGGAGCCGCTTCGACTTCAGAAAAGGTTCCTGTACTATAATCTGACTTCTAGCCAACTTGTACCCATTGATTTCAATGGAAGTCGCCTCAGAAGTCGGATCACTGTCTTAACTGAAGCAACAATACAGGAAGATAACATACATTTCTCAGGCAAACCCCTCCCTCCCACCTCACTCCCACAGAGCTGATTGTTGTTTGATTGGCCACTGGAAAGCCTCCTGCCCAGGAGGCAACTTGAAGTTGCCTTGTAAGTTGCCTGATTCGTACTAAAGTCGTGTCTAAGTTGCCTCCCAAAATCGTGCTGGAAGTCGTGTTGCCCCTGTGTGAGCCGGTTCACACTTCAGCGGCACGACTTCGGGGGCGACTCTGCAAGTCGTCCTGAAGACAACTTCAGAGGCGATTAGCAAAATTACTTCTCAATAGAAGTCAATGCAAATCGCCCCGAGCTGCCCTCAAAGTTGTAAAAGAACCTTTTTTTTCTAAGTCGGAGCGACTTGCGTCGCTCCTATTAGAACGGTTCTATTGCACAGAATGGGACGCGACTCGCAGCCAGCAGAATACAATGATTACTGCTAGTGGCTGTATCCGCAGGCTGTAATAGCATGAAGAAAAATCTGATTGTACCCAAATTGACCCACTGATTAACGCAATCAGCCTGCCTATACATGAATCGAATTTCAATCCATGTATTGCCAGCTATAGACTAATTTCCTCTGAATTTGGGTTAAGATCCAGCCAACTTCTTTCCCCATCTTTCCTCTGTTCTGTTAGAAACTTCAGAATAGTCAATGATGGATTTCTTCTTTAACCACTTCAGCCCCGGACCATATTGCTGTCCAAAGACCAGAGCACTTTTTGAGATTCGGCGCTGCATCTTTAACTGAATGATGGAAACAAAATTGTCCTTTTTTCCCACAAATAGAGCTTTCTTTTGGTGGTATTTGATCCTCTGCGGTTTTTATTTTTTGCGCTAAAACAAAAACAGAGCGACTATTTTGAAAAAAATGCATTGTTTAGGCCGATACGTATTCTTCTACATATTTTTCGTAAAAAAAAATCGCAATTAGCGTTTATATTGGTTTGCAAGTTATAGCGTTTAAATAGGGGGTAGTTTTATGCTACCAATTAATCGGGCACTGACACTTTTGACACATTTTTGGGACTTGTTTTTTTAGGCAATGCCATTGGCATGGCTAAGGGGTTAACCTAAATCCTAGTCCTAAAAGCAGACACCACAGAGTGTGTGTTTTCACACACAGCTCCCGTTCCCCGCTCTGTAACGAGCGATCGCGTGTGCCCGGCGGCGATGCGCCCGCCGGGCACACGCACGGGACTTTGGCCGCGACACTAGAGCTCGGGCTCTCGCGCAACCTGCCGCCGTAAACTGCGGCGCTGGTCGGCAAATGAGAAAGTAGCCCCAAAGTCATTGTGTACCAGGTTGCATACAAGCAAATTAGTGCTACCAATTAATCTGATTTCTCTTGTTTGGCCCCATGGCTAACCTAAATCCTTCCTAAAAGCAGACACCACAGAGTGCTTTAATGCCTGATTTACACTTCTAACCAAAAAATGAGATTGCGCTAAATAATACATATAAATAACTAGAAGTGCTGATTAAGCATGTGCACAGGTAAATAATTCCAACATATATAAGTCCATCAACATATGGAAGAGTCCATGGTCCAGAGATCCCACAGGTGCCAATAAATCAAATTGGAAAAGTGTAGTATAGATGAAACCTCCACCGAAATCATATGAAGCCTCTTACCAAAAAGACATGAAATATAAGCATGATACGGTCTGTGATGCTGGGTGATGGTCACAGGGGAGTTCCAATATATACAGCCTGGTTGTCAGATGTAAGGTATCTCCCGATGGGTCATCCACAGGCACATAAAAAACAAAGGCCTCACATAGCATAAAACCTTCATTTATTGAAAAATAAAAAAAGTCGACTTGCACTTACATCAAAGTGAAGAAATCATTGCATAAAAAATTTTTTTTTTTTTTGTTCCAAGCCGGCCGGCTGATATGTTTTATGCGATGATTTCTTCACTTTGATGTAAGTGCAAGTCGACTTTTTTATTTTTCAATAAATGAAGGTTTTATGCTATGTGAGGCCTTTGTTTTTTAAGAATATAAAATGAAATTACTTCTTTCAGTCTTCTTGTGACTAAACACAAAAATATTAGGCTACAATTGTGTGTGGGTTTAAAAAATCCCTGTGTCAAGCCAAGCTGTCTTTCCGGGAATATGGTCCAAATTAAAAAATGTTGCCATTATAATGAAAAAGTGTGCTTCAAGTTAAATTCTGTACAGTTTCCAGTAAAATAACTGCAGTTATTTTAATTATGTTTACTCCCTTAAATGTTTGATCTAATCTACAATTCATACATATTGTGTTTCTTGTAGGTAAAACTGTATTAATGGCTATTACCAGGGAATTGCTTCAATGTTATCATAAATGCTGTGTTTTTTTTTATTTTTTTTTTCATTTTTAGCTACAGGGATATAATTGTATGAGTTTTATTCGATAAATAATGGGAAGGCAACACAGTAAGCCTTTGGCTCTAAGCAAGGAGGGTATCGCCATCATTTCAAAGAAAGCCAAAGAAATGCACTTCTAAATGCACTTCTAACGTGTACAGTTCGCAATATTTTTTATTTTATTTTTTAAGGCTGTACTTACTTTATAATCTATATTCGCAATCCGGCTTCTGGGTACTTCTCCCGCTGGAGTAGGCGTTTCTATGCTGAGGAGGAATGTCATCTAGGAGGTTGCCCAGATGATTGACGTCCTTTCAGAAAAAGTTCCCCCCCCCCCCGGGGGATAAGGCCCCCCCCCCGTATTGCGTAGGCGCCTCACGAGTCACGGCGTTTCCGAAAGAAGACGAACATGAAGAAGCTCTATACGGCGCCTGCGCAGTCGGCTCTACACGGCTCCTAGTCGGTGCGCAGGCACCCTATAGAGCCGACTCGCAGCTCTGCATGTTGGGCTTCTTTTGGAAACGCTGTGACTTGTGACGCGCCTACGCAATACGGGGGGCAGGGCCTTATCCGCCGGGGGGAACTTTTTCTGAAAGGACATCAATCATCTGGGAGACCTCCCAGACGACATTCCTCCTCAGCATAGAAACGCCTACTTCCGCGGGAGAAGTACCCGGAAGCTGGATTGCGAATATAAATTATAAAGTAAGTACAGCCTAAAAAAATAAAAAATTGCGGACTGTAAACGTTAGAAGTATAAAAAATTTGGTCTGATATAAATGTTATTTGGTTGAACCTCCGCTTTAACTTAAAGCGGACATTCAGTATTTTTTTTTTTTCATCTTTCTATCTATTAAACCTTCTGCCCTTGTTTTAAATTTGGATAGTAAAACCTTCTTTTTTTTTATTTATTTTTTCCTGCCAGTAAACATCTTTTTATACAGCGTACTTCCTGTTTCTTGTTTGGTAAAAAGCCTAGGCTTATGACATCATGCACAGCTATATGTCGAGGAAAAAAAAAACAATGTGGACCCTGGAACGGCATTTCACCAATACGCAGACCAAAGACCCCAAATTTAACCTGGGCACTTTGAGGTTGATTTACTACAACTGGAGAGTACAATATCTGGTGCATAGAAACCAATCAGCTTCCAGGTTATTTTTTTGTCAAAGCTTTAAAGGGGTTGTAAAGATAAATGTTTTTTTCACCTTAATGCATCCTAGGCACTAAGGTGAAAAAACATCCGACAGTACCGCCCGAGCCCCCGTTTTTACTTACCTGACCCCTCGAAACCATGTGCTCGTCCCTGTCATGCTCTTTGGTTCTCAGCCTGGCCGTTGATTGGCTACACTGGATGGATTGAAAGCAGCGCAGCCATTGGCCGAGACAGCTGCAGAGGGACCCCAGAAGACATGGATCGGGGCCACTGTGTGTAAAACGAGCCGCACAGTGGCGGTAAGTATAACATGTTTGTTTTTTTAAAAAATTTTTTTTTTTTATTTAACTTTAGTGTTCCTTTAATGGAACAAGCTGACATTAGAAGCTGATTGGCTACCATGCACAGCTGCACCAGATTTTGCACTCTCCGGTTTTAGTAAATCAAACCGCTTCTTTTCTAATAAAGACCTTGCGGGAAAACGGGTCCTACTGTTTGGAAACCTGTACTGAGAGCAGTATGTAGATTCTATTTAGAAGAATAAGCTGTCTGGTTAGTAAAGAGGTGATATCAGAACCAATTCAATCATACGGTTTGTAGTGTACATAGATTTGAAAAACAATGGGATAAAGAAATATTCCTGAACTTTGTTTTATCTTAATGGTTACTGTGACGTTGTGTGAATGCATCAAAGCAGTTCATTTTTATCTCAGCTTGGATTCATTGAATGAGTTTACCAAAAGTGTAAATATTGCAGAATATACAGTCTCATGCTACATCGGCAGCAGCTCCATTTCATGCTGAATAAACTGAATTATTTTATCTTTTAAAGGAAAACTATTAAAATTATTTTGATTTAAAGAAAAAAAAATCAGATTGGTTGATTTGTATCCACCCTGGTTTACATGCGACTTGAATGCCATGGACTGCAGTGTAAACTCAAAGTCGCATCTTAATGTTATCAATGTGAAGTTCTGCAACAGTCAAAACCAAAGTCACATCCAAGTTGCACCCATCCAAAAGTTGCAACCTATGGAAATTGCACGACTTTGGAGTTGCACAAGTGTTGATGGAGCCTTAATCCTAGGTGCTGGCCTACTTTGCTGATTCAATTACTTAAGTACTTCTTTGAATCATTGACCAATATCTGGTACTGCATAGATTGCTTTAAAGGGATTAAAAACAGGATTGTTCAGACTTGGGGTCCATTTACACCAGGTGCAGTAGGCAGCTATTCCAACGTAGTCCCACAGGAAGACAAGGCAGTCTATCTTGTCTCCTACGCACGGCATTGTTCACACCACCAGCTTTACTTTTTTCAGCGCAGCGTGGGATGATCCACTGCCTAGTACTACGCCGTGGCCAATAGAAACTTCATTAAATGTCCCTGTGTGACCTTTCAGTAAAGTTTGTTAAAAGAAAAACGGCGAACCGTGTGATGTGCTGTGATTGGCCCTGCAGTTTTCCAGCCGGATCTCACTGCACACACGCAGTGGCTGGTGTTAGGACCTTAAGGCCCCTTTCACACCTGAGCAATTTGTAGGGCGGAAAAAAAAAATTATTCTGATTTGCGGGTTCACTCCACTCCAAGATGCCTGAAACCGAAAAAAAAAATTGGAGCTACTTTTGTAGCTCAATACACGCAGATTTGATTGGTGGAGGTTTTTGATTGTGATGTCAGCACAATCTCTCAAATCTAATCTGTAAACATGTTAATGTAATTTTAAATCTTCAGCTTGCAGTATAATAATACTCAGTGTTCCCCTGCAATGTTAAAAAATAATACCCAGTGTTTCTGCCTGCAGGTTCTTGTTCAGTCACTTCATGTTATAATATTATAGGGGGACAATGCTCTGTGCCTTTCTCTAAATTGCTCTCCCGTGTCCGTATCCTACAACATGCACTTCTGGTAGGGATGCTCAATGTGCAGGCATGCTCTCCCACTTTGACTGTAAGGAAGCCTGCCCATCAGACTTGACATGCAGCTGTTGCTGGCGTGCATACATTTACACAAGTAAGTGCAGCAAAGGGGCTGGAGGAGGTCCGCAGCACTGAGATGTATACAAATTGAAAACTGTACTTTCTAAAATGGGGGGGGGGGGGGATGTAGTCGTGCACAACGACACACTGCTTTAGGCCCTTTTCACACGGATGGATAGAATGGTGCTTTTAGCTGCGGATTTTCTAGTTTTCTACCGCAGCTAAAAGCACACAATACTTTCCTATGGCCCTGTTCACACACGGCGTTTTGCTGCGATTTCGTTGCGTGTGGTTTGGTGCGAATAGAATTGAATGTGTCCAGGTGCGATTTAGCGCAGGTAATCGCAGTCTTTTGTGTCAACTGCGGATGGCAGCGTGATTCAAGGGACCAAAAAAATAAAAATAAAAAGGGTTGCTATGGGAATGACTACTGTAGCTAAACGCGGCAGCATGTAACCACACGTAAACACATGTAATCGCAGTGTACAAATGCAGCTAATCGCAGTGCCTGGAGCCTTGAATTTCACAGAACATTAACATGCTTTTAACTGCGGCAAAACAGCTGTCCGTGTGAAAGGGGCCTTATTAAAGAAGACCTAACTAGATGACATTTTGTTTTTTAAAGTGTTCCTAAACCCAGGACCCTGTATTCGCTATATCTGGTCTCCCACATTACACAGAACATGGAAATGCAATCATTTTAGTAAATATAAACTGGCAAATAACCTTCCTCATCAATAGTAGTCTTGTGTTTTCGGTGTTCGGGTCAGCACTGGTTAAAGCTTGTAGGAAATTCATTCTCCTCTGACTGTCCTATGAGGCTGCATGATCCCTGACCACCTGTTTTGACAGTGCTGATCACTTGCACCCTCCAACCAAAGAAAAAACGCCTAACAACAAAAAAATAAAACTCTCTAGCAATACACACCAAAGTGAGCATGTGCAGAGTTCCTCTAAGGCTCTTTACTATCAGGGTATGAATTGGGGATAGTCAGACAGGATCAAACCACCTTTTTACACAATATGGAGGATTAACCCCTTATGTTCCTCAGTGAGTATAACAAGTATGCTTTACTGCATATACAGACTGACTTTATTGTTGTCGGTTTAGTAACACTTTAACACCTTCCCGTCTAGGCCTATAGCAGAATGACAGCTGGGAGGCGACTTTACCATTCTGACTGGACATCATATGTCATTCACATTGCGACGCTTGTGAATGACATGATTGTACAGAACCTACACATTACCAATCGGGGTAAAGAGCTGATGATGTAGGCTCTTTATCAGCTGTGTCCAATCACAACTGATGACATGTAACAAATGCTGGTTATTGGCATTTCCTTTCCTCTGTGATGTCAGAGTCTGAGGAAAGGATAGCCGGCTTTCCAGTTACAGGGGACATTTACAATGATAATCAGGACACTGATCATCTGTACCCTGATTATCAGAGCTGCCCCATCAGTGAAAATGAAAAATTACTTCTTTGCAAAATTGTATAACGGAAACAAAGATAAATGTGTTATTGGCTATTGATATCAAAGCTACAGCGGGTCTTTCAAGGCCAACAAAGTATTGCTCTTTATTGTGCCTTAGAGCCCTTTCACACTAACGGCGCCCGGGCATCAGCGGTAAAACGCCGCTATTTTTTGCGGGGCTTTACTGGCGGTTTTGTGCTGCTTTTTGGGGGCTAGTGGGGGGCTCTTAACCCCTGCTGGCAGCCAAAAAAAGGTTAAAAGTGCCACTGACAAGGCGCTTTGCAGGCGCTGCCCATTGGTTGCAAAGAAGCTGCTTGCAGGGCAGTTTTTGACGTCCTGCCAGTGCAGAGCCCCAGTGTGTAAGCACTCTGGCTTTTATGCTGGGATTGCAGATGAGGCTTTTTACAGGCGCTATTTTTAGCGCTGAGGCACCGGAAAAAAGCCTCCAGTGTGAAAGGGGTCTTAAGTGCTCTGAATTTTTATTAGAATTCCTATAAGTTTGTCTTCCAATGTTCTGTGGGAGGTAACTATAATGTACATGACAAACCGTGATCAGAGAAGTGTATGTGGCATCTAGTGCTTCCGCTGACCAGTTTTTAAAGCTCTATATGTAGCATAGGACACAGTAGATGCAAGTATCCTTTTCACATTCCACTTGCCATCCACAGACCACCTGGAAAAACGATTTTCTGGACTTCTTTAAATGGAAACTATATTTTATTTTTAATAGGTAAACCTTTTGAAATGTTCACCTAAAAGTATTTTTAGTGCAGTTTCACTTTTTAAACGTTTTTTTTTCTATATTTTAGAATATTGAATCGCGTTTAAATTGATATTTTACAAATGCTAACAGTATCCGAAAATTTGGCTTCCATCCAAAAAATTTTTTAAACACAAGATTTCTTTTGAAGGGTCCTGGAAAAACCTTGCCTATTGATTTAAATGCATGCTTTGGGAAAAGGTAAAACTTCTGTCAGCTTTTTATTGCCACTTGGGGGACAAATATATTTCCTCTAATTCCTGTCCATATGATAACAAAAATAAATCTGCCCATTGACTGAGATTTTACTATAAAGGTCAACTTCAGACCATGCTTTTAAATGTTGGGAAGAAGGTGTTTACATTTTTGGTTAAAGTCAATGAAGGTTAGAACTTCTGTCAGTTACCATAAAACCGCAGGAGAGTTTTGGGGGCAAAGCCAAACTGAATGAAGCCGGCGGTAGAGGAAGCAAGCGGCTTTTCATAAAGTGCACCACACCTGCAGGATATAATAGACGTCTATGGCAAAGTGCAGCTAACTGCTGGGAAAACCTCAGGTACACTGCGCCGCACCCACAGTGTGGGTAGACTGCAGACCATCAGTGTAAAATCGGCCTTGGGCCCCTTTCACAGGATCGGTCCAACCCAATCAAACCCTCTGCTCACCTCCTATGGGGCGGCAGATGTAAACAGACTTTTGTCCGTTTACACCTGCCTACATCCAATCCAATCTGTTAAAAAAAAAAAAACAGAAGCGGATCCTTCCCCTTCCATCTGATTGGATCAGAGGGCCCATAGAGTAGATTGGGCTGTGTCTGCTTTGCATATGCAGATTGCCCACTCCGCTAATTGTGGCCCAAAACTGGTTACCAAGTCGCTTAAGTGGCCCTCGGCCTTCAAAAGGTTGGGCACCCCTGCTCTAACCCTTCATATAGAAAACCTGTGGATAGGAAATATAGCTGTGCCCATTTTACCAACTTTCTCTAATGTTAATTGCCTGGATGTCTATTATACCAACTCTTTCAGAAGTTCTGAGCTGTATCGAGGAAACTGAAAGCAAAGTAAAAGCTCCTGCTCTGCATGCTTGTTTGGCTCTGTGATTCAAAGTATCGTTTATGGGATCAAAATGACTGCCAGGAAACTAGGTTTTTCAAAAGTAGGGGTTAGCAATGGCAGCTTGCAGATTCTTAGATACCTTTTTTTTTTTAAAGGAGAATTTTTGGAAGTAAAAACTTGCATATACTCGCTTTTTTATATGGCTGCAGCTGTCCCTTGCCTTCTCTAAGCCCAAGAAGTGGGCAATCATGTGACCGCTGATCATTCGGTTCTTGGATCTGCTTTGAGAAAACAATGGTGACCGGTCTGATGGACTGTTTTCATTGGTCAAAACCGATCGTGTGTGGGCCCCATAGGTTATTTAACCATCGGTTAAAAAAAAAGCCAAATTGTTTTAAAATTAACCGATGGATTCCTAACCGATGGGTCAAAACCGATCGTTAGTAGGCACGACCATCGGTTAAAAATCCACGCATGCTCAGAATCAAGTCGACATATGCTTGGAAGCATTGAACTTCATTTTTTTTTCAGCACGTCGTTGTGTTTTTACATCACCGCGTTCTAACACGATCATTTTTTTTAACCGATGGTGTGTAGGCACATCACACCATCAGTCGGCTTCACCGGTTAACCGATGAGAACGGTCCTTCAGACCGTTCTCATTGGATGGACTGATTGTGTGTACGTAGCTTAAGTCATCATTCTGTGCTCTGGCCCTCCAGCACTCAGTGGACCAGCGGGCTGTGGGCAGCTTGCTCAGGGTCTCTGTGGCTCACCAAGAGGGTGGATCCTGACAATATTGTTAAGATCCTTCCAGAGCCTGCAGCTGATTCTGGCTCACAGGAGTGCAAAAGTAAGTGCACTTCTGTGAACCACATGAGAAGTTTGACCAAATAAGCCTTGGCCATACTTCTTTTTCAAATCAGGAAACTGGTACCTGCTGCTTTTAAAAAGAGATTTGGGTATTGTATATGATTTGGTAGCCTACATTGTAGGCTAATCATAGGTTCTAGCTAACTAGCAACATGTCAGCAGCACTGTACACAAGTCTGGAAAATGAGTAAAATCATTAGGAAGATGAAATTTCAGCCCAACCTTTCATTACTCGGCTTTTACATGAGAGTTGAAAATCCTGTTTGCTGGATTGCTGAATCTAAAAGTCACATTGCTGATAGTATTGCTAAACCTTTTTTTTTTTTTTTTTTCTTTTAATTTTTTGGGTGAAATATAGGTCACATCCCCCAGCAAGTTATGAAAATTCTCTATCCAAGTATAAAGGGTGAAAGGAAATTTCTGGAAATGCATTTTTGAACATACAAATACAACATCAATCAGTAAATTTAGGAGGGTCAACCTTGGAATCAAAAATCTGCTATGCAAGATAGACCATCATAAATGTATAGTAATTGCATATAATGAATATGAACTTGTTTTATGATTTGAAGATATTTTAGGCAATTATCGCAAACTTTCACAATCTCCTTTAGGAAAACGTAAGTGTTGCTAATGACAGTATAATAAGCTGCCAGTGCGCACCTTTTTTACAGTGTTGATCCTCCGAAGCAGCTGTACAATCCTTACAATGGAGTTGGGTTGGTGATTGATATTACTAACCAGTGACTAAACTTATAGAGCTGACCATAAACTAGTAGAATTTTTTATGTTTTGAATTTTTTCATTTTAAGAACATTTGTTCAATGTTCAAATCGTTACTGCAGTAAAATCAACTTTCATTTTTGACCGTAGTGATGAGAATTTGTAGTAGTAGAAGGGTGGAATTGTTTCCAACGAACAAATTGAATTTTAAGCAGTGAATGTGGTTTTTCTTTTGGGGAAATAACGTTTATTCCAAAATTTGAAAGTTAAAAACCAAACTAAACTAATTTTGAAGTACTTTCAAATGACATTTGTCAAGTCATCAAATGTTCTGGGAATTTCTGTACGTGTCTGAAAACCTACTACTTCATGACCAGCATTAATGTGCCCTGCGTTTTGAGAGGAAGGAGTTTTGGGCACCTTGGTACCTCAAGTTTTATGCATGTTTTCACTTAATTTTTTTTATATTTGTACAAATTATATTGGACATTATGATCCATCTGAGGAATTTTCCTCACCAGGTTTATTACTTGGGCTATATTGAACACAGACTTATGAGAAGATTACTGGGTTTTGTTTAACGTAGACATTTATGATTGGAGACTAACATTGGTACTTGGTGGTTCTACTGTACTGTACTTATTATCAGCACTAGTACAGCTGTTGATCCTGATAAACATTTTGTGCCCCAAACAATGTTAACCGCTTTCTCAGCTGTCTTTCTGTGAACTTCAAAGCTATGCCATACTATACAGTTGAGGTTTTTGTTGTCCAAATCAGAAATGCAGCCTCCGATGAAAACTTGGCACATCCATAGATGTGGTGCAGTAAGTGGGTGAGTGTTGTAGGGTTAGGACTTGAAGAGCATTGATGGCAGAATCACCAGGTGAAAAAAGTCAGAAAAATCCAATGCAGCCACCATATCTAAAGACTGGTAAGCTGCAATATATTGAAATTTTGGGTTTGGATGCGCTTTTAAGAAATGAATAAAAATGTTTATCACAATGTTTAAGCAGGCCATAGAGGAAGAGAACCACGGTTTGTAGGAAAGAAAATCTGTCGCATCAACACAGTTAGTGTTGATGTGGAATACCCCATGCACAGCTATTGTGTCCTCCCTGGGGGGTGGTTGGGAGCGGAAAGCCATCCCTATCGACTGTGGCTGCTGATAATTGCATGCAAAAATTTGACATGCTGGTTGTATCCAAGTTGATCAATGGATTGACTTTGGTAAAATCTGCCTGCCTATAGATGATTTGAACCATCTATGACTGGCCTTAAGCTACACATTCTTTTTCTATCTAGCGACCAACCGTATTCTGACTCCAAAAAAGATTATGGGGTTTTTCCTTTAAAAATTCAACTCCTTTAGTATGTGGTCATGTATTTATGTAATAAAACATGATGCCTGTGGCATTCTCGGGAGCAGTCACTTGACATCCTTTTTCTAGTTTGCATTCTTTCTTACAATTTATGTTATGCAAGCAGCACTTACCACTTCTATGCCAGCATATTTGTGGTGAAGCATTGAATTATGTTAATTATTACCCTTTTCGGTTGGCTATTATTCTTTTGTGCATGTTTGTAGTTATTTTTAAAAGCACATGGTAAGTGTGTTATAAACTACAAAAATCAATCATACACCTGTTTATATTAGAGGTGCACGGCTGCTATACCAGCCCATAGGTTTTGACATTTAAAACAACTGAATTGCCATGAAATAGGCATGGGAGTTGAAGTTTAACTTGCATAGGTGACATGCATCAAAAACTGACACTGCTGTCTGCATTTTAAAATTTTATACACATACATTTCGGGGTGTTTACCTAACACGAGTAGTCAGTGTGGTCTTGCTCCATTGCATGTCCTGCACAATGAATCTCTATCATTTTTTATAAAGGAATCTTAGTATTTTGAGACAAAGTAAATGATGTACTTTTTTTTTTTTTTTAAATCCTATCCTTGGTTTATTGAGAATGCATAATGTAGAGGCCAGTAGGTTATACTGCTGACTACAGGAAGATTGGCAAACAAACGCTGACTAGCTTGGAATAACCCCCTCCCAATCCCAGGATGCTTCACAAGATTCAGAGACAACTTGAATGTCCAAAAGCAGTCAAGCTGAGGGGTGGGCAACATGGCAAGCAAAACGGTAACTGGTCCAATAAAAACAGAAAACTAGGGACTGCCTGCAGCTCAAACAGAAGCCTGAAGGGCCTTCTGCCAAAAACAGGCATTGGCTTGGGTCCTAAAATCCACCTTGTAGATCTTTGAAAATGAGTGAACAGAAGACTAGACTGCAGCCATGCAAATCTGGTAAACGGTTGTCTGATGACAAAAATGCCCTAGAAGCGCTTGCAAATCTAGTAGAAGGTGCCTAGACAGGAAAGGATAGAACCCAATTGTAAAGACCATATGATTTGAATGATTTTGTCTCCGCCACCGAAATGATTAAACTAAAAAACAAAAAGGTTCCCCTTTGTGAGGACCATCATAGATGATGCAGTGGCTGCAAGGTGGACATTTGTAGCTCTAACTTCATTCAGACAATGAAGGGAAATCCTTCCTCTGTAAAGGGGCCAGACAGAGTTATAGAAGCACAATGTCTTTCCTTTTGCAGGCATATGTCTGCAACGGTTGTGCCCTCAATTCAGAAAGCAGAGGAGCCCTTCCATGTTGAAGACTTCTCTGTGGCTTCGGGGGATTAGGGGGGCCAGCTTGTGTTGAAACTAGGCTCTTATCTTGGGTTTGGCCTTAGAGCCTAAAACCTGATAGTAACAAAAAGGAACTTTGCTTGGCCTACAGCTTGAAGCCTAGGCTTCTTCTGCGGTGTACCCCTACCTCCAGTGACCTCTTTTGATTTGGTGTGTCCAGGGCAGTTACAAAGAGATGTTGTCCCTTGAAGGGAGTGTGCAATAAATTTATTGCCTGCCCACAGCCCAACATTTCAACCAAAGAATTTTTTGCATGCTCACTGAAAAAGCGGTAGGCAGAATGTCACCCTGGTAGACAGCTGAAAAGTTAATTGGTGTCGTGCCACTGGCTCTGCCAAGTGGTTTTAGCCATGGAACTTGCAGGCACTTTGAAATGGTATGTCAGTTGCCCACAGCTCAAGGAACCCCGGGGTATCGTGGAACCCAGGTTGAGAATGGCCGATTTTAGATTGTCTAAAAGAAGCCTTTAGTTTACTTTAATAGTTTATGTATTCCACATTTAGCATATTGAAATTTAAGTTTTTGGTAATGGCATCTATTACCGTACTCGCATTTCACATGTAATGACTGTTTCTAAAGCCAATCCATTAGGAAATGTTTGTGTGTGTGTGTGTGTGTGTGTTTTAAGGCACATTCCTACAGGTTGTCATAGCTTATACTAAAGTGCTATTAGAAATACAGGTATGCTTTCAGGCAGTGTCCATAGTGGTACTTTAATGATTTTATACAAGTAATGTAAAATAAGGGTTTGTTTTTAAGGCCGGGTTTGCACATATGTGAGTTGGATGTGGGGGAGTGTGACCGACTCTCAATGAAGCTGGTTCACAAATCTCTGGGGTAGACACGGAGCGCATGGCTCTTATTCTGGTGCAAATTTAGGCAAAAGTTCGGCCCTGAATCTGAGCAAGCTCAGGGGGACCCCATGCTGTGAGCTGCAGCCGCGGCATATGTGAACTCAGCCTTAAATTGTAGTAATTTACCAATTAATATAAGAAACATCCGATTATGTATTAATTTCCACAGTTATATTAGCCATCTTTTTCCAGCAGAGCCTAGTTTTCTGTGAAGACATTCATTTAGCTGTGAATGGATTATTATTATTATTTTTTTTTTTTAAGAGCCAGACTGGGTCCCTTGCATCTTATAAAAAGGGTCAATGGCACAGGGATCCCTTATCAAAGACGCCTCTCCAGTTTCACTGAGCAGTAGTAATTTTAAAGACCAACTCCAGGCAATAAAGTGAATAATAAAGTGATGACGGGTTAGAATGCTTGTCGTGGTGTTTAAAATGATCTGTGTAATCGTTGGGGAGATCTCCTCCCTAGCTTTCCTAGTGGACTATGTCTGTCTGTTAATAATTTTATGTGCTAAAGGTTACTTGAGCATTTTTTGTGCAAAGGTATTATACTTGTGTGCAATGGTTTTTACACAGAGCAGCCCCAAACCTTGTCTTTTAGTCCCCCCCCCCCCCCCCATAGTAAGCCTCTTGCTATGGGGGTACTCAAACAGCAGGCTCGCTCCAGTGCTCCTGTGAATGGACATTGTCCAATCGCACACAGAGCATGGCTTGCCTCCTCATTGGCACACTGGCTGTGACAGCAGCAGGCTCCCTCTGCTGTGTAAACCTATGAGGAAAGCGAGACCCAGGAGAGCCGATAAGTATAAGGGAGAGCTGAAACCAGATTTTTAACCGATGAGCATGAAAGAATAAAAGCCTGAAAAAAATAAACTAATCCAGTCGCCACATTACGCTTTGAGAGAACATCTAAGCAATGAAGAATAGCAGTAGATCTGTATTGGTAGCACCTGATGGAAAACTGCTTTCTCTTGGTCTTTGAGGCATCTCGACTGTTTCATTGTGTTTTGGAGGGCAGGTTTGAATCGTAGTCTAAATTATTTTGTTAGAAAAAAAGTCAACACCCAAGGCTAAGTTTAACATTTAGTTGCATATTTTAAAGTGTTGCTAAACCCACAACTGTAAAAATCGGTCTGTATATGGAGCATAGCATGCTTGTTATACTCACTGTGAAACTTAAGGGCTTAATTTTCTGCATTGTATAAAAAGGCAATTTTTTTCTTGTATGCACAGATCCTTCCCCTCCTGCACTGTCTATCTGGGGAAAGCCAACTAACACAGGCAGAGTAGCCGACATGCACATGCTCAGTTGTCTTATGCTGGAGAGAACAGTTACTTTGTTCTCAGAGCTAGCCAGGTCACATGATATGGTCACATGATATTGCCATCACACATGTGGGCGTGTATACAGGCTGCAGTGGAAATCTCCTCCTTCCTGAACTCTCGGCACTGGTGAAACTGTGCAGTTTATCATGTAACTGTGGTATACAGATCATCCAAAAAAGGTATATAGTGGCAGTATTTTAATGTGAAACGATTTATAAGCTGGGTGAGGTGCATATACTGGGTTTAGTAACACTTTAACTTTATTTCCTAGTGAAGCTTACAAAAGTAGGACTTTACCCAAAATTCACACGTTTTTCTAGCTGGATTTGGCTGTAAAATTTGGGAATCGTGAGTTAAAAAAAAAATTGAAATTAAATAGGCTGGTTTTAGAGTAGCTGCAGCCTCGGGTGCGAATCAGGTCAGAATTTTATGCCTGAATTCTGACCTGAAATTAAGCCAAAGATGCACAGGACCCTTTTCGAGTGTGCTCCGTGGCTGCCACAAAGCTGTTTAAACCGGTTGCCATGCTAATTGAATGTGGAGAAACCCACATCCAATTCGCATTAGTGTGAACCCAGGCTTAAAGCAGATCTAAACGCACCAATACATTGGTTTCCTAAAACCAAACCATCTAGCCATCAAATGGCTGGTGTCGTACTGATCACATGTTCATCGTCCAAAGGACCTACAGATTAGATGGAGGCTAAGATGGCATCTTGCTTGGCTGTAGATAGGAGAGTTTAGGCGTGCATGCACATACACCATGATGTTTAGGTTTCCTGGGCTGGTTATAGACGGTGCTTCAAATAACATTTGGGTTGTATGGGTCTCCAAGCTTCTACTTGAAATCCCTTGATGGGGTATACCATCTCATGCCGGTGCCCGAGATGAATCCCTGCTACAATACCGACCATCTTCATATTGCATCACTCTAGAGCAGCCTTTTTAAGCCAGGAAGGTTTTTCAGGGGTGCCTAAATTCCCCCAAAATTGTATACAAGCCGGTGGGTGGATGAAGCCTGTCTTTTAGTTACACAAAGCCACAGGTTTTTGTTGTATGCCATTACAACCACCTAGCTGCCAACCTCCTAACAACCAATGATATCATCAGTTGATAAGGTGGATGACATTTGCCTGCATATCATCCTTGTTTGACCCTCTTTTGCCTCTCTCTATCACATTTTGGGATCTCATTGGCTGAGTGATGGAGAAAAACTGAGGGAGAATAGAAACCTTGGTATACTAGTCAATACCAGTATGCAAATGTGTATTTATTTCAGAAGAATAAATTGCCTCTAACATTAGGGTGTCCTGTCCTACGAGTATTGCTGTTGCTGCATTCTGTAAAACTATTAGAATAGGTTTACATGTTGGAATGGGGCACATCGAGACTGTCCACAATTTTGGAGGGTGCCTCGAGATTGTCCATTTTTTTTTTTAAAGGGTACCCTGACTGAAAAAAGGTTGAGAAACGCTGCTCTAGAGAAGGAGCACACAAATACACCTACATGCCTCTTGGGGTCTGTTCATGCCAGTGGCAGTGTGGTATGCTGTGCATTGCAATGGTTAGAAGTTTTGCAATTATGTCAAAGCAAAAATCTATATAATTATTATTTTTTTGCTTGTGACTGGGTACTGAATTTCACTACAGTCGCTAAGCTAAGAGAAAGTTCCCTCGCAAAGTGCAAATTCTTTTCCATTGCAATATCCTAATTTTTTGTGGTCTTTAACCAGTATTTTTTATTTATTAAAGACTCCTTTGACACTGAAGCACTGCTAAAGCGCCGGTCGATTTTGTGGGCGATCTTTTAGGCCGCGTACACACGATCAAATCTATCTGCTGGAAACAGTCGGCCCGACCGTCCCAGCAGACAGATTCAATCGTGTGTACGGGCGAGCCGACGGATTTGGCCAGCCGACAGATTTGAAAGCATGCTTTCAAATCTGTCGGCTGGGAACCCGTCCGCCCGACATGTCTGCTGGTTAGTACGCTAACCAGCAGACATGTCTTCTCGCACACGCGTCGAATGGTTTCGACGCATGCGCGGAAGTGTTTTACTTCCTGGTGCGGTGACGTGGCGGCGTCGCCGCCACGTCAGCGCGCCGTCTGCCGGCGGGGATTTTGGTTTGATCGTGTGTACACGATCAAACTAATACGTCCCCAGCAGACAGATTTGTTCAAATCGGTCTGTCCGACCGATTTGAACAAATCTGTCTGCTTGTGTGTATGGGGCCTAAGGGTTATGTGATAACCTGTTTTTGCAGCTCATTTCAAAGGAAGGCTTTTTTTTTTTTTTTTTAAGCTCCATTTATAGCGCTCTAAACATGCCCCATTTATGCTGCTTGCAGGACTTTTTCTACTGTGCCGGTTACCTATGTTTGCAGTTTGCTTCCGCTTTTAAGCTGACCATGCATTATACAATTTTTATTAAATTTCCTTTTAGATTTACCTTTCACCTATGTAGTACAAGGGTCTGCCTGATTGCATACAAATTAAAAGTGTTTAGGATTGACCTTGTATATGATTTTGGTAAATCTAAAAGAAAATTGTAAAAGAAAATTGTAAAAAGTATGGCCAGCCTTACTGTAATATGGTAATTACACGTCACAACATGTAGTCTGCTTCCAAAATCCATCTTCAAAGCTGCACCCCAAGAATAGGGTTACCACTAGCTCAGTGCTTCCATTCTAATTACTGAATGCTTCCTGCAGTTTCTTTTTTTTTGGTGAAATGAGTCCTAGTATGAGGCTGCAATTGGCAGATGCTACTTCTACTGGGGACAGAAATTAGAAAGCACAAGCACCAGAAGCATTGAATTGGTGGTACCATTGTGGTGTTGTCACAATTTGAGGAGAGCTGAACTTTGCGAACTTTTGCCACATTTCAGGCTTCAAACATAAAAATATAAAACTGTAATCTTTTGTGAAGAATTGACAACAAGTGGGACACAATCATGAAGTAGAACGAAATTTATTGGGTATTTCAAACTTTTTTAACAAATAAAAAACTGAAAAATTGGGTGTGCAAAATTATTCAGCCCCTTTACTTTTAGTGCAGCAAACTCTCTCCAGAAGTTCAGTGAGGATCTCTGAATGATCCAATGTTGACCTAAATGACTAATGATGATAAATAGAATCCACCTGTGTGTAATCAAGTCTCCATATAAATGCACCTGCACTGTGATAGTCTCAGAGGTCTGTTTAAAGCGCAGAGAGCATCATGAAGAACAAGGAACACACCAGGTAGGTCCGAGATACTGTTGTGGAGAAGTTTAAAGCTGGATTTGGATATAAAAAGATTTCCCAAGCTTTAAACATCCCATTGAAATGGAAGGAGTATCAGACCACTGCAAATCTACGAAGACCTGGCCATCCCTCTAAACATTCAGCTCATACAAGGAGAAGACTGATCAGAGATGCAGCCAAGAGGCCCATGATCACTCTGGATGAACTGCAGAGATCTACAGCTGAGGTGGGAGACTCTGTCCATAGGACAACAATCAGTCGTATACTGCACAAATCTGGCCTTTATGGAAGAGTGGCAAGAAGAAAGCCATTTCTTAAAGATATCCAAAAAAAGTGTCATTTAAAGTTTGCCACAAGCCACCTGGGAGACACACCAAACATGTGGAAGAAGGTGCTCTGGTCAGATGAAACCAAAATCAAACTATTTGGCAACAATGCAAAACGTTATGTTTGGTGTAAAAGCAACACAGCTCATCATCCTGAACACACCATCCCCACTGTCAAACATGGTGGTGGCAGCATCATGGTTTGGGCCTGCTTTTCTTCAGCAGGGACAGGGAAGATGGTTAAAATTGATGGGAAGATGGATGGAGCCAAATACAGGACCATTCTGGAAGAAAACATGATGGGAGTCTGCAAAAGATCTGAGACTGGGACAGAGATTTGTCTTCCAACAAGACAATGATCCAAAACATAAAGCAAAATCTACAATGGAATGGTTCACAAATAAACATATCCAGGTGTTAGAAGGGCCAAGTCAAAGTCCAGACCTGAATCCAATCGAGAATCCGTGGAAAGAACTGAAAACTGCTGTTCACAAACGCTCTCCATCCAACCTCACTGAGCTCGAGCTGTTTTGCAAGGAGGAATGGGCAAAAATGTTAGTCTCTCGATGTGCAAAACTGATAGAGACATACCCCAAGCGACTTACAGCTGTAATCGCAGCAAAAGGTGGCGCTAAAAAGTATTAACTTAAGGGGGCTGAATAATTTTCCACACCCACATTTTCAGTTTTTTATTTGTTAAAGTTTTAAATATCCAATAAATTTCGTTCCACTTCATGATTTTGTCCCACTTGTTGATGATTCTTCACAAATGTTAGTTTTATATCTTTATGTTTGAAGCCTGAAATGTGGCAAACGGTCGCAAAGTTCAAGGGGGCCGAATACTTTCGCAAGGCACTGTATTTCCTGGCTATGAGAAGGCATCAATTTTAGATGTGAAACATGTCAGCCATTTGTCCCTAAATGTCCACTTCTTGTTTGTTGCTTTTGCATGATTTTTTATTAATTTTTTTGCATCATTTTGTATTTTTTGGATTTTATTCCCTGTTTTTTTTTCTACAATAAACTTGCCTAACAAGAGTGCGGCAGTCCAGGATGTTTTTTTTTTCTTCCTATACTTTCCTGGTGCTACCCTTTTCCTGTTTTCCTTGACGCTCTTGTTTAACAAACAGGCTTTGGTAGAATTTATAGCTTATATCAGGGGTCTCAAAACTTTCTAAACAAAGGGCCAGCTTACCGTCTTTCAGACTTTATGGGGGCCAGACTGTGGCAATTGGGAGTAGAGAAGGTCCTGAGGTCGGTGAAGAAAAAAAAAAATAGTGCCCCATTTGTTTCAGTGAAAGCAATTGTGCCTCATCATTGGCGTCAATGGGGGGAATTGTACCCCATTGTTGATGTCATTGGGCCCTCTTGTTGGTGCCATTGAGAGAAACAGGGCCCCATTGTTGGTGTCATTGGAAAAAATTGTGTCCCAGCATTGGTATTGGTGGGAGGAATTGTGCCTCTTCATTGGAGTCAGTGGATCCCTATTGTTGGTCCCATTGAGAGGAATAGTGTCTCATCATTGGGTGTCATTGGGCCCCAGCATTGCCAGCATTGTTATTAGTGGGAGGAATTGTGTCCCTTCATTGGTGTCAGTGGGGAGAAATTATGGCCCCAAGGGCCAGATAAAAGCACGCAAAGGGCCACATCTGGCCCCCGGGCCGCAGTTTGGAGACCACTGGCTTATATGTATGTGTTACAAGAGTTGCATTTTGAGATGGATACACCTTAGTTACAGGTGATTTTTGACAAGCTGATTGTGTCATCAGATAATTCAGACTGCCCAGGACTATTCTAAAAATAATGGCTTCTTCTTTCAATTGCTCATAATGGTCATGGTGGCTTTGGTGGGGTAGAGGTGAGCAGATCTAATAGTTGTAGCCCATAACACCATTTTTCTTATTCCATTCTTTGCAAATGCCATGGAGAACCAATAGTTTGGTAATAGATTGGCCATTTGTCATCTTTCTGTATTTGTGCAGATTAAGGATACTGTATAGTGGTATGCATCTTCTGGCTGCCAACTCCACCCAAATACAGTTTTTCTACAGGTATTGAACAGTATTTGGGAATTTAAACTTACAAATTACTGTCTAACGCCTTAGGTTAACACTGCTGCAATCCGATTTTCAGTACAATTATGTAGTACAACTTGAATGCAACTCTCATCCTTTTCTAAACTACTACTACTAGTACTACTACTACTACTACTACTACTAGGATATAGATGCCTCCTGCATGTATCCTTACCTGTCAAATGTCTCCCCTCTGTCTAAGAACTGAAAAACTGCAGATTCTGTGGGTGGATCTGTTGTATGGAGCTCTGTGGGTGGAGTCGTGATGTCGGTAGACTCCTTACCCTCCTCTACACTCCCCTTGTCAACATGCATTTTTTCCTGTGTATGCCTTACACTAAATTCTGCTATGATCACTACCATCCAGTCAAAATCCAGAAAAGTAACCACATAACTTCAGAAAAGGAGTGAAGGTGGAAATTAAAAAATAATTCCTGTCTCCAGGCTAGTGCCTGAGTTATCTAAATAACCTGTCATTCACAACAAGGTGGCGGAACGGACTAATGGTTTTTCTCTGTAAGTCCATTTTATTTCACTATACAATAAGAGGATTGCTCAGAGCTAGATTAACTCTGTGTGGCAAGACTGTCTCAGATGTTAGGAAATCTTATACTGTACATTGTAACAGACTTCTGTACAGCCCGTCTTTTTTTTTTTTTTGGTGATTGATTTATAGCTGGCATTACTGATCAGTGTATTCTGATGGCGAATTAGTCTCCCCGCTGTTTAGAATACAGTAGTTCAGTGGAAAGATTGATATCTCCGGGCAGCTGCCGGTTTAGATGTGAACTGAGCCTTAAGCCGCGTACACACGATTGGTTTTTGACTGGTGAAAAGCAGCTTCATCGGGTATCCGACAAAAACATCCATCGGACTAGATTTCATCAGATATCCGATCGTGTGTACAGGGCTTTTGCCTTTTGACTAAAATTACATTTTAATTTTAGTCCCATTTGACTCTACTGCAATTTTTTTTAGTCATATATTTAGTCGACTAAATCTTCAGCA
Source organism: Rana kukunoris (assembly GCA_029574335.1). Taxonomy (NCBI): domain Eukaryota; kingdom Metazoa; phylum Chordata; class Amphibia; order Anura; family Ranidae; genus Rana; species Rana kukunoris. The sequence goes on from CM056049.1 coordinate 298,438,505, forward strand.
CATTTTAGTCAACTAAAATTAATTCTAATGGGTGTAGTTAACTTGTAATGCATAATTTTCTTTGCCAAACTCTCATTATATACTGCTGGAGTGAAAAATCTAATATGCTATTTATGTGTCGGTGTTCGTTTTGATTTCAAATTCCAATTTCGTTTTAGTAACACTTTTTTTTTTTTTTGGCTAAAATAACATTATAGTTTTGTATTTTAGTCCTCTCTTGTGTTAGGCTTACTTTCACACTGATGCAGCTTTCAGGCGTTTTAGCGCTAAATAATAGTGACTGAAAACTGCTTCTCATGCCTCCCCAGTGTGAAAGCCTAAGTGCTTTCACGCTGGGGCGGTGCGTTTGCGGGAAGGGAAAAATAGTCCTGCAATCAGCATCTTTGGGGGCGTTGTAGGAGCGCTGTACACAGCGCTCCTACACCACCCCTGCCCATTGGACTGAATGGGCAGCGCTATCAAAGCACTGCAACACAAGTGATTTTTTTTAAACGCTTTTATCGGCCGCTAGCAAGTGTTAAAAGCACCTCGCTAGCGGTCGAAAAGCGCCACTAAAACTACAAAGGCGGCTGCAATATTTTTAGTCTACGAAAATGTTTTAATGGACAAAATTACCACTGGTGAACAGGCACCATTGAAAACATTATGATTTCCATTGCCATGTGATTCTGTGTGACTGAAGTCGCATCTGAAATTGCACTAGTGTTAACAGAGCCTTGGGCTCCTTTCACACGGGCGGATAGAATTCAGCTTTTAGCTGTGGATAGATCAAGCTATCTGCCGCAGCTAAACTCAGACAGTGCTTTCCTATGGCTCCATTCACACACGGCATTTAGCAATGGTTTTGTTACATGGGGTTTGGTGCGGTTTGATAAACATTTGAAGGAATTTCAATTAAAGTCTGTGAACCACAGAATCGCACTGCATCGCCCCAAAGAAGCACGGGACCCTTTGCTGAAATTGGATCGCAGCTGCACTGCATTGATGTTAAAGTAGGAGCTAATATCTCCCTCGTCATGCGATGAGGGACTGCGATGGCAAAGCAGTTTGCTTTAATTAATCTTCAAAATGTTTCACAATACAAGGAATTGCTGCAATGCGGTCACCCGTTCAATATGTGCGACATCTCCTTATCAGTGTATGTCTGTTTATTATACATTTAATAACTAAATTACACTGACCTATGGACTTAAGATTGTCATGGCTCTTGTGTTAATTTTAAAGAGGTAGTAAACCATTGCAGAAAAAAAACCTGTAAGACGATGGCATAATGTGCTATTATGCATTGGGCCTGGGGTGCGCATGCATAGCACCCCGGCGACCTGCTCCTGTGTAATTGGACATAGTGGGAGCCAATCAGCGGGTTCCGGCGGAGGCGCCTATTGTTCGGGACATGGGTAGAATTGCAGTCTGCTTATGTAAACAAGGCATACCGCTGTTCTGTGACAGGGGAAGGCAGAAATCATGTGTTTGTGCCAAGCAGAAACATGGATTTCTGCCTTCCCACAGTGCACCCCCCCTCCCCCCACACCCAGTTAAAAAGCACTCCCAGGAAACACAGTTAACCCTATAATTGCCCCTGATGTTAACCCCTTCCCTGCCTGTGTCATTAGTACAGTGTCCGTGCATAGTTTTTAGCACTGATCACTGTATTAATGTCAGTGGTCTCCAAAAATAGTCAGGTCTATAGTCAGGTCTATGACTTTCTCGCCACAAATACGCAGTCCTGCAATAAGTTGCTAATCGTCACCGATATACTAGTAAAAAAAATATGTAAATAAAAATATTCCAAAGTTTGTATACGCTAACTTTTGTGCAAACCAATATACGCTTATTGGGATTTTTTTAGCAAAATATATATTGGCCTAAATTGATAGACATTTTGATCTTTTTAAACTTGGGTAAGTTTTTTTTTTTTATTGAATTTTTTTAGCAGAAAGTGAAAAATATATATTTTTGGTTAAAAATTGACACTTTTTTTATTTTTTGTTGTTTGTGTGTTTGTTTGTTTTTTTTTATAGCGCAAAAAAAAAAAAACTCAGATGTGATCAAATGCCACCAAAAGGAAAGGCTCTATTTGTGTGTGTGGGGGGGGGGAAAACAATCATTTTAATTGGGTACATCGGTACATGTCGTCGCAATTGTCAAAGTAACGCACTGCTGTATTGCAAAAAATTGCTTGTTTATGAAGGAGTGTAAACTTTCTGGATCTGAAGTGGTTAAATGTGTATTAGAGCTACATGTTTACTAATCTAGCATAATTGCAATTTGTTTCATGATTAAAGGGTCACTAAAGGAAAAAATGTTTTTTTGTTGAAATGACTGTTTACAGTTTATATAGAGACATAAAAGTTAACCGATTCCTTTTCAAAATGATTAAAAATAGATAAAAATCAATCATATAATGTGCCTGCAGGTTAGTTTCACTTTTAAACTGGCTTCATGTTTCTGCAAAGTAGAAATAGAAACACAGAACAAAAACAAACAAATCCAGGGCAGTGTTTGTTTTTAAAATGAATCTGATTGGTTCTGGAAAGTTTTAGACACACAGTAATGACCGCTTAGACCACCGTGAGAAAGCTCCCAGCACTGTGGTTATAAGGAAACAGACAAGCAGGAAGTGTGGAGAACAGAGCAGGATTACAGCAACTTCAAAGCAAAAACAAACAATAAGGACATGAAACCAGTACTGCAGTAAGGTAAAGGAAGCTATTTAGCTAAAAACAAAATTTCCTTTAGTGATCCTTTAACTTGTCAAATGTTGCAGGGGCCCACTTTTTGGCCAAGGTAGCGATTTCTGGTAGATATACTAAAGATACAGTATATTCTCTGAGAATTAGACAGTATTGGCCCTTGCAGAGCCTCCTGCAATGGTGTTGCCTTCGCTGAAATAGACCGCATTTACGTAATTTCCCTGCCGTTTGGATTTAATGTGGAACGGTTTTCGTAAGCCTACATGGTTTACTGACTGATATTGTCAGGTTAGTCTGGCTATACATTATGCAATTTATACAAAATGCAACCAGTGTTTATGAAGGAATCCCCTCTGCCATCAGATTATAATGATCAGTCTAGCCAGTGGCAGTGATCGTACGAAAAAACCTAACCGGCTGGTTGTACTGAAGTTGATTTAAAAAAAAATCAGTACAACCAGCCTGCCCCTTATGGATAGATATTCAACCGGTTCCTACTGAACCAGGCAAATTTTGATTTGTTTATAGCTGGCTTTAGGCTGAACGAGGATATAGTATCTCAGCTCCTGTTCAAAGTCTGTCTTAAAGTAACTAAAGTAATTGGGGCAGCATGATGACCAGTTTACTAGTATTTTCAGGGCTCGTCATTGAATGTATATACTTTATTTTCATTTTGAAGACGTGTGTGTGTGTTTGTTTTTATGGGCCATTTCACACGGGCGGACCATTCAGGTCAGTTTTTCGGCAGACCTGAACAGACGCTCCATGTAAGTCTATGGACCGTCGGATGTCAGCGGTGACCATATTCGATCCGCTAAAATCGGACGTGTGGCGATACGTTCGCCATTCGTCCTGGCGGATCGTATCAGGTGAGATCTGAGGAAAACTGACATGCTGTCAGTATTCGTCCGATCTCTCCATAGACGAACAGAGGCACTCGACAAGCCCCTCCCCGCTCAGTGAGCGGATCTCCTGCTGAGCTGACGGACCGCTGCAACGGATCCGCCCCGTGTGGAAGGGGCCTAAGATCACATTATTCTGTGTTTTTAAATGGTTTGCAAATACTTCTGCTTGTAATGGTAAACAATTTAATAAAAAGGTTGCTCATTCAAAGTGTGTAATTATACAGTAAATGTTTGTAATATAAAGTGTGTATGCACATTCATGGATATACAATAAAATGCACAACTTCTGTGCAGTGATTACCCGTTTTGCAAATGTAACGATTGGAAGTGCTAAAAATCATTGACCGAATACGGTGCAAAAAGCATGCTGATTTACTGACATTTATAAAGCAATGTTCATAACTGAAGATTTCTGAAATGCTTTGGTGATTTTGGAATGCAGTTGGTGGTAGATCTGTGTACGCTACATAACCTAACCTATTTAGGACCTGAATGCAGCAAGTTTTTTGTAAACGGTTAAACAGGCTGTGGGTCCAAGATGATGTTCCTGCTTCACACTGTAGATCTGGTTTGTGTAGTATGTATGCCCAACATGATGGCACAGATCTAATTGGGTACAATAGCCAGGCCTATGTAACCTTGTAGTATAGGTAATACAATTTAAAAAAAAAGAACTGCACTCTTAGAATTTTGATTTTGGGATAAGGGTCTATTTAAAACAGGGCTCGACAAAATCCGGGGCGCCAGGTCGCAATTGCAACAAGAAATTGTGACCTGGCACCCGCCGGTAATTGAGGCCGCGGCTACAAGGCCGCAAAGCCATGGCCTCAATTACCGGCCGTCGCGGGCCCGCCGATTGCGCGGTGGGGGGTGCACGGAGGCACAGTGTGCCCCCACCTTCCCGGCGGGCCCGCGACGGCCGGTAATTGAGGCCGCGGCTTTGCGGCCTTGTGAAGTGCCAAGCTTCCTTCTGTGACCTGCACCATATGGTGGTGGCTGTTGGCATTACAAGTAAATCAGCATGTGTAATGTGTAATTTTTCACTGCCATCTCCTTCCCTCTAATTAGAACCCCCAAACATTATATATATTTTTTATTCTAACACCCTAGAGAATAGAATGGCGATCGTTGCAATACTTTGTCACGCCGTATTTGCGCAGTGACCTTACAAGCACACTTTTTTTTTGGGGGGGGGAAAAATACACTTTTTTTAATTAAAAAATAAGACAACAGTAAAGTTATCCCAATTTCTTTTATATTGTGAAAGATAATGTTAGGCTGAGTAAATTGATACCCAACACGCTTCAAAATTGCGCCCGCTCGTGGAATGCCGACAAACTATTACCCTTTAAAATCTCCATATGCGTTGTTTAAAAAATTCTACAGGTTGCATGTTTTGAGTTACAGAGGGGGTCTAGGGATAGAATTATTGCTCTCGCTCTAACGATCGCGGCAATACCTCACAGGTGTGGTTTGAATACCGTTTACATATGCGGGCGCTACTCAGGTATGTGTTGTCTTCTGCGCGCGAGCTCGTCGGGACGGGGCGTGTTTTCTGGCTCCTAACTTTTTTTTAGCTGGCTCCTAGATTTCAAGCAAATTTGTCAAACCCTGATTTAAAATGTGAGCTGTGGTAATGTGCAACATGTTTTGTGCATTGTGGTGCCATTCATTTTGAATGCCACCCTAATGTAGTGCTTGTGATGGTTTTAGCCATTATTATTATTATACAGGATTTATATAGCGCCAACAGTGTGATCAGTGCTTAGAATTTTAGGGCAGACAGAACAGTTACAATTCAATACAGGCAGAATGAGAGGGGGAGAGATTATCTCTCCCCCTCTGATTCCGCCTGTATTGAATTGTATTGTAACTGTTCTGTCTGCCCTAACATTCTAAGCACTGCACACACTGTTGGCGCTATATAAATCCTGTATAATAATAATAATATATCCTAAAAAAATATGGCTCTGTACTGTAAATCCATATATGCTTACCCTGTCTTCATGTAAAAAAAAGCGGGTTGTAGCTAGGGCGCCTGCATCATTGAATATGTATATAGTTTTGCATTTCTTTGTGAGCAAAAAATGTTTGCCAAGGTATCAAGCTGAAGTACATATCCTCATTCCTCTCTGAATTTGTTAATGACAATAGAAACTCAAACATGCGTATTTACAACTCTATGCAAATTATACAAATCAAGCATATAGGACACTAAAATAAAACATGTAAATGAGCCCTCCTTATCCTTTAAAATTCATGAAGACTGTCTCCAGCTCTATTTATACATACCTGTTTACAGCAAATACGTTCGTTTACACTTCTGGATGTATAGGCTATTGTTGGCAGGCTGAATGAAGTCGCTTGTGTATAGCAGGTGTGTGTTTTTTTTTTTTCCCCCAATCAACCTGCTGGTTGGGGGGGGGGGGGGGGTCGCCTAGATCTCCTAGCCCTAGAGCTTGGTGGATGCAGGGATCTCCTAGAGCTGGGTAATTTCGCCCCCCTAAAAAACAGGCAAATTAAAAAAAAAAAAAAACTTGCTTTGAATCCAGTTTTTATTTATTTTTTGCTGGACACCGTGCCAGTCCTAAGTTTTTAGGCGAGGGCGCAGCTTCGGCCTAGTCCGCCACGATCCTGGCAAAAGGCTGCGTACTAGCCGCAGCCTCGCCTAAAAACTTAAGACCAGCGTTTCGCAGACTAGGCTGAAGCCATGGCCTCGCCTAAAACATTCTGCTCGCGATTTTTTTTTTTCCAGCGGGTACCTGTCAAAACCAGGTACCCGCTCCCCCTGAAAGATGCCAAATGTAGCAGTAGTTAAAACCTGCTATTACAACGTGGTGTTTTTTTTTTTTTTTTATAATGTTATGTAGTTGTGATTTGCATCGCTAATGCGATATTACTATTTCACAGGCATGTTTTGCTGTTAACAAATCATTATAGGCTTGCTAAACCAAATGTATTACCTTTTTTTTTTTTTTTTTTATATATATATATAACACTTGCTCAGCAAATTAGTCTTCTCTAATTTTTGTTGTAGGCTGCCTGGAATGATTGTGTGGTTTGTTTCAGCAGCGATGCTTAATTTAGTAGCAGTTTAGTGGCGATATCTGCACTAATGTACGTTTTGGCTCTTATGATCCAGACTTGCACTATATGTGGTAAATAATTTCAGTACTAATGAGAGTGAAATTGCTTCTAAAATCTGAAGCAATAATGGCACCCTCTAGTGTTGCTACACTTCTATCATGCTAAATTGGACAGGTGTGCCATCCTTTTTTATGGTTTAAAGGATAAGTTCACCTTTGGGAACATGTTGCATGTTAAACCCGATTTTAGGGTAGAACATGTAGTCTGTAGTCGCCACCCGCTATAGATGTGGTGCAAAATTGTAAAAAGGCCTTATGTTTGAGGAAAAATGATCTCGCCATTGTATAGTTCTTTCATAATTTGGTATGGTGAGTTTAAGGCCTCATGCTTAGGCCTGGAATATAGGGTCCTTATACACAGGCGATCTGCCCGACAGACTTCGCTCAGCAGGGGGTTGAATCCGCTGAACAGGCAGATGACAGATCCGTCTCCTCTCCCGCTCTCTGTGCAGAGATGGACCTGTCAGAGCCCCACTTCCTCTATGGCGAGATCAGATGAAAAGAGACCGCTTGTCCATTTTCATCCGATCCACCAGACATATGGAAAATGGGGTCTCCGTCCGCCTGGATTTCACAGACAAGATTAGGGAGCGGAAGGTGTCGGTGGAAATGTCACTGCCACTCATAGGAGTAAATGGAGCGTTCGATCCAGTCTGCCTGAAAAATTTGACAGGTGGACCTGATCGGAAAGCTTTTTAGGGCAGGTGGGAGGCACAGGTTTCTTCCCTACTAATAAAACTCTTGAGGGCTTGAAAGCTGCTGCGACTGGATGCAGGCCCACCAAGTGGTACTAAGCTTTAGGGCAGTATGTGCCCAGGGAAAATGCCTAGAACGCACACTGCTTTCAGTCCAGGTTTTCTTTATCGTACATCACGGGACACAGAGTGCATAGCCATTACACATGGGTTATATGGGTACCTTCAGGTGATGGACACTGGTGTAATCAATTTCACAGGAAGTTTCCTCCTTATATAACCCCCTCCCACTGGGAGTGCTTCAGTTTTTTCGCCAGTGTCTTAGGTGTTGGTCATGTCTAGCTGTCCCTCGGAGGTCTCGGGACCAAGGATAGCTAGCCGGATCTGTCCGAAGTGCTTCAAAGCCAAGGTGTACGGTACCCGGGCCCTGCTTGCGTGGGGTTTTGCCTATAATGCCTCCCCTTGGAGGGCTGGATTCTGGGCTCCAGTGCCTTAGTCTCTTCCAAGAACTAAACGCTACTGATGCCAGGATGCTATATAGGTCCAGGTGTGTGGGTTCCTTAACACAGGACCCCGGTCCCTGAAGGTCCAAGACAATACCCACGGAGATGGGGGAAGATTGGGCCTCTTGCATTTTGCAATACCCTGCGGCGTGGAGCAGGTAAGAGGGAGCCTGCGGGACTTGGTTCGACAGTAGGTATCCCCCCGGGGGGTCTGGGTCGGCTAATGGTATGCTTGTGCATCAGCCACTATCTCCTCTATGTCTTTTGAGGCAGGATGGGATGTACTAATGTTTACCCAGATAACATGTAGGTATATGTATGCTTTTAAAGATATGTATTTGCTACTCCCCCCAGATCTGCCTGTTAGCATGATACTGCAGCCCCACGTGCTATAAGGAGGAAATGCTGGCAAAACTCCTGTTTCTTAGGAAGCCTATGGGGACAGCTTCCTCTATGTGTGCACTACAATAAGATTAGTGTCTTGCCTGGTGTCTGTTGGGTTGCTAGCGCTGGTCCATGCTTCTCCTCTGCTTTCTGCTTCCTCCATGTTGGTTTCAGCGTGGGGGGGGGGCGTGCGCGCGCGCGTGCACGCCGCCTTTTACAGCGTCGGCGGGGCGGGCCAGCAGCGTCAGGTCTCAGTTAAAGCGGCAAAGCATTTCCTGGCTGGTCATTCCCTCCTGAGAGCAGAGGAGGCTGAGGACACAGAGGGCGCAGCTGAGCCATTTCTGGCTATAGAGTGACACCTAGTGGTGGTTTGTGGATCTTCAGGTCTGGACTTAGCTCCATACTGACCAAAAAAAAAAAAAAAAAAAAGTTTTTTTTTCTTAAAGGGACTCAGCCTTAGATCTGGCAGTATCTGAGTCGGTGCAACCTTGGGCTCCAGCTAACGGGCATTGGTGTGGCAATACTCACAGGACTTCCTCGGTATTGCCGCCTTCTCGGGCGTATGGAAATTTGGAAAATGTTTACCATAGCCTGTTCTTATTAATGGTTCACTTCTAGCTACAACAGTTGGGTGTTGGCTTTAGGGGTGTCTCAAGGTTGTGCAATGGCTCCCAAGGGATCAGGACCAGCTAAGGCTGCAAAAGGTACCAAAAAACTAAAGGGGTCTCCGTCGGGGTCAGAGGATTTGGGCCAGGCTCCAGCGGTCCCACCCTCACCAGATAGACCACCGAACAGCATGTTGCAGGAGCCATTGAGGGTGCTAGGGGCAGAGGCGGCCCCCAATCAACCCATTCCCTTTTACGTTACGGAAGAAATGCTAGCGACCACCCTGGGTGGGCTAGAGGAAAGGTTAACTGCTTTAATTGCCCGCTCTTTGCCAGGTGGCAAGCGGGCTAGATCCCCGTCACCTAGATTGGTGTTTTCAGATGCAGAGGTCCTCTCTTCGGAGGAATTGGACCCACAGGGGGATCAAGCGGACTCGAGTCCCGACGGTTCAGACATTGAGGGTTCCACTGTAGATGAATTTTATTCGGCTTCTCAAGCGGAGAGCCTGTGGATCCAGTCTCTGACAGATATGGTTTGCACTGCTTTTAAACTTCCAGTGTCAGAACAATTAGCCCCCGCGGTATCCTCTTTAGGTTCCTTGAAGGCACCGTTGAGTTGTGCATCTTTTCCGGTTCACCCCCTTCTGGAGAGCGTGATTTTTCAGGATTGGGCTCGACCTGATAGGATTTTTATCCCTCCTAAAAGGTTCACTATTCTCTATCCTATGGAAGAGGAATTTGCAAAGAAATGGGCACTCCCTACCGTGGACGCAGCCATTTCCTGCATGAATAAATCCCTGACCTGTCCGGTTGAAAATGTCCAGATGTTTAAAGATCCGGTCGACAAAAAGTTGGAGACCCTACTGAAGGCTTCTTTTACCACAGTAGGTGCCGTGGTTCAGCCAGCGGTGGCAGCCATTGGCGTTTGTCAGGCTTTAAAGGATCAGACTAAACAAATATTAAGGGACATACCGGCTCAGCAAGCTCGTGAATTGGCTGACCTCCCAAGGGCTCTCTGCTTTGCAGTAGATGCTATTAAGGACTCCATTCAACAGGCGTCCCGTTTATCTCTGCTATTGGTTCATATGCGTCGCCTTTTGTGGCTGAAGAACTGGTCAGCAGAGGCACCCTGCAAAAGGCTTTTAGCAGGATTTCCCTTTCATGGTGGGAGACTATTCGGTGAAGACCTAGATAAATATATCCAAACCATATCAAGTGGTAAAAGTTCTTTCTTACCTGTCAAGAAAAGACCGCGTGGGCCCGCGTTTAAGCGACAGGCCTTCGCAGGCTCGGCCCCTTCAACTTCCCGTCAGTATCGACGGCCTCCCAGGCGTTCAGCATTTAATAGCCGCCCACAAGGACAAGCCACATCAGGCAAGAGGCCATGGTCTCGCAAGCCGGTTAAACCAGTCATCAAGTCAGATTCATGAAGGGGCGCCCCCACTCTCTTGGGTGGGGGGAAGGCTTCGGTTTTTCTCCGACGTGTGGGAGGCCAGAATTCCCGACTCTTGGGTACTGTCCGTGGTAGCCACGGGCTACAAGCTAGAGTTTCGGGAAGTCCCCCCTCCTCATTTTCAGGGGTCAAGTCTTCCAAGCGACCCATTAAAGAGGGCCTCTCTTGTAAAAGCATTGGATCGTCTCTTGCTCCAAGGAGTAATTGTAGAAGTACCAACCCAGGAATGGGGTCTGGGATTCTACTCCAACCTTTTCATAATACCAAAACCCAATGGCGACGTCAGGCCTATCTTAGACCTCAAACGCCTAAATCGCTTTCTAAAGATTCAGACCTTTCGTATGGAGTCCATACGTTCGGTGGCAGCCAGCCTACATCAAGACGACTTTCTAGCATCTATAGACATAAAGGATGCGTATCTGCACGTGCCGATCTACCCGGCACATCACAAGTTTCTTCGTTTTATGATAGATCATTACCAGTTCGTAGCCCTCCCTTTCGGGTTGGCAACAGCTCCGCGGGTATTCACAAAGGTGTTAGCCCCGGTGCTAGCCGTCCTAAGGACAGAAGGCATTTTGGTCCTGGCATACCTGGACGATCTTCTGGTTATCGACAGATCAGCTTCCAACCTCAATCATGCAGTAGTTCGCACAGCTCGGCATCTAGAGGAATTCGGGTGGATTGTGAACCAAGAAAAATCGATATTGCAACCGACTATTCGCCTATGTATGCGACTGCTGGGGAAGATGGTGGCCGCCTTCGAGGCAGTGCCCTACGCCCAGATCCATACCAGATATCTCCAGGCAGCCATTCTCTCTGCTTGGAACAAGTCCATTCAGGCGTTAGATCGTCCGTTAGTTCTCTCCCCAGGGGTCCGGTGCAGCCTGTTCTGGTGGCTGGTCCCTCAAAATTTGTCAAAGGGGAAATCCTTTTGCCCCATCACGTGGAAGATAGTAGCCACGGATGCCAGCCTGTCAGGTTGGGGGGCAGTTTGAGAAGGCCTGACCCAGCAAGGGCAGTGGTCGGAGGCAGAAAAACTGCTTCCCATCAATATCCTAGAGATCAGAGCTGCTCGGCTGGCCCTGGTCGCCTGGACTCTTCCCCTTCAGGGTCTGCCAGTAAGGATACAGTCCGACAATGCCACTGCGGTGGCATACATAAACCACCAGGGGGGCACGAGGAGCCTAGCGGCCCAAAGGGAAGTAAACCTGATTTTCTCATGGGCCGAAGCCCATGTACCCTGCATCTCGGCGGTGTTCATCCCAGGGATAGACAATTCTCAAGCAGATTTTTTGAGTCGTCAACCGTTGCTCCCGGGGGAGTGGTCTTTTCACCCCCAGGTATTCCAAGAGATTTGCCAAAGATTCGGAGTTCCAGATGTGGACATTATGGCAACGAGATCCAACAAAAAGTTGGACAAATTCATATCCCGAGCTAGGGATCCCTCGGCCTACGGGACCGATGCGTTGGTTTGCCCCTGGCACCAGTTTTCTCTCCTGTATGCGTTCCCTCCACTGCAGATGATTCCCCGCCTTCTACGGAGGATCAGGGTGGAGCGCAGGCCTGTGATCCTGGTGGCCCCAGCCTGGCCCAAGAGGGCTTGGTACGCACTCATTGTGAGGATGTCAGTCGGGGCGCCGTGGCCGCTCCACCTGCGCCCAGATCTGCTGTCTCAGGGCCCAATCTGCCACCCTGCTTCACAGCAGCTAAATTTGACGGCTTGGCGGCTGAATCCCTAATTCTTAAGGGCAGAGGCCTCTCAGCTCAGGTCATATCTACGTTGATTCAGGCTAGGAAACCAGTCTCTAGAAATATTTATTACAGAGTCTGGAGGACCTATGTGGAGTGGTGCGAGTCTCAAAAATGGCATCCTCAAAAGTTTTTTTATTGACAGGATCTTGCGATTCCTCCAGGTTGGCGTTGACAAAGGGTTGGCTCTTAGTACTCTAAAGGGGCAGGTGTCGGCTTTATCGATATGGTTTCAAAGACCCTTGGCCACCCATTCGCTTATGAAAACCTTCTTGCAGGGGGTCTTGCATGTGAATCCCCCTATTAGAGCTCCCCTCTGCCCCTGGAATTTAAATCTGGTCTTGTCAGCTTTACAAAGGCAGCCGTTTGAACCTCTGACAGAAATCCCTCTTGTGCTACTAACCCGAAAGTTGGTTTTCTTGGTGGCTATGGCTTCGGCCAGAAGGGTTTCCGAGCTGGCAGCCTTGTCATGCAGGGAGCCATACCTTATTCTGCATAAGGACAGAGTGGTTCTGCGGCCTCAACCTTCTTTCCTTCCTAAGGTCATATCCAGTTTTCACTTGAATCAGGACCTAGTCCTACCATCCTTCTTTCCTACTCCCCAGTCCAGAGAGGAAAGACTGCTTCATACTTTGGACGTGGTTCGAGCCATGAGGGTCTATCTCAAGGCTACAGAGAAGATTCGGAAAACAGATGTGCTTTTTGTTCTTCCGGATGGCCCCAAGAAGGGTCAGCCGGCTGCCAAGTCTTCCTTGGCTGGGTGGATTAAGCAGCTGATTTTTCAGGCCTATGGTCTGAAGCGCGTTCCACCTCCCTTATCAGTTAAAGCCCATTCTACGAGGGCCATGAGTGCCTCCTGGGCGGCACACCATCAGATCTCTATGGCACAGGTTTGCAAGGCGGCAACCTGGTCTTCCGTACATACGTTTACTAAATTTTATAAGTTGGACGTCGCAAAGGGTACGGACGCAGCTTTTGGGCAGGCGGTCCTACAGGCAGCAGTTTAGAAGCCTCTGGCCCGGGTCACGCCCCCTTTTTTCTGTTGGTGGAGCTACTTTACTTCCTGATAATTTTTTTGTTTGGCTATTCTTGGCCTTACGGTCTCCCTCCCTTCATAGAGCATTGCTTTAGGACATCCCATGTGTAATGGCTATGCGCTCTGTGTCCCGTGATGTACGATAAAGAAAAAAGGATTTTTAATGAACAGCTTACCTGTAAAATCCTTTTCTTGAAGTACATCACGGGACACAGAGCTCCCACCCCTCTTTTGGGGAACATTGTGTAACCTCGGAGGAATTGCTTGCTACAAAACTGAAGCACTCCCAGTGGGAGGGGGTTATATAGGGAGGAAACTTCCTGTGAAATTGATTACACCAGTGTCCATCACCTGAAGGTACCCATATAACCCAAGTGTAATGGCTATGCGCTCTGTGTCCCGTGATGTACTTCAAGAAAAGGATTTTACAGGTAAGCTGTTTATTAAAAATCCTTTTTTTGTCCCTGGGCACTGGTCTGACCTAAATTTTAGTACCTCTTGATATAGTTTTAATGCTGAACAGTGCATCACACTGAACCGCATGTGATTCGCACAGGAACATGCAGCACGTTCATGTGCGATACCTGGTGTGAGCTGGCAAGCAGGCCTCTTCTACCCAGGTAACGGCAGTCGCCAGATTCCTGCTGCTTGAATGAAGGGGTTATGCGATCAGCCGCTGCTGTTCTCACGTGGGTGCACACAGAGCAGTTGGCTGCTTTTTAGGGGTCAGCTGATCTGTGTATTCTCTGACTGCAGAGGAGTCTTCCTGCAGTCAGAATACCATAATGCAGTGGGGAGGAATCTGTTCAGGTTTTAGTGTGGTGTTTTTTTTTTTTTTTTTTTTTTAGCCCATTGGCAGAATTAAAAACTGAACCATAAAAGGCCTGCTTGCTTGTGGCTGTCTGAGTCTGTGTGGACATAAACTGGCAGGCTGTTTATTGCAAACCAGACATGCAATGTTTCTCCTGCAATTAAATAAACTCACCTGGCTGTTCTGCATTTGTAGCTGGGTTTACATTACTGCCAGTATGCCAGGATGGAAAACTCCTGCACATGCCAATCCAGACAGCAGAACACCAGCGCTAGGGAGTAGATGCCAGCACATGGGCAAGGGACCTCACTGGCATCAAACTGGTGTGGCGTAGAGGTGAGAAGTTCTGACTTTAGTTCATGCACACAGACCTTTTTATTAGGCATTTAGTATGCCTGGCATAAATCTCCTGCAGCTTTTGCTGCCCAGGAAGCCGCACGTGCCACATACACAGAAGTGAATAGTTATACACAGTCGTACTCTTGTAAACTTGAATTACAGGCTGTAAGCAGCTCACTGAGCGTGCAAGGAGATTTACACTATGCATAAAATTGTCTAATATAGACTATGTGCATGAACCCCTAAAGTGAGGAAAGTGACGGCCCCTAGTAAAAACAAGAGACTAGCAAATATGCTGTGAATGGTGATGGGCAGAAGTAAAAACTGCTGTAGTGAACACTAATCCAGGAAATGTGTGGTGATTGGCAATGTACGGTTATTGTGATCGGAAGCTCTGTGTCTGACTTGTCCAGCTTTATTGCACTCAGACCTGGGGTATTGATATAGAACTAAAAATACAAGCTGTTTTTATGTTGGAAACATTGTTTAGAACTGCTTACTATGTTCATTTCAGAATTGTGAGATGTCTTGTTCGTCAGCTGAATTTGGTTTCTTTGAGGGCTCTGCCTTGATGCATCAAAGATTATCTTTATGATAGGAAGTGTTTTGACAGTATTTTTTGTGTGTTTAACATCTTTGCTGTTCTCTGTAGACTTGGCTTCTTCCTGGATCTTCCAGCATTATACTAGAAAAATAAAATTAAAAAGTGTGCGGTGGGGGCCATTGCTCAACAAAGTTGTGCAACCTTGCAGTGATTCTAAAGGTAAAGATTTAAAGCGGTTGTATAACCACAAAAAAAACAACAACCTTAAAGTGAATGTAAACCCACTCTCATCCTTTCTAAACTACTGCCATAGTGCTGATCTGTAAGGATATAGATGCCTCCTGCATGTATCCTTACCTGTCAAATGTCTCCCATCTGTCTGTTATAAGAACTAAAAAACTGCAGATTCTGTGGGTGGATCTGTTGTCTGGCGCTCGGTGGGTGGAGTTATGTCAGTAGACTCCCCACTCTCCTCTACAGTCCCCTTGTCAACATGCATTTTCTCCTAGATATTACACTGAATTCGGCTATGATCACTAACATCCAGTCAAAATCCAGAAAAGTACACACATGACTTCAGAAAAGGAGTGGGGGTGGGAATTAAAAAATAATGCTGGGCTCCTGGCTAGTGCATGAGATATGTATATAACCTGTCACTCCCAGCAAGGGGGCGGAACGGACTAAGGTTTTTCTCTTGTTAGTCCGTTTTATCTCACTGAAAAAATAAGAGGATTGCTCAGAGCTGGATTAACTCTTTGTGGCAAGACTGGGCACAGATGATAGGAAATATTATACTCTACATTGTGAGGGCAAAAAAGAAAAAAACATTTTGTTTACTTCCACTTTAAGGCAAAGGCATAATGAGCTAGTATTCACCGCATACTGGCTCATTATGAAAAAGTTACTTTAGAATGAAGCATCACATCCCGGTCACCGCTGATGGAGCTGACATTTTTCCCCCTGCGTTTCTTCTGGGTTCGCGGCTCTCGTGGTTCGCCGCAATGACGCAACTCCCGTGCTTCTAATTTTCGGCAAGGAGCTGTGATTTTCCAGCAGCATCCGCCGGACCTTCAGATCGCATGCGCCGCTGACATCAGTGGCTGCATGCAAGGTGAATATCTCCAAAACCGTACATTTACGGCATCCAAGCCCCACGCTGCTCTATGGAGAGATGAGATGAAAACGGACCGATTGTCCATTTTCATCTAATCCAATCCACCAGACATGAGAAAATAGGGTCTCCATCCATCTGGATTTCACAGACAGGATCGGATAGCGACAGGTGTCAGCAGACATGTCACCACTGATATCCGCCACTTCTTAGCTGATCAGGTCCGTCTGAAAAACTTGACAAGCAGGCCGGATCGGAAAGCCTGTGTGAAAGGGACTTTACCTTTTTAAATTGTACACTCTTGGGCCCCTTTTCACACATGCGCACAGTTTGTCAGTCTTTCATCCATCTGTTGACGGGTGAAAAGCGGACATCAACATGTATCTATATACAGATATGTGGTTTTTGGTCATCATATTGCAAAGCCATAGGCATAAAAAGGAGTGGTCTCCCCAATTGTGGTTCATTGCAGCTTCCTCTCCTCTGCAAAGCATTTACATGTTGGGAGCGCGTCCCTGAGAATATGTGCCCATTTAGTTAAGAAAAAATAATATTTATGAGATCAGGTACTTATGTTGTACTAGCAGACCTGGCTCACCACTGGCATTCCAGTTCACCCCAGAGGTGTTCAGTAGGGTTGAGCTCTGGGTTCTCTGCACGTCTTTCAACTTCTTCCCCACTAATGTATCATCCTACTGTGTCTTTTTTTTGAGGCGGCTTTTTTCACAGTTGCACAGTCATGTTTAAATAGAAAAGGGCCCAACCCACCGCATTCTATGCTGTAGTGTGCTCTTCCTTGAAATGGCCCAAATTCAATCATTTGGAGGGCATGTCCACATTTTTGGCTGTATTGTGTACCTTTAAAGAGGAACTGCAGTCTGATCACATAATATGTAATAATATCTTTGCCATTCTGAAGCTTCCTCCAACCACTTTGCATATTTTGTATATACTGCAATTTTGTACTTTCCAAATATGCTGCAGAAATCTCCCTCCACCGAGTCTGGCTGCAACTATTTTAACTGAGGGCAGCTGAAGCTGCTGCCTGTTCACTTCCTGGATTTACATGCACCTCCATGTCTGCAGCTCTCATTGGCCCCTCTTATGATGCACCCCCATCACTTCCTGGCAAACTCTTATGAAACAGAGAGAGCTGTGCGTGATGTCATAAGCCTAGTCTTTTTACCAGAAAAGAAGCAGGAAGTGGGCTGTATAAGGAATTTGGATAGTAAAAAATGAATAATAATTCTGCAAGTAAAGTTAACATAACAGGGGTGTAGAGGATCTAATACTGTACATGGAAAGATGAAAACCTAACTGAAGTTCTGCTTTGAGTAGTTCTCAGGGTTATCCTTGCTATAAGACTTGACATTATCTCCTCTATACTGCATTTTGCTGGAAGAGACGAGCTATGATGCTTATGTGGTGCAGTGCAGTGGTAATGAGGCCTTGGCTATGGACAGGTGGAAATCTACCAGCAAGTCATTTGCAGTATAATTTGTCTTCTGTTCAGAAACAAACTTGCGTGCTCATTATGCAAATAGAGTAAAAACAAAAAATCTAAACTCTAAACTTGAGATTTTTCCACACAATGTCACTAATCGCAGATTGAACATTGAGATGGGTGGGGGATTGTCGTCTGGCATCGCAGCTAGTGTTTGTTACAGGGCACATGGTAATATGGGTCAAACTATTACATGTATTTTTGTCTAATAAGCAACTGAATAATAAACAATAGTAATAATACTTAAAGGAACACTAAAGTCAGGTTGTTTGTTATTAAAAAAAATAAAAAACATTTTATACTTGCCTCCACTGTGCAGTTCGTTTTGCACAGAGTGGCCCGGAAAGCCGTCTTCTGGGGTCCCTTCGGCGGCTGTCTAGGCTCCTCCTCGCAAAAGCTTTCCATCTTAATGCGAGGGCGTTCGCACGGTGGAAAGCTTTTGCGAGCGCGCTCCCGTGATACAGCGGCGGCCATAGCCGCCGACTGTATCACTCGGCCCCGCCCCGGCGCGCCGCGTCATCCGCTGTGATTGACGGCAGCGCAAGCCAATGGCTGCATTGCTCTCAATCCGCCCAGCCTAGCCAATCAACGGCCAGGCTGGGAACCGAAGAGGATGACGTGGATGTGCCCGGGAGTTTCGAACGGTAAGGTAAGTAAAACTGGGGCTCGGGGGGGCAGTGCTATGAGATGTTTTTTTACCTTAATGCATAGGATGCATTAAGGTAAAAAAACTTTTACCTTTGCAACCCCTTTAACCACTTGCTTACTGGGCACATGTACCCCCTTCCTGCCCAGGCGAAATTTCACTGCGTCGCTTTAAATGAAAATTGCACGGTCTCCCAAACAAATTTTACTTCCTTTTTTTCCCACAAATAGAGCTTTCTTTTGGTGGTATTTGATCACCTCTGTGGTTTTTTATTTTTTGAAAAAAAGAGGCACAATTTTGAAAAAAACACAATATGTTTTACTTTTTGGTATAATAAATATCCCAATTTTTTGAAAAATGTATTTTTATTTTTTCAGTTTAGGCCGATGCGTATTCTTCTACATATTTTTGGTTAAAAAAATCGCAATAAGCCTATAGTGATTGGTTTGTGCAAAAGTTATAGCGGCTACAAAATAGGGAATAGAATTCTGACTTTCTTTTTTATATATATATACTGTATATATATAATCTCATAACAGTCCTATGAATATGCACTGATTACTGTATAAATGTGACTGGCAGCGAAGGGGTTAACACTAGGGGGCGATGAAGGGGTTAAATGTGTACCCTGGGAGTGATTCTTACTGTGGGGGCAGGGGACTGACTGGGGGAGGTGACCGATCGGTGTCCCTATGTACAAGGGACACAGCATCGATCTCCTCTCTCCCTGACAGGACGTGCAGCTCTGTGTTTATACACACAGATCCACGTCCCTGCTCTGTCACCTGACACCTAAGCCCTGTACACACGGGCGAGAATGCCGTCGTAAAAGATTTTCTTGCCAAGCCCTGTGTACAGACGTTCATTCAAAAGAACCACCGTTCTAGGCCAGCAGTTTTCTTGCGGTTTCTTGCCGAGATCAAAAATCATACACGCGAATGGTTTTCTCGCCAAAAACCTAGGCCAGCAGTTTTCTTGCGGTTTCTTGCCGAGAAAACCATGTACCAGGTTTTGACAAGTACCTGCTCCCACTTTAGGGTAACTGATCAGTGATCTATAAAATTTCCTCCACTCCTCCTTCCCCCGCTGCCGTCTGGGACACGCACAGGTCCCAGAAGACGGCGGGACCATTCAGAAAGCACAGAGTGACTCTCATGTCGGTTTTCCCTTCTTTTTTAAATCAATGACATATCGGCTCTGGGTGCTGACACTGTGGGATCCATGGACAGTTAAGTGTCCTTTATATTATAAGTCAGCAGCTATAGTATTTGTAGCTGCTGACTTTTTTATTTTTTTGTTTTTACTCACTGGAGCTCTTCTTTAAATGGACACAAGTCCATTTACATCTGCCTGCGCATAGATCTGCATGGAGCTTCTGATCAGGTTGGCCTGAATAAATGCTAGATGTATTTGATTAAAGAGCTTGTGCGTATTGCTCTTATTTGTCAGTTGTAGGTTAATGTTCTTGTACATTTTTTTTTTTTTTTTTTTACAGTTTTTGTAAATGTTTAGCATGGCGAGGCCATAAGTAAAATGCACTGTTTTGTCTGCTGTTGTGTTTTATACACATTAGTGCTGTCTAAGATATTTACTATAAGGTGCTTGCTGTGCAGACGTGATTTTAAAAGTTTTATTATTTTGTGAAAATTTTTCGGAAAGTGACGTTTTATTTGTTAACTGAAAACCAAAATGTCCTACTTGTACATTTTGTGTAAATTTTAGTGTAACTATTACACATTTTTTCTGTTTTGGGTATTTATTATGAAGTTTTGAGAACTCTACAGCAGTTTATTTGTATCTCTAAATCCAGCAAGCCCTATGTAACACAGAATTAAACCTGTTGCATAATTCTAATCACGATTTAAAAATCTAGTCTAGATTAATTCTTAGAAGTCGGTAGCCTTTAGCAATAAATTCATCAGTGAAGCCTGACAATTTTACGTTTTCATTCTGTATAAAAGTCCCCATCAGTTTGTTGTATAGCTGCTGATTTATATAGTGACACTATATAGAGGACTATTGACAAGTAAAAGTGATAGCTGTTCTCCGCCCATTACAGGACATTTTATCGAATTGCTTTGAACTATTTTTTTGAGCTTTTATTTCTAAAATGCAGAGCGCATTGTGAAGCCTGTGCAGCAATGCAGGTAGTACTCTCAGGGCACTTAATGCAATACAAAGCTCAAAATTCATTGTTACTGATAGGCCCAGTTCTCATCAGTGCGCTGGGGTGTCCTAAAGAAGAATGGAATGCATTTAAAATGCAGCACAACATAGTGCAAGGGGTTACTGGTTGTCACAGCACACTGCAATTAAAGGAAGAAAAAATGTATTTGTGATGGCACACAAAGAAATAATACATCAATACATTACATGTTGGATGTTCTTGCATGTCGACTCAATTGCAATAAAGGAGCTGTAAAGGTTGTTATTTTTATTTTATAAATAGGTTCCTTTAAGCTAGTGCATTATTGGTTCACTTACATTTTCCTTCCATTTCCCTTCTAAATGTTTTTTTTTTCTTTGTCTGAATTTCTCACTTCCCCTGTTCCTCCTCAGTAAGTTTGCCCCCATCATCCGAGCCGTTCTGGCTGGGGGTTAGTCAGCCAGAACAGCTTCCTGAGGAGGAACAGGACGTGAAAAATTCAGACAAAGAAAGCACAGAGATATATATATATATATATATATATATATATATATATATATATATATATATATATATATATATATATATATACACACATTTTTTTTAGAAAGGAAATCAAAGGAAAAGGTAAGTGAACCAATAATGCACTAGCTTAAAGGAACAGGTAAGTGAACCAATAATGCACTAGCTTAAAGGAACCTATTTAGAAAATAAACAAACCTTTACAACCCCTTTTAAATCATGTATCAACCCAAGCTAAATATAACAAATCTGTAAATCCATCTTTGGATAGATGCACAGGTGCACTGTCCAGCCCCGCTTCTGTTTTAAAGAGTAGCGTAAAGAGGGATTAGAACATCATTTTTACACCATTTTTACTGCTGTCTGTCCCCCCATTAGGGAGATTCACCTTCTCATTTTGTCCTGTTCACTATTCAAAAGTAAAAGAATATCCCCGATTTTAGGCCTGTCATCACAACACTAATAGAAGGGAAATCCTCTGGGGACACTAGTTTTGGTGTCACACCAGGATTCTCTCACTTTGGAGGGAAATGGGGGAGAAAAAAAAGGGCTGTTTCACACCACAAAATGCGCATCTCCAGATCCATTATGGATGCGTGTTTTTAACGTATTTTTGATGCGTTCCAGTGTGTTTGTGGTGCGTTTTCTGGATGAATTAAAGGTGCTTTTTGTCCAGTACGTTTTTGATGTGTTTCAGTGCATTTTTGATGTGTTCCGGTGTAGGAAAAATGCACCATGTTGTACTTCTTTTATTTTCTGGAACTGACCGCACCAGTGGGAACTATGCAATTGTAAACCATATAACCTACTGTCCATGCATTTTTGATGCAGGAAAAAAAACACACTGAAAGACACTGGACTTGTGTGAACTATCCCTTAAAGTGGGTCTGAAGGCAGAAGGTTTTTTACCTTAATGCATTCTATGCATTAAGGTAAAAAAATAAAAATAAACTTCTAGGTGCAGCTCCCCTGCAGCCCTCCCTAATACTTATCTAAGCCCCAGCAATGTGCATGAGAGTAGCTGCACTCCTTCCAGGTCTCTTTCCTCATTGACAGCAACTGGAGCCAATGGCTCCTGCTGCTGTGTGAACCAATCACAGCCAGTGAGGAGAGAGCGACCGGGGGGGGGGGGGCAAGCCACGCTCTGTGTGTGAATGGACAATGTCTATTCACAGGAGCCCCTATTGCAAGAGGCTTGCTATTGTGGGCACTGGGCAGGTGGGAAGGAGCTACGGCCGCTGGCAGTATATTGCAACACACTCTGCTGCTGCATTAGTTATTGATAGAGATAGTTTGTTTGGGTCAGCTTGGCCCAAATGAACTATTTAAAGTCTGCGTACTACAGAGTACTACTTTAAGCCTTGAGATGCATACAGAGAGCAAAGCTTACCTCTTTGAAATTTAACCCACAAATCTAAACCCATGCCCACGTTCAGCAACCTGGTGATCTGGCAACTCCTTATAAGATCTTTCTTGTCTCTCACAGACAGCCTGTTGTATATCAGTGGCTTTCCTAGCCACCAAAACACATGAAATCTGCCTTGAAAGGCTGAATGTAATTGGTGATGTACCAAGTGTCAAGCATCTGGCAGCAGACCGACCTTCCAGCACAAGTAACACTTTATGGAACCTGGCTGTAATACATAGAACTTTAAGATAAATTGAGTGGACTTTGAGTTTAACAAATGTGGCAGTGTATTCTGGGTAATTCTAGCAGCTCAATGAGATTTGTCTTTATCCTAAATGAATACTGACCATTCTTTTGTAGTGTAAAAAAAGACCTACACAATGATCAAATGTTCATTCTACTTTGTAAATTGTAGTTGGTGATATAAAGCAGCATTTTCCAATTCTATTAGAAAATAGATATCGTTTTTATGGGTAAAGCCAATATGTTCCTCCTTTTTATATCAAGTACCCATTGATATGCTTATGTTTTTATTACCACTTCCCCTACTTTGTGTATATGTTTCAAGAAAAGTCCTTTGTATGTATGTGATGAACACTCTTTTTTATGGCCTTTTCACATGAGCAAGGTCCATTTAATCTCATCTGAGGATCCTAGACCCATCCTCTGTTTTGTTGGATCAAAGTGTTATGGAGGTCACATTTGCACTTGGTTAGATTTGCTTTTTCTGTTTGGTATACTTGACCTAAACAAACTTGGAGGTGGGCAAAAGCAAATCTGCTCATTCATAGGGATATATTGCTTTCTCTTTTTGATCTGTGTAATAAGTCAACAGAGGGGACCACCCGTGTCAAAGGCCCTAACTTAACTCTGATCTGTATGTCCTGTGGGCATAGGTCCTACATTTTGGAACAGTATTATTGCCACACAATGTACCTAACATATACCCAGTGAACGGACTATCCTCAGGTGATGATCATAAGTTGTATCTGTTTATCTACAGTCTTCTCTACATCTGTTTAAAGTGCTGAATGTATAAGCTTGTCAGTTCAGAATAAAGGGGGTAGAGAGCTGAAGTTAATCTGCAGAACTCTGTGGGGAAAGCTCTGAGATCTTTACACAGCACATAGAAACAGTGCTGAGGTTGTCAATCAGCTGGATGTCCCTCCCTGTCACCATTTTTCTCTTTGGTGTCTGGAAAACTTGTCAGAATTCATGCTGATAGAGGAAGGAGGCAGCAAACAGAAATTACACTTGGTGCTCTTAAATGACACAAGTACATACTATAGAGCAGTGGTTCTCAACCTTCTAGTGCCGTGACCCCTTGATAACATTTCCTAAGTTGTGGGGACCCCTAACAGTAAAATGATTTTAGTAGGGTTAGTTGTCTGCACCCAAGACAAGTAATTAGCGCCCCTAACCCGCGGACATTTAGCGCTTCCTGAGTCCCTTCCACTCTTATGCCGCGTACACACGATCTGGCTTTTGCCCGATCAAATCACATTGGAATTCCAACGGAAAAATATAGAACATGTTCTATATCTAAAGTCCGATGGAATTCATCGGAATTTCCGGTGAAAAAACTCTGATGGGGCTACACGCGATCGGAAATTCCGATTGGGAAAAAGTCCATTGGAAATTCCGATCGTGTGTACGGGGCATAACTGTATTAAACCCCTTGTGGTACATTTTAGAATGTACCACTCTTTCTCTTTGTTCGCCTTTCTTTCCCTTTATGCTCTCTCTATCCTAATTTCTTTTTTTTTTTTCCCCCCATCCCTCTCTCTAGCTGTCTTTCTTGTTCTCTTATTGTTTCTCTCCCTTTTTTCTTTGTTCTTCCCCCGTCTTTTCCTCCTCTTTCATGTATCCTTCTCTTACTCCTCGGTGGGGGGAGTTGGAATGAGTGGCAATGCTGGGGAGAGTTCTGATCAGCCAACTTGGGTGCTCTTGATCAAGGTCATCTGCTGATCTCAGAACTATAGTTTCCATTAAAAGTCCCCACTATAATCACAGGTTGCGTTTCTCGCTGTGTCCCTGATTTGGTGGTGTCTTGTAGCAGTGACACCTATGCTAAAATCTGGAGATAGGGTCTCCTACAGCCCCTCCTACTTCACATTCCTCACCAGTCAGCTGACCTCTACTCTATTCCCCCAAGCCATTCCGTGAACTGAATGGGTGGTTGTGAATAGGCTGAGTGGGCGGTCGCAGGCTCCAGGAACAGCCCAGCTGGGCGGCCACAAAAGGGCTGCGAGAGTGGTGCGGGCTTCAGGAACAGCCCGGGATAACCTCTGGCAAATCATCATTTAACCCACAGGTTGAAAACCATATTTCATATCTGAAATTTACAACCACTTTAAAGCAGACATTGATAAAAAGCGTTTCACTGATTTACTGCTGCCTTTACTCTTACCTAGTGAACCTCAAGCTATAAAGTCGAACTATGCAATGCATTGGTGAATCTCTAGAGAGGAAATATTATATTTTGTCTTTGGTTTGTATGCTGTAGCTTTGAACCAGAGATAGAGTGCAGTGTTTACAGACAGTTGCTAGTAAATGGTTCTGTCAAATACACAATAGAACGTTGGCATCAATTTAGCGGCTTAGTGACAATCTGCAGGTGGAGTTGTAAAGTGTGCATGTGGATAAATAAACATCTCTTCAGATTTTAAAAGCTTCTTTCAAATTTTTCAGTTATATGGAAAAAGTTGTTTATGGAATATGATGTGCCTTGGCTACTTCATTCTGACACATTTAATGACTGGTATGTGCAGGCCTACTTGAAAGGCTTCATGTTGGCACAAAAATTGTCTTGCTGAATAAGTTTGCATCCTCTGTGAAAAAACCTGACTATAAGATGATCACACAATGTCTTCCTACCTACACTACAGTAGATTTAATTGCTCTACTTCATTGTCCGTGATCTTTTCAAAATAACTGCTTTTTATAATGGCTAGTTTGATATTTTTGTTGTGGGTCGATGCTAAAGCACATCATGTTATTAGCATTATTTTTTTTTTTATCCCCTCCTACCCTGCCTCCGCCACTGTATACCATGGAAATATAACATTTACTAATGATGAGCTTCTGTTCTCTTGTCTCCTTCTCTCATTTTTTATTTTATTTCTACTTTTTTAACCTTTTATTCCATTTATCTATTTATTTTAATTTAAAAGCTCTTTTATTTTAATTTTTTAACTATATGGCCTCATGCGCGCACACGTGTGTGTGTTTGTGTACATACATACATACATACATACATACATACATACATACATACATACATACATACATACATACATACATACATACATGAATACATGAATGAATGATCCAGCACTTCTGGGTAGGGGGCTTACATGCGCACCTTTGTCGGCTCGCTTTCACTGTGATTGCACACAGTGGAAGCTGACTGGCGAGTGCTGGGGGTCTCTGTTCGTCAGGCAGAGATGCAGAACTGCGATATAAACAAGGCAGATCTCGGTTCTAAAGTTCGCTCCTGATGTTATCCCCTTCCCAGCCAGTGTCATTAGTACAGTGACAGTGCATAATTTTATGCACTGATCACTGTATTTGTATCACTGGTTCCCAAAAAGTGTCAGTTGGCGTCAGAATGTTCACCGCAATATTGCAGTCCTGCTATAAGTCTGATTATAGCTGATTGTTGCCATTACTAGTAAACAGATTAATTTCCCATAGTTTGTAGACGCTATATCTTTTGCGCAAACCATTTATTATACTATGCTTATTGGATTTTTTTTTTTAATAAAATGCTTTTTTTTTTATTTAATATATTTTTATTAACGAAGTAAAAAATATTAGTTTTATTAGATTTTTTTTTAATTCAAAATTGGCAGTCTCTTTTTTTTTTTGTTTATAGCGCAAAAAAACAAAAACAAAACACAGATCAAATACCACCAAAATACAGCTCTATTTGTGGGGGGGAATATACAGTACATTTTTTTTTTTGGGGTACATCGTTGCATGACCATGCAATTGTCAGTTAATTGCCGTATCACAAAAAATGGCCTGGACATGAAGAAGGGGTAAATCTTCAGGAGGTCAAATATAAACTTTAATTTAATTTAACAGAGAAATTTAGATGCCATCCTATTTTGTACATGACACAAAGATGTGTATTGAGCTTTGGAAGCGCGTCTCTTTCAAAAATGTATTTATGATGATCAAATCTGTTCGTAATTGATCTATGAAAGTGTGAAATCTTGGATCCCTTGGCTGTTCAATAGCCCCCCCCCCCAGACATTTAAAACTGGTTTTATTTGAGTCCCTTTGTAACTCTTTTCTTACCTGTTGTTGTTGTTGTTGTTGTTGTTGTTGTTCTTACCCTTTTAACTTCTTAATGGGGTGACATGCTGTTACTTCTATAATGTGATTGCACAGATATGTTGTCACCTTGTGATCTGGACCGCCTAACTCCTGCTAACACTTTTTAAGCAGCTGAAGCACTTTTTTTCACTAATGCGATGCGAGAACCCTGTGAAATGCACTGCGAGTTCCCGCATCACACCCGACTACTCGCACGGCAGTTCACACTGCCATATGCAAACTGCTGGGGAGCGTCATACAACACTGACACTCCCATTTCAACTTGCGTATCGCACTGCAAATTGACAGTACGGACATGAATTGGGTCCAGTGCGCGTTTGGTCAGAATTTGGTGCGATTTGAGCCATACTATCTGTATGGCTGAAATCGCATTGCACGGACATCACATGTAATTTGCGAATCACATGCGATATCGCACATCGCACATTGCACTATTGTGTACCGGGCCTTATAGAGCCTTTTTAAAAAAAAAACTATAAATAAAAGCATACTGTTGTGTGTAAAGTCGGGTTCACACAGGCCGAATGTCAGGAGACATTGGCCGGTTAAAAAATAAATAAATATTCTGTGCATGTCTGTGTGTATGTAGGTCCGTCTCAGCCAATAACGGAACACTGATCGGAGTGTTCTGGCTGGGGGGCCACCCCACTTGTCGGAACACATCAGCTCAGTGGGGGAGTTCGATGTACAGCGAGTAAAACGGCTCCGACCGAAGCGGACAGTCCTTCTTCTTTTTTTTTTTTTTTTTCTCCAACCCATCCTGTTGGAGGAAATCGTGTGTACCAGACTTAACCCTGTTTTTTTTTTTTTTTTTTTTTTATAGTATATGTAAAAGTGTACTGTGTAACTATCAAAACTTGCTCATGATTCGACTAACATCATCTTCAAATTTTGCCTGAATTGGTCTAATGCATATAACGGAACTCCTACAAAAGATTTAATTTTGTTTGTGACTTTTTTAAATGTGTTTTTTTTTTTTTTTTTTTTGTATAACAAACATTATCATACTTCATATACTATCAGTCCTTTTCTTCCTAGGATCCCCCCCCCGTGTTCCCTCATGGCAAGCTGCTTGCTTTGGGGGCACTTTTTAGGGCTCCATCCTGATCCTTAGCACCTCCCCCTGCTCTCTCCTCACAGGCTGGAATTGACAGCAGAAGCCAATGGGTCCCGCTGCTGTCTCCTTGTCCAGTGAGATGAGCGAGCCTTACTGCTGGTCGTGATTTGTCAAATTGCATGCCAAATCAGCGACTGTTGCTGGCAATCGCATAGTCCGAATCTGTACAACACCGACTTTGCGGCACCACAGTTTCCCAAAAGTAGTTTCTGTACTACTTTCGACAACTTTGGATGCAATTTCAATAGACACCTGTACAGCAACAATCACAGATGTCGCCCCTGAAGTTAGATTGATATGTGGGTATGAAATTGTGCAAGATCAGCTGAACTCGCTTGATTTCAATCCTGCAGCAGCGTGAACCTAGGCTCAGGTAAGTATTTTGGGGGCCTTCGGGGGAGCATAACGCGCTTTATATATAGATATACACACATACACACACAGCTCGACAATATCCGGTCGCAATTGCGACAAGAAATTGTGACCTGGCGCCCGCTGGTAATTGAGGCAGCAGACTCAATTTCCGGTCGTCGCAGGCCCACGGCTTTGCAGCCTTGTGAAGGTCCAAGCTTACTTCTGTGACCTGACGCCATCTGGTGGTGGCTGTTGGCATTACAAGTAAAACAGCAGTTCTTAAAGGGGTGTTCCAGCCCATTTTTATGTTTATTAAAAGTCAGCAGCTACAAAAAGTGTAGCTGCTGGCTTTTAACCACTTAAAGACCCCCGCACGCACATATACGGCCACAACATGGCTCGTACAGGCACAAGGGCGTAAATTTACGTCCTCGCCTGAGTGCGGTTCGGGGGTCCCATCGGGACCCCCTCCGCGGCATGCGGGGGTCTCCCTACCTCTGGGAGCGATCCGGGATCTGCGGGCGGATGTCCGTGTTTTCCGCCCCCCCCCGCGATTGCTCCCAGCCAATGGGAGCGCGCTCCCAGCCTGTCACTTCCTCCTCCTGTGTTTACACAGGAAGGAGGAAATGATGTATTCTCTCATCGCAGCGCTGTTTCCCAGCGCTGCTGATGAGAGAAGACATGACAAGTAAGTGTGCACCAACACAACACTGACACACACTCACATAGGCATATTAACCCCTTGTGATCGCCCCCCCCCCCACCCCCCTGTCACAGTGTTACTGAATGCAGTGATTTAATCACTGCATTTAGTGTCAGTGTGACAGGCACTGTAAAAAACAGTTAGTGTTAGGTTCAGGATAGCCCCCCCACCCCCCCTAATAAAGTTTTAACCCCCTGATCACCGCCCTAGTTAACCCTTTCACTCCCTATTGCCAGCGTCACTAAGCGATCATTTTTCTGATCGCTGTATTAGTGTCGCTGTTCCCGCTAGGTAGCTATTTTTTTTTATTGCGATTTTTTTTTTTTTACTAAAGACATGTGGCTAAATAAATTTTGGCCTAAATGTTTGACTAAAATTTAGTTTATTTGATTTTTTTTTAACAAAAAGTAAAAAATAGTGTTTTTTTTTCAAAAATGTCGCTCTATTTTTGTATATAGCGCAAAAAATAAAAATCGCAGAGGTGATCAAATACCACCAAAAGAAAGCTCTATTTGTGGGAAGAAAAGGACACAAATTTTGTTTGGGAGCCACGTGGCACGACCGCGCAATTGTCTGTTAAAGCGACGCAGTGCCGAATCGCAAAAACACCTTGGGTCATTTACCAGCGTATTGGTCCGGGTCTTAAGTGGTTAATAAACACTCACTTACCTGCTCCTGCGTTCCAGCGACGCGCCGACCGGGGGTCCGCTCCTCTCCCCCCCCTCCCCAGCCGGCGTCTCCATCCCGACTGTGGGCACCCAGCCGTGACAGCCTTCGGCTTCACGGCCGGGCACCCACTGTGCATGCGCGAGCCGCACTGCGCATGCGCGCGCGGCTCGCCGCTGATTGGAGAGGCGATCGCATGGGACCTGTCATGTGTCCCATGTGATCGCCTACAGGGAGGGGCTGGTGTAGGCGATTAAGGCTTAATCGCCTAACCAGCCCCTCGGCAGAAGCAGGAAGTGGGACAGGAAGTCGCACTCCTACTGAAGCCCCCACTCCCCCCCCCAAAAAAATTACATGCCAAATGTGGCATGTAAGGGGGAGGGGATTAAACAAAAGTTGTTTTTTTAGGGTGGAACTCCTCTTTAAAGTGTTTTTTTTCACTGCCATCTCCTTCCCTCTAATTAGAACCCCCAAACATTATGTATATTTTTTTATTCTAACACCCTAGAGAATAAAATGGCGATCGTTGCAATACTTTCTGTTACACCGTATTTGCGCAGCGGTCTTGCAAGCGCACTTTTACACTTTTTTAAATTATAAAATAAGACGGTAAAGTTATCCCAATTTTTTTTTTATATTGTGAAAGATGTTACGCTGGGTAAATTGATACCCAACGTGTCACGCTTTAAGTTTGCGTCCGCTC
This sequence comes from Rana kukunoris, assembly GCA_029574335.1. Lineage (NCBI taxonomy): Eukaryota > Metazoa > Chordata > Amphibia > Anura > Ranidae > Rana > Rana kukunoris. Next base: position 298,468,592 of record CM056049.1, read on the forward strand.
GTGGAATGCCGATAAACTTTTACCCTTAATCTCCACGACGTTTAAAAAACTCTACAGGTTGCATGTTTTGAGTTACAGAGGAGGTCTAGGACTAGAATTATTACTCTCGCTCTAACGATCGCGGCGATGCCTCACGCGTGGTTTGAATACCGTTTACATATGCGGGTGCTACTCGGGTGTGTGTGTGTGTGTGTGTGTGTGTATATTATTATTTTTTTGTTATTCACTAATGCATGAAGTAAAAAACTTTCTGCCTTTTACCACCACTTTAATTATTGCATGACTTTTCTTGTGTGTACTTACAGGCCTTTTTTTTTTTTGGTTTATTTCCAGGTACTGGTGAGAGTGGAAAAAGTACCTTTATTAAGCAGATGAGAATTATTCATGGCTCTGGTTACACAGATGAAGACAGGAGAGGATTCACAAACCTGGTTTACCAAAATATATTCACTGCTATGCAGTCAATGATTCGGGCTATGGACACACTGAGGATACAGTACTCCTCTGAGCAAAACATGGTAAGATCATCTTCTCTTTAAATATTACATGATTGTCACATTGGCTACCAGGCTTCAAGAACTTCTCTAGTAAATTCTAGGGTCCAAGTAACTAATTTGTATAAAAAGAGCTGGGTAACAAATTTGTATTGTAGGTTTACATTTAAGTTTGGATGTTGTGGTGTTTGCCTGCTTTAATGTTAAAGCGCAACTAAAGTCCCACTGTATCAAACTGCGAGCAGGCAGGTTTTCTACTGCAGAAGAGACATGCAATAAAATGCACCTACCTGCCTGCTTTCTGTCTTTTTCCAGCCATGTAAACTGAGCCGCGCATGCATAGCTCAGCCTGCTTCCAAAAGTTCGGGGTCAAAGGGTACAAAAAAGACCAAAAAACAAAGGGGTTCCCCCTCTGATTCTGATATGCCGATACTTTCCCCGCAACTTATTCCCATGAGGGTCGCCTTGGATGAGCCATTGGGGGGGTCTGGTGCTGAGGCTGGCCCAGATCAGCCCAGCCCTGTGTTTATCACAGAGGAGATGCTAGCTGTATCCCTAGGGGGGCTAGAAGAAAGATTAGCAGCGATGATCGCTAGATCTATTCCTGGCAAGAAACGGGCTAGATCCCCATCGCCAAAGGGTATATCCTCAGATGCTGAAATTCTCTCTCAGGAGGAATTGGAATCGCAGGAGGATCAACTAGACCAGAACCAAGAGGGTTCAGGGATTGAGGGATCTACCTCTGAGGAACCATTTTCAGACTCCCAGACAGAGAGACTGTGGGTGCAGGCTTTGACGGACATGGTCCGCTCGGCATTTAATTTACCATTGCCAGAGCCTCAGGTTCCTGCGGTATCCTCTCTGGGCTCTTTGAAAGCTCCTTTGAGCAACGCGGTTTTTCCGGTCCATCCTCTCTTGGAGGAATTGATCTTTCAGGATTGGGTACGACCGGACAGGATTTTTCTGCCGCCGAAGAGATTTTCGGTCATTTACCCTATGGAGGAAAAATTCTCGAAGAGGTGGAAGCTCCCAGTGGTGGATGCAGCCATCTCATGTGTGAATAAATCACTAACTTGCCCGGTGGAAAACATACAAATGTTTAAAGATCCGGTTGATAAACGGTTAGAGACACTTTTAAAGGCATCCTTTGCTACGGCAGGAGCAGTGGTACAGCCAGCTGTGACTGCAATTGGAGTTTGTCAGGCGTTAAAGGACCAGACAAAACAAATGCTAAAAGACATGCCTACCCAACAGGCAGAAGAGTTTTCTGACATTCCCAGAGCTCTGTGTTTTGCGGTAGATGCTATAAAGGATTCCATCCAGCAGGCCTCTCGTTTATCACTATTCTTGGTACACATGAGAAGGCTCTTATGGTTGAAGAACTGGGCGGCGGAGCCCCCATGCAAAAAGCTTCTGGCAGGGTTTCCCTTCCATGGAGGACGACTCTTCGGAGAGGATCTGGATAAATACATTCAGACTATTTCAAGTGGCAAAAGTACCCTTTTACCAGTCAAAAAGACATTCAGGGGTCCTACATTTAAAAGGCAGCTCTCTCCTGTCTCAGGGCCCTCAAATTCGTATCGACGGCCGCCTGCGCAATCAAACTTTAACAATAGATCGCAGAGACAGGCCCCTGAGGGTAAGAGACCATGGTATCGCAAGCCGACAAAGCCAGCCCCTAAGTCTGCCTTATGAATGGGCGCCCCCACTCTCGTGGGTGGGGGGAAGGCTTTGTTTCTTCTCAGAAGTTTGGGAAGCCAAGATCCCCGACAAATGGGTCCGGGCGTCTGTAACCACAGGCTACAGACTGGAGTTTCTAAAGTTTCCTCCGCCTCATTTTCAAGAGTCAAGGCTACCAAAGGATCCAGCAAAGAAGGCCTCGATGCTGGCAGCTAGGTTTCTATTCCAATCTCTTTGTCATACCAAAGCCCAACGTCGATGTCAGGCCAATCTTGGACCTAAAAAGTTTAAACGTTTACCTAAGGGTTCGTTCCTTCCGGATGGAATCCGTCCGGTCAGCAGTCGCCACGCTCCAGAGGGACGACTTTCTGGCTTCCATAGACATAAAGGATGCTTACCTTCATGTACCAATCTTTCAGCCGCATCAAAGATTTTTACGCTTCGCAGTGGGGCAGCGACACTTCCAATTCAGGGTGCTCCCCTTCGGGCTGGCCACGGCCCCCCGGGTATTCACGAAGATCCTAGCCCCAGTTCTGGCCAATCTAAGGATCCAAGGGGTCACAGTCCTAGCATACTTGGACGACCTTTTAATCATAGATCACTCACGGCCGTGTCTGCAACAGGCAGTAAACCTCACGGTTCAGTACCTCGAGAGGTTCGGCTGGGTCCTAAACCGGGAAAAATCAGCGTTCCATCCTACAAAGCAGTTGGAATACCTCGGCATGAGGTTAGACACAGAACAGCAAAGGGTGTTCCTGCCCCTTGTAAAGGTCGAAGCTATCAAGGGGTTGGTTCAGTTGGTTCTAAGCAAGAAAAAAACAACTATTCGCCTGTGTATGCGATTACTAGGCAAGCTAGTGGCCACGTTCGAGGCAGTACCATACGCTCAGATCCACACTCGCGTCCTACAGGCAGCCATTCTAGCAGCCTGGGGCAAGAGAGCACATGCCTTGGAGTCCCCTTTGACGCTATCATCAAAGGTCCGACAAAGCCTGGCCTGGTGGTTAAACCCTCAGAATCTTCTAAAGGGAAGGTCCTTCAGCCCCGTTGTCTGGAAGGTAGTTTCCACAGACGCCAGCCTGGCAGCCTGGCAGGCTGGGGGGCGGTCTTGGAGGGGTTCTCTCGCCAGGGAACTTGGGCGGAAGCAGAGAGGCAGCTACCCATCAATGTCTTGGAGATCAGAGCTGCTCGCCTAGCCCTCCTGGCATGGACTTCCAGATTACAGGGGTCCCCGGTGAGAATCCAGTCAGACAATGCCACAGCGGTGGCATACATAAACCACCAAGGGGGAACCAGGAGTCAGGCCGCTCAGAGGGAGGTGAGCTTGATTTTTCAGTGGGCAGAGGTTTATGTACCCTGCATTTCGGCGATATTCATTCCCGGAGTGGACAACCTGCAGGCAGACTTCTTAAGTCGCCAGATTCTGTCGCCGGGGGAGTGGTCTCTGCATCCCCAGGTCTTTCAGACAATCTGCCAGAAGTGGGGAATGCCAGACATAGATATAATGGCATCCAGGTTCAACAAGAAACTAGACAGGTTCGTGTCTCGAGCGAGGGACCCTATGGCCTGCGGAACCGATGCGTTGGTTTGCCCTTGGCATCAATTCAAACTTCTATATGCATTCCCTCCGCTACAGTTACTTCCTCGCCTGTTGCGCAGGATCAGAGTGGAGCACAAGCCAGTCATTCTAGTAGCTCCAGCTTGGCCCCGGAGGACATGGTACTCACTAGTCCTGAAGATGGCAGTGGGAGACCCTTGGACTCTTCCTCTACGACCAGACCTACTCTCACAAGGCCCGATCCTCCACCCTACATTACAGCGTCTAAATTTGACGGCCTGGAGGCTGAATCCCTGATTCTCAGGGGTAGAGGTCTGTCTAGGCAGGTAATTCCTACCCTGATTAGGGCTAGAAAGCCGGCCTCCAGGGTGATTTATTACAGGGTGTGGAGGACCTACGTAGGCTAGTGTGAATCCAAAAGATGGAATTCTCCACCTAGGAGTGGATAAAGGCCTGGCATTAAGCACAATCAAGGGACAGATTTCAGCTCTGTCAGTGTGGTTTCAGAGGCCGCTGGCCACCCACTCCTACTGAAGCCCCCACTCCCCCCCAAAAAAATTACATGCCAAATGTGGCATGTAAGGGGGTAAGGAGTGGGATAAGAGGAACTTCCATCCTTCTTTCCGAAACCCACATTAGAAAGGAAGGGTTGCCAAATTTGGGTGGGACTCCAGAAAAGATCCGGAAAACAGATTTTGTTCGTTTTAAGGGGGCTGAATCATTTTGCACACCCAATTTTTCAGTTTTTTATTTGTTAACAAAGTTTGAAATATCAAATAAATTTCGTTCCACTTCATGATTGTGTCCCACTTGTTGTTGATTCTTCACAAAAATTACAGTTTTATATCTTTATGTTTTGAAGCCTGAAATGTGGCAAAGGGTCGCAAAGTTCAAGGGGGCCGAATACTTTCGCAAGGCACTGTGTGTGTGTGTGTGTGTGTGTGTGTGTGTGTGTGTATATGTATGTGTGTTACTTTCAGAACACGCTACATATAAAATTTAAATTTCAGAAGTATATCATTCTATAGCTTTTTGGTTGGGCTTTGTTTTATGTAGCCGTTGTAAGCAGAAATAGGATGTCCTTTCATTAGGGCACCATGGCCTGTGAAGGCATTCAACCATGCTTAGGAAGTTCAAGTGTCTGGGAACTTGCCAGCCCAAAACAGGACTCATCAACACATAAGAAAGGAAAACCTGATACTGATACTTTACGGTTAGCGTAGGCTTTTATTATTTCTTTCCTATGTTCTGTTCAAACTATTCTTTACAATTTCTTTAATTTACTTTTTTCCAACTTTACGCATGTCAAGACAAAAAAATGTAATATTAGTATACCTCCTGGAGTTCATGCGGATTTCACCACGTGTTATCCCTCTAAACATGGTTTAAGGACAGAAAAATAACTGATGTGCCAGAAATATAGTGTACAAAGTTGACTTCGTCCCCTATGTGATATAAATGAGATTTTAACAGGGTGTCAAAAATGGTTACACCCAAGCACTTAAACTCCCACAAAAAACAATTGCCCCCTCACACACGCACACATAAATGCACCCATCAGGGGTGCCTGTGCACAAAAATGCTTGCACTACACATGTTGCATATCGTCATGCACATTGTAGCAAGAGCAGGAATTTGAGGGCCACTATCAGGGCCCTTTCACACGTACGGACAAACGGTACGTTTTTTACAAGTCCGTTTATGGACTTGTAATGCATCCCTATGGGATTGTGGACATTGGCGGATGATGCATCCGCAAAGATCCGTTTTTTCGGACGAAAGGAAACACTATTTTTCTTCCGTCTGGCGGATTGGATCGGATGAATACGGACAGACGGTCCATATTCATCTGATTCCCCAAAGGGGAAAGACAGGGTGGTCTCTGCACAGTGTGCGGGGACCGCCCTGTCCGCCGACAGCTCAGCGGGGATTTACGGATGATCCCCGCTGAGCCAACGGACACACACTGGGCGGATCAAAAACGGTCCGCTCCGTGTGACAGAGCCCTTAATGATTAACTTTAAAGGGATGAACTATAGGGGCTTTTAAATTGTCGCCTATAGAAAATATAGGGTAGTGAAATTTTGTTTTACATTTTTAAACCTTAATGGGTTGGGTATCTATTTACTAGGTGCAACTTCATCTCTTACAATTTACCCAGAAATGTGTGTTTTGGTTTCCCTGAAATTAACATTGGTATCATTTTTTTGGTGAAAATTGGCACTTGATAGAATATTGCACAAATATCATGAGGCATTAAAAATTTTGAACTACCACCATTTTATTCTCCAGGGTCTCTGTTTTCGAAAAAGGGTCAAATACCATGGGTAAAGAGCAATGCTGTTCAAGATTTAATTTAATATATATAATATATTCTATCTTTTTTTTTTTTCCCCCCTAACTGGCTGAATTTAGACAAATGCAACGTGATGTATCCAGTGGCTTTAAAAAAAAAATTCTACTAGGTGAATAATATCTTCAAAATATCCCTTGCTTTTGCATGAGAGCATAATTCTGAATTCAGACCTGCCTTTTTATTTGCTTAGCAGAGAGGTAACAGGCGACACTAGAGGGATAATCTTGTGACAGGTACCACCTGTCATCTCTCTTCTGACTGGCTGTGAGCTCTGCCTAGTTACTGTATGTACTTATTACTGTACACATGCATATATCTGGATGGCTCACAGTTCTCTGTACTTAAAGGTGCATTTCCCACTGTCGCCATTGCAAAAACTATAAACCGTGAGTGTAAAAAAAAAAAAAAAACGAATACAAAAAATATATATTATGCAATATAGTGTGTGTGTGTGTGTGTGTGTGTAACTAATTTGAGAAAAATTGTAGGACGTGTGCTACAGTTTTCTTATAAATAAGAGTGACGTCGTTGCATCCAGTTATGACATATTTTAAGGGGTTTTGACACATTTTTATTTTCCCTTGCTCTATACAACAAAATTCCCAGTCTTCATTTTAAAATTAATATGAAAAACCGAAAAGAATCTTAGAACAGTTAGTGTGCGTGTATATGTGTATATAATATAATATAATATTGTGAGAAAAACAATCAGCGCCACAATACTAATAAATTACTCCTATAATGATGTGAGGAATAAAAAAAATAAAAAAAACACACACAACAAAAATAACCCACAGCTGCTGAACACTTAAAGTGATACACCACACCTACTAAAATATTCATTTTGTTAAAATAGTGCAGCGCTGTGTGTGTGTGTGTATTTATATTTATATGTATGTGTTTGTGTGTGTGTGTGTGTGTGTGTGTGTATATTCTATCCAGTAAAGTGGCTGGCCTTGATACGAATCCTCCTACTTGAGTTGTACCTGTTTTATCTGATATTTTCTTCTCTACATCTATTCAATTTATAAAGCTTGTCTGATCTTCCAGAAAAAAAGCAGGGGCGGGGAGCTGAATTTACTCTACAGAGCGAAGTGAGGGGAGCTCTGAAAGCTCATTTGGAGGAAAAGGGGCACACCTCCCTTTACAAAATGCACCAACAGAAATAAGGCTGTCAATCACAGGCTGTGTGCTAGAACTCCCTCCCCTGTCACCTTTTTACCTTATGGTGTCTGGGAAAACTTGTCAGAAGTGGCAAGGAGTGAGGCAGCAGACAAACTTGATTTAAACAAGTACTTGCTTTAGAGGGGATAAGCTTTGTTCATATTTTATGTCTGTGGTTTACAACTACTTTAAATCTTGATGTCCTCTTTCACTAGTGGTCTGTGTAGAAATGACTCCTTACATTCGTGGTTAGTAGAAACTTTCCCAGTGCTTAAAGGGGTGTTCCAGCCAAAAAATGTGTTTATCAAAAGTCAGCAGCTACAAAAAGTGTAGCTGCTGGCTTTTAATAAACACTCACTTACCTGCTCCAGCGTTCCAGCGACGCGCCGACCGGGGCTCCGCTCCTCTCCCCCCCTCCCCGGCCGGCGTCTCCATTCCTACTGTGGGCACCCGGCCGTGACAGCCTTCGGCTTTACGGCCGGGCACCCACTGCGCATGCGCGAGCCGCACTGCGCACGCGCGTGGCGCGGCTCGCAGCTGATTGGAGAGGCGATCGCATGGGACCTGTCAGTGTCCCATGTGATAGCCTACAGGGAGGGGCTGGTGTAGGCGATTAAGGCTTAATCGCCTAACCAGCCCCTCGGCGGAAGCAGGAAGTGGGACAGGAAGTCCCCAAAAAAATTACATGCCAAATGTGGCATGTAAGGGGGTGAGGAGTGGAACAAGAGGAAGTTCCAAATTTGGGTGGAACTCCTCTTTAAGGAATTTAAATGAACCTCAGGAGGAACCCTGCTTGAGAAGGATGAGCTAGGCATTGTATGCCAATAAATCTGGATATTTTGTAGAGTAATGGTATTCAGTAAGTAGTTTAGGGACAAAATGTAGTAATTCACAATAATCACTCAAAAGGCCCCTGCTTCAAGACAGTCCAGTACAAAATAGATTTTGATTACGGTAGTTTCTATGGAGTGATGCATTTCGGTGTTTGCTCATCTTCCAGTGGTTGCTAAACTAGCCTCTTGCTTAGGAAAAGGGCTAAAGTCAAGCTTTGGACACATGCTTGCAGCTTTATTTAGGTGAAATTATGGTTTGGAGAAATGGTCTTGTATTTAACCACGGCTGCTTTTTTTTTTTTTTTTTTTTGCTTTTACAGCATTGAGTTAGTGTGGTCTGTTCAAGTGTAACCAGGCGTGTCAGTATTTGTTTTTAACAAGAGTCCTGCAGAGTCCCCCAAAATGTGCCTACCTGTTGATATAAGAAGTGAGCCTGACTTGCTCAGAAGCAAACATGCTTAAGAAGACTGGGGCCAATTCTCCCTTGTTTGGTTGCTTTTTTATAGCTTATTTTTAGATTCCTGTTTTATTTTGAAAATGTCTGAAATTTTATGGTAATAAAATATTACCACGTGCATGCATTTAAATAGTACAGAGACTTTTTAGTTCAAAGTACCCTGTAGCAGAAGTTATAAATACAGTAAGTTCTTTATTAGTTGACCTGTTCTCGAATAAAATATTGGCTGCTGTGGGTTGTATCTCATTTTTTTTAAATGCATGCGTTTGTTGCTTTATATAAGTATGTGTTTTGTGTATGTTCACATACAAGCCATCTACAGCAGTAATTCTCAACCCTCTTCTCAAGTACCCCTAACAGGCCATGTTTTGTAAATTTCTCTTAGGGCCCTTTCACACTAGCGGACGAACGGTCCGCTCATTACAAGTCCGTTTACGGACTTGTAATGGGTCCCTATGGGAGCGGATCCGTTAGTGGATGATGCATCCGCTAACGTCCGCTCGACCCGCATCCGTTTTTGCGGACGGAGGAATGTCCTATTTTTCTTCCGTCCGGCCAAACGGATCGGATGCAAACGGACAGACGGTCCGTTTCCATCCGACTCCCCATAGGGGAGAGCGGAGGAGAGACGGGGCGGTCCCTGCATAGTGTGCGGGGACCGCCCCGTCCGCCCGACAGCTCAGCAGAGACCCCCCGCTGAGCTGACGGACACACGGAGCAGACCGAAAAACGGACCGCTCCGTGTGTAAGGACCCTTAGATAAAATGGCTGTCTAAAATACCAAGCCATTGACTTTGATTTAAAGCACCTGTGCAATATAAAGGACGTGTCTCTTGCATAGTGTGTTGGGGAGCAGTTGGGAAGCAAATGGTGATCTCGGCATTCATGAGCATTCATTTTAATTGGAAGAGTAAATTATTATTATTCTGGCCAATGAAATTAATGCCAAATCGCTTTTCCTGACAAAACGCTGCTTCCAGGAGGAAAGGCGTCTAGGAGAGATGGCCACACATTCTGTGTGCATGAGGCCTATGTTTATATTCACTAGGATTTCTAATACTTTTTATTTTCCAGGTCTGTGTAATTTATGTTTAGTAAATTAGGGTTGTAGGTTTTTAAAATTAACTCTTTATAACAATAAAACGCAAACATTTATTTATTTTTTTTCTCCGTGACCACTACTTTTTTTTGCCATGTAGCAGTGATGGAAAACCTTGGCACCCCAGATGATTTGGAGCTGCATTTCCCTTGATGCTCATGCACTTTGCAGTGTAGTTGAGCATCATGGGAAATGTAGTTCCAAAACATCTGGGGTGCCAAGAATCTCCATCACTGCCATTATAAAAATGCAAAAAAAAAAGTTGTTCTACATGTTTTACCCCCCAGTCTGAGAAATCACCTTCTTGTGCTCCTTTGTAATTGCTATCTTTCATGTTATGATGCTGTATGGAAACAGACGATGCATTCATAGCAACAGTGCATGTAATGGGGAAGCCATGGGAAGTGGGCTATGGTTGGCGCAGTGACAAATGTTCTTGGCGCTGCCCTACAGTACAGGAGCAGGACAACTCTGTTCTTCAAAAGGGCAGTCCTCTGACCAGAAATGCAGGCTTTAGGTGCAAGAGATGTTGGTCAATGGGATAGCTCAAATTCAACAGCATATTAAGTATGGTGATATTTTAAACGTTTCTGTACATACTGTGTGTGTAGATATAGCTATACAAACATGGCCAAAAATATTGGCACCCCTGAATCAGATAATGCACCACTTAGTCCAGAAAATTGTTGCAATTACAAATGTTTAGGCATTCTCATGTTTATTTCTTTTGTTTGTATTGGTATGACACAAGAGTGGAGAAACAAAAGCCAAATCTGACACATTCCACGCAAAACTCTGAAAATAGACTGGATACAATTGGCACCCTCAATTTAATATTTGGTAGCACACCCCTCGGGAAAAATAACTTCCTGTAACCATCGGTGAGTTTCTTGCACCTCTCTACTGGAATTTTTGACTACTTGTTCACCAACTGCTCCGGGTCTCTCAGATTGGGGGGGTTCCTTTTTCTTAAAGCGGATGCTGCAGCTGCTGACTTTTAATATCGGCACACTTACCTGTCGTGGAGTCCAGCACTGTCCGCAGCAGAGGACGACCTCCATCCTAGGTGAGGGAACCAGGAAGTGAAGTGCTCTGGCTTCACTGCCCGGTTCCCTATGGCGCATGTGCAAGGCGCACTGGCCTTTTATGTTTCTGTGTCAGCAGTAGGGTCCTCCTGCATCTCCTTCCATAGCGTCTCTTCACATTCAGATGGGGATGTATAGTGCGCGGTGACTGTTGTATACTGTGCTTGAAGATCAGCTTGAATTTGTCTGGTAGTTGATTGAGGTTCTTTATTCACCATTCGAACAATTCTCCATTGCAATCTTTAATACATTTTTCTTATTTGTCCACGTCCAGGGAAATTTGGCTACGATGCCACGGGCTTTAAACTTCTTGACAATGTTGTGCGCAGTGGACACAGGAACATTAGTATCTCTGCTGTTGAATTTGTAACCTTGAGATTGTCCATGCTTTTCCACAGTTTTCGTTCTCAAATCCTCAGACAATTCTTTGCTGCTTTTTCTCTTCATGTGACACAAAGACACACAACAGAAAAGTTGAGCAAATTTTCCACCATTTTTTAACTGATTGTCAGCACCTGTTCATTGATGCAGGTGAGTTTAATTGCAAATTGCAGGCGCATCACAAAGTTGGAATGCAATTATTTCTTACACCTTTGAGAAGGTGCCAATAATTTTGTCCAGTTTTTTGAGTTTTGCGTTTTTTTTTTGAGTTTTTTTCTTTCTCCACTTTTTTGTCATGCCAATACAAACAAAATAAATAAACATGATAATGCCTAAACATGTGTAATTGCAACAATCTTCTGGGCATTATCTGACAAATGCAAAGGTGCTAATATATTTGGCCATCACTGTATATGAGTTCTTAGCTTGTGCATATGAAAACCTGTATAAAAATTATAATTTTCATTAAAAATCAAATATCAAAATAATCCCTAGATCTAGTAATAAGTCAAGATCCTGGCCCCAATATTAGATCAGGTAGGCTATCTGGTACATCAAAAGATATAGATAAGGAAGTTTGAGAAGTGGGTACAGCGTGGTGCCAAGCTTGACTTTATAGGAACAGTTATTTGCTCAAAGCATGAGTTGGCAGTATATTTAAAGCCTGGTACACACTAGTAGGTTTTTTTTTTGCCCAGTAAGGCTGAATGAAAAAACAAACTGACAGCTCAGGAGGAGCTGCTGTACTAACATTCCAATGTCAGTACACTGATCTCCCCTGCTGTTCTATTGTGTTCTAACAGGGGGACAGCCATCTGCTAGAACACACCAGTCGGCTCTCTGAGCCATTGACTGAGAGCACTGATCGGGAGTTGGTCAGCAGACCATTTTAGTCATGCCCCTTCGACAGAAGCCGGCCTGACTGCAGTACACACCGGCCGCATGTCAGCTGGTTTTCATTAAACTGGCTGATGCTGCCCAACATTTAGTCTGTGTGTACTGCTTTAATTTACTGTAGCTGTTTTTATTACAGGGGCAGGAGGCAGAGCAGGCTGCTTTAGATTTTTCTTTACCAGATATGTGTATTTAGAATGGCATTTAAACTAGGAACCTATATAACATTATTTTTTTCCTAAAAAATAAATGTGTACATATTGTTGGAAACTACAGTAAGAGTGGAAAGCAATATAGTTTTTAAAGTGATTTGTGGCTAAACATAAATACTTTTAAAAGGCTTCCGTACAAAGACGATGGTTGGGAAAGTAGAGCACCTGAACGTATGTTGGATACTGAAGATTCTTTAATAACTTCAAGGGGTTGTAAAGGTTCAAATATAAAAAAACAAAAGTCATATTTACCTCCACTGTGCAGCTTGTTTTGCAGAGAGTGGCCCTGATCCCGGTGTCTTGTCGAGCTGGTTCCTCCATCGATCAGGTTCTTGCCTCGACGGCGCAGTAGGAGGCCAGGGAAATCTCTGAGCCTCAACAGCTGATCGTCAGCTTGGACAAGCTCGTTCCCGCTGCCTGAAGCCTACTTATAACACTATGCCAAGAGGGCTAGCAGGGTTCCATAAACACAATAATGAAAAAAATAGAGTCCAAAAGGAAAAATGTGACATCCACACTGGTGAAGCCGAATCCCAATACGGATCATAAGGATAGTGACATGTAGCTGAAGACCTCCACCACACGTATATGCAAGTCCGCTTACCAGATATAAGTGGTCCCTTGTTGAGAGGAGACCAAAAACAGCATGTAGTAATTGGCAAAAACAGCTAGGCTCGGTGAGAGAGGCAGGCGGGTCAACGTGGGTCATCCAAAAGTGGCTCCAATAGCAATGGTCACCTTTGTTTGTGACCTTGATTTATTTAAATGGCACAGGACCTTAGAAGGAGATGCTGCCTTAATATAATAAAGCAGTTGTAAAGGTTCAGCTTTTTTTTTTCTTTAAAAAAAAATAAACATGTCATACTTGCCTGCTATGTGTAAGGGCCCTTTCACATGGACTTGTTCGTGTACGGGCTAGATCCGGGCATGTCGCCGCTGACATCCGTGGCTCCATAGACCTACACATTGCGTCCTTTCAGGTCCGCCCCTGTGTGAAAGGGGCCTAATAGTTTTGCACAGAGCAGCCCTGAACCTCTCCTGAGTGGCCCTGACTCGTCTTCTGTGTCTGTCCCCATAGCAAGCGCATGCTATGGGGGGCAGACATGCGGGTTCAATCCCAGGCTGGGCTGTTTTTGTCTTTGAGAGCACAAAGACTGGCGATAAAGGTAGTGGAACGAGAATGAATTAATGTTTTTCTTTGCACTGATGTTCATGTCGGTAATCCAGTATAAATTAAATCACAGTTGGCATCATGATAATCCAATGTTGTAAAATCTAACTACTTGATAATACAACCAGGCTGAAGAAAACGATATCTGTGAACCAAAAACTGGGATTACTTGTAGTAGTCACCACAGGACTGTTGAAAACCTTGCACTGTCAAATGTTTTTAGCCATACTACTTGGTGTTCACAGGAGTGCATGTACTCCTGTGACCCAGAGTTGGTTTTGCTGATGGGGCAAAGTTGTGCCAAGCTCAGGAAGGAATCCAACGGTATTGTCGGGTTCCACCCCACAGCTGGCTCCACATTTCAATGTGTGGCTGAGCGATGGTGCCATCTGTGCCCACCCATCTCCAGCTCAGGCCCTCCAGTGAGCGCTGGTGGAGCAGAACAGACAGCTGTGACTGACTGTCGCTGCACTACACATGGAGCAGACCACAAACTGAGTGATCAGAGGTCATGTGATCACTCGGTTTTCTGTGGTAGAATTGGCATGGGACTAAAGCTGTAAGGAAATATTTTTTTTGCTAAACATGAGTTTTAAATTTTGAATGTGGTAAGTTTTTTAGAAATAGTTTAAAATTGTGAAGATCTAAAATATTTACTAATCCAGAGTTGAAATGTAAATGAGAAGGCCATGTAACTACTTGTATAAAATGATTTAACATTCCTGTTCCCTCTTTAAATAAGCCATACACAAATGGTCTACTTTGGTTAGAATGCAAAATTTCCCCTGCCACACTTGACGAAATGAAACAAATAAAATAGTCTGACCCATATGTGTCACATGCTTTATAGATGCAAATGAGATTTACAGGCAATGCCAAATTAACCTGTCCCAAACCTTGGCAGTTCAAACTGAGAATGTGATTAGAAGAATGGACAAGGTCATGTTTCACTTGGTGGATCATGACCTAAATGAGCAGTAGATCCAGATAAATAGGCCTCTGATTTATATACAGACCTAGGCCTTCCCGTCTGTGTTTTTGTTTTTACTTTTTTCTTTCTCCAGCTTCCTGTTGGTCAGAAGGATCACTAATGTCATTTAAATGACTTGTGCTTGGGAGTGAGCTGGTCTGGGGCCAAGCAAGACTTTTACTGGAAAAGTTGCATATAAATTCAGCTGCCTATGCTTTGGATACAGATCATTTGTAATTAGGGTTGTCCCGATATCACTATTTTAGGACCGAGTACAAGTACCAATACTTTTTTTCATGTACTCGCCGATACCGAATACCGATACTTTTTTTAAATGTGTCCCCAAATGCAGCCATGTCCCCCCCCCTATTTAGGCATCGGGAGTATTTGAGGGAGTACAAGTACTCCCGCAAATACTCGGCATCGGTCCCGATACCGATACTAGTATCGGTATCGGGACAACCCTATTTGTAAAGATTTCCATTTTTTTTTTTTTTGTGCTAATAATAATTTTTTAATTCCATTCACCAGTTTAGTGACCGTTTTTTACTTTAAAAAGTAGGGTTGCATTGATATGGTACTCGTGTAAATGCCCCCGATACCTGAAGCCGATACTTTTAGGCTCGGTTCTTTCAGCTGACATTGGGATTCCCCCACTGACAGCTGGAAAAAAATAAAAAGCTGGCAATTATTGGTTAAGCCGGGCCGTTGCAACCTTAACAGCCGATGACTCATCTGTCCGTGGGGTTACCCTGTTGACTGCTGAAGTCCCAGCAATTGGAGCTTTCAAATAAAAAAATAATAAAAAAAGGCGTGGCAAGATTAAAAGAAACCTTGTTTTCTTTTTGTACCTTACTGTTTTTCTTCATCTACAAATCAAAGGGATGAACTTCGATCTGCAGATAGTCTATTTGAAGCAACCTGTTTTTTGTAAAATGTTCCTCTGTTTAACCCCCCTTTTATTAATCTTTAATTTACTCTAATCAGCCTTAATTAACTCCTTATCCTCCCCCATTTAATTATTATTTTCCTGCTGTTTTTTTTTTTTTTTTTTTATAAACTATTAATAATAGTGTTTTTATTTTTTTATTTTTTTCTTAGACTGTTTATATTTTTACATCTTTGACCATTATTTACATCACACAAAAAAAAAAAAACGAATTTAATTAGTAAATAACATTTAAAATGTTTTGCTGAAGGGGGTGGGAGCCGAGGGGGAGGAGGAGGACTTTGTTATTTATTGATTTTTTTTGTTTTTCCTTTCTTGCTTTCCTTTTTTTTTTTCTCTTTGTCTATCTTTCTGGCTATAGAGCTAAAACCAGGACTTATATTAATTAATATTAATTGGGGTTAAGATAAAAAAATATATATATTATTGTGGTGCTGTGTAGTATGAATTCCTTTTTGATATGATTGTATAATGTTTTGATATAAATAAAAATATATATATTATAAAAAAAATGCTTTGCTGACAGCTAAAGTATTAACAAAACCACTGCTGTAGATATTGGTAATTGGAATCGGCGAGTACTTAAAAAAAAAAAGTAGTGTCGGTACGCATGTTTTTTTGCCACAAGACCTCGGAGAAGACTGTAGCAACTACAAATTTTGAATTTTGAGTATGCACAAGCTTATCTGTGACAACATACTGCTTATGCTGGTCTTGCAACTGTTCGAATTTCAGCCGTTTACTGCTTTGTAGATGGCTCTGTTGGCCTTCTCACGCGCAACATTGTTTAATTGAGAAATCAAGTTGGGTGGAACATTTCAGCCCATCAGCAGAAAATAAAATAATGTTTGAAGTACTTTGGAACATTCATCAACTCGTCGCATCCCGTGAATTTTTGCACGCACATTCGATCAAAAATCTATTAGTCTGATTTGGTCACATGCATTCCAATGCAGTCATTTGATGGTACAAACGCTTTTTGATGTTGATACAATCTAAGCACTAGGAGTCTTTTCTTGCACTTTTTAGATGACCTATCATGTCACTGGGGAACCTTTTTTAAATTATTGACCTACTGTGTTGGACCTGTTCAAGTATCGCCTAGTTTAATGCTGAATTCCAAAAGCAAGGGTTTTAATTTTTTTTGTCTAGGTTACTGTTGAGTACCTTTTTTACTTGCCTTATTCCTCTCTCCCACAGGCTCCCCTCCATAAATGAGCGGCCCCTTGAAGCCCGTCTCTTGGTGCTTCGTCCATTTGTTGCACTTGTCATTGCGTAATATGCAAAGCCAGGAGTGCTGCATTGTAAGATAAAACAAATCTCCTATTTGAAAGATTGTACACATTAAAGGCTCTGTTCATTCACAAACAGAGGCAATTCTGGTGCTTTCTGCATCCTTTCAAAGGAAGCGCTATTTAACAATACAGATTTGCACAATTTGTATTATGTTTAGGGTGCCCAAAACCCTAGTATATTTGATTTCTGCCTAAATTTGCTGAAATGAAAGTAGGCCAGGTTCTGTATCAATATTTATTCTTTCCTACTTCCTTTACAGTAAAATTATCTCTACCAATGTTGACTAGTGTATATGGCAATTGTATCTGTATTGTTACTTTACATAAACAAATAATGATTGGTTAAAAAAAATATTATTCTTGCCTTCTAGCCTTTACTCATCTTGCTTATATTAATAAATATGACTTTTTTAGACCACCCTTCTCGAATAGTCCTCATCTGTATTGACTATCCATGCTTTTGTAATGCTTTTTGGTACTTCTTGTTATCTGAAAAAAGTGTTTTTTTTTTTTTCAAATTCAAAAACCTCACTTAGAAATGTATATTTTCATTTAAAAATTGCTTGAATTTCAAATTCCATACCTCCCCTCAGTTTTCCTGCTAAAACCAGCGAAGGACTGAGGGACCACATTGCTTCATTTTAATAGTGATTGATGGTGGCTAACATGTAGTGCAAGATGTTGGGGGTTATTTACGAAAGGCAAATCCACTTTGCACTGCAAGTGCACTTGGAAGTGCAGCCGCTGTAGATCTGAGGGGAAGCTCTGAAATTAGGGGAAACGCTGCCGATTTTATCATCTAATTATGGGCAAGCAAAAATACTCCTTTTTTTTTTCCTTGCATGTCCCCCTCAGATCTACAGTGACTGCACTTGAAAGTGCACTTTCAGTGCAAAGTTGATTTGCCTTTCGTAAATAACCCCCATTGTGGTTTATTGATGATGATTTTATTTTCAATCTAAAGTAGTGTTGGTATTGACCCTTTAAAAGCCTTGCTTATAGCTCTTCCTATGTGCTTTATTGGTAGATTCAATTTTCATAGCATTTTTCACACTGGTGCATAATATTGAATTTCTACGCAACTTTCACAAGGTGTTTTAGAACCATGCATGTAGACTTCCTGTTTAATAAATGTTGCCTTAAAGCGGAGTTCCACCCAAAAATGGAACTTCCGCTTAATCCCCTCCCCCTTACATGCCACATTTGCCATGTAATTTTTTTGGGGGGGGGGGGGGGAGTGGGGGCTTCAGTAGGAGTGGGACTTCCTGTCCTGCTTCCGCCGAGGGGCTGGTAAGGCGATTAGGCCTTATCACCTTACTGCAGCCCCTCCCTTTGGCGATCGTCTAGGACACTGACGGGTCCTAGACGATCGCTTGTCCAATCAGCGGCGGGCCGGGTGCCCACAGTCGCAATGAGGATGCCGGCCGGGGAGGGGGGGGGGGGAGCGGAGTTTTTACCTTGTCGGTTTGGCTTACTAACACTCTGGATGTGAGTGTGAGACTTGAGTTGTGAACTGTGTACCTCTGCAGTGCATGTGATTAGGGGCGTTGATGGAAAGGAAAAGGAAGAGTCTGTTCTGTATACATATCCTGTGTACCGATTTAAAACTTTCAATGAAATCCTGCTGACATTTTCTTGTGCTTCTCTTTGATTTGATACATGCGGTTCATGTAAACACTTATCCCAGGCCACCAGCAAACATGAGTTCAGTTTTTTTTGGGGGATTCGTGTTCAGCTTGAGCACTGCAGTGCTTTTACTGTTTTTGAAGGCATGGTTTATTAACCTTTTTGTGCTAGCTGCTGCCCTTCTTGCTTTCTGCTGAGCGATGACTTTATGCTTTTAGTACTTATTGAAATTACCTTTTTTAGATCAATCAAAATGTATATCAACTGGTCAGGAGGTGACCTCCTGTATTAGCACAGTGTTTTGTAACAAACCTTAAAGAGGTTACAAATACTGTAGGTGCTCCAGAGATACAGTGCGCCACTATTTTGATTGAGGGAAGCCTGCTGTGATTCCTTTTCAGCATGCTCAAACTTCCACCCATAGTCTCCTGGGATGTGTGAGAAAATGGGAGGTGATGGTTCAATTTAAAGTGATTGTAAATGATCACCTTGTATAAAAAAAATAAAAAAGGAAATTCAGTTTAAAATAGAAATAAAAGGCATAAAATTGTTTAATACATGATTACATTCCCTCTGTTCTTAATGGCATAAGAGCTGGGGAAGGAGAAGCAGCAGCAGCAACACACTGAGCTTTCCAGCGAATGCATGTGCAGCAGGGGGGGGGGGTGGCAGTGCCAGGACAAGTTTCATCTTTGGAGGAGAGCACTCTGAGTTCCCAGCATTGCAAGAGAACTAATCATGATGTCTTCTCCTGGCTAGTGTTATTAATAGGAAAGCCAATGGACTGGCAGGAACACTAGGGATTTCACGTAAAGGAAGCAATACCAAGAGAGCAGGATACTTTCTCATACAAGTACATGGTACAGCAGGCACATACCAGGAATATGAAATGTTGGGGTAACAAACACTTTCAATTCTGATTGGCTGCTATGGGATACCGCATTAATAAAACTTACTTTCTTTCTCGTACATCACGGGACACAGAGCGGCATATTCATTACTATATGGGTTATATGGAGTACCTTCAGGTGTGGACACTGGCAATCTCAAACAGGAAGTCCCCTCCCTATATAACCCCCTCCCCTAGAGGGAGTCCCTCAGTTTTTTCGCCAGTGTCTTAGGTGTTGGTCACGGAATAGCTTTGCTCCACATCCTTGGGATTAAGGGCGGGCTAACCGGATCTGTCCAAGGAGCCTCAGTGCCAAAGTGGACAGTACCCGGGCCCCAAACCGTGGGGTTTTGCCTATAATGCTCCTCTTTGGAGGGCTGGACCCTGGGCCCAGGACTTGGGGTTTGTAAAAACCATAAGTTCCTGTTTGCCAGGGTGCTATATAGGTCCAGGACAGTGGGTACCTTCATAGGACCCCAGGGCCTGAAGGTCTACTACGCTACCCACGGAGATGGGAGAAGATTGGATCAGTTTGCTGGACAAACATCATGGAGCAGGTAAGGGGGAGCCTGCGGGACTTGGTTCGACAGCAGGCTCTCCGGGGTAACCTAAAAGGGGGGATAGCCTAAGTATGCTCTGCATGGGCAACCTTGCTCACTATGTCTGAGAGAGACAGGATGACACCTTTTTTCCCCCATCACTAGGTTCCCCTGTCTAAGAATGTGTTGCTAGCTAACCTGCTGCTTTCTTCCTAGGACTAGTAAGGATCCCTAGGGGCCTTTTGGAGAGTCCTACCTGGCCGGGGGTTTGAATCTGCCGCCTGTTTCTGCAGTCCTGGGTCTCCAGCAGCGCGGCTCCTCCATGTTCCTCCTGTTCCGGCATACGCGCGCGCGCACGTCTTATAGACGTTTTTCGCGCCGTTCAGACAGGAGGGCGGGGGGGGGGCGTGCCTGCGGCGTCATACAGGGGCGCGCCTTGTGCTGTTATAGATCAGCAGGCATTGTCAGTGCTCAGTCTGAGGCTGATTTCAGAAGGAGAGGACGCAGAGCGGCAGAACAGTGACTCCCGGTGGCGGAAGAGGGGTAGTACATGCTGGACTTTGTTCCAATGCCTTTTTTGTTAAGCCAAGAAATTCCCCTTTTTGCAGCAGGTTGGAGGCTGGCAAACTTAAGTTTGGGGTCACTGTATGTTTTAAAAAAGAAAATATATATAATATATATTTAAAAAAAAAAAAAAAAAAGAGAAAAAAAAAAGAGAAAAACATACGGGATCCCATCAGTTTTTGGGCATTAGTGATCTATTGTCCCCTAAGCTCTGGTTTTGTACTCCTGGCCACTACAGTCTGTTGTGTGGGCGGAGTCCCTCGATTTTGTATTATGGCTTCCAAAGGTTCGGGGTCAAAGGGTACAAAAAAGACCAAAAAACAAAGGGGTTCCCCTTCTGATTCTGATGATATGCCGATACTTTCCCCGCAACTTATTAACATAAAGGGCGCCTTGGATGAGCCATTAGGGGGATCTGGTGCGGAGGCTGGCCCAGATCAGCCCAGCCCTGTGTTTATCACAGAGGAGATGCTAGCCGTATCCCTAGGGGGGCTAGAAGAGAGAATAGCAGCATTGATCGCTAGAGCTATTCCTGGTAAGAAACGGGTTAGATCCCCATCACCAAGAGGTGTATCCTCAGATGCTGAGATTCTCTCTCCGGAGGAATTGGAATCACAGGAGGATCAACTAGACCTGAACCAAGAGGGTTCAGGGATTGAGGGATCTGCCTCTGAGGAACCATTTTCAGACTCCCAGACAGAAAGACTGTGGGTACAGTCTTTGACGGACATGGTCCGCTCAGCATTTAGTTTACCATTGCCAGAGCCTCAGGTTCCTCCGGTATCCTCTCTGGGCTCTTTGAAAGCTCCGTTAAGCAACGCAGTGTTTCCGGTCCATCCTCTCTTGGAGGAATTGATCTTTCGGGATTGGGTACGGCCGGACAGGATTTTTCTGCCACCGAAAAGATTTGCGGTCATTTACCCCATGGAGGAAAGATTCTCCAAGAGGTGGAGGCTCCCAGTAGTGGATGCAGCCATCTCATGTGTGAATAAATCACTAACTTGCCCGGTGGAAAACATACATATGTTTAAAGATCCGGTTGATAAAAGGTTAGAGACACTTTTAAAAGCATCCTTTGCTACGGCAGGAGCAGTGGTACAGCCAGCTGTGGCTGCGATTGGTGTTTGTCAGGCGTTAAAAGACCAGACAAAAGAGATGTTAAAGGACATGCCTACCCAACAAGCAGAAGAGTTTTCTGACATTCCCAGAGCTCTGTGTTTTGCTGTAGATGCTATAAAAGATTCCATCCAGCAGGCCTCTCGTTTATCACTATTTTTGGTGCACATGAGAAGGCTCTTATGGTTGAAGAACTGGGCGGCGGAGCCCCCATGCAAAAAGCTTCTGGCAGGGTTTCCCTTCCATGGAGGACGACTCTTCGGAGAGGATCTGGATAAATATATTCAGACTATTTCAAATGGCAAGAGTACCCTTTTACCGGTCAAAAAGACATTCCGGGGTCCTACATTTAAAAGGCAGCTCTTTCCTGTCTCGGGGCCCTCAAATTCCAGGCAGTATCGACGGCCGCCTGCACGATCCAACGTTAACAGTAGATCGCAGGGACAGGCCCCTGGGGGTAAGAGGCCATGGTATCGCAAGCCGACAAAGACAGCCCCTAAGTCTGCCTTATGAAGGGGCGCCCCCACTCTCGCGGGTGGGGGGAAGGCTTCGTTTCTTCTCAGAAGTTTGGGAAGCCAAGATCCCCGACAAATGGGTCCGGGCATCTGTAACCACAGGCTACAGACTGGAGTTTCTAAGGTATCCTCCGCCTCATTTTCAAGAATCAAGGCTACCAAGGGATCCAGCAAGGAAGGCCTCATTGCTGGCAGCTTTGGATCACCTGCTCTGCCAGGACGTAATAATAGAGGTGCCAGCCCAAGAGCAAGGGCTAGGTTTCTATTCCAATCTCTTTGTCATACCAAAGCCCAACGGCGATGTCAGGCCAATCTTGGACCTAAAGAGGTTAAACGGTTACCTAAGGGTTCGTTCCTTCCGGATGGAATCCATCCGGTCAGCAGCCGCCGCGCTTCAGAAGGACGATTTTCTGGCCTCCATAGACATAAAGGATGCTTACCTTCATGTACCAATCTTTCAGTCGCATCAAAGATTTTTACGCTTCGCGGTGGGGCAGCGACACTTCCAATTCAGGGCGCTCCCCTTCGGGCTGGCCATGGCCCCCCGGGTATTCACGAAGATCCTAGCCCCAGTTCTGGCCAATTTAAGGATCCAAGGGGTCACAGTCCTAGCATACTTGGACGACCTTTTAATCATAGATCACTCACGGCCGGGTCTGCAAAAGGCAGTAAACCTCACGGTTCGGTACCTCGAAGAATTCGGCTGGGTCCTAAACCGGGGAAAGTCAGCGTTCCAGCCTACAAAGCAGTTGGAATACCTCGGCATGAGGTTAGACACAGAACAGCAAAGATTGTTCCTGCCCCTGGTAAAGATCGAGGCTATCAAGGGGTTGGTTCAGTTGGTTCTAAACAAGAAAAAACCAACTATTCGCCTGTGTATGCGAGTACTAGGCAAGCTAGTGGCCACGTTCGAGGCAGTACCATACGCTCAGATCCACACTCGCGTCCTACAGGCAGCCATTCTAGCAGCCTGGGGCAAGAGGGCACATGCCTTAGAGTCCCCTTTGACGCTATCATCAAGGGTCCGACAAAGCCTGGCCTGGTGGTTGAACCCCCAGAATCTTCTAAAGGGAAAATCCTTCAGCCCTGTTGTCTGGAAGGTAGTTACCACAGACGCCAGCCTGGCAGGCTGGGGGGCGGTCTTCGAGGGGTTCTCTCGCCAGGGAACTTGGGTGAAAGCAGAGAGGCAGCTCCCCATCAATATCTTGGAGATCAGAGCTGCTCGCCTAGCCCTTCTGGCATGGACCTCCAGATTAAAGGGGTTCCCGGTGAGAATCCAGTCAGACAATGCCACGGCGGTGGCATACATAAACCACCAAAGGGGGAACCAGGAGTCGGGCCGCTCAGAGGGAGGTGAGCTTGATTTTTCAGTGGGCAGAGGTTCATGTACCCTGCATTTCGGCGATATTCATTCCCGGAGTGGACAACCTGCAGGCAGACTTCTTAAGTCGCCAGAGTCTGTTGCCAGGGGAGTGGTCTCTGCATCCCCAGGTCTTTCAGACAATCTGCCAGAGGTGGGGAATGCCAGACGTAGATATAATGGCATCCAGGTTCAACAAGAAACTAGACAGGTTCGTGTCTCGAGCGAGGGATCCTATGGCCTGCGGAACCGATGCGTTGGTTTGCCCTTGGCATCAATTCAAACTTCTATATGCATTCCCTCCGCTACAGTTACTCCCTCGCCTGTTGCGCAGGATCAGAGTGGAGCACAAGCCAGTCATTCTAGTAGCTCCGGCTTGGCCCCGGAGGACTTGGTACTCACTAGTCCTGAAGATGGCAGTGGGAGACCCTTGGACTCTTCCTCTACAACCAGACCTACTCTCACAAGGCCCGATCCTCCACCCTACATTACAGCGTCTAAATTTGACGGCCTGGAGGCTGAATCCCTGATTCTCAGGGGTAGAGGTCTGTCTAGGCAGGTAATTCCTACCCTGATTAGGGCTAGAAAGCCGGTCTCCAGGGTGATTTATTACAGGGTGTGGAGGAACTACGTAGGCTGGTGTGAATCCAAAAGATGGAATTCCCGCAAATATACTATTGATAGGGTGTTAAGTTTTCTCCAGCTAGGAGTGGATAAAGGCCTGGCACTAAGCACAATCAAGGGACAGATCTCAGCTCTGTCAGTGTGGTTTCAGAGGCCGCTGGCCACCCACTCGCTGGTAAAGACCTTCTTACAGGGGGTCTTGCGTATTAATCCTCCTGTCAAGTCACCAATTTGTCCATGGGACTTAAATCTTGTCCTGTCCACTCTACAGAAACAACCCTTTGAGCCGTTGGCTGAGATTCCTTTAGTCTTACTGACAAGAAAGTTGGTTTTCTTGGTCGCCATAGTTTCGGCCAGGAGAGTGTCAGAATTAGCAGCCTTATCGTGTAAGGAACCATATCTCGTTCTGCATAAGGACAGGGCAGTTCTCCGGCCCCATCCTTCCTTTCTACCAAAGGTTATATCCAAATTTCACTTGAACCAGGATTTGGTACTTCCATCCTTCTTTCCAAAACCCACATCTAGAAAGGAGGGGTTGCTGCATACCTTGGATATTGTCCGGGCCATGAAGGCCTATCTTAAAGCTACAGAAAAGATCCGGAAGACAGATGTGTTATTCGTTCTGCCAGATGGCCCCAAGAAGGGGCAGGCAGCTGCAAAATCCACCATCTCGAGATGGATTAGACAATTAATCATTCAAGCCTACGGTTTGAAGAGGTTGCCTCCTCCTTTGTCGGTAAAGGCCCATTCTACCAGGGCCATGGGCGCCTCCTGGGCAGCACACCATCAGATCTCTATGGCTCAGATATGCAAGGCAGCGACGTGGTCATCAGTCCACACGTTTGCAAAGTTTTATCAACTAGACGTGAGAAGGAATGCAGATTCTGCCTTTGGACAGGCAGTACTACAGGCTGCAGTTTGAGATCCTCGGGATCAGAAGCACCCTTGGTTGTAAAGAAGAAAAAAAAAAAAAAAAAAAGAAAAAGTTTTTTCTTGACTAAGTTGGAATTATTATTATTATTATTTGAGTTTACCTCTAAATTGAATCCTTCTTTGGAAGATGTCTCCCTCCCCTCATTAAAGCATTGCTTTCGGACATCCCATATAGTAATGAATATGCCGCTCTGTGTCCCGTGATGTACGAGAAAGAAAAAGGGATTTTTAAATACAGCTTACCTGTAAAATCCTTTTCTTGGAGTACATCACGGGACACAGAGCTCCCACCCCTCTTTTGGGTGACCATTTTGGGAGGCATACTGCTTGCTACAAAACTGAGGGACTCCCTCTAGGGGAGGGGGTTATATAGGGAGGGGACTTCCTGTTTGAGATTGCCAGTGTCCACACCTGAAGGTACTCCATATAACCCATATAGTAATGAATATGCCGCTCTGTGTCCCGTGATGTACTCCAAGAAAAGGATTTTACAGGTAAGCTGTATTTAAAAATCCCTTTTTCTCAATCCAGCAATGATGAACTTATAAAAAATTACAATGGTTAATTGAATAAAATTGTAAGTCCCCTTGCTTTTTGTTATGTTCATTAGAAATGCTGTAAAATCACAATATAAAGGCTTTTTGGGTTTCCTGGGGTTGGTTGTGAACTCTTATTGTGGCATAGTTGACCGGGTTTAAGAGCCGGTTCACACAGGGGCAACACGACTTCTAGCACGACTTTGGGAGGCAACTTGGACACGACTTGAGTATGAATCATCGGGCAACATCAAGTCGCCTCCAGGGCAAGAGGCTTTCCAATGGCCAATCAAACGACAATCAGCTCTGTGGGAGGGGGAGGGAGGTGTTTGCCCGAGATATGTATGTTATCTTCCTTTTATTGTTGCTTCAGTTAAGACAGTGATCAGACTTTTGAGGCAACTTCCATTGAAATCTATGGGTACAAGTTGCCTAGAAGTCAGATTGAAGTAGTA
Organism: Rana kukunoris; assembly: GCA_029574335.1. Taxonomy (NCBI): domain Eukaryota; kingdom Metazoa; phylum Chordata; class Amphibia; order Anura; family Ranidae; genus Rana; species Rana kukunoris. The sequence goes on from CM056049.1 coordinate 298,494,347, forward strand.
CAGGAGCGACTTCAGTAGTGTACATTAAGATGGCTCCATTCACTTCAATTGCTTTTCTCAACCACACGACTTGGGAAGACTTGGGGCAACTTTAAGTCGGATGACAGGTTGCCCCTGTGCCAACCGGCTCTAATGCAAAGGTGTTTCATTTGTTTTTGTTTTGTGTGTGTTTGTTTTTTCTTTCAACCTAAAAGTGGCCATAGATGGGTTGGATTTCTGATGAAAATTCTTAGGAAATGAAGGCTTTACCCCTTAAGGAGTGCCCACCGCATATATTATGTGGTAGGGCGGCCCTATTGCGCGAAACGATGTACGTAGTTTTTGTGCATGAGTTACTGTGGGCGCGGCCACGATTTTTGCCGGCCCCCCTCGATCGCTCCTCAGAGGCAGAACAGAGATCTGCCAGTGTAAACAAATCTGTTCTGTCAGGGGAGTACAGTGTGACCTGTTCCTAGTTATCAGGAACAGCAATTTCTCTGTAGTTAGTCCCTAGGACACACGTAACCCATTGTTCTCACCCTTGGTTAACTCCTTCCATGCCAGTGCCATTTATACAGTGGTCGGTGGCTATTTGTAGCTCTGATCATTGAAATAATGTCCCTGGTCCCAAAAAAGTGTCAAGTGACCGATCTGTCCGCCGCAATGTTGCAGTCCCGCTAAAAAAAACCCCCACTATATTATTCTATATTAATAAAATGCCTGAAATTTTTCCCCTATTTTGTAGACATTATAACTTTTGTGCAAAAACCAATGAATATGCGCTTATTGCGTTTTTATAATACATTTTGGCCTAAACTGATGAAGAAATTTTGACCGTTGTGTTCTGGGGGGGGGGGGGGGTGTTCAGTTACTTTGTCAGAATACAATAGCTCAAAGTTATATAATTAGTACAGCGGCTTCTCCCGAGCTCTTCTTTTTTTTTTTCATTCAGCCCGCTAACCAACGGCTGTAAACAAATTGGTCGGTTGGCGTGGTGAATAAAAAGGAAACTGAAGAGCTTGGAAGGAGTGGCCGCTGTACTTACCATATAATGTTGAGCTATTGTGTTCTGACAAAGAGACCGTAAGGACAGCTTATAGGAGGAAGAATCGGTGGGGGTGCCCTAGTTCGGTTCCTATTGATAGTCACAGTGCCGGCACAGCGATGCCACTGTGAAGGCACTTGGAGGAGACATCTCAGGTAAGTCATTAATAATAAGTATGTATGCTATGCATACTACCTCATTATGCCTTTCTCTTGCAGGGTTTTTAGGAACATTTCTAGTGGGTTTACTTCCTCTTTATGCTATGTGCAGAAAGATCACAAGCTGCTTAAAAGCTCTCTTTCATTTTTACTGCTAGCCCTTCCTCCTCACACACTTAGAGCCAGGTACAGATGCATTTCTCTTCAAGCAATCATACAGTTTGTAGTCTATTTAACCACTTCCCGACGGCCGTACGACTATGTACGGCCACAGGGTGGCTCTAATTCTGTGGGACGCCGTCTTTTGACGGCCGCCCATTTCCTTGTTCCACGCGCGTGCTCCCGAGCGCGCATCGGGAAACTTCTGTGCTGCCCGTGTACCTTGGACACAGCCAATCACAGATCGCGGTAAATAGCAAATCACAGCGGCTATTTACAGCGCGATCTGTGCGGCCAATGAGAGATGATCTCAAATGTAAACATGAGATCATCTCTCATTGCCAGCTCACACAGAGACAGCGTCCTGTCAGGGAGAGAGGAGACCGATCTGTGTTCCTTGTACATAGGGACACAGATCGATCACCTCCCTAGTCAGTCCCTCTCCCCCACAGTTAGAACACTATGCAGGGTACACATTTAACCCCTTCCTCACCCCTAGTGTTAACCCCTTCAATGCCAGTCACATTTATACAGTAATTTGTGCATATTTATAGCACTGATCGCAGTATAAATGTAAATGGTGTCAGAAGTGTCCGATATGTCCGCCATAAAGTCGCAGTCCCAATAAAAATCGCAGATCGCCACCATCACTAGTAGAAAAAAAAATTCTGTCCCCTATTTTGTAGGCGCAAACCAGTCGCTTATTGCGATTTCTTTTTTTTTTAACCAAAAATATGTAGAAGAATACGTATCGGCCTAGACCTGAGGGAAAAAAAAGTTAAAAATATTGTATTTTTTTTTTAAATTGTCGCTCTTTTTTGTTTATAGCGCAAAAAATAATAACCGCAGAGGTGATCAAATACCACCAAAAGAAAGCTCTACTTGTGGGGAAAGGAGGACGTCAATTTTGTTTGGGAGCCACGTCGCAGGGGGTATATGTGCCCAGTAAGCAAGTGGTTACATTTGCAAAACAATTGGATAAAGGAAAATTCCTGAACTTTGTTTTATCTCATGGTTACTGTGAAATTGTGTGCATGCATCAATGCAGTGCATGTTCTCTCATTTTGCAGAGCTTGGACTCATTGAATGAGTTTACCAAAAATGTAAATATTGCAGAATATACAGCCTTGTGCTACATAACATAACAAAGCTCCATTTCATACTGAATAACCAAAATATTATTGTATCATAAATTAAAAACTATCCTTTAGATAGATGTTTGTTTTACTCCAAAAGCATTTCATTAAAAAAAAAATTGATAAAAAGCAAAAAAAAATAATTTTTTTTATCCAAAAAATATGATTTTCTTTTTTCAAATCATTGATTTCTATCCACCCTGATTACATAGATACCATATACTGCATGTTTTCTTCTTTGGTTTGCCCAGTCATACATTTAAATGCACAGGGACAGATGCTTGCAAAAAGTGCTGGGTTGGGAACTTTTTTTTTTTTCTTGGACACTGGAATCATGCGATTATAGTAAAGACAAACAGGCCCACTGAGCACCAAAGATATTTAAAAAAAAGTTAATTGGCTTTATTGCTGAACAATGTTTAGCTTGCTGTGGTATTAAACGGTACTTGGAAACTTGTCATGGTCCCGATTTACATGTTTTTCTGCAGACGCTAAATCTTCATAACACATTTTAATTGGCACATCCTGTTTCTTTTTACCAGCGTTATTAATCATTTTGTCCTTTTTTATCATGCGGTCTATGCTTCGGGTCTGGAAAGTCCAAAACACAGATCTACTGTTTGGGAAGGAATCATATATTCAACTCCTTTGTGCATTACTCAGTCTATAACTGTTCAACACATATAGCCATATATAGAGGTATTTACCTTTTTTCAAGTGGCCCAAAAAGGAGGTATGGCTGTTTTAAATCAAACAACATAAGAACTGATATGAATCAGTTTAGCCAGTCACAGTAGTATTTATATGACATGGAGAGCCAGTGGGGCCTACTTTGGGATTGAGATATGGTTCGAGGGCTGAACATTTTCTGCTTCATTAAAAAGTAATCTTGTTTCGCAAACCTCTTCATATTATTAAAGACGTGAATTAAGTACAATTCATCTCAGTTAAACTCTAGAAATATAATGAAAAATAAACTGCCTTGTGGGGCTCGCCCTACAATGCAAGGGTTAAAGTAATTGTAAAGACTCGCATTCATTTTATTTTATTTTTTTAAATATCAAACCTGTTCTACTTGCCTGCTCTGTGCAATGGTTCTGCTTCTCGGGATCCCCCTTTCTAGTGCTCACCATAGCAAACCACTTACTATGGTGGCACTTGTGCGGGCCCATTCTTGAGCAGGCTCTGTGTGTCCATAGACACACAGTGCAGCTTGGCTCCGCCCTCCACTTCTTTACTAGCTGTGATTGACAGCAGTGGAAGCCAATGGCTGCTGTCTGAGCCAAAAGGGATGGAGAGAGAAGAAAGTCTCTGCTCTCCAGGCACAGCACTGGATCGAGATCTGGCTCAGGTAAATATGAGGGGGCATTGGAGATTTTTTTTTTTTTTTTTTTTAATGCTCCTTTTTTGCCCAGCCCATCTTTAAAAAACAAAAAAAACACTTTTACTTGTCTTATTCATGGGTCTTCTGTCGCTTCTTCCCTCAAAAGCTCTGGCTTTTTTTGGGGGGTGGGGGGGTTGCCTTTGTGTTCTTACAAAGCATGATCATCATTCATGAATTGCAACTGACAACATTACAGCTGCGGCCAACAGCCAGAGTGCAGAAGAAAAGGGGCTTCAGGGGACTTGTCACGTGGCCGGTGTCTGGTGGAGCTAGTCTCATGCACAGGGACATTTTATTAATGAGTGAAATCCCCCGCAATTTCCTGCAACCTGGGAGTCACAGGTGCCATGTAGAGCCAATCTAAATGAAATCCTTTTTCAAGTAAACGTTGGCACAGAAGTGATGAATGCATCCTAAAAGTGCCTTTTTCTGGTACCCTAGACAAAAAGAACCCTTTTCAATGTGAAGAGCTTAAATAAGAACTTTCATGGGTTGATGATATAGATCAGTGTTTTTTCAACCTTTTTTTAACCAAAGCACCCTTTAAAATCTGTCAGAATCTCAAGGCACACCAAACCTGTGATACCTCACATGTGTGGTGCAAATACTGTTTACATATGCGTGTGCGACTTGCACATCAACTTGCGTAGGGATGGGGCGGGTGCTTAAAAAAAAATGTCTTATTTATAAATATTTTTTTTTCCTTTTCACTGTCCCTTAAAAAAAAATATCACTTTTATTCCTATTACAAGGGATGTAAGCATTCCTTGAAATAGATATAAGCATGATGGGTCCTCTTTATGGAGAGATCTGAGTCAAAAAGACCTCATCTCTCTCCTTTACCTTTAAAAGCAAAATTATATATATTTTTTTTATTTGTTTCTCAGGTGGGAGTGGGGACATCCCCTCCCGACACTTCTGAAAGTTTTCCAGTGGCTCAAGAGCCACTCGGAACGCTTTCACGAGAAAGCCAGCCACTGTCTGTAAAAAAAACCAATACCAAGGTTATGGCTGATATCTTCAGCCATAACCCCAGGCAAACAATTTAAAATCTGTAATTTTGTTCTCTTGTGAAAAAACAAACAAAACAAACCTATATAACACTTGTTACACTTTTACATTGACTCATTCCATTGCAGGCATGGTGATTTAATATTTTTTTTTATATATTTAAAGATGGGTTATGTGGGTTATTATTGATAACTGTATACTTCAATACTGTAGTTTGGCCGCAGCGCAGGTGTAGCGGTTTTCATGTGGTTTCTCATAAACTTCTATTATGTCTATTCATTTTTGGTACATTTTCTGAAAGCACACCAAAAATGAGGGACATAATAAGTCTGAGAAACCACATGAAAACCGCAGGTACACTGCGCTACACCTGCACTGTGGCCAAACTGCAGTATTGAAGTATACAGTTATCATCAATAATAACCCACACAGCCCATGTAAATATATTACATTTAAAATAAACCACCATGCCTGCAATGAAGTGAGTCACTGTGAAAGTGCCAAGTGTTATGTCGTTTTTTTTTTTTTTTTTATATACACACAATTCCTGCAATAAAACTATTCACATTCATAGTGACAGGTACAAATACTTTCACCTCTATTACTTTCTCGTTCTTCTTCCCCCTCATGGAAAAGCGTGCCAGGCAGAGTCTACTCCTGTACCCGTGGCTCTCGCGTCACACGTAACAGTGCGTGCGCCCGACCCTCCCATAGCAACCGATGACGTATTCAGTTGGCAAGACGCGGTCGGGAGGCCCGCACAGCTTTCCGAGTGTCGGGAAGTGGGTTTTACACAGAGGACTGGCACCACTGTAAAGGCGAATAATAACGAAGTGCCCAGCAGTAGCTGTTACATCAGATAGCAGCCATAGCTGCCTATATTAGGGTCATTTTGCCGCGGCACACCAGGGGACTCTTCACGGCACACCAGTGTGCCGTGGCCCACTGGTTGAGAAACGTTGATATAGATAGATGATGTATACATTTCCTAAAATAAGAGAGCAACATGAAGAATGTGGTATTTAGATACAGAATACTAAATTTATCCGAAGGGGACACTGGGGTTTCAGTAGAAAAAAAGCGGATGAGCTGTGGTTTTACCACTCCCTGACTTCCCTCCTTAAATCTAACGTGGCGACTGAAGGGGTTGGTAAACGCTAGAGGATTTTTTTTTCCATCAAATGCTTTGAGATTGCTTGGGTTTTGACAGTTTTCCTTTGTTTTTGCTGTCCTTTTTAAGAGGGATATTTTGGTGAGATCATGTTTTCTGGATAGAAACCTTGCAGCTTTACATTTGCAGATCACCACACAAATGCACTCAAGTGTCTTGTTTACCTCCCAAGAGCCAGTGTTTACTCCACTGATAAGCATGGGAATGAACAGCAGGCTTTGACTGGCTAGCAACTTGAAAAAGAATTCATCATCAAAAAATGTCTTTTTGTCAAACAAGTCAAGCTAAATTGATCATTCTGCTTTGGAGTTGCTACACAAAATATTGTGTTGGCTTTTTGTACATGTTATGAAATGGGGTATGTCTGCCCTTTGCACCTTACCATCAAGGCGCTGGACAACTAGTGGCTATAGTTCAAGAGCCCATGCCGTAAGAATTTCAAAGTATGGTTATGCAGTAAATGCAGTGTGTTAATGGAGATTCATTGAATTTAGTAGTGTTACAAATGTACATGTCCTTTTAATGGGTGAGTCATTGACTGATTAAATTGTGTGTGTGTCTTAGCTTGAGCTATTGAGCTCTACAAATAAGCTCTCTACAAGGTATCAAGTAGAGAGAAGGGGGCCTAGGGCTTCTACTGCCAGTATAAAAATAAATACTAATGTGAACTATTGAATTAATTTATATCCAAAGACATATATTTTACCGAAGGAAGAAAAAATAAATAATAAAAAATGTATTTTTTTAACCCATAACACACCAAAAAATGTATACAAAGACACTCTACGTGTCCTTGAAACATAATTGGAGGAAAGCCTAAATTCTTCAGAATTTCAATTAAAAAAATACAATGTACACAAACTACATTTCTCATTAGATTTTTTTTTTTTAATACCCCCTAGCTCTTGCTAGACTTTTTTTTTTTAATAGATGCAATTTTACATACTGCAAAGTGTTAGTGTTATAATCTGATGTAACATACATATTTACATTAGTACTTCCTGAGGAGAAAGTGTCAAAATAAAACTAAATAGTCTGAGCACCGTGTGAGTCCAGGGTGGATAATTGGACACAGTGGAAGATGGAAAGAATGGAGACTTTTTTTAAATTATTACTTTGCAAAAAGATGCCACATAGCACATGCAGTGTGTGCTTATCTTCAGTGACTTTTAAACAAATTAAACCTCAGCAGCTACAAATACTGTGGCTGCTGACTTGTAATAAAGTGACACCAGTCCAGGGATCCAGCACTGTTATCACCTGGGCCAGGTTTTTGGGTCCCCTGCGCCACTGTGTGTGTTTTTGGGTCCCCAACATTGCCACGTTTGTGGGAACCCTGCTGTGACTCATTGTTGCTTCACAGCCGGCTCCCCACATGCACGAGCTATGTTGCACTTTGTGAATGGTCCCGCAGCCACCTGGGACATGACATGTTCCAGGTGGTTACGGGAGGGGGGGTGGAGGACTTCTGCTGGGATTGCCTAGGCAAGTTAGAGACTGGCCTGGCGGTGCTGTCACTACTGACCTCCTCTGTGGTGCACCATGTGGGGCTTAGACGGCTCCAGCTGGGTGCTCTGGTTTTATTCTATAGTCTCCTCTCCACAGTCAACACACATCTGACTCCTATGATCCTGATTAGGGGTGCAACGGATCAAAAAACTCACGGATCGGATCGATCCTCGGATCAGGAGTCACGGATCAGATCATTTTCGGATCAGCAAAAAAAAAAGAAAAAGACAAATCTTGTCACACCCACCAGAGTTTTAGACTTCAGTTATTCTCAAAACAAAACTGAGCTTATGTGCTTAAATACAGTGTTTGGAAACCGACGGACTGTTTATTGCTAATGTGACAGAACACCTCTGATTTTCACATTAAATTTTACATTTAAACAGTCCGTCGGATTTACATATACTGTATTTAAGCGTATAAGCTCTGTTTTGTGATGCAAATAACTGAATCGAAAACTCTGTTGGGTGAAATAAAAGATGTCCACTTGCCCCCTAATCACTATCATTACTCCGGTGTCACCCCCCCCCCCCCTCCACTCTGGTGTCACTCCCTCCTCTGGTGTACAGACAGCCATGCAATCCCCCCCCCGGGTGATAGTGTCTCCTACCTGCAGGTGCAGAGCTCACAGATGCTGTCTCCACTCTCTACATGTCTGCAGTCCCGGGTCTGTAGTGAGCGCGCTGAGGTGGGGAGGCGTGTCACGCTGTGCACTGGGCTCTGGCAAGCACACGGGAGTGGAGCAAGATGGCCGGAGCTAGGCCGAAGTCGGGGACTTTTCTACGGCCGAGGCTCCAGGGCGCTCCGCGGATCACGTGGTGTGCCGATCCGAACGGGGTGACCTGTTCGGATCACGGATCGGCAATTATTAAAAAAATGAAGCGGCAGGCCTCATCCAGTGTCTAAACCCCTACCACTGCAGGAAATCATATTTGTCTTTTCCCTAGCATTCATCGGCTATTCAGCTCTGCAGGAGCAAAACTGCGTTCTATTCCTTAAAAAGACTAGCGTTCTTTGTTTTTAAATAATGATTTCTCTTGAACTTAATTCTGTGTCTTCCCAAGTGAAGAATGGTTAATGATAGCTGAGAATTGAAAATTTGGCTTCCTACCAGAAATTGAAACGGCAGTGTTGATTCAAAGTTCTGTTTGCAAATGTGTGAGATGTTCTAATAAGCGTAATAAAATCACCCATGTACTGTCCTCCGCCACACCTTATTTCCTTATTTGGTTAATGAACTCCTCAAATGTAAAGGTTTGGTTTTTCAAACCTTATTTGACCCTTTTATTTACAATGAATGCATGTTTGTAATTTTTTTTCCCCCTCCCCCTTTTTTTTTTTCTTTTGCACAGTATGTGCTGAACGGCTGTGATTGTCATTTCCACTCTCTGTGACCATCTGGAGACATGTTGTCCCATGAAGGAGAAAAAAATATCAAACAGCATTCGGGATTCAACTCTTAGAGCTGCTTACAAGTTTCTCATATATGAACAATTTTGACGGATAATCCAAACACATAATCTTTCATCACATCGTGGTTTGCTCATCACATTTTATATTCAGCAACCAGTCAGAATCCAGCTTTCCATTTTATATAGTAGGCTTAAAGTATGTGTGAATCTTACCTTGTAAAATAACCCAGTTTAAAATAGAAATGCAAGTAAAATTGTGTGTGTGTGTGTGTGTAGATATATAGATAGATAGATAGATATATGTTAGGGTTGTCCCAATACCACTTTTTTTTAGTACCAATACTTTTTTTCATGTACTCACCGATACTTATTTTTTTAAATGTGTCCCCAAATTCAGCCATGTGTCCCCAAATGCAGCCTTGTCCCCAAAGAGAAAGCCAAGCAACTTTTTTCCTCAGTTTAGGCCGATACGTATTCTTCTACCTATTTTTTGGTAAAAAAAAAAATCGCAATAAGCGTTTATAGATTGGTTTGCGCAAAATTTAACACGTTTATAAAATAGGGGATAGTTTTATTGCATTTTTATTAATATTTTATTTTTTACTACTAATGGCGGCGATCAGCAATTTTTTTTTTCGTGACTGCGACGACATGGCGGACAAATCGGACAATTTTGACACATTTTTGGGACCATTGTCATTTCCACAGAAAAAAGTGCTATAAAAATGCACCGATTTATTGTGAAGATGACAATTGCAGTTTAGAAGTTGTGTGACCTCATATGTGTGTGTTTTTTTTTTATAATATTTTTTTTAAAGTGTATTTTGTGCGTGTACTCGAGAGAGGAGCCGGACTGCAGGAGTTGGGAGCAGGCAGGCCTCCCCCAGAGGCAATCTGCCATCTTTCTCCATGCCCCCGGGTGGCAATGGTGGGTGTGAGGGGGTCCTCCCACACAGCCCGCCCTACCTGCTCCGCTTTGAAGCCCAACGGGGCAGAGGGACTCCCCTATGAGGGAGTGAGAGGACCTAGCCCGCTCAGCCAGCCCTGTTAGTCCTTCGCCTCTCTTTTTTAGAGACCGTGTGGCCAAAGTGCGTGCATGTTAACCCAATTTCGAGTGCGTGTAAGTGTGGTGGTTTTTGTGGGAGGGGGGTGGGCGTACTAAGTGCAGGCTTACCTCGCATAGCACACCCACCGGGAGCCGGGCTGAGACCACCAAACTCAATTCACATGCAGCCGAGACCGGGATCCGAACCCTTAGCTGCAGAGGTGAACGGCTTGTCAGCGCAGTGCCAATCGCGTTGAGCCACCGCAGCTCCCTTCTCATATGTGTTTCTAACTGTAAGGGGGCGGGGCTGGACGTGTGACATCAGTGATCGTCTTTACCCTATATCGGGGAACAGACGATCACTGACACTGCCACAATAAAGAACGGGAAAGGTGTGTTTGTCTTCAGCTCCGGTGGCAGTCACGAATCTTCGGACCGGCTCGCGATTCCACGGCTGGGCCTTAAAGAGACATGTACAGGTACGTGATTGTGCCCAGCCATGCCATTCTGCCGATGTGCGTTTCAACATGGATGTAGAAGGTCAGATTCGTACCAGTAGCAGTGGGGTGGGGGGTAGATGGTCAAGATGCTAGGACAGTTTCTCCTGAGGTTCGGTCCTTCATCTGAGTACTTGAACATGTTCCAGAGTTGCCACGTCCCCAGCGGCGGTTTTTAACCCGGCAGTTTTCCTATGGGAAACACTGCAATGGAATATACACATGGCCGTGATTCCTGACCAAAGCTCTCATGGCAGTTTTCCTGTCGGAAACCCGGTCATGTGTAGGGGGAAAAAGTTACCGAGTGTGTTCTCTGTTTTTACTGTGAACCCGTACGTGTGTACGAGGCTTAAGTGTAAACTAGCCTTCTATAAGAGAGGGTTTATTTTATTTCTATATTTTTTTAGATCGTACAGAAAACCTACAATGACCTTTTTGACTCTACTGACGTTTTGACGCTGACCCTGACCCCAACCCAGATCAAGCCCCAATTCAGCCATTTTATCCTTATTGTAACGTAGTATTCTTGTTGGCACATAGAGCAATTGGGCTGTGACATGGTAGGACATGCTAGGAAATTGACTCTAGTGAAGTTAAATGAGGCTTTATATAAAACGGCAAGGTTTGTTCTCCTATCCCTAAGTTCTTAGTAGAAGGAAACTGGTTTAATACAGAAAAATGTGTATAAAGAAATACACAGCAGATAGGCTGTACTTAAGGTTTCCTAATTGGTTTTAACTGCAGTGCACCTTTAAATAACCGAGACCGCAAAACATTTAAAAATTGCTAAAATAAATCAGATGTCGATGTTATTACCAGTTCTTCTTTTCTTTTTTTTTTTTTTTTATGTCTCTGCCCGTTGCATTTTTGTCCTTGGCTTATGAATGTCTGTATAACTGTCAAATGCGAAAGCTAGCTACTGTATAAACACTTGCTTCATTTTCTCTGCCAAGCCATTTCTTAGAGGAAATAGTCTTTCAAGCAGCGATGGAAGATAGAACAAATTGTAATGAAAGTTTGATTACAGTTTCTGTTTTTACAACAAGGTGAAGGCTTTTAAAATGATTAGCGTATGAACCAGCCTAGACCAACGCAAAAAAAAAAAATCTACCTTCCCACAAATCCAAGGCAAAATGACAGTCCACTTCCTGCCTCCCCCCCTCCCCCAGCTTCTCACTACCCTCCTTGCTGTTGCCTCCTGAAAATTAGACGCTGTATCGTGTTTTTCAGTGTATCTGGTTCTTCAAGTAAACTTGGCTGTTCAAAGCACTGCGATTTGAAACCAGTCCAATTTCAACAGGCCTAATTACCATTTGAGACAATTGTATGAAACAAGTAAAGGAAAAGGGAGGAGGACTTGGGGTGTTTATGTAGTTGTAGAAAAATGTTTCTTTTAACAATGTTAAGAAATAACCAGCGTTTTCTCGTTTTCGTTCTTAAAGGGGTGTTCCAGCCAAATGTTATGTTTATTAAAAGTCGGCAGCTACAAAAAGTGTTACTGCTGGCTTTTAATAAACATTCACTTACCTGCTCCAGCGACGCGCCGGCAGGGGCTCAGCTCCTCTTACCCCCCCTCCTCGGCCGACGTGTTCATTCTAACTGTGGGCACCCGGCTGTGACAGCCTTCGGCTGATTGGACAGGCGATCGTCTAGGACCTGTCCGTGTCCTAGGCGGTCGCCTACAGGGAGGGGCTGCTGTAGGCGATTAAGCTTAATTGCCTAACCAGCCCCTCGGCGGAAGGAGGAAGTGGGACAGGAAGTCCCACTCCTCCTGAAGCCCCCACTCCCCCCCCAAAAAAATTACATGCCAAATGTGGCATGTAACTGGGTGTGGAGTGGATTAAGCGGAAGTTCCATTTTTGGGTGGAACTCCGCTTTAAACACTGGCTTGTACCCTTTTAGCCTATAACATGTTTTCAATATCCATCTTTACGCAAGAAAAATTTACACCTAGGAGCCGGTTCACACAAGGGCAACACGACTTCCAGCACGACTTTGGGAGGCAACTTGGACACGACTTTAGTACAAATCAGGCAACTTACAAGGCAACTTCAAGTCGCCACCAGGACAGGAGGCTTTCCACTGACCAATCAAACAACAATCAGCTCTGTGGGAGGGAGGGGGGGGGGGTTTGCCTGAGAAATGTATGTTCTCTTCTTGTATTGTTGCTTCAGTTAAAGGGTCACTAAAGGAAAACATTTTTTTTTAGCTAAATAGCTTCCTTTACCTTACGCAGTGCTGTTTTCATGTCCTCATTGTTCGTTTTGCTTTGATGTTCCTCTCTGTTCTGGACACGTCCTGGTTGTCTGTTTCCTGATGAACACAGTACTGGGAGCTTTCTCTCTGTGGTCACTAATCAAGGAGGTGTGATTACTGTGTCTAAAAGCCCTCGGCACCAATCCAGTTTTGTTTTACAAACCATCACTGCCCTCTATGGGCTCGCTGGCTCTGTACATTAGAGAGACAGGAAACAACAGCAAAAACGAAACTAGAACTGTAGGCACATTATATGATTGATTTTTATTTATTTTTAATCATTTTTAAAAGGAATCAGTTAACTATTATGTCTCTATACCCTGTAAACAGTCATTTCAGCCAAAACATTTTTTTCTCGTACATCACGGGACACAGAGCGGCATATTCATTACTATGTGGGTTATATGGAGTACCTTCAGGTGTGGACACTGGCAATCTCAAACAGGAAGTCCCCTCCCTATATAACCCCCTCCCCTAGAGGGAGTCCCTCAGTTTTTTCGCCAGTGTCTTAGGTGTTGGTCACGGAATAGCTTTGCTCCACATCCTTGGGATTAAGGGCGGGCTAACCGGTTCTGCCCAAGGAGCCTCAGTGCCAAAGTGGACAGTACCCGGGCCCCAAGCCGTGGGGTTTTGCCTATAATGCTCCTCTTTGGAGGGCTGGACCCTGGGCCCAGGACTTGGAGTTTGTAAAAACCATAAGTTCCTGTTTGCCAGGGTGCTATATAGGTCCAGGACAGTGGGTACCTTCATAGGACCCCAGGGCCTGAAGGTCTACTACGCTACCCACGGAGATGGGAGAAGATTGGATCAGTTTGCTGGACAAACATCCTGCAGCATGGAGCAGGTAAGGGGGAGCCTGCGGGACTTGGTTCGACAGCAGGCTCTCCGGGGTAACCTAAAAAGGGGGATAGCCTAAGTATGCTCTGCATGGGCAACCTTGTTCACTATGTCTAAGAGAGACAGGATGACACCCTTTTCTCCCCCATCACTAGGTCCCCCTGTCTAAATATGTGGTTGCTAGCTAAACCTGCTGTTTCTTCCTAGGGCTAGTAAGGAGCCCTAGGGGCCTTTGGAGAGTCCTACCTGGCCGGGGGTTTGAATCTGCCGCCTGTTTCTGCGGTCCTGGATCTCCAGCAGCGCGGCTCCTCCATGTTCCTCCTGTTTCCGGCATACGCGTGCGCGCGCACGCCTTATTGACGTTTTTCGCGCCGTCCAGACAGGAGGGCGGGGGGGGGGGGCGTGCCTGCGGCGTCATACAGGGGCGCGCCTTTGTGCTGTTATAGACAGCAGGCATTGTCAGTGCTCAGTCTGAGGCTGATTTTTAGAGGAGAGGACGCAGAGCGGCAGAACAGTGACTCCCGGTGGCGGAAGAGGGGTAGTACATGTGGACTTTGTTCCAATGCCTTTTTGTTAAGCCAAGAAATCCCCCTTTTTTGCAGCAGGTTGGAGGCTGGCAAACTTAGTTTGGGGGCACTGTATGTTGTCAAAAGAAAATATATAATTATTTAAAAAAAAAAAAAAAAAACATACGGGATCCCATCAGTTTTTGGGCATTAGTGATCTATTGTCCCCTAAACTCTGATTTTTTTTGTACTCCTGGCCACTACAGTCGGTTGTGTGGGCGGAGTCCCTCGATTTTGTATTATGGCTTCCAAAGGTTCGGGGTCAAAGGGTACAAAAAAGACCAAAACACAAAAGGGTTCCCTTTCTGATTCTGATATGCCGATACTTTCCCCGCAACTTATTAACATAAGAAGCGCCTTGGATGAGCCATTAGGGGGATCTGGTGCGGAGGCTGGCCCAGATCAGCCCAGCCCTGTGTTTATCACAGAGGAGATGCTAGCCGTATCCCTAGGGGGGCTAGAAGAGAGAATAGCAGCATTGATCGCTAGAGCTATTCCTGGTAAGAAACGGGTTAGATCCCCATCACCAAGAAGTGTATCCTCAGATGCTGAGATTCTCTCTCCGGAGGAATTGGAATCACAGGAGGATCAACTAGACCTGAACCAAGAGGGTTCAGGGATTGAGGGGTCTACCTCTGAGGAACCATTTTCAGACTCCCAGACAGAGAGACTGTGGGTACAGTCTTTGACGGACATGGTCCGCTCGGCATTTAGTTTGCCATTGCCAGAGCCTCAGGTTCCTCCGGTATCCTCTCTGGGCTCTTTGAAAGCTCCGTTAAGCAACGCAGTTTTTCCGGTCCATCCTCTCTTGGAGGAATTGATCTTTCGGGATTGGGTACGGCCGGACAGGATTTTTCTGCCACCGAAAAGATTTGCGGTCATTTACCCCATGGAGGAAAAATTCTCCAAGAGGTGGAGGCTCCCAGTAGTGGATGCAGCCATCTCATGTGTGAATAAATCACTAACTTGCCCGGTGGAAAACATACATATGTTTAAAGATCCGGTTGATAAAAGATTAGAGACACTTTTAAAAGCATCCTTTGCTACGGCAGGAGCAGTGGTGCAGCCAGCGGTGGCTGCAATTGGAGTTTGTCAGGCATTAAAAGACCAGACAAAGGAAATGTTAAAGGACATGCCTACCCAACAAGCAGAAGAGTTTTCTGACATTCCCAGAGCTCTGTGTTTCGCGGTAGATGCTATAAAAGATTCCATCCAGCAGGCCTCTCGTTTATCACTATGTTTGGTGCACATGAGAAGGCTCTTATGGTTGAAGAACTGGGCGGCGGAGCCCCCATGCAAAAAGCTTCTGGCAGGGTTTCCCTTCCATGGAGGACGACTCTTCGGAGAGGATCTGGATAAATATATTCAGACTATTTCAAATGGCAAGAGTACCCTTTTACCGGTCAAAAAGACATTCCGGGCTCCTACATTTAAAAGGCAGCTTTTTCCTGTCTCGGGGCCCTCTAATTCCAGGCAGTATCGACGGCCGCCTGCACGATCCAACGTTAACAGTAGATCGCAGGGACAGACCCCTGGGGGTAAGAGGCCGTGGTATCGCAAGCCGTCAAAGACAGCCCCTAAGTCTGCCTTATGAAGGGGCGCCCCCACTCTCACGGGTGGGGGGAAGGCTTCGTTTCTTCTCAGAAGTTTGGGAAGCCAAGATCCCCGACAAGTGGGTCCGGGCATCTGTAACCACAGGTTACAGACTGGAGTTTCTAAGGTATCCTCCGCCTCATTTTCAAGAATCAAGGCTACCAAGGGATCCAGCAAGGAAGGCCTCAATGCTGGCAGCTTTGGATCACCTGCTTGGCCAGGACGTAATTATAGAAGTGCCAGCCCAAGAGCAAGGCCTAGGTTTCTATTCCAATCTCTTTGTCATACCAAAGCCCAACGGCGATGTCAGGCCAATCTTGGACCTAAAGAGGTTAAACGGTTACCTAAGGGTGCGTTCCTTCCGGATGGAATCCATCCGGTCAGCAGCTGCCGCGCTTCAGAAAGACGATTTTCTGGCCTCCATAGACATAAAGGATGCTTACCTTCATGTACCAATCTTTCAGTCGCATCAAAGGTTTTTACGCTTCGCGGTGGGGCAGCGACACTTCCAATTCAGGGTGCTCCCCTTCGGGCTGGCCACGGCCCCCCGGGTATTCACGAAGATCCTAGCCCCAGTTCTGGCCAATTTAAGGATCCAAGGAGTCACAGTCCTAGCATACTTGAACGACCTTTTAATTATAGATCACTCACGGCCGGGTCTGCAAAAGGCAGTAAACCTCACGGTTCGGTACCTCGAAGAATTCGGCTGGGTCCTAAACCGGGGAAAGTCAGCGTTCCAGCCTACAAAGCAGTTGGAATACCTCGGCATGAGGTTAGACACAGAACATCAAAAGGTGTTCCTGCCCCTTGTAAAGATCGAGGCTATCAAGGGGTTGGTTCAGTTGGTTCTAAACAAGAAAAAACCAACTATTCGCCTGTGTATGCGATTACTAGGCAAGCCAGTGGCCACATTCGAGGCAGTACCATACGCTCAGATCCACACTCGCGTCCTACAGGCAGCCATTCTAGCAGCCTGGGGCAAGAGGGCACATGCCTTAGAGTCCCCTTTGACGCTATCATCAAGGGTCCGACAAAGCCTGGCCTGGTGGTTGAACCCTCAGAATCTTCTAAAGGGAAAATCCTTCAGCCCTGTTGTCTGGAAGGTAGTTACCACAGACGCCAGCCTGGCAGGCTGGGGGGCGGTCTTCGAGGGGTTCTCCCGCCAGGGAACTTGGGTGAAAGCAGAGAGGCAGCTCCCCATCAATATCTTGGAAATCAGAGCTGCTCGCCTAGCCCTTCTGGCATGGACCTCCAGATTAAAGGGGTTCCCGGTGAGAATCCAGTCAGACAATGCCACGGCGGTGGCATACATAAACCACCAAGGGGGAACCAGGAGCCAGGCCGCTCAGAGGGAGGTGAACTTGATTTTTCAATGGGCAGAGGTTCATGTACCCTGCATTTCAGCGATATTCATTCCCGGAGTGGACAACCTGCAGGCAGACTTCTTAAGTCGCCAGAGTCTGTTGCCAGGGGAGTGGTCTCTGCATCCCCAGGTCTTTCAGACAATCTGCCAGAGGTGGGGAATGCCGGACGTAGATATAATGGCATCCAGGTTCAACAAGAAACTAGACAGGTTCGTGTCACGGGCGAGGGATCCTATGGTCTGCGGAACCGATGCGTTGGTTTGCCCTTGGCATCAATTCAAACTTCTATATGCATTCCCTCCACTACAGTTACTCCCGCGCCTGTTGCGCAAGATCAGAGTGGAGAACAAGCCAGTCATTCTAGTAGCTCCGGCTTGGCCCCGGAGGACTTGGTACTCACTAGTCCTGAAGATGGCAGTGGGAGACCCTTGGACTCTTCCTCTACAACCAGACCTACTCTCACAAGGCCCGATCCTCCACCCTACATTACAGCGTCTAAATTTGACGGCCTGGAGGCTGAATCCCTGATTCTCAGGGGTAGGGGTCTGTCTAGGCAGGTAATCCCTACCCTGATTAGGGCTAGAAAGCCGGTCTCCAGGGTGATTTATTACAGGGTGTGGAGGAACTACATAGGCTGGTGTGAATCCAAAAGATGGAATTGCCGCAAATATACTATTGATAGGGTGTTAAGTTTTCTCCAGCTAGGAGTGGATAAAGGCCTGGCACTAAGCACAATCAAGGGACAGATCTCAGCTCTGTCAGTGTGGTTTCAGAGGCCGCTGGCCACCCACTCGCTGGTAAAGACCTTCTTACAGGGGGTCTTGCGTATTAATCCTCCTGTCAAGTCACCAATTTGTCCTTGGGACTTAAATCTTGTCCTGTCCACTCTACAGAAACAGCCTTTTGAGCCGTTGGCTGAGATTCCTTTACTCTTACTGACAAGAAAGTTGGTTTTCTTGGTCGCCATAGTTTCGGCCAGGAGAGTGTCAGAATTAGCAGCCTTATCGTGTAAGGAACCATATCTCGTTCTGCATAAGGACAGGGCAGTTCTCCGGCCCCATCCTTCCTTTCTACCAAAGGTTATATCCAAATTTCACTTAAACCAGGATTTGGTACTTCCATCCTTCTTTCCAAAACCTACATCTAGAAAGGGGGGGTTGCTGCATACCTTGGATATTGTCCGGGCCATGAAGGCCTATCTTAAAGCTACAGAAAAGATCCGGAAAACAGATGTGTTATTCGTTCTACCAGATGGCCCCAAGAAGGGGCAGGCAGCTGCAAAATCCACCATCTCGAGATGGATTAGACAATTTAATCATTCAAGCCTACGGGTTGAAGAGGTTGCCTCCTCCGTTGTCGGTAAAGGCCCATTCTACCAGGGCCATGGGCGCCTCTTGGGCAGCACACCATCAGATCTCCATGGCTCAGATATGCAAGGCGGCAACGTGGTCATCAGTCCACACGTTTACAAGGTTTTATCAACTAGACGTGAGAAGAAATGCGGATGCTGCCTTTGGTCAGGCAGTACTACAGGCTGCAGTTTGAAATCCTCGGGATCAGAAACACCCTTGGTTATAAAAAAAAAAAAAAAAGTTTTTTTTTCTTGACTAAGTTGGAATTATTATTATGATTTGAGTTTATCTCTAAATTGAATCCTTCTTTGGAAGATGTCTCCCTCCCCTCATTAAAGCATTGCTTTCGGACATCCCACATAGTAATGAATATGCCGCTCTGTGTCCCGTGATGTACGAGAAAGAAAAAGGGATTTTTAAATACAGCTTACCTGTAAAATCCTTTTCTTGGAGTACATCACGGGACACAGAGCTCCCACCCCTCTTTTGGGTGACCATTTTGGGAGGCATACTGCTTGCTACAAAACTGAGGGACTCCCTCTAGGGGAGGGGGTTATATAGGGAGGGGACTTCCTGTTTGAGATTGCCAGTGTCCACACCTGAAGGTACTCCATATAACCCACATAGTAATGAATATGCCGCTCTGTGTCCCGTGATGTACTCCAAGAAAAGGATTTTACAGGTAAGCTGTATTTAAAAATCCCTTTTTTTTCCTTTACAACTCCTTTAAGACAGTGATCCGACTTCTGAGGCAACTTCCATTGAAATCAATGGGTACAAGTTGCCTAGAAGTCAGATTGTAGTACAGGAACCTTTTCTGAAGTCGGAGCGACTGCAGTAGTGTACATTAACATGGCTCCATTCACTTCCATTGATTTTCTCAACCACACAACTTGGGGAAACTTCAAGTCGGGTCCCAGGTCACCCCAGTGTGAACCGGCTCTAAAGCAAAACGCCAGGCACAAAAAAAAACAATAAAACTGGATTTAAGCAACAGGTATTTCAGTGTATGAGCCTACCGGATTGGATATGAATTGTACAAATTGTTTGTTGGTCATCACATTACATATTTGCTGGTAAATTTACAGGACTTTGTAGCTTTAGCATTTCACACATTTGTTGAGAGATGTTCCTGTTGAAACATCCAAGGGCTGTAGTACTTTTTATATTTCTTTGAAAAGGCTTGGGAGGGGAACACTATATCCTTCTCATGGTAAAAATGATTGATGTTCAAGGAAGTTTGTTGGCTGAATAAATGATCTGTACCAGGGATCCTCAAACTATGGCACTCCAGCTGTTGAACTACACATGCCATGAGCCATTGTAACACACTGACATTCACAGACATGACCAAGCATGATGGGAATCGTAGTTCCTGAACTAGAGGGCTGTAGTTTAAAGACCCATGATCTATACTTTTGAGGCCATAGCTGTTTGGGATTATTTGTGTCTTGGAAAACAATGGTTCACTGTCTCATTTGCAGACTACATCAGAGGGAAATATTTCAAATAAGAATCCCAGCCTGCAATTTTATACAGATGTCTTCAAGTGGTTCTAAAGTCTATGGCAAGCTATGCATGAAGGTAAAAAACCTTCTGCATGCAGCCCCCTCAATCCTTATCTGAGCTCACTCCGTTTCAGCGATGTTCATGATAGCCTCGGCTGTCCCAGGACTATCCCTCCTTATTGGTTAAGACCACAGCGGGAGCCCATTGGCTCTCACAGCTGTCAATCTCAGCCAGTGAGCCAATGAGGAAGGAGCATGTCTGGGGGGATGAGCCTTGGCTCTGTGTCTTATAGATGCATAAAGCAGCGTCTCGATAGTGAGCATGCAGTGGTGGCCTCCAGGGCAAGCGGCTTTCTCTGGGGGCACTGCTTAAAGGTGAGGAGAAAAAGAGGACTGGGGCTGCTCTGTGGAAAACCACTGCCAAAACAAGAAGTGAGAGGAAATCCCTTCAAACTAAGGGTATTCCTTGGGGACCCCCAGGTCTCTGGAACTAGTGTCCCAATTGGAAGGTTTTCCTTCTATTACTTTTCTGGGGACCATTGTAAACGGGACAAATAGAGAGGGTGAGTCTCCCTAACTGGAACACAGACCGCAATAAAAACTTGGACCCCTTTCACACTGGGTCGTTTTGCAGGCGCTATTGCGCTAAAAATAGCGCCTGCAAACCGACCAGATATTTGCCAATTTTAAATGGTCAAATTTCTTTGAACGTCTAGCTACCCAAACTGTATCTATCCACGAACAAACTGCTGCTATAGCAAACACCCCCCCCCCCAATTATCCTATACAAATATTGACTTTCCTATAAAAATAGTAGTTTGTATGTTTTTTGTGTGTATGTGTGAAGTGCAACTTGTTTCTGTTATAGCTGATTTTTTGTATCTCTTTTGTGCATGAAGTGGGGTAGGGTATTGATGATGCACATGCACTCATGATGGCTACATGCACAATTGCTGGAGTAAATGGACAGGTAAATATTAAACCCTTAGGCCCCATGTACACTGCTGCTAGTAAATGGACATTCAGAGGCAGTTAGACGCTTTTCACAGCTGCCCCTGAACTCATCCAATGTTGGCTTATGTGTACATGTAGACTAAGTGCGCCTTTTAAAAAAAAAAAATGCACACATTTTTTGAAGGGTAAAAAAAATGTGCATTTATTATTTTTTAATACAGGTGCATGGAAAGTAATGCACCCATGATGAGCAGGATGAGAAACCTGTGCCTGGTGTTACAGGGAAGGGAGGTTACATGGTCCACCCTAAAAACGGGTGTAACAGGTTCCAAAGGTGAACTTATCCTTTAAGGCATGCTTTCTCTCATAAGGGCCCTAGTTACAAAACTAAGTGCACAGGTCTTCATGTGTAGTAGGAAGGCCATTCAAAATGTATTTGTGTATATATCTTGCAGTAGCTTATTATCGTGCATATGTTCGTTTTTTCTTATTTTTTTTTTTAAATATGTGATTGATTCTGCTGATTCCATGCACTTCACTGCTGTCAGTGGCATATTCACAGCCGTTCCTTTGGCTGTTTTGTTGGCACTCTTAGGCCTCTTTCACACTGGGGCGGGAGTGGTGCGGTATTAACCCCCGCTAGCGGCTGATAAAGGGTTAATACCGCCCGCAATGCGCCTCTGCGGAGGCGCATTGT
Organism: Rana kukunoris; assembly: GCA_029574335.1. Taxonomy (NCBI): domain Eukaryota; kingdom Metazoa; phylum Chordata; class Amphibia; order Anura; family Ranidae; genus Rana; species Rana kukunoris. The sequence goes on from CM056049.1 coordinate 298,515,980, forward strand.
GGGCGGTATTGCCGCGGTTTCCCATTGTTTTAAATGGGTAGGAGCGGTATACATACCGCTCCAAAGATGCTGCTTGCAGGAGATTTTTTTTCATCTCCTACCGGCGCATCGCCTCAGTGTGAAAGCCCTCTGGCTTTCACATTGAGGTTGCTGGGCAGGAGGTATAGAAGCGATTATTTTTAACGCTGTACCGCCTAAAAAACTCCTCAGTGTAAAAGGGGTCTTAAGCCTGGTACACAAGATCAGATTTTCTGTGGACAGAGCGTGGTACTTTTGTTTGAAGGACGTTGGCCATGAACTTGTCTTGCATACAAACGGCAAAGAATTGTCAGCCAACAAACACAAAACAATATGGTTTTTCAGCTCTTTAGTACCACCCTTTGGGTAACGTCTGCTAATGCGGTGTTATGGTTAGCATTGCTTCTGAGCATGCGAGATTTTGACCAAAGGACTTGTGTACACACGATCGGATAATCCGACAACACACATTTGTTGGCAACATTTTTTAAAGTATGCTATCCAACATTTTGGTGGAAAATCCAACAAAAATTGTCCGATGGAGCATACAAACAGTCGGCCTTTCCGACAACACCCTGCCATTAAACAATTCCTGTTGGAAAACCCTAATCATGTGTACACTAAAGTGTGCATGTTCCACCTGCTGCCTTTTGGGAAGCAATTTTCTTTTGCATCGCTCCTCTTAAATCCACCCCATGTGACTCCTTTTCTCCATTGTAGGGCAGCTTCCAGTGCTTTCAGCTGCCTCTCCTCTCCACCCTACGTAGTTAAATCAAACCACATGACTGCAACCATGTCAATCACTGCTGGGCATCCACAAGAAAACACTTCATGCAGTGAGGTATGCAGAATGCTTCAGAGATTTCCTGCTTACTGCACCCACCGATTACGCAGTGTGCTATGCAACAAGTATGAAAACGTCAAGTGACCAGTTTATAGAATGATGAATACAAGGTATTTTGAAACCCTTTTTTTCATTTGTTCTAAATATAGTTGATTAGAAGACTATATTAACTCGCCCTGTATGTGAAATTGTGGATGTGGGATTAATGACATTTTTGGGTTTAGTTCCACTTGGCTTAATCACCAGGTGAAAATAAAAGGAAAAAGCCTTTAAAGGAAACCGATGCAACCACCACATCCTAAGAATTGGTGAACTGCAATTTAATACATCTTTTATTTTTGGGTTTAATACTGCTCTAAATGTACATCTTGTCAGGATGCTGTTTGGACACAATTTCCATTTGTAAGATGTTCCTATATTGTACCTTGCTGAAGAGCTGCACTCAAGTCTACAAGTAAAAAGATCTACATTACAAAGGCTCTGTGTGACCTCTTTCCTAATTTTTCAAACACTGACATACAAAAATGTAGGAATACCAAGAAACTCAGATTGTGTATGTTTGTAAAAGCAACTGTTTATACAAAGCACAAATTAATATGTCTTGCAGTACTTTTCCAAAGAAAAAAGGTCAGGACGGCAAAAGTGAGCATGTTCTGTTTTCCCACTAGCTTTCATGTTTTCCCACTTTGTCCACAGAACAGAGTAAATGAGATCACGTTCTTTTTTGTTTTCAATTTCTTTTTATTGATTTATTAAAAATGTGTTTTACGATTATACACAATTCATTAAAATATACATTTACTTCTTCTCGTGTGTGTCGATAAGGGACCATAGTTGCTATCTATTATCTTCTTTATTCCCATCCTCATGCCTCACGTCTCATGCCTCCTACACACGACCGGTTTTCCCAGACAAGAAAACTGCCATTTTTTGGATTGGTCAGGAAAACCGGTCGTGTTTATGCTCCATAGCAGTTTTCCAGACAAGAAACAGGACGGGAAAAAATAGAGCAGGTTCTAATTTTTTTGAGGGCAGTTTCCCATCAGTCTTATTCTTGTCGCGAAAACCGCTCGTGTGTATGCTTTTCCGAGGGGAAAAAAAAACGTGCATGCTTAGATTCAAGTATGAGACGGGAGAGCTCGTTCTGGTAAAACTAACGTTCGTAATGGAAATGGCACATTTGTCACGCCATAACAGACTGAAAAGCATGAGGCTGAAAAGCGTGATTTGTCTTTCACCAAACTTTTACTGACACAAGATCAGCAAAAGCAGCCCAAAGGGTGGCGCCATTTGAATGAAACGTCCCCTTTTATAGTGCCGTTGGATGTCGCTGCGCTTTGGTCGAGCGTTTTTTTGAATGAAGGTGTATATGCAAGGCAGGCTTGAGAGGAATCGCGTCGGGAAAAATGTTTGGTTTGTGGCATGTGAGGAAAACCGGTCGTGTGTACAGGGCATGACTTGCATACTTCTGTCTTCCCAATGAAATATTTATACTTGGATCACGTTCTTTTTGAAAGAACTTTATCGATAAGGTTGATCCAGGGAATATCTGATTGCCTCTTGGGGGATCAGGAAGGAATTTTTCTTTTTTATCCCTTGGGTGCAAATTGGATCATGCTTTATTGTTTTTTTTTTTTGTATCTCCTCCTGGATCAACTGTGGGTATAAGATTGTGTAAATGTTTGTTTTTGTAAAGGTTTTTTTTATTTGTGTGTGTGTTTTTTTTTTTCTCTGTGGGTTGAACTGGATAGACTTCCTATTTTTGTGTCCTTTTTTTTTTTTTTTTTAACCAGATTACCTATGTAACGCCTAAATCGGCAATAGGTCAACTGAAACAGACCGAGATGTAGCCCTCGTTGTACTTCTGATTCCAGTGTCTAATTGTATTTCTGGAAATAGAAATTGTTATCCCCATGCTCCCTTTCTTTAGACGCCATTCTGCCGTTTTTTCAGTGTCGCAGAACCAGGAACCATGGGGGAAAGGCAGGAAGGGGAGTTATCCCTGTCGGAATATATAAACTCCGTAGGGATCTGTCGTTTTTTATTTTGGTTTAAACTCGCTGGTTAAAAGAACAACAAAAAAAACTCAACCTGTATACCCTGCTTTACTGTATTAAAGGCAGCACCCCATCTATTGATTTCGCTCCTGCAATGAATGTAGGTGCCGGGGGGGGGGGGGGGGGGGGGGAATAACAATGTTCTGTTCTACATGAATCGGAATGCATGTGTGTTATCCAAGTGCATAGTAAAATGGAGTTGGCACTGGAGGCTAAAGCTGGGTTCACATGGGCCGAAAAGGTCAGTTTGGCAAGCTAGCTCCTCATACGACAGAAGCTGGTCTCGCGACACAATAGCTCAGTTGGAAGATCGTTGCACTGACATCAAATGTTAGTACAGCGATCTGCAAGTTTTTTTTTTTTCTCTTCAGCCCTCTGAGTTGAATGGAAAAAAAAAAAAACTTCCCGTGTGTACTCAGCATAGTTTGGTGCCTTCCCTGCTTTTACTCATCATATTTGCACAACATTGAGTTTTCAGTGTTGTATGAATGGTATAGATTACTCTGTTTTGCCTTACAAAGGCTTTGATAACTAAACTATATCACTCTAGCTTTAGGATTGCTTTAGAATCCCTCTTAGATTGTAACCTCTAACGAGCAGGGTCCTTTGATTCCTCCTGTTTTAAAGTGTATTGAATTTGTACTGTCTACTCTCAATTTGTAAAGCACTGTGTAAACCATCGGCACTATATAAATACTGTATACTAATAATGGGGTTAGTATCATGAAAAATGTGGCCATTACTTTATCACATCTGCAGGTATTCCAGAAGCATGACTCACTTAGTAGTCTGATGTGTGATGGCGCCGTAATAAGAACAAAGTTCTTTTGGTAAAGGGTTTTTGTAGACTGATATTACATGAATGTGATAAAATCCTCTCTCACTACCAGGATTATGATTGGTGTGAAAATAAACCAGCAGTGCTACACTGAGCGCTAGACATTTTAAGATTATTCATATGCAAACATCGAAGTGTTTAGAGAAGGCAGTAACTAACGAAAGAAGCAAATCCTGTTCTGCAAGGTTCACCTATCAATTCATTCTATCAGTCTGTTTTTTTTTACACCTTAAAGGTAATCTGCAATGTTTTTATGTCTATATGACAGCAGCTACATTCTTTAGTTTCACAATGATATCTTGTGGCGTGGAATGGATGTTGGCAAACAGGTTTCGTTTTTTTGGCGGACAGAAATCTTCACATTGTACGTGTAGATTTGTATACCTGACAGGTGTTCATGGGCTAAATAGTTGCACCCCTGTGGTGCACTTCATACGTTGAGTATATTAATTCCATGATTTCATAACCGACATTGAAAATGCTGGTATCATACTACATTTTATTCCTTTACTACTGATAACAGATAAAAGGCTTATGTTGGCTTTGAATGGAGCCGTTTCCTCAGACCTTTGTACTAGTAAAATGGAGAGGTTCCAGCCTCACACAGTAAAGACCCGTACACGGGATCGGATATTCCGACAACAATTAAGTGATGGGCGTGTTTTGTCGGATAATCCGACCATCTGTATGCTCCATCAGACATTTGTTGTCGGAATTTCTGATGACAAATGTTGGATTGTCATGCTCTTAAATTGTCCAACAAATGTGTTCTCTTCGGTTAGCCGATCATGTGTACACAAATCAATTGGACTAAAAATCCAAAGTACAAACACGCATTCTCCGAACCAATGCTAACCATAAGGACAACATTAGCAGAAGTTGCCCAAAGGGTGGCGCTAAGAGCAGAAAAAACACATAATTTCGTGAATGTTGTCTGAAAAAGTTCTGCCGTCTGTATGCAGAACAAGTTCACTGCCAACGCCTTTCGGACAAAAATCCACGGATTTGTCCGATGGAAATACGATCGTGTGTATGAGCCTTAAAGAGGAAGTAAACCCTGATGGGTTTACTTCCTCTTTGTTTCCCTGCAAAGGTAAAGCATAATGGGCTATTATGCATCGCATAGTAGCCCATTATGTGTCACTTACCTGAAACCGAAGCCTGCGATGTCCCCGATTTTTCCTCGCGTCCATCTTTCATCCTCTTTCTTCTGGGTATCGCTGCTCCGGCGCTGCGACTGGCCGGAGCAGCGATGACGTCAATCCCGTGCATGATGCCATTCAGCAACGGCCCGCTCAGTGCGACTGCGCCGTAGACATCGGTGCATTTATTGCAAATATCTCCTAAAGCGTGTAGGAGATATTACAAGCATCTACAGGTAAGCTTTGGGTAGCGTATACACGATTGGGTAAACCGATGAGAATGGTCTGATGGACCATTTTCATCAGTCCAAACCTATCGTTTGTGGGCGCCATTGGTTATTTTATCTATTGGTTAAAAAAAAAGCAAACTTGTTTTAAATTTAACCGATGGATACCTAACCGATAGCAAAAAAATTATCGTTTGTAGGCACGACCATCGGTTAAAAATCCACGCATGTTCAGAATCAAGTTGACGCATGCTTGGAAGCATTGAACTTAATTTTTTTCTGCACATCGTGTTTTACGTCGCTGTGTTCTGACACGATCGTTTTTTTTAACCGATGGCGTGTAGTCACGACTGACCATCAGTCAGCGTCATCGGTTAACCGATGAAAAAGGTCCATCAGATCGTTCTCATAGGATGGACCGATTGTGTGTACAGGGCTTTAATGTAGGCTTACCTGTAGGTGAAAGTTCTCAGAGAGGGTTTACAACCACTTTAAGTGTTTCAATTGAAAATGTTTGTTTCCAAAATGTATTTTAATGGTTTATGGGGGGGGGGGGGGGGCAGGCAATCAACAGTAGTGTTTTTTATTTAAAAAATAATTTCTTTATAGTAGTGACAAGAAAAATCATAGGTGAAGGATTACAAATGTTTTTTTTTTTTTTCTTCATGTTTCTTACAGGCTGCACAAAAGCCTAAAACTGTTGTCCGAGGAAGAGTCGTACGATAATCGGATCGTTGGTATAGTGCTTTTGAGAGCCGGTCACGACAATTCATTGTTAATATTCTATCGGACAAGCACGAAAATGTTCCTCGTACGATACCAGATCATACGATTTTCATTTTAGTCAGTACAGTTGTCGTTCGAAAATACAATACAAATACATTACAGCACATGGCATCATTTCCGATTTTTTAATTTTCCCCATCGTACAAGCATTTTCGAGACTTTAGTAGCCTATTCAATTTTTACTTGCGACTATTTAGCAAAAAAGTCATACGATCTGACGTCCAATTTTCGGATTGTGTGTACTGGGCATAAATGTTAATGTGGTAGTTGGTCAAGGAAAATGATACCTATTGTAATGTGCATTTTCTAAGAAAACTTTCATTCAGAACTGAAGCTTTTGTGGTAACGAAAATGTACTATTTTAAACTATTATAATGTATAGCAAATTTTCCAAGCAAAGGGCCAGTTTATTGTCTTTCGGCTTTAGGGGAACAGACTGTTTCCAGTGGGAGT